>CM038680.1:285752796-286447895 GCA_021605205.1 Aegilops longissima
AGCCCATTTACAGCTCGCTAACCCAAGGCCCGCTACGCCTTATCCGAATTAGGCCCAAGAGCGCTATCTGGGCCATCCAAAATGATTCCAGCCCATTTTCACTTCTGGCGCATGTATGGCCCATGATGTCTTTCGGCCCATATGAGTCCCTATGTAACTCTTGGCCTATTAACGGCTCATGGTGAAACTGGCCCGTAATGAACAGTGTATCACTTTACACCCATTAATCTACTCCGTGGTGAAATCGCCCGTAATGAACAAAGGTATCACTTTATACCCATTAACGGCCCGTTATTCTGTTGGGCCATTTCCATCCATGTTATCTTTCGCCTTCTCGTGAGCCCATTTATTCTGGGCTCATTTCAAAGATTCGCTTACTTATGGCCTGCATCGCTATTTTCGCTAGGGCCAAATTCAGCCCGGGTTACAAATGCCCATTTGTGGTCCATTAACACGCTAGCCATTTTCATAGCGCCATCAAATACAGCCTATTAACCATGGCCCATTATGGTCGGCCCATGAACGAACGATTCCAACTCTAGCCCGTTTACGGCCATAATGCGGTCTGTTTGGCCCATGTCACTACAAAAAACACTTCCGTGATGATACGTGTTTGTAACAAGAGGGTCGCTTTTGTCATGCATGTACATCCATGAAAAATTTATGACGTAATCAAGATTGTCATACATGTGTCAGCGAGAAGTGTTCCATGACATTACCAAAATTATCATCACGGAAGTGTCCACTTCCATGATGATAAATCGCGCGTCACAGAAGTGCTTTCGTCAAGGGTGACCGACACGTGGAATCCACCGTACACCGTTAACAGCCCCGACCAATGGGGATTTTCCACGTGTAAAATCATCATTGGCTGGAGGAAACACGTGTCGGCTCACCGTTGGGACAGATGTCATCCACTCACTGGACGGAAGACGCCTATGGTACGTAGACACGTGCCACGGCCCAATAGAGGCCCATTCCTGGGAAAAGGCCGGCCCAGTAAAAATTAGGAGGACAACCCATATAAGGCCTACTTGTGTCAGGTCCATTTAAGCCCATGGCCCATACGAGATGAGCCAATTCGGCCCGTCAACAGCCCGTTAAAGATTTGACACCATTGCAGCCCATCGTCAGTTCGAGCCCGTTAACAACCCGCTATATATCTGGGCTCAATATCGGCCAGATGAGATTTCGGCCTGTTAACGGCCCGTTTAATGGATGGGCCAATTTTCAGGATGTACATCTTTCGGACTTTTAGCGACCCATTTAAATGTTGGGCTAGTTTCCCGCCCGGTGTGTCTTTCAGCCTGTTGACGGCCCATAAATCTGATGGGCCATTTGTTATCGGACCTAAGTTTCGTCCTTTTAGCGGCCCATTTAAGTGTTGGGCCAATTTTCCGCCCTGTCACTTTCACTTGTTGACGGCCCATAAATCAGTTGGGCCACTTTAGTCGGACCTGAGTTTTGGCCTTTAGCGATCCATTTAAGTGTTGGGCCAATTCCCCGCCCTGTGACTTTCGCCTGTTAACGGACCATAAATGAGTTGGGCCATTTGTAGTCGGACCTTAGTTTTGGCCTTTAACGCCCATGCCCTTCATGGTCCAATACCAGCCCGCTTTCTCTTCGCTCGCTAAAGGCCCACAACACGCTTGGGCCATTTACAATACGACCTGACTTTCGCCTCTTAGAGGCCCATGGTCTTCATGGTCCAAGATAAGCCCATTGCCTCTTTCGGCGCTAAAGGCTCATATAGATAGTTGGGCCATATGTAGCCCAAACTTAGTAACGATTGTTAACGCCCGTGAAATAAATCGGGGCCACCTGCTACCCGCTTCGATGTCGGCTCGTTAACGACCCGGAGGTAAGAGGGCCGACCATTAACTTTCGTTTAGTAACTGCCCATTAACTTAATGGGCCCACTAAAGTTCAGACATGTCTTTAGGCCAAATTAGATAATTTGAGCCCATTACGACGAGCAATTATGCACAGGACCAAAACCGATCACGCAAAGGTACGGCATATAGGAATAACGCTGCACATCCAAAGATATATTACAGAAATTACATCCATTGGGCAATCAAAGATTGATGCCAAGGCAAATAAATGAGCAAAACCTAACCATCTACAACGCCACAATCTGAAACCTCAAAGATGTATGACGCCCATAAGCATGTGGGCAAGTTCTTTCGCTTTACACTGCTCTCCGAAAACATTGATCATTTGTTGTGTCGCACGACTCGCACCTCTGATTCATCCACCATTTCCATCATTGCTTCAGCCATTAATTGGTTCACAAACATACATTTATTCCGCTGCATTCTAGATGAGGATACCTAATGATTCAGATGGCAATTTTGGCAGCTTGTATTATTGATAGTGGAGAGTGTCTCACCATCGATCATAACATAAATTAGGACGGAACCAAATAGATTAATCATGAGTTATTGCCATATTACCTTGCCTAGATTTATCGAAAGAAACAATGGGGTTGCCTTGCTGTTTTCGAGTTTGTCTTCTTATCTTCAAAGAGCCTGCACAAAATTAACACACTAGCATTGCTATCAAGGCCAAGTCGATAATAGGAAAGCAACATTGACACAACGAACGCTTTGGGCAAGTAGCCTACACCAAATTAACACAATATGGCACAGCTATCATCAGCCGTAAGGTAGTACGAAAGCAACATTGACACAATGAATGAATGGGCAACCAGAGAAGCACTACAATTCAAGAATGTGCATGATATGAGATAGTACATTCATGCAGCTCAAGATGCAAAACTACCAGTGCAGTTTTCCTTACAAAATCAACATTGGCACCTTTAACATTTTGCTACAACTAATTTTAGATCAGATAAAGGTTAGATTCACGCCGATTAACAAAATACATGTTGATGTAAAATATAGTGATATACAATGTACTTACATCAGCATTGGAGCACGAGAATTCCGCAAGATATTTTCCTCTAATATGATCCCAATGGAGGAAGTCTTCTATCGCTTAACCTTATTTTCTAAAAGAGAGATGGGTAAGAAACATGTAGAAAATATGATCGAATGCTATAAAATTTCATGATGCGAGGATACGCACACGCTTCTTAGAATGGAGTTGACATTCTTTTGCTAGATCGAGCGGATTAGTTCTTTGGCCACCGGAATCTGCTTATTATCGGGAGTTGGGTTTCTATGCCGGAGCAAGATCTATGAAAATGGAGTTGGTTTATTATCTCCTCGCGCTTGGATCTTTTGCAAAGACCTGGTTTGTAACCCTTCGATTCTAACAGAGCCGTTTTCCCTTGCATGCCTTATATAGAAGAATGGTGATTCGTTATAAAACATGCTACAGAGATGGAATAGGTATCAAGAATAGAAAGGCATGACATATTGACATGTATTCCTCCATCCGAAATAAATGGACGGGTCTAGGCGAATTTCAGTTCTAGATACATCCAGCTTTATCCATTTCTGACATTTAATCCGGACGGAGGGAGTATGATGTAAGAGCTAGGATACGATAGACAACACAAGAAAAACACCAAAACCCACCGTGCAGAACCAAAGTATTCAAACCCACCGATATGAGATAGTACACTCATGCAGCTCAGATGCAAAACTACTGTGCAGTTTTCCTTACAAAATCAACATTGTGGCCTTTAATCATACATTTTGCTACAACTAAATTTAGATCGATAAAGGTTGGATTCACGCCGATTAACAAAATACATGCTGATGTAAAATATAGTGATATACAACAGGTACTTACATCTACATTGGAGCACAGAGAATTCCTGCAAGAATCTTTCCTCATAAACGATACCATTGCAGAAATTCTTCTATCTGTAAGCTTATTTTCTAAAAGAGAGATGGGTAAGAAACATGTAGAAAATATGATCAGCATGCTATAAAATTTCATGATGCAAGGATACGCACACGCTTCTTAGAATTGAGTTGACATATTTTTGCTCGACCGAGCGGACTAGTTCTTTGGCCACCGGAATCGCTTATTATCGTGAGGGAGTTGGGTTTCTCTCGGTCGGAGCAGATCTATAAAAACCGGAGTTGGTTTATTATCTCCGGCGCTTGGATCTTTTGCAAAGGCCTTGTTTGTAACCCTTCAGATTCTAACATAGTCGCTTTCCCTTGCATGCCTTGTATAGAAGAATGGTGCTTTAATTATAAAACATGCATACAACAGAGAGATGGAATAGGTAATCAAGAATAGAAAGGCATGACATATTGACATGTATTCCTCCATCCAAAAAATGGATGGGTCTAGGCGATTTCAGTTCTAGATACATCCTTTTTATCCATTTCGCAACATGTAATCCGGACGGAGGGAGTATGGTGTAAGAGCTAGGATACGACAGACAACACAGCAAAAAAACTAGTTGAATGTAAAACTATATGCTAGCGGAATACGATGTAAATAACTAAGGCAACATACACATGTATGATTGGGAAAATAAGATGGCATTGCAACAGAGCACTAGAACAACACTTCAATGTAAAAAACATGGTATGGCGTATGATGAAGTACAAACCGATGAATAACAATGCATAAGATATTCGAAGCATGATGTCCAAATTAAGCAGATGGCATTGCGATAGAGTAGAATGACAAGATTTGAATTTGAAAACATGTTATCATGAATGGAATAGGTACTCAAAAACAGGAAGGCATGACATATTTACATGCATGATCAGCATGCTAAGCACATGGCATTGCAATGAGTAGATACACCTGTGACATTATATGCATGTTGTACCCATATCACAGGCCAAGTTAGAGCAAGGACCTTGTGGGGTGAAGAGGATTCATCATCTTTCCGCAAGTCTTCAAGAACTGCCTTTACATGTTCCATCATATTGGGTATCATTGACATCAAGTTTATTGGCCTTTACATTGCTCCGTGAGGTTCTTGTGGATATATCAAGTGTGCAATTATATCCATATGCATGGAAGACAACTAGTAGTTAGATTTATGTAAATGAGTGCATGTAGGAGACTACATAAATAGTAGGATGGGGTTAACTAGCAGCAACAAGTCTCATAAACTAAAGGGAGAACACGATGAAAGCTACGTAATATGTATCGCTTTGTACTCAAGATTAACTAGATGGCACACAAAAGTATTAAAGAACAACATAGGTAATACTAGAAGTGGTATAATACTATAATCACCAGCCTGTGGATAGCATTGGCTGATGGATGATAACTATGGAACAACGTTACCTAAAGAACAAGTATCTTAGCTGAACTATGGAACAACGTGAACTCCTAACAAGACCCGTAAGAGATCAGCATGAATATACAAAGAAATGTGATGATCTATTTTCCATGCTTAGATGAATAACAAAGCCATAAATGTTGCACACAAGTAAGATGAGGGTACAACCTATCCGCCGCCATCCATAGGAGTGAGCATCATGTGCTGACTTGTCGATGGCCTTGCAGCTTGTTGTGGCTGTCCATGTCGGGCACGCGATTTGATGCAGGAACTGTTGAGTGGGACTATAGCTCCTTCCGTGTATGCTTCCTTGTTGGAGCAGCTGCGTGAGTCGGAAGACGGTGTGTCCAAGATGCAGATAATGCATAAAGTTAAGAACGACATATCTCTTTGATCCAAGAAATACACTAAGAGATCAACAAGAAGGTACAAGAGTGGTCACACGCCTGCTGATCAAGACTAAATTGGGGTCACACGACTTTATTTTATTTTGGTACTGTCCGATCTACGGCCGTCTTGTGCCTCCCAGCTGACACTGTTCGGAATCTTCCCCGAAAAGCCAGCGACCAACGGCAGAGTAGCCTGCCTTCGCCGTCTGTGGGTCTCGCCCAAAACCCCGCCTCCCCGCCCCACCGCATTGTTGTGGTTGCGCCGCCCGGCCAATCCACAAAGACTCCTCATCATCCAAATCCGGGCGGCAGATTTTCAACCCACGCAACTCTAAAAGATAGCCATCTGTTGCTGCTTCCGCTGCGAACTTGCAGCCCCGCACTTACGTTAGACACCAGCCAACCGCAGCCTAGGAGCTCCACCGCCGAGGGGTGCTGCTTCCCATTGGGAATCGATTGGCCTGTAATAAAATTCAGACAACCGACGCCTAAATAAAGTGATTTGAGATGAGGGTGCGATATCCGGCGGCATGGTGAAGTAGGCAGGTCCAGCTGCCGAGTCGGTGAGGCCGGCGCGGTGCGGTGGTGACCGCGGCAGGGAAAGAGCGATGTCGCGACGGTCGACGGCTACGCGGAAGCAGCGCCAGACTCGGACGGATCCGGTTGAGCCGCCCCGCGCCGTGAACAACGGCGGGGTGAATCGCCCCAGACGGTTCACGCGCCGCCGCCGAGGCAGCACCAAAGAAGACGGAGTAAGAGGCACACGCCCAGTGCATGACGGCAATTGGACAGCGCCCCGCATTAGGGAGGAGGGCGGCTGTGAAATTGGTGCAAAGGGGGCGCCATGGAGGTGGGGCTGAGGTTTCATGCTCGGAGAAGGGAGCTTCGGGAGAAGGTGATTTGATGCCCACGAGGTATGAATGGGGCGGGGGGGAATTGGGAGGAGGAACCATGTCTTACGGACGATTTGTCTGAAATGTGAGGGGAGTTACAGTTCTACCCTTGCCTATAGGCTTCTCGGCTTGGGTCTGTGTAAATCGAGGGTCGGGATAGTAGAGTAACTTTGCTTCTCCCCAAATAGTGGGCGGAGAGATTTCAAGCAGGAGGGCGTGTTTTGAACTATAGTGGGCGCGAGCTATTTCGGGCGAGGAGAGCATGTTTTGCCGACCATGGTTTATGAATTATTCGGCACATGTCATTTCGGCCGAGGAGAAGGCGCGCTTAGATGAAGTTACTTAACCTACCTCGATGTACAACGGGCCAATTGATGCATGTCCCACATAGGACGGTAATTTCGCTGCTCCCATTTATTTGCTCTGGCTAATTCCACCGAAAGCAGAGAGGATGTTTAACGGTTCGCTCAAATTTTGGGAGAACGAGCATCCACGCTCACCTTACCAAGTCGATTCAATCAAATTTTGAAATATTAGCTTGCCACTTTTTTTAGATGGAGAGATGATGCTCGGAGTAATGTGTTTTACATGCTCGCTGTTAGCGATTTACTATATGACAAATAGTTGACCCACTCAAAAACGCGAATCAAACCCAAAATGAAATATCTCGATTCAATGAACTAGCTCGCTCAAGAGGTCAAAATAGTGAACTAAATCCAAAATTGAACACCTCAATCGAGTAGCATGTTGTACAAGATTATAGTACTCCATGAACATGTTGAAAGTCAAATTAATGAACTTGTTTGATATACGATATATCCGTTCATGTGTGGATTGCGTATAACATGTTCTCCAATTTAAATATTTGAATGCAAGTTTATATCAGTCTTTGATGCATAAACGCGACTCCCCCTCTCCCGACTCCTGACTCTCTCTCTCTCTCTCTCTCTCTCTCTCTCTCTCCGACAATCTTCAATTTTGTGGCACGATCCCACACAAAACCTTGTTGGTCCCTCTCTCTCTCTCTCTCTCTCTCTGTGTGTGTGTGGGGGGTCTTTCTAGTCCGCATTCATATATACACCATCTATAGGTCTCTCTCAAGACACTATGTATGATACTCTAGCTAGTCCAAGCTAGATATCTTGGGTGCACTCATCGACGCACACAAATTCCTTGGCTCTTGCCCATAACTCTCTCACGCACCACTATGTCGCCCCTGAGCTCTTCCCCCTCTCTCAAACTCTCCATCCACATGGGTCACACATACACATGCATATCTCACTGCACTGATAGGCCCATCTAAAACTCTATCTCTCTCCATCGCTCTCTCTCCATCTCACACGCACACACACACACACACAATCTCATGCCCAGCTAGCCAAGTATGATGGTCTCTCACTCAATTGTAGGCACACGCAGTCCCCCTATATGTATATGACTAGCTAATCTTAGTCTCCATCACAAACATGTGCATGGTCTATCTCGATTTCTCTCGGGCATCTTTCTATCACAAGACGCACTCCCTCGATCTCCCACCCATATAGTCCCCTCACGATCTCGAGGGATCTCTATCACAAACACACCTCTCTCTCTCCCCATGCGCCCATGCCATCCATGTGTCCCTCTCGACCTTTTTTCCTTGTTGGCCGACCTCTATTGGACATGTGCTACAGGGTGTCTCTCCCATTGCAAACAATCACACACTAGCTATCTTTGTGTACCTCCTCGCCTCGCTTCCATCTCGGAGATGCATGCGTGATATGTTCGCATAAGAAACGAAAAACACACACTCTCTCTAATTTATCATTTGTTGTCACTTTCTTTCACACACATACTTTTTTGCACACTTACTCATTCTCCTTCACACGCACTTGATCTGTCTCGACCGAGGCACTCACCTCCGTCCATAGCACATAGATTTATTGAAAAGTCAAACATCACAAAGTTTGACCATGTACGGGAGAAAAGAATTACATCTAGTACGGCAAACATATACCATTAGATTCACCATGAGATGTAGTTTTGTATGATGTATATTTGGTATTGTAGATATAAATAACATTTGTGTAAACCTGATCAAAGTTTCCAAAGTTTGACTTCTAAAAAATTTACATGCACTGCATTATCGAGAGGATGGAATATCTCTTTCCCTCTCAGCTATCTCGACGCACCACTCAGCCTTATCGGGCTCCTCAATCTCTCTCAAACTTTATTGGTCAGTTTGTTCGTGACTGACCTCATGCCTTGATGGTCGGTTCGCTCGTGTGGAAGTGAGATGTAAAATTTTTCGCCTCGCCAGGCTTGTGTGTGCTGCTGCTTGTTCATGCCCGCCAGCAAAGCATCAACGCCCCATCAATCAATCCATGCATCAATTATTTAATGCTAATATCCATCCATGTTGTTGTTAGCCTCGTGGTCAGCACGACCAGCACGCCAAAGCGCTCAAATCGGTCGCTTGGGCCAGTGCTACTTGCAAGTGTCCGGAGTTCAGCCAAAGCTAATTAAAGTGCAGGAACCCAGCCCAGCGGGCTTTCTTTTTCCTGGTAGCAACCAAACAAGCGCATGAAATCCAGCCACAACCCCTGTGCCACGCAAAAGATGCTCACGACGCAAGCCAAACGGGCCTTATATCTCCCTGGTTCACACATACACATGTCTCATTCAAGGCTATACATATAGACCCATCCAACACTCTCCGCCTTGTTCTCTCTCCATGTGACACGCACCCCTAAGTACCATAATCCATCACTCCATCATAGGCTCTGCTTGGATCCATGGGTTAGAGTTAGTTTGGGTTAGTTTGGAGTCAACTAACCCAAAAGATCCAAACAGAGGGTTAGTTTAGGTTAGATGCATCTAACCCATCCAAAAAACTAACCCATCCAAGAGGTGCTTATTTGGGTTAGTTCTTCTCGACCACTACTAAACACTTTTTCTCTCGCCTCCCAAAGCAGATCCCTCCCACTTCCTCAAGCTTCTCATCCTCTCCTCCCTCCCTCTCGCACCGCCTGTGAAGGTGCCTCGCCAGATCCGCACTCCATCTAACCCTGCCATCCAAACACCTCTTTACTTAGAGTTAGTTCAGGTTAGAATCTAACTCTAACCTCTAACTGAGTTAGAGTATCCAAACAGGCCATAGGCGCAAGTACTCCTCCTAAGTATGATTATCTCTTACTAGCCATCAGAACACACGATTGTCTCCTTCCATCCATACGCCTATCTCGATATCTCTCGGGCATCTTCTATCGCAGCACACACCTTGTCACTCGATCCCCACCCATGTAGTCCCATCACGATCTCCGTGGGATCTCTATGACAAACATACACCCTCTCCTCCCCATGTCTGCATTTTCTCCGACGCCTCTCTCGACCTCTCTCCTTGTTTGTCGACCCTCTTGGCCACGTGTAGGGGTCTTCCTTCGGTTCCAAACAACCACACACTATCTCCTCACCTTGCCTCCGTTGTCAAGATGCATGTGTGATATGTTTGCATAAGACATGCACGCTTTTTCTCCACTTTTATCGTGTGTTGTCCATGTCTCTTTCACACACGCACACACACTTCTCTCTCTCTCTCTCTCTCTCTCTCTCTCTCTCTCGTTAGGACTCTCACACGCCCATAAGCATATGGATGTTTTGAAAAGTCAAACCTCGTAAAAGTTTGCCTAGGTATATGTGGAGAAAACATTTACATCTGAACGATCATTAGATTCATCACAACATGTACTTACTTCATACTATCATTTATCTTTGGTATTGCCTATATAAGTAATTTCTTTATAAACTTGGTCAAAGTTTCAAAAGTTTGACTTTAAAAAATGTTGTAACTACATTATCGAACGGAGGGAGTAGCTCCTTCTCTCTCTCTCTGCTATCTCTCACGGGCCTCCCCTCTCACTCGAACTCTCTATACCGACGGATTATACGCTCACCGTGTCAGCAGATAGCTCAGATATTGTTTAGTTGACCGTCAACCAATCCACATGCTGCATTGTCAGCTCGTGTTCTGTATCTTGGTGTGCTGGCCATGTGGAAATGGGTGAAAATAAGTGAACTAGAGGCCCATCTGACACGCGGTGAAGGAAACAAAGTTGAAACCACTCGGGGTAGCACCCCGCACGCTAGTAAATTGAGGGCGCATTGAGGACAAACTTCTTATGCTGCTAAGGACGACTCACAAGACACCACCACCGCGCCATGGGCATGCATGTAAGGACGACTCACAAGACACCCAGCACACAACACACACCAGCACACGCAGTACACCGGCGCCGCCACCGGTTGAGATGGACGGCGAGGCAACCAACAAGCGGAGGCCGCCGAGCTAAAACCGATCCGCGAGCTCGACTTCATCAAGAGCCTCCCGATGACATGATGCTCGCCATCATCGGCCTCCTCCCCACCAAATCTGCCGCGGCGGACCGCCTCGCTTCCCGGCGGTGGCGCCCGCGCCAAGGCCCCTCAACTCACCACAACAGCTGCCTCGCGACGGGATTGTAAACGCATGGCTGCAGTCTCCAAGATCCTTTCATCGCACTCGGCCAGCCAGACGCCTTTGACATCCGCATGTTCAGACCAACCCAAGGTCCAACCCAAGTTCGACGAGTGGTTCTTATCCTCGCCCTAGATCAGCTCGAGGAGCTCAGCTTTGAAGCTGGACGATGTCGCCTTCGCTGCTGTCCGCAAGCCCCGCCACGCCAACACTGCGCCAAGGCCAACTTCAGCTCCTGCTATCTTCCCCAGATTAATGCCGCTACCGCCTTTTCTTCTCCCTCAACTCAAGCAGCTCGACCTCTTCGACGTTGTCATCTTGAAGAAGGCTATGGAGCACCTGCCCGCAGCTGTATCTGCGCCGAGTACCTTCATCTTGAGCAGATCCACGGGTTCATTAGCCTCCACATCGCCGACGAATCTCCGATGGATTTATGTGTCTTGCTGGCCCCAAACAAGACATCAATTGGGAAGAGATCACTCCAGCTGTTCCACGTTATGGTCATTGAGAATGCGCCTTTCCTTGAGAGATTGCTTGTATCGGATCTAGAAGGTCCAACAAAATCAGGGTCATTGACGCTACCAAATTGACAGCGCTGGTGTACTGTCGCCAAATTCTCCTAACTCTTTATTGATCCGTAATCGCTCGTGTACATCACTCATCTTCTTCTCCGCCTTCTTGAAATTCACATTTTAAATTTCTTCTTGATGTATTTACGAATCGTTCCGAAAATGATTCCACAAGCTTGACCCACCCATGCGCATGGAAGATCTTAGCACTAAAATCTATCGCCCCAATCTGATCAAGTTGTTGGATTCCTTACATGCTTTCCATGCACGGAGAAGCTACTCATCGAGGTGAAACTTCTTTCCTATTAGTAAACGGTAATCACAACGTAGCTCAATTTTTTCGTAATTTTCCCAAATTACGATGACAAGTGTAGTGTTCAAAACTACATCTACGCACCGCACCGAAAGAAATTTTTTAGTATTTTTCTCACGTGATCACCTGCATCATTTTTATGTCAGTACTACTATAGTAGCCTAGGCTAGTCATAGTGGAAAGTAACTTAGACTACTCCAAGAACTCTATGGTTACCCTAAGGGCAAGTACTACCTCCGGCCCTGGTTTACTCTTCCAATTTTGTAGTATTAAAATTTGACCATAGATTTAATCGACAAAATGTTAATGCATGTCACTAAGAACTATATCGTTGGATTCAGATTTGAACATAATTTCAAATGGTGTAATTTTTAGTGACATGCATTGGCATTTTCTTAGGTAAATCTATGGTCAAAATTTTATACTAAATACAGTAGATTTTTCGTCTTAAAATTCTTGTCTTACATTTGTTTAGATACGGATGTATCTAACACTAAATGTAACTAGATACATCCGTATTTAGACAAATTTAAGACAAGAATTTTGGGACGAGGGAGTACAAAAGTGGGCTATGTAGGCCAAAACATGTGCCAAATTCACTTGTGATGCATTTGGCATCGATGCCCTCCATTGCTCACCGGTGCCCCAATCTGGAGCACCTACTTTGCTCGTGCCAAATTAACTCACGAATGAAAAACACTACGTGGGAGAGAGAGAGGACTGAGGCAATAAAAACACTTGTTTGGGAGAGTGAGAGGCTGGTGTAGTTGGTTTGATTGATTTGTTTATACATGTGGGTCTGTGCACAGCGGTGCCAACTCTCTCACATCGCGAGAGCGGTGCCAAAATCTTTTGATTTGACATCGATGCGTATTATGTGGCATACTTTTGCTAAATATGGCATCGGCCACATAGTGGAAGGCAACAAATGCCCAAGCTCTTCACGTGTCCTAGTTAAATGAGAGGAAATGTAAAGAGAGAGAGAGAGGAGAGAGAGAGAGAGAGTGAAAAATATCACTAGCCAGCCAACCCTATCGTATGAGCGAATGATATTGGTACCTCTTGATGACACGACAATCTTATGCAGCCATCTGCTCTAATATGTTCTCTTTTTTGCAGATAAAAAAGACCCGAAAGTGAAAAATGTGCTGCACTATAACAATCTCATCGAATGCCTTGATCTCCATCTTACGTAAATTGATTTGATCGACTACCGAGGCAGCACATCTGAGATTAAATTGGCTAGGTTCTTTGTTCGAGGCAAGTGTGCTCAAGGTAATGAGGTTTATGCCTTCCGCGCAACAATGAATGGCGGTTGATCACCGCAAGCGCCTAAGCTTAAATGACAAAGTCTCCGCAGAATCTGAATTTGTTTTTGAAACATCAAGTGGCCGAGACTCAAAACTTATTTGCCCATTAGTGACTTGTCGTATGGTGGATTTTAGTTTGTACGATAACGCTGCATCCACCTAAAGTAACGAAAGTTCTTACGTGAACTTCCTAGTAATTCCTCTTCCTAGGTGCAGCATTACTCCTAACATTTGTAATATCAGTTTGAAACTTGTAATATTGTCGTGTCCTATTCCTCGCTTTCAAAATCCTGCTAATCAAACAGGTCCCGAGTTGGTGATGATGTTGTGCCTCCCATCTTTCACCAAGAGTCAGCCGGATCTAGATCCGACGATACAAACCAAGCTTCTCCATTTTTGCAAAAAGATGCCCGCACTTGTTCCCTATTTACAAACAACTCCTTGTCTCTCACAATCAGCCTTATCTCCTCCCCACCACATATAGATGGTCACGCCGAGCAATCCACCCCAATCTTGGTGTTCTCGCAATGCACGGGCATCTATGCATGGAAATTATGTCTAACAGGGCTAGTTGTAAGCAGGCTAGCTCTACAACCATGATGATAGTGACTGAGACGGTGAGGCTGACTATGGTATGCCTAACACGGCGCCTATACTCGTGTGTCATCTCCGCGCAGGTCTTGTCACTTCACCGTGAGGAGAAGCACGAATAATTTGACTAACGGTAGTACAAAGGTTAGTACTCCTAGGAGTACTACTACTAGTACTAGTAGCACCACCGCCTGGATTTAGGAGTACTACCACGCCCATCTGGATTTTAGTATTTGACTAGCAATATCTAGTAATGCATGTCACAAAAATGTACTAGTCCCTCTGTAAATAAATACATGGTGTTTTGTTCCTATCGGCGAGAGAACTTAATGTTTTCTTTCTAACTAGAGTCTTAATTGGATTACATGCAATGAACTAAACACTGCATGTCATGTTTGGTAGTCTCAAGTCATTGAAAGGATGCATGGCCCACATCTCTCATTGGTTGATATGTCACGAAATAAGAAACAAGGAGGGAGTTAATGCACCGTGCCTAAGTGTTTTGGGATTATTTGGTTTTCGTAATGTGACTTACACAACATTTTTTTTACATGCATTAACATTTTATTAGTTAAATCAAAGGTCAAGACTTGGCGCAAAATGCAAAGGGGACCAATAAACCAAGAACATCAAACTTCTCTTGTTTGGCCCCAACTAGAGGTCCGTGAGATGACTATACCGCACCGCACGGAGGTGGGCGCAGCTTCATTGATTTATTTATAACCGCCTTTGGGTGAATGACACGGGGCCTGTGGGGTGGCTGGCCCACCTATCATACAGCCAAAGGCAGGTGCAGAGAGGCCGAGGAGTAGTATGAAATCCCACGCACCCACGCACGCTAACCAAGGGCAAGAGTGATCACCAAATCGCAAGATCAGTTGACTAGTAGAAGCTAAGCTAGACCCATGGAGGCGATGAGCGCGAGCATCACCGGCTGTGCCGATGGTCCATTTACACCGCCTCGCGTCTGCAACGAGGAACGCCTCTGTAGTATTGCTTGAGGCCGGCAGGCGAGGATCGCTTGACGACAGCTTTCGCCTCCTTGTTCAACGAGGTCCTCGCCGGTTTCTCGACAAGTTCACCGTCACAAGAAGCTCGTGGACGACTTTGACGTAAGCCTTCAGCCGACGCGCCCAGTGCTCGCGATGCCCGCCACCTCAACGACCACTATGGTGACAACTCTTCGACGCACTGGTGGCCTTCATGATCGCTCGCCGTCACGCCGAGAATGTCCACTTGAGGTCGCGCCTCTCACAGCAAGGTTCGGGCGCAGCAAGACAACATGGACATAATCACCCACGTCTACATGCATGCAAGAGGAGGACGATAGGACGCTGGCCTTCTTGGACCGCAGGGCAACCTTGGACACACTGTTTAGAAGCACGTTGAGCTCGCCGCCAACGCCGCTGCTCCTCACACGCCGGTTGGTGACCCAAAGACGTGAGGATGTCGTTGATGGATCCGTATGTATTTTATCTTCCACAAATCCATGTAGTAGTATATGATACTACAGTAATTATCTTACCTTTCGCATCAACTTCATAATTTTCAGACGCATCTATGCATGAACGGCGCCGTAACCAAACTTCTCATAACTCGGGCAAAATCGTTATTTTCTATCTATCGATCGCGCCATGGAGCAGAACCAAATTTTACAAGTTACGAAGTTCAAAAGGAAAGCATGCCGTGTTCAAGGCCGCACCCCACACGGTTGGTCCTGCACGCCATTGCTGGAATGCGGCGGTGTTGCATTTTCACTTACAAGTGGGACCGTAGTTGAGCAAACCGACTATTGGCAAACCCCACCCCGCCCATCGTATGATGGCTGAGAAAACAGGAGGGAGAAGAGATGGTTGTAGCACGGACTCCAAGAAAATTGGTGTCGGATGGGACTCGTGGGGTGGCGCAGCCGAGTGCTAGACGTGAATGCTAGTTATGGCCCATGCCACCCCACTATATCGAGCCTATATCGAGGTACAAAGACGAGAACAAATTTCCTGCAGTCCGTGCTCAGACTCCTCTATCTCTCTTCTCAGCCAGCCAGCGGACGCCTGAGCCCATCGCCCTGCTTGCTCACATGCGGTCCCACATGTCGCTGAAAACGCAAGCGACCCAATCGAACTCGCACATCTTTCACCTCGACGTGCGGGTGATGAAAACAAATCCAAGAAAGATCTTCGTGGCTGCTTTTGGAGTTACTCAAGAGTAGTAAGATTCTATTTACGCTTAACCCAAGATGCACATCTCGTGGCTTTAACTTATCAACTACCACTCTATTTTCTTTCATGACACGACCTGGATGCCGGATGTCCCACGGTCGGCAAAAGGAGGAAGAACCCACCAAATCTTTGGTTGTGCTCTCGGATTAGACTAGTTGTGCTAACTTAAAAATTTATTGTGTATTCTCCGCTCCAAAATACTTGACTTCCATTTGTCCAAAATGGATGTGCCTATATACTAAAACATGTCTAGATACATATATATTTTGACAAATAGAAGGCATGTATTATGCAACGGAGGGAGTAGAATGGATGCAAGTTTTGTATTGGGAAGAAGAGTACATACATATATTGATAGAGCGCAATTTAGTAGATGTTCTATCACTTTTAGCTAGCATGAGGCTATAGATGATATTAGTGCACTTGTTGATACTCCTACTTGGTATGCGTGTTGCTGCTTAGACGAGAGAAAATGGACCGAGGGAATACTAGAATAGAGGTTAGACATGAGACTAGATGCGAGGAAGCAACGCCTACTTTTTACACTCAAGAAGAAAGAAGCACGCAAGATCGAGCCTCCGCAGATCAACAATGAATGCATCGAGAAGGCACTAATCCAACTTACAGGAGTAGTAAAATGTATTCTTGTGGTTCTTGTTTTCTTTGGTCTTGCTTTTCTAGTCAAAATTATCGTTGGAGTTCGTGCAAAACGGAGGTCCATTTGGGGTTGTGTGTTGCAGTTGGCCTTACAAGTGGGACCGCAGTTAAGGAAACCGACTATCGGCGCACCCCCACCTCGCCCACCGCGTGATGGCTGAGTTAGACAAACGATGAGGTTGAAGAGATTACTCTAGCACGGACTCCAAGAAATATGATGTCAGATGGAAGTCGTGCTGGTGGCGTGTGCTGTACTCCTGGACGTGAATGCTTGTTCTGGCCCATGCCACCCTACTACTCCTACTAGTTAGTACTATATAGTACTACTAGTATCGAGGATTCGAGGTGCTGGTTACGTAGTACAAGACGGCTACAAGAAAACACCCGCACGACGCCAAGAAGCATGTGAAGCTAGTACAAATAGTGTACTACTATTGTTGATTGGCCCCATCCGATAACCTGTTGTAATGCACGCATAATTATGTATTCGAAAATATATTTTTGCCTCATCGCACCACTCACTCACGTATAACTCGAAAGCCATTCATAAATTTAGTAAGTTTATCACATGCATATCATTTTATTACATACAACAGTCATCAACCCACATCGACAACGAGGATACATTATAAATACTAAAGTTTTCACCACACAACAAATAACAAGCAATGAAATGAACTTCAACTCAACCATTCCTCGGCGTTGAAACGCTTGCTTTGAACCACAAGTGATTCTCTCGACGGCCATCCATTGTCGATCCGAGACCAACGCAGACTGATCATCCAGCTGAAGCGGCCTACTATATCAAGACTTCATGGTAGGGAACCACCCAAATGTCCGAGGTATAGACAAAGTTGCTTCTCAAAATGGTAGTAACATTGTGTCAACAGCAGTTGATCGCTTTTCACCATCATTTGATAGTTTTGTCCAAGGAAGAGCGTGTTTTCCAAGACTATCAATTCTGTACTGTGGAGAAGGAGTTGGCACTAGCACACTAGTATCCATCCCGAATACCATGCAACGGGTATTGAATAGGTCCGAGAGTCCCACCATGGGAGACTACACCGCTTCCTTAGCAAGGACATCATCAAGGGCTGTATACACACGAGAAGAGGTGATCCATCGAATTAGTTGCCGACGCCAAATAGTATATGGGCGCTGCTCGTCCTCATGCTCGTGATCATCACCATCATCATCTCCCCTTGGTTATAAAAATCTTCAAGTATATGTGGTGGAATGTTCACAGACCTTGGAAACACAAGAAGAAGGTTAATTAGTAAGGCTGGCCATAGTGGGGGTAACATAAGTAGTATCATGCACTTGGGACTCGCAAACATGCTTATGTGGCGTGCAATTAAGGAAGAGAGAGATGGTTATAGTAACATAGGTAGATACCGTAACATAATAAATGTGATGCTACTATGTGTCATGCATGGCAATAAATGAGACCACCTATGATACTAATCTAAGATACTATGCACTATAGAGGTAGTAACATAAACTAGTAACATATGCATGTTACTAGTCTAAGTTACTCCCCACTATGACCAGCCTTGCTAACCCGCATGCATGTGGATGAAACAATTATAATTACGTTGGAAGACAAACTTACCGAAACAACGAGGATGCCATGCAAAAACAGTGCCATGAGTGGTGGCAGCAAACACAAGGACCTCGTATTGAATTGCATCACAGTACTCATTCGTGTACAGAAACTGATTTTTGAGCAATATCCATCTAGTCAAACCACTGACGACGGCAACAAGCTTGTCGAAGATAGCAACAACTTCATAGTTGTTGTAATTCCAAGAGCGGTTGGGGACTCAAGAAATTGCAATCTTCCATAGAAGACAGTCACCATGATTGTATTTGAACGCATGATAATACCAGTGTGCTCAACCTTGGGCAGTCTCACTGAGATTTTTGAAGTGGAACCCGTCACGAGTGTACACATTCACAAGTTCCCACTCGCAGCTTGGACCCAATGTAAACAACCCAATTCCATTTGCGCCTGCCCAAGCTTTTCCCTCAAGCGATGGCATCTTAACATCATACGATCATTATCAAGCGGCATCAACTTGCACAGTGGCGAGGCCTCCGTCGTGACGACGCCACCATCGTGGTCACGGCGAAGAAGATAGGGAGATCAAACCGCCTTGACTCTTGGGTTCCTTGTAATGATGTTATTAGTTGAGTCGAGAATGGGCTTGAACGAACCTGCCATGCTAGCCGAGGTGATGACGCCGCACCGATCAATGAGTTCCTCCACCACGCCATCTTTCGATCGGGCAAGAATAACGGGTCGCTTCCGCCATGTTCCTCCATGGAGAAGACGATCAAACAATGGCGAAGAAAGGGTGAAGGGCTGAAGGAAAATGGAGGAGGGAGAGGAAGAGCGCATGACAGTAGTTCCAAATCGAGAGGAAAGGCGAAGAGTCGGTGGACGGTTGCCGCTTGCCACTGTTCACGGCGGCGCCTGCCTACACGCCGGTTCGAAATACCCTACTACTCGCCGTCGCCTCACCGATATGTGGATCGACCACATGTCAACGAGACATGGTGTGTAATTTCTCGTGCAAAATGGGATCTGGCCGTGTTGGCCCGAGGTGCCGCATTAGTTATCGGCCTTTATTTTTTTAATGGCACGCCGTTCAGTTTTGAAGCACGACTAACTGGTACTGTATGCAGAGAAAATATAAACTACTCTACCACTACTCCACCTCTAGTACTAGTAGTATAAAGAAGATATATAGGATGGAGCTTCAACTCTTTCTTGCCAAGGGCTGCCCACTTGCTTCTCACACTACCACCCTCTCTCCAGATCTAAAAAAGACGGCCCCTCTCTCCCTCCTCACCGGTGGTCACAGATCTTCCGGGGAAGAAAAGGACGTGCAGCGTTGACGCACTCGTCGTCGGCGAGCGAGGTCACGCACCGACGACAAGGCTGTCCTCTCAGACCTAGCACCCGCGCGGGATTGCTGCCGTAGTTTGCGCGGAGGACGACGACCACGAGGGAACCCACTTCTCGCCGACCCTCAGGTATGCTACCTCTTTTCGAACCATACCCTTGTTCTATTGCCCCATCTGGCACGTCGTTGCATGTGGATCTTTTTCCACTCCACCATCTTTCCAATTTATATCCTCTCGCCTCGCCGCCACGCAGATTTAAAACCATAATTTGCACTATTAAAGGAAACCCTACTTCATGCGTACTAATGCATGTCTGGGTTGAATAAGGAAAGGAAGGAGACTATACTGTCCAAGAGAGTAGGCATCGAACCCGCATCTAGGTTGAAAAGGGGAAAATCAGTAGCTAAGGAACGAGTCTCGTGTCTCTTGGTTGAAGAAGGGTAGAAAGGCATGACAACGCAATAGAGAATGACCAGGTCGATCGGTTTGTTGTCCTCACATAGGAAAAAGGTGGCTAAAGAGAACAAAAATGGGATGTAATCCACATATGCTGCCTGGATATTTGTTGCTCGGGCAACCATACCTCCTCACCACTCAAGGTCTGTGGAGGTACATCGCATCGGTGCGCCCACCGTCCTAATGGGCCTCCCATGCTCTTATTGCCACTTTTTTGTTGTTAGTATAACGCCAACAATCAAGTCAAGCAATGCTATCGCTAAAGTGATGCCACATTTAACTAATGCCGCCTTAGTCTAATGCCACAGATAATTTAAGCAAAGCCATTTAATGTCACCGATCATTTCAGGGTTAGCTGTTGATTGTGGATGTATTAAAGATTTTTCAGCTAAGGCATTCTAATGTTGTTGCACAACCAAGATACCAACGATGAAACTTGTTACTACCTTCAGATTTTTGCAATCGTTAATGCTTATAGATTACATACCTCACTTTCATGAGATAAGTTAATTTTTTGTACAAAGGTCACCAAAATGCCAAGGCGCTGATGTCATTTTATTTTGTTTAAACTGCATGCATAATTATGAAGACAAGAGGAAAGGTCAAGAGGGCACCTCCTCCTCCGGCTGTTCTCTTGATTATCAAGAGGAAAGATCAAGTTTTTATGTTTGATCGATTATCAAGATTGGGATGGCAATTTTAAGGTCCCCGAGTTCGAATTGATATTTACCTTGGAGGTACATGGTTTGCAATTTTTTATACTGTCATTAGTTAATAATGCTAGTTACCTTCGACTTTTGTATTTGGTTTAATGCTCATGCACAGCTAGTATACCAATGCTGAAACTTGTTACCTTTACATTTTGTATTGTTAATTTTATAGAAACCTTCCAAAGGTTAGAGTTTATTGAAATCTGTTCAAGAAACCATTGTATCAGAACCTCGTAATAAACTAACTACTCTATCGTTGCACTAGCCACCGGATTAGTGTATATTTGTAGTATTCAATGGTGCTGCATTAGCGTATGGATATAAATAAAGTGTGGCAAGCTTTCCCAGATATGTGCTCAAGAAAATTACTACCTATTTTTCTAAATACTAGACGTTTGGGTACTTTAAATTGAACCGCGAAAACGTCTTATATTAAGGAACATAGGGTGTAGAGTTCACTCAAATTATCTCGGTAAAGCTAGTCACACCTTTGTTAAAATTAATGTTCATTATGTTATCGGAGGAGGTCTGTATGTTTGTCTCTAATGCATGTCTACTACATACCCGACATCATGATGTAATGTTAAGTCATTTCCTTTTGTACAGTGTAACTAAATTGTCAAGGCGGTGATGGCATTTTATTTTAGTAGAACTGCACAAAATTTGCTTAAAAGAAGAGGAAAGGTCGGCAATGGCTCTGTTTTTCAGAAAAAACTATGTATGCCTTCCTGACATCAGCCGTTGTTGCTTTATTTATTCCTTCAAATAGGTGGTTAGAAACATTCTTGCTACCTTTTCCCCTTAAGAAATTGGAATGCTTATATTTTTGAGTCTATGCTTCAACTAGTGCCACTTTTATAGTAATCACACTTTCAATATCTATGCAAACAGGGATGCTCGATTTTAGTGGAGCTGCACAAAAAGTCCAACTGGTTCAACATTAGGAGCATGTTTTTTTCCAAACCTTTATATCTAATTGGTGGCACTATGAGCTGTTCATTACGGTTACATGGTTTGCTACTATCTTGCTACTCTTTTTGTACTGCCATTAGATAGTAATACTAGTGGTTTGTATGTGAATTTATTAAGGTGGTGGGCCTACATTGAGGTGCAGGACAGGATTCAATGATTGGATGCTCAATTTCGTTCTATCGATTTCACCTCTTCCATCATCGCTAACATGGTGTGGTATACGCTTACTAGCTGCTTGATATTTGTGCGCATAAAGATGTCTACCTGCTGCTATTTGGCAAACAAAAAAGTGTCCGCAATTTTGGTTGAACTGCACAAGAGAATAGTATAGTCACTGCATGCAAGGCCATTTGAAAATAGACACAAAGATTGGATAGTCACTTCATGGACTGCAGAAAAGTAGTACTGCACTATTTATCGCCAACACTTGGTGCTTCATTGCTTTGGTCTGATTATACAATGGGCATCATTTTCCCTGAGTTAAAGTTTGTATTCAAAATAGTCTCATGTGTGATCGAGAGAAGACCAAATCATATTGCAAAGGATGTTCCTCCATCATGTGTGGTTCATTCTCATGGTTCCAGCTGTTGGTGAAACCACTTACGCTTGCAAGAGGAATTGTATACTTCACAAACAAATTTGTCTTTCAGTCAGACCAATGTTGGCCAAGAGAAGCATCCATGTTAGTAGGAAGAACAGATGTTTTTCTAGATCTTTGCTTTTGAGCTACATATTTGTATATGATCCGTGAATCATTGAGATGCATTAACATGTTGATCTTATGTATGGGAACCGCATTAGTTAGTTTTAGTTATGATGCAAGATCCGAAGTGGCTGATCTTTGCTTTTGAGCTACATATTTGTATATGATATGTGAATCATTGAGATGCATTAATAGCTACTTATTTCTGTTCGCCGTGTTTACAAGTTACCGATCGATCACTAGCTAGCCTACAAATGCGCACCGGCAGTTTTATTTATGACGAAGATGCGGCGGCAATTTTTGAATAAAATGCCTACCTCTCAAGAAACCGATAATCTACACTATCGATCCTACACGGATAAAAATGCCTACCTCTGAAAAACTGACAAGCTACACTATCGATCCTACACGGATAAATAGCGTATCACGCACATACTACCTCCTTTCCGGTTTGCAGGGCTCAATTCAAGAAACGACCTACTCGATCCTACACGAATAAATAGCGGATCACGCACGCATTAGTACCTCCTTTCCGGTTTGCGTGGCTTAATTCAAACCTCTCACCAACCAAGGTACTCCTCCGTCCGGTTTATTAGTCCCGTGAGCAATGCAGCAAGACCAAGGCATGGCAATAATTAATGGCATGCGAAGTTTAAGCCTAATTAATTCCAGTGATTTAAGTGGTTGTATGCGCGTTCTCACCTGCGACTCGCTGTATGCTGCTTCGCTGCATCGCCTCATGAAGCGATTCTCGAAAGTGCTCGCATGCAGCCGGCTGTAATTAAGGCAGCTAACTGATGCGAAAAAAGATATGCTTTAATTGTTGCGGGCTTTTTGAATCCGTGAAATCATTATTGACAAGGAGGGAGATGATTCGAGTGCACTCGCTTGACCGCCATACCGGCGCGCGACCCGACGGACGGGACGGACGGCATACCATAATTTTAGTTTCCCTAGTTTTCCACGGCAAGTCGGGCGCGCTAAGCCATTATGCATTGAATTCGATGACCGTCGCGCTACCTTCCCCTATAAGTACTGTTTCCGGCATTCTCCAAAGGCCACCGTGACCCAACTCGCCATATCCTCATAAGCCCCCACCAGCCCGACGCCGCCGCCACGCCCGCCATGCCCCGCCTGTCCATGTAGGAGACGCCGAGGCGGTCACCACCGAACTAGTGTTCGGTTTTTCACCGAAGGCGACGGAGGGAGGAGGCATTCTATCTGTTTTAGATGGCAATGCGCAGATCGAGGAGTTGTTGAGCGCGACCGCATGGCGGAGGAGCAGGAGTTGTTGAGCGCGACCGCCGGGCGGAGGAGCAGCGAACGCCGATTTGCGCTGCCAGCGGACATGGAGCAGCAGCGCACCGACGCCTGAGTCGCGAGCAGTAGCGCTCGCAATCGGGCCGACTACATGGAGGTCGGCGCCGCAAATAGCCCCGAGGCTGTCGGGCAAGTACGCTGTCACGACGCCAATTTTTACTACCAGCTCGCCAAGTGGGTTTCCCGCTTGAAGCCGGGCTTCGTGGACCATGCCGCATGGAAAGGGCCAACGCTGCGAAAGCAACGCGCTCCTATCGCACCTCCAAAGAAGTCCGAGGCGAGGCGCAGGACGCCGTGTCGGCGCTAGTGTGTACCGCCGAATCGCCTAGTTAGCTAAGAGTGTTAGTACTTGTCTAGTGGGAGTAGATAGTTAAGTTTGCTATGATGGTTGTCAACATGGAAGTTCAAGATTTATATGTGGATCAGACCTGCACTTTGCTCAATGTTGAACTTTCCGCTTGAACGTATGGAATGGGCTGTTATTTTTCTAAATGGGTTGTATTTGTCCTCCACGGGTTTAGAGGCTGACTTGTGGGCCTAGCAAGTTGATGCGCATACAATCGTGGAGATGATTGTATGTGGAGAGGATGACAGCAGGACCTGCCAAGGTCATGGCAAGACGCAAGCAAGTGCCTCCTTATTTCAAGCCAATAAAAATGGCTCCTCCTAGTTGATTTCTACATCCGGGTCCCATGCCATTGTCAACATAGTCAATAAACGAGAGAATTGCACAACGAGCGGCTGACACCGTGGACCCAAAGAGCTCGCCAGCTATTTTTGTTTTGGGTTAATTTGATAATGCCTCAGAAATGCCACCGCAATTTCCAAACTTTGAAAATGCCATTTCATGCCATTTCTAGTGGCATTTTTGAAGTCCGAGTGGCGTTTTCAAAGTTTGCAAACTGCAGTATGCTTTTCAAAGTTTGCAAAATTGCGTAGCATTTTCAAAGTTTGAAATTGCAGTGGCATTTTTATGAATTGTCATAATTGGAGTGGCATTTATCTAATATGTTTTTGAGACGGAAGGTGGTGTCAATCTGGCTGTAAGGGACACTCGCCTGTCTAGACAGCCTTTTCTTTTATGTTTACCATGCACCAGCCCTCAGTAGTTTTTTTTTCTTTTTGAAAATGGCTAGCCCAGTTTTTTTGTGATTTGTCAAGTAAGTCACTTTATTAGGCCTGTTGGGCTAGACGAGGAGAGCTTCATTCGGCTGGCCGAGAAAATGGCCTATCAGTAATGAGAAATGGGCTGTACATTTTTAAAACACATCAAACCGGCAATTAGTTTCAAATATCTTTTTTTCATTTTGAGATTTTAAATTGCATTGATTTTTATGCGTTGACAATTTATTGGATTTTATATTGATGTACATTTATTTTCAAAATCATTCTGAATGTGACTTGAAATTTTGGGATTAAAAATAGTTCAGACTGCACCGACATATGCAAAATTTCGTATAATTTTTTAACCGTGGCCACAATATGGGTTGTAATGCTAACAAAAAGAATATGGGCTCCAAAAAAACCCGTAAGAATTAGCAAATGGGCTGTAAACTATTTGAAATAATGGCAGATGGGCTGTATGCTGTTTTCCACAAATTTGAGGCTTTCCACAGATGGTTCAGATAATCGTTGGATGTCCATCCAACGGCCGCCGTGCTTCTTCAATCTCTGCTCTTCCTGCTCCAACCGCCAAACAAGCGCCGGTGGACTGCTCGCTTCCTCCTCCCCAAGCTGCCGGTCAGCTGCCGCCAGCAGCCTCACCGCCCCACCATACTCCCATCGCTGGCCTAGCTATCCCTCTACTCACCCTCAGCCCCACACATGCTGTTATTCTCCGCGACGGCAGACGAACCAAGAACCTCGATTCTCCGCATGGGAAATAACCGCCGAGTATTCCCCGCTCCGTGTTGTTCCTTCCTAGGCCTCGCCGCCGTCCACCGCCTCGGTGCTTCGGCGCGCCTGGTCAACGTGGTCAATGAACGACATCCATCGGAAGTGGACTATACGGGAGAGGTCGACAGCTGGTCCACGACCGCACGCAAGGAAATGCCTCCTTATTACGCCGCAAAATAATGACTCCTCCACCGACATCCGGGACCCACCGAAAGGGCCTCAGATTTCGTGAAAAAACGCTATCGCCACGACAGCCCGACCCACCAGCTATATCTTCGCACGCAAGGAAGTGCCTCCTTATTACGCCCAAAAAGAATACCCCGCTAGCCGACCCAAGATAGTGGGCCTACTAAGTTGACGGGACGAAGGGCTTTGTCAACTTAGTCAATATGTACGATTCTAGCTCGACTGACCGTATTATGTCCATCCAATGGCCGTAATGCTTCTTCAACCTCTGGTCTTCTTGCTCCACCCAGCAGCACCGGTCGTGCCGCCGCTTCCCCGCCTCCCGTGGCCGGGTTGTGCTGCCGAGGCCTCACCGCCCCCATACTACTCCCACCGCTGGCCAGGCCATCCTTCACTCCACTCACCCACACCCCTATTATTTTGCAGCGACGGCAGCGCAGCCAACCAAGAACCTCAGATTCTCTCCGCTGGGCATCCACTATCGCGCTTTCCCGGCCCGCCGTCCCCTTCCTAGGCTCGCCGTCGTCCCACCGCAGGTGCTCTCGGCGCCATGCGTGGTCAATGTGGTCAACGACTGAATTCCATCGAAGAATATCAGACGTGGAGAGGCCGATACTGGTCCACGGCAGCCGCAAGGAAGTGCCTCCTTATTACGCTGAAAATAATTATTCCTCCACCGACAAAGAGGGACTCACCGGATGGGCCACCAGTATTTCGCGAAAAAAAATGTTTGCCCCTGACTGCTGGGACCCACCCGACGGGCCACCATATTTCGCGAAAAAACGCTCCCCATCGTCACTCGACCCACCGGAAGTGCCTCCTTATTACGCACAAAAAATGAATACCCCCAGCCTAGCTGGGACCCACCTTGGTGGAGGCTGACTTAGGGCCTACTAAGTTGACGGGACGGAGGGCTTTGTCAACTTAGTCAATATAAACGATTCTAGCTACAAAGGACCGTACGATGTCCATCCAACGGCCAGAGTGCTTCTTCAACCTCTGGTCTTCTTGCTCCACCGCCCAAAGCAGCGCCGGTCGTGCCGCATGCTCCTGCCTCCCTGTGTTCGGATGTGTTGCCGCGAGGCCTCACCGCCCCTACTATTCCCACCGCTGGCCAGGCCTCGCAACGACGCCACCTCACACCGCAGCCGAACCAGTGAACCTCAGATTCTCTCGGCGCTGGCTTCCACCGCTGCCTTCCCCGCTCCCCGTCGTCCCCTTCCTACGCCGCCCCGCCCACCGCCTCGGTGCTCTCGGCGCCGCGTGGTCAATGTGGTCAAGGAACGATTTCCATCGGACGTGGATCTGTATGTTGAGAGGTCGATACTGGGTCCACGACCGCAGCAAGGAAGTGCCTCCTTATTATGCGCGCAAAATAATTATTCCTCCACCGACAGCTGGGACCCACCGGACGGACCACCGATGAAGCGAAAAAATGTTTCCCCGTCTGCCGGGACCCACCAATTACATCTTCGCACGCAAGGAAGTGCGCATGAAAAAAACGACGGTTCTCGACCGCCGGGACCCACCAGCTACATCGTGGCACGCAAGGAAGTGCTCGATACCGACCCACCTGGTCGGCGCACGAAGCGTTGTCATTCTGGTCGCGAACGTAATACGCATATATATCGGTGGATGTAGAGGCGCCGACGTGTCGTAGTAGAGGCGCCGCACGTAGCGCACCAGCATCCAATGGATCAAGTCTCGTGCTCGCGTCATCCCCGGATCAGAATGCCGACACCACACAAGATTTCAAGGATTTATAGCAGAGTAGCAATCACACACTTATTACATCGTTGTCCACAAGGGAACTTAATACAATAATATGGCTTAAGGCCATCTAATAATAACAGCGAAGGCTTGGAAGATAAGCGAGTCCATCAACTCCATCGGCATCACCGAGTATAGAACCACGACCTAACACCTTACTCGTCGTTCAAAAGTCTGCAACATGAAAGTTGCAGCCCAAAACGGGTCAAGACATGGAATATGCCGCAATGTAACACATAAGAGCAATTAAGGAATAAGCCTATACTACATGCATATTTGGCTAGTGGTAAGGCTCTACGGTTACATTTGCATAAAGCTGATTTTTCCCTACACCAAAGGAAATAATTTTATTTAACTATCATGGTGGTTGTTAAACATTGAGAATGGTTGACAGATCCTCAATCCCAATTAAAAAGTACTCATCAAAATCCCAATAACTTTTATTAGAAGTAACATGTTGAGATTCACATGATATTCAATTACCAGATACTCAAATTGTCCATAACCGGGACACGGCTAATCATGATTAGTTTATACACTCTGCAGAGGTTTATGACTTTTCCCCACAAGACTCGATCGCCTCCGCTTGGTTCTCGTGACTACATGGTGTTTGAGAAACGGATGACCGAGACATAGTCTTCGTAAGCGCTTAGCACCTTACATGTGGGTAGACCGTACCAACCTACATCCCCTACATCAGCTAGCCTACCCGTAAGAGTTCGCACAACTTAGTTAACTACGCCAGAGCCCATAATTGGCATGTGGCTGCACACGGAAGTTTCCAGCTTGAATAATCTTATGATCCCTTAGAGCCCTGGTGGCGGTCCAAGAAATACAGTAAGTCCTCGATAGAAACCAGTGCCTCAATTCCACCCAGATGTGTGTTTAGGTTGCCACCTTAGATAAACCATTAATTAACAATCTCACATCTGTCATGGATATTCACTCACCCAATCCACGCCTACTAGTATAGCATGGCACAATAAGCAAACGAGAAGTAACTCCCAAGGTTTCATAAGTAAAACAGTAATAGGTACTACCTCAAATCTACTTCCCAAACCCACAATTTAATTTGATCCTAAACATGCAAGTGTTTGAGGGTTTGATCTAATGCAATAAAACCGGTAGTAGAAAAGGTATGATCAAGTGTTACTTGCCTTGTCGATGATCCGCGAGACCTAGAGATTCAAGTAACAAGCGGCGACCGGGTGATCTAACGCAGACAAACAACAAGCATACAATAAGTACTCATCTAATGCACGGGGAAATCTCGAATAAAAGATCTAACCAGAGAGTTCAACTTAAGAACCCTGGTTGCAAAAAGAATCGAATCAAATAAAGCATCGAAAGTCGAAAGTCGAGAGAGAACGACTCGGTTTAGCAATCTGAAACTAGGTCAAAATTTTATAGTAGTAAAACTCTGTGTAAGTAGGGTAGTCGGAACGGCGGTTTCGTAACGAAACTCCAGGCGCTTGAATCGCCTGATTTCGATAAACGAGCAAGAAATAAAACAGATTTGAAAATCGGATCGGAAATCGAATCTGAAAAATAACGGATTAAATCCGATTAAAAGAAAACGACGAACGGATTAAATAACGGACGTTCGTTAACAGAACTAATCCAACGAACACATTCATTGAAACGAACGGTTCGGTGAACGCTCATAATTAAGAAAACCAAAAAATAAACCATCTAGGTTTTTGAAAAACCGATCATCACGAAAAACCGGATCGGGTTTTTAAAAAACCGGATCGGGAAACGGAACGGGCGGCGGCTACTCCGGTGGTCTTCGCCGGGGGGCTCCGCGGGCCCGGGGCGGCGAGGGGCGGCGGGTCGGCGAGGTGGCGGCGAGGTGGCGGCGTGGGAGACGGCGGCGGCGTCTCGGCGACGGGCGGCGGGTGGCGCTGGGTCGGGTTGGGGCACGGTGGCGGCGGATGAGAGAGAGGGGCGCGCTGTATTTAAGAGGGGGGGTGATGGCGGCGCTTTGGGAAGGGGCAGGCGGCGGGTCGAGGCGAACTCCGGGCGCGGGCGACGTGGCGGCGGCGGGGGCTCAAGGCAAGGCAAGGCGAGGGAGAGGAGGAGGCGGTCAAGGCTGGGTCAGGGCGCGGCTGGTTGGCTGGGCCTTGGCCTGTGGGTGCGCGATTTTTTAAAAAAACAAAACCAAACGGATTAAAAAAATACCAAACGAACTCCGATTTTAATAAAATAATTTTCCCGACTCCTAAAATGAGTCTAACAAAATGAACTTTAAAACGGCAAACATGCATTTTTTTTAAATGCTCATTTTGCCTAAGCAAAATAAATCTTCCAAAGCCAAATTTGATTTATTTATAAAACCTTCATTTTTCCTAAATGTTGGGAAAGTCATATTATTCTCTCTTAATTTTTATAGGAAAACTTTATGAAGATAATTTAAATAAACTAATGATCCTATTTTCAAAATTTGAGAAATCCCAAATATGAAAATAATGAAACTTCCAACTTCTCCGAGGGTCCTTGAGTTGCGTGAAATTTTCTAGGATCGGAAAAATGCGAGAAAATATGATATGCATGATGACCTAATGTATAACATTCCAAATTGAAAATTTGGGATGTTACAAACCTACCCTTTAAGATGAATCTCGCCCTCGAGATTCGGGTTGGCTAGAAAATAGGTGAGGGTGGTCCTTGAGCAAAACTTCTCTCTTCCTGTGTGGCTTCATCCTCGGTGGTGGCTCCAATCGAACTTTGCAAAACTTGATAACTTTGTCTGCGGGTAACTCTACCGGCATAATCGAGAATCTTAACCGGTTTTTCCTCATATGTCAAGTCATCCTTCAACTGAATTGCTTCCAGTGGCACCGTGTTCTTAACGGTACCTCTGCTATCTCGGGTGACATTTCTTCAATCGAGAAACATGGAATACATCATGAACTCCCGACAGTCCTTCCGCAATTCCAACTTATACGCAATTCTCCCATGCGCTGCAAAATCTTATACGGTCCAACTAAACGGGTGCTAACTTTCCTTTCACTCCAAAACGCTTAACTCCTCAAGCGGGATACTCGAGATATACTCTGCTCCAACCTCATACTCAGTCGCTGTGCGCTTTGAATTGGCATAGCTCTTTTGTCTGGACTGGGCTACCTTGAGCCTGTCTCGAATCAACTTAACCTTCTCTTTAGACTCCTTAATCAAATCTGGTCCAAACAACCGACGATCTCCGGCCATTCCCATGACAACGGTGTCCTGCACCTTCTTCCATACAGAGCCTCGAAGGTGCCATCTTCAAGCTGGTTTGGTAACTGTTGTTGTAGAAAATTCTGCATACGGCAAATTATCATCCCAGCTAGATCCATAATCTAGTGCACAAGCTCTCAAAGATGTCCTCTAAAATCTGATTGACTCTCTCGGTCTGTCCATCGGTCTGTGGGTGGAAAGCTGTATCAATTCCAGTCTAGTTCCCAATGTTTCGTGTAACCGGTTCCAAAATTTCGAGGTAAACCGGGTTCCTCTATCCGATACGATGCTCCTCGAACTCCGTAAGCACACAATTCTGGTCATGTATATCTTTGCCAACTTAGCACTCGCTATAGGTAGTCTTGATCGAATGAAATGAGCTACCTTTGTTAAACGGTCGACTATAACCCAAATCGATTCATATCCTGAACGAGTCTTTGGCAAACCTATGATGAAATCCATGCCTAGTTTATCCCACTTCCATTCGGGTATCGGCAATGGTTGCAAATAATCCTGCTGCTTCGATGCTCGCTTTACTTTCGACATATGTCACAAACTGCTACATACTCCGCAATATCCTTCTTCATTCCGTCCACCAGAAAATATTCTTCAAATCCAAATACATCTTGGTATTTCCTGGGTGAATCGAATAGGGTGAATCATGGGCTTCTTGAAAAATCAACTTCCTGATTTCTGGGTCATCGGGCACATAAACACGGTCTTCAAACCATAGGGTATCGTGCTCATCCTCACGAAATCCTTTAGCTTTTCCTTTGCTCAATTTCTCCTTTATAGAGGGAACTTCCTTATCTGCCTTTTGGGCTTCTCTGATTTTGTCCATCGCTGTCGATCGAATCTCCAATGCTGCTACATAGCCTCTCGAACTATTTCCAAACATAGCTCTCAAGGTCCTCGCTAACTCATTGGGTATTCCTCCCATCATTAGGGTATTTACGTGGCTCTTACGGCTCAATGCGCCACCTACTTACATTAGCCTTTCCGGGTGATAATGCAATCTCATATCATAATCCTTGATAAGTTCTAACCATCTCCTTTGCCGAGATTTAATTCCTTCGTGTGAAGATGTACTTCAAACTCTTGTGATCCGTGATATACTTCACAATGATTTCCAATGAGAAAATGTCTCCACGCCTTCAGGCATGCACAACGGTTGCTAACTCCAAATCATGAGTGGCATAATTCAACTCATGGGGCTTAAGTTGTCGTGAAGCATACGAAACAACTCTTCCTTCTTGCATAAGCACGGCTCCAAGTCCTCGACGTGAAGCGCCGCAATACACCTCATAATCCTTAGTCCGATCCGCAATATCAAACTGGTGAGGTAACCAATCTTTTCTTCAACTCCTGAAAACTTGCCTCACAGTCCTCACCATATGAATTTGTTTTCCTTCTTCAACAATTCTGTCATAGGCTTTGCAATCCTTGAGAAATTCTCAATGAATCTTCGTAGTATCCTGCGAGTCCAAGGAAACTCAATCTCTCCAACTGTCGTTGGTGCTTCCCATTTAGTTACGGTCTCAACTTTGTGGGGTCAATGCTGTTCCTTCTCCGGATATAACATGTCCGAGAAATCCAACTTCCTTTAGCCAAAACTCACATTTGCTGAACTTGGCATACAACCGGTGTTCCTCGCCTCCAAAACCAATCGCAAATGTTCCTTGTGTTCCTCTTCATTCTTTGAGAAAATCAAAATGTCATCAATGAACACCACGATTTAACTTATCCAAAAACTCCATAAACACTTTGTTCATCGTGTTCATGAAATAGGCTGGCGTTAGTCACCCAAATGACATAACGGTATACTCGCACAGTCCATATCTCGTGGTAAATGCTGTCTTGGGTATGTCCTGCTCCCGAATCTTCAATCGATGGTACCCTCGATCGCAAGTCGATCTTGGAAAACACTTTGGCTCCTTGCAAGTTTATCAAACAGATCATTTATCATTGGTAGTGGGTACTTGTTCTTGATTGTTACTTCATTCAATCCACGATAATCAACAACCATTCTCAAAGATCCATCCTTCTTCTCCACTAACAACACGGGTGATCCCCAAGGTGAAGAACTTGGGCGATAAAACCTTTATCCAATAGTTCCTTAATCTGCTTCTTGATTTCCGCCAAATCCTTTGCGGGCATCCTCAGACGGTCGCTTCGATATCGGCCTGTTCCTCGCAACAGCTCGATCAAAATTCAATGTCTCTATCCGTGGCATTCCCCGCAACTCTTCCGAAATACATCAGAAAATCCTTCACCACTGGTACTTCTTCCCGCACCACCCCGATAAGCAATTAACTTGTGCTCTCCTCGGCTCGTGCCGTGATACATACTTGATCCTTCTTCCTTCGACATCGTGATCGGGCTGATCTTCAACCTCCTCCACATCAATGTGGTTCACCTGTCCCCTGTTGAAAGGGTTGGGCTTCTTTCCAGAGCTTCCATTGCCATTTCCATTCTGGCCTTCTGGGCAGTCATTTGCATAATGCCCAGTCTTGCGGCACTTAAAGCAAGTAATATGACTCAGATCTACCTTGGATGGTGTTGACGGGTTGGTGCGGTTCTGTCCGCTGCTTCCTCCATTCCCGTTCCCATTCTTGGTGCCATTATGGTTGTGCGAATTACCTCCTCCATGGGTATGCTGAAACTGAATTCCTGATTTAGGGGTATAACGAGGCTTCTGCTGAGCTCCAGAGTTATACTTCCCTTGTCCATACTTCCGCTATGGTTCTCAATTTGTCTGCTGCTTTCCTTCAATCATGAGGGCTCGGTCTACCAACTCCTGGTAGTTGTTGAAACTGCTACCATCAACGGCATGTCAACTCATCATTCAGTCCTTCTAGAAACTTCTCCCGCTTAGCAAGATCTCGTAGTAACGCTATCCGGGGCATAACGTGCTAATTTTCTAAAGTCATCCACGATCGCCAACAGTCCTTCCTCCTTGGCGAAGTTGCAAACTCACGCTTCTTCATGGCCATGGCTCCTCGCTGAAACATGGGCGGTGCGAAAAGCTTGCTGAAATTGATCCCATGTGATGTTGTTCACCGGGTAAGTGGTCAGAAATTCTCCCACCATGCTGCTGGGGTCCTTCAAGCTGATGTGCTGCAAACTTCACTCTTTCACCATCTCATGCATCCCGCAGTGGTCAGCTCCTTCCTATCTTGCGGAGCCACCATCTGCTACAATCGGTTCGGTGTTATCGAATACACCGCGGTTCAGTCTAAGGAAACGAGTCGATGATCCGCAGGTGGTGGTGGTGGTGGTTGTTGTTGTTGTTGTTGTTGTTGTTGTTGTTGTTGTTGTTGTTGTTGCCCCGGTTCTCGCACCAATGTTTGAATCAGGTATTCTCTGCTGGATCAATTGGGTGATCTCTGGCGGAAAACGAATCCGGGTCACGCCTGGGAGGCATCTGATGGGTTTAGAAAAGAAGATAGATTTAGAATAGAATGAGGTCTAAGGGGAATCACTACCCAAATGCACATGAGCAAAAGCACACAAAATCACTTCATTCAATCAAACAAGGGCTTATAACGATCTAACTATCGCAAAAGTGCGGTACTACAATGTTTACATGGAGGAAATACTACTAATATGTGGGGACTTCTACTAATTTGAACCGTGGAAGACTCCATGATGTCCGCCCAACTTCGCCTTCAAAGTCGGGTTCACTTGGATCCGAATCGGTGTCGCCGATGTTGATGTAGTCACTTGGGTAATCGACATACCGGTCTTCATTCCTGAGTGCCAACTTCTTCTTGAGTTCTTCGATCTCGCATTTAAGGTCGTTATTGTGTCTTGCCGAGCCACGATCTTGTCCATGTAGTCCTTGCGTGTAGTCTTTAGTTCTCCTTCCAGTTTGATGATCCTTCCCTTTGTCTTCTGCAACTCCAACATGTCATTGCACATTTGGTTCTCCTGGCGTCGAATGTGCTGGTTTAACTCCCGGATGAAAGCTGCAATGGATCTATCCTTCTTGGTGCCGATAACGTCCCGCTTGTCATCTCGGCGTCCGCAAATCTGGTAGATAGTGTCCTTGAGGTCTTCTTGATAAACTTCTCCAATGCGTCCCATGGTGATGTGAGTTGCCATGCTCTTTCCTGCACTCCAAGTTGGTGCAATCAAAACACTATCTATAGGCTTGGTGATTGGGGCGAATGTCCTTCCCGAACGTGAGCGTGAATCTTCCAAATATCCTCTTCAGCAGAGTGGCGTTGAAAGTCCCGTGAAGCTTGGTAGTCCAATGTTCGTACTTGGTAACTTCCTTCAAGTGAAATCCAAAAGGTGTGCCTTCATCCGGTTGGGTGTACTTGATCTTCGCGTCCGTCATCCTAAAGAGTAGAAAAGATGAGGAGTTAGAAAATGGGAAGAGAGTAGTGATCTATGGCTTTAACTTAGTGGTCGTGTCCTACAACCACCGTGTGCTCGATACCATTCTCTCAGAGCGGCTGCATCCGAATGGATCAAGTCTCGTGCTCGTTGTCATCCCCGATCAAGAATGCCGACACCACACAAGATTTCAAGGATTTATAGCAGAGTAGCAATCACACACTTATTACATCGTTGTCCACAAGGGAACTTAATACAATAATATGGCTTAAGGCCATCTAATAATAACAGCGGAAGGCTTGGAAGATAAGCGAGTCCATCAACTCCATCGGCATCACTGAGTATAGAACCACGACCTAACACCTTACTCGTCGTTCGAAAAGTCTCAAGCAACGTGAAAGTTGCATCCCAAAACGGTCAAGACATGGAATATGCTGGCAATGTAACACATAAGAGCAATGAAGGAATAAGCCTATACTACATGCATATTTGGCTGGTGGTAAGGCTCTACGGTTACATTTGCATAAAGCTGATTTTTCCCTACACCAAAGGAAATAATTTTATTTAACTATCATGGTGGTTGTTAAACATTGAGAATGGTTGACAGCATCCTCAATCCCAATTAAAAAGTACTCATCAAAATCCCAATAACTTTTATTAGAAGTAACATGTTGAGATTCACATGATATTCAATTACCAGATACTCAAATTGTCCATAACCGGGGACACGGCTAATCATGATTAGTTTATACACTCGCAGAGGTTTGCGACTTTTCCCCATTAAGACTCGATCGCCTCCGCTTGGTTCTCGTGACTACATGGTGTTTGAGAAACGGATGACCGAGACATAGTCTTTCGTAAGCGCTTAGCACCTTACATGTGGGTAGACCGTACCAACCTACATCCCCTACATCAGCTAGCCTACCCGTAAGAGTTCGCACAACTTAGTCAACTATGCCAGAGCCCATAATTGGCTTGTGGCTACACACGGAAGTTTCCAGCTTGAATAATCTTATGATCCCTTAGAGCCCGGTGGCGGTCCAAGAAATACAGTAAGTCCTGATAGAAACCAGTGCCTCAATCCACCCAGATGTGTGTTTAGGTTGCCACCTTAGATAAACCATTAATTAACAATCTCACATCTGTCATGGATATTCACTCACCCAATCCACGCCTACTAGCATAGCATGGCACAATAAGCAAACGAGAAGTAACTCCCAAGGTTTCATAAGTAAAACAGTAATAGGTACTACCTCAAATCTACTTCCCAAACCCACAATTTAATTTGATCCTAAACATGCAAGTGTTTGAGGGTTTGATCTAATGCAATAAAACTGGGTAGTAGAAAAGGTATGATCAAGTGTTACTTGCCTTGCTGATGATCCGCGAGACCTAGAGATTCAAGTAACAAGCGGCGACCGGTGATCTAACGCAGACAAACAACAAGCATACAATAAGTACTCATCTAATGCACGGGAAATCTCGAATAAAAGATCTAACCAGAGAGTTCAACTTAAGAACCCTGTTTGCAAAAAGAATCGAATCAAATAAAGCATCGAAAGTCGAAACTCGAGAGAGAACGACTCGGTTTAGCAATCTGAAACTAGGTCAAAATTTTACAGTAGTAAAACTCTGTGTAAGTAGGGTAGTCGAACGGCGGTTTCAGAATCTAAACTCCAGCGCTTGAATCACCTGATTCGATAAACGAGCAAGAAATAAAACAGATTTGAAAATCGGATCGAAATCGAATCAAAAATAACGGATTAAATCCGATTAAAAGAAAACGACGAACGGATTAAATAACGGACGTTCTTTAACAGAACTAATCCAACGAACACATTCATTGAAACGAACGGTTCGTGAACGTCATAATTAAGAAAACCGAAAAATAAACCATCTAGGTTTTGAAAAAAACCGATCATCACGAAAAAACCGGATCGGGTTTTTAAAAAACCGGATCGGGAAAACGGATCGGGCGGCGGCTACCTCCGGTGGTTCGCCGGCGGGGCCCGCGGGCCCTGGGGCGGCGAGGGGCGGCGGGTCGGCGAGGTGGCGGCGAGGTGGCGGCGCTGGCAGGAGACGGCGGCGGCGTCCGGCGACGGCAATGGTGGCGCTGGGTCGGGTTAGGGCGGGTGGCGGTGGGATGAGAGAGGGGGGGCGGCTGGTATTTAAGAGGGGGGGTGGCGGCGCGCTTTGGGAAGGGGCAGGCGGCGGTCGGAGACGGACTCGGGGCGGCGGGCGACGTCGGGCGGCGGGTTCCAGCAAGCGGCGCGGAGGAGAGGAGGAGGCGGGCAGGCGGGCAGGGCGCGGCTGGCTGGGCAGTGGGGGCCTTGGCCTGTGGTGCGCGATTTTTAAAAAAAAAACAAAACCAAACTGATTAAGAAAATACCAAACGAACTCCGATTTTAATAAAATAATTTTCCCGACTCCTAAAATGAGTCTAACAAAATGAACTTTAAAAACGCAAACATGCATATTTTTTTAAAATGCTCATTTTGCCTAAGCAAAATAAATCTTCCAAAAGCCAAATTTGATTTATTTATAAAACCTTCATTTTCCTAAATGTTGGGAAAGTCATATTATTCCCTCTCTTAATTTTTTATAGGAAAACTTTATGAAGATAATTTAAATAAATCTAATGATCCTATTTTCAAAATTTGAGAAATCCCAAATATGAAAATAATGAAACTTCCAACTTCTCCGAGGGTCCTTGAGTTGCGTGAAATTTTCTAGGATCGGAAAAATGCGAGAAAATATGATATGCATGATGACCTAATGTATAACATTCCAAATTGAAAATTTGGGATGTTACAAAGACGTAGCATGTACACGTACGTACAGCGGCGAGGGTGCAAGAAAGAAAATACGGCCACGTACATACATACGGGCAGGGTCTCTAATGCCTATCGTGCAAACGTACATGGCTGGGTCAGAACAGAGAAACAACGCCGTCGTGGTGTTCATGGGAGCCAACCGCTGGGTCGGAACGGAATGCATGGTCGTGTTCATCGGGAGGGCTTGAGGAATAGGCGATGGAAACGAGGCTCGCGTATCGCTACAACGGAGGAAACGGCCTTGTGTTCGACCGCCACGCTCAAACGGGTCCTGTTGATCGGGAGGGGCCTGGCGTACCGCAAAACGGAGGAAACGGACCTCCTACGGTGGAAACGGGGGTCCTGTTGATCGGGAGGGTGTGGCGATCCGCAAAACGGACGAAAACAGACTTGTCTTTGAGCGCTGACAAATAAACGGGGAGGTGTGGCGACCGCAAAACGGACTCCACGGATATCGTTCATCTCCACCGTCGACCTCCTCCAGCCTCCACGGGCTACCGTCGACCTCCTCCAGCCTCCACGGGCTCCTCGCTCATCCAGCCTCCATCGTGCGCTTACTCCACCGGCCATCGCTCAACCACCCTCCACGGGCACCCCTCCACCGCCTACTATTCATCCAGCCCTCCACACCACGGGTCATGTTCAACCACCCTCCACGACCACCCCTCGACCGCCTCACTGCTCATCCAGCCCTCCACACCACGGGTTCCTGTTCATCCAGAGGCAATGCCACCTCTCACTGCTCATCCAACCCCCCGCAACGCCATCGCTCATCCCAGAGGCAGCATCGATCGGCTTCATTAGTAGCAGATGGCGAATCGCCCATCGGGTTCGCCAATAGCCATCAATCGATCGCTCGGGTTCGTGAATGTAGCCTCGCAGCGTAATCGCCGGGTTCGATTAGAGCCCAACGCCGCGCTTCGGCTTCGATCGAGCTAACGCCGCACACACGCCTGCAGACGCGTTTGAGAAAAACGCGATCGCTCCGCCCCGACCTCCCACCGTAACCGCAACTCCCGAAATTTTCCTCCCCTTGCTTCTACCACGGTTTTTCCGTCATGGACGGCCCAAAGAATGTCATGCAGCTGCGTCTCCGTCCGCCCAGTGACAAAAAGCCCATTTTCTGTCATGATTTTTTGTCATAGAAGTAGGAGCCCACCACATCTATGATGATACAGGGTTTTGTCACAATTATCGTCATAGAAGTGTCATATGTATGATAGAAAAAAATTTCGTTCGGCCCAAAATGTCATGGATGTGTCTTTTTTTTGTAGTGTGTTTGGCCAATCAATCATACGGCCCGTATAAGGCCCATTGATGATACGGCCCGTAGAAGGCCCATTGTTTCTACGGCCCGTAGAAGGCCCATTGTTTCTACGGCCCGTAGAAGGCCCACTGTTTCTACGGCCAGTAGGAGGCCCAGTGTCACTACAGTAAATATTAGCCCATGGTTATTGTGGCCTAGTTTTAAAAAATAGGTTATTGCAGCCACTAGCAAACTGGGGAAAAAGAACTGCAATGATTACAAGCAAACAAATAAACAAGACAACAAGGAAATAAATAAGCAAGCAACTAACGCTAGGCTATCATGGCTATTACACATATTACATCCTCTGGGCATCAAAGTTCGCCACCAGTGCAAATATAGGGAACAAAGCAGCACATCATATACACTGGGTGTCAAAGTTGGCGACCAGCGCAAATAAACGCCGCAGCAAAAAAAATCCAGAACTGAAACCACTTCAGAAGATCTCAAGAAACAATATCCTGGGTACCCATAATGTCGGCAAGATGCTTAGCAAGCTTATTAACTTTCTCTTGTTTGGCGCTTAAATCCTCCAAAGGCTTGTCGTTGCACCGTAAAATATGCATCTGAATTCTGCAGGACTTCCTCGGTCGTTCAGCTTCCTCGTCAGCAAGACATCCGATCGATGTCTTTCAACTTGAAGTTGAGACTCACGAAGACGAACTGATTCAGCAGCGAGTTCAAGAGCTTGTGCCAGCAGAGTGGCCAAGAACTCGAACACTACATCAAGACAGACTTTTGGGTTCCCTCACCGTCGTCAAGATAGTTTTATCAGCTTTCTTGGAGACCAACAGGATGTCTCACTATCTTGAACCTTATCTGCATTACTTCCTTTACCATTGGGTAACGCAGATCTTGTTCTCCAATATTTTGTCCGCATTCTAAAAGAGAAACAAGCAGACACATCACATGTTTACTATGTTGTATATGAAACTCATTTTGGTAAATGAGTTCAGTAGTAAAGTGGACAGGATAACAAAGATGAAACAAACATATATCTATGTACCATGGTCACTTTATGGTCTATATCATTCTAGTTTTGTTGCCAAATCAAGATAGAGACACAGTTCAAATAATATTTGTTCAAGACAAAGCAGAATAGACAGAATATAAGTGTGGGTAACTATAGAGCAATAACAACACTTGTAATGTGCATGACATGAGAACATAACTGTTTATTCAATTGAAACTGAAATCAACATAGAGCAGGTTACAACAGCAAACCAGTTAAAGAAACAGGTTTAAAACATACCTGTTGCGCCATTGGAGTTTCAATTCCATCCTTCAAATTTGAAAATAGTTGGTATGAGTAAATACAATAATGCAAGAGTAAAGGAGTATGAACCAAGCTACAGAACCTAACCTGAGAACAAATCTTCTTCTCCTTTAAGCGTCGAGTTGGGATTCGGAGTGGTGGTCCTCGTGCTTTGGGCACTGCAGTTCCCTTACTAACTTCTCGTGTTTGGGTGCTCTGTGGTGGAGACGGTGCTATGTCAACTGGAACTGGGTTACTATCTCGCCGGGTTGGGGTTAGAAGGGTGTAGCTGGTTCTCTGTCCAACCGGTAGGGGTACAATCATGAGAGTCCAGGTTATGTGTGGTGGATCTGGTCCTTGGGCAAGTACAACCGTGGTTCTATCTGCATCAACTGGTAGCACTATCTTTTCAAGACCGTGTTGTTACTCCCTTAGATACTGCCATCACGCTCTCCAATTCAAATGGCTGATAAACAAGAAAAGTAATTGAAAGTATAGACATTGTATGATAGACAGGTGCAATGGATAGTGGGAAATAAAAGAGGGCATGAAATAATTCATATTTATGTTGTCTAACCAAACAGGATAGCATGACACAATTTCACATATATGATGGCTAACTAAACAGGATAGCATGACACAATTTCACATTATGATGGCTAACTAAAAAAGATGGAAAGACATAGTTCAAAATATGAGACTATGTAAACAGGATGACATGAATAACTATATATTGTGTTTATTAAATAGGTTGGCATGCCATAATTCACATACATTCATGGATAGAATGCCATAATTCAAAATATGATGACTGTAAACACTAAACAGGATCAGATGATATAACTATATGATGTCTTTATTAAATGGGTTGCCATGACATAATTTAGATAGATGATATGTATGTACTATGTAAACATGATGGCATGATATAATTCAAATATATGATTTATATAGTAAGCAAGTAAGCAGATGGCAATCCATATATGATGTAAAAACTAAGCAATGCAGGACAACATGCATGACATGGGTAATATAACCCTGCCAAGTTTGAGCATAGACCTCAGGGGGGAAATAGGACTGGTCATCAGTCTCTCAATCCTCCTCCGAGGAGCTCTCTCAGAACCAAAGAAGATTTCTCCTTGACAGTAGCATTGTCTGCTCTGAATACCTTGTTTTCACTCCAGATACTTCCATCACCGCTTCAAATGGCTGATGCACAGGAAGAGTAGTTGAATATACAAACTTTGTCGACAAATGGAACACGTAATACAAAAAATGATAGCATGATATAATTCACATACATGATGATTGGCTACACAAAGATGACATTGCATAATTCACATATATAATGCCTTTGCAACAAGATAGCATTGTATAATTCACATATATAATGTCTTGCAACAAGATGGCAATGCATAATTCACATATATGGTAATTAGACACCTAACAGGTGGCATTCACACAAAGCATGTCTAAACTAATCAAATGACATAGCAATGCGAGACACCATACGCACGATATGAGCAACATAACCCTGCCAAGTTAGAGCATACACCTCGGGGAATAGGACTGGTCATCTGTCTCTCAATCCTCCTCCGAGGAGCTATCCGTAACCAGCGAGATATGCGCTTCGTCGAGATAGCATAGTCTGCTCAAGACCTTGTTTTCACTCCGAATTTGCCATCACCGTGTCAAATGGCTGATGCACACGAAGAGCAGTTGAATGTACTAACATTGTTGACAAATGTAATATGTAACACAAAAAAGGATGGCCTGATATAATTTACATATAAGATGACTGTTAAGCGGGATGGCATTGCAAAATTCACATATATGATGCCCGGCTAAACAAGATGGCGTTGCATAATTCACATAAACGATGAATAAACTAAACAGATGGCATTCGCACAAAGGATGTCTAAACTAAGCGAGATGACATATTTGAAGTATAAATTAAGCAATGCAAGACACCATATGCATGATATAACCAACATCAAGATGCCAAGTTAGAGCGAAGACCTCGGGGGTAAATAGGAGTTGTCTTCTCATACAATCCCCTCGTAACAGATATCTTCCTCTCGATTACAATCCGAATGCGTGGAGGGGGCTGCCTTTGCGCCTACCATGGAGCGACGTCTGCATGCAATTTTATTGCCACGCAAGGCTCGTCTCTTTTGCTCTACATGTTTAGTTCCATTGTTTACAATAACTGTCATGCATAGGAATAAAACATAGTGAGATTATGTAAGGAGTGCATGCAGAAATCCAGAGTGATGGTAGCAACCTATGGATAGACCCAAACCAATAATAGCAGGCAGATAATGGCTTCAGTTAAAAAATACAGATAATGGCTTCTTTACTGTTTGTTTCCCACCCAACATGAAACTCATAGTACACACCGGAGATTAACCAGATAGTAGATAGATACTATTGATAGCGGCCCCGATATGTACCGCAAAACCATTTAAAAACTCAAGTTTGACCATTAGTTTGGAGCTGACCCAGAGTCTAATCGGTGAACAGGACGATAAAGTAGCATGCAATATTAAGCGATGCATAACGTAAGCAGACACGAAAGAGTGCGACCTCTCTTGCGGACCCGTATAGTCCTTGAGGTCGTCTGCTCGGTTGATGATGGTAATGCAGTTTTCATGGCTGCTAGCAGCGGGGAAGAAGATCTGAGGCGGCGAAAGATAGTCTGGAGGCTGGATCCCTGCTGTGCTGGACCCTTCTGTCGTTGGAGCAGCTGAGCTGGGGTGGACGACGGCGCAGCAGGAGCGGGACAAACCACGCAAGTTTTTCTTTGACAACTATCTGTAAGAGAAGTAATTCTGTAAGTGCTCGTTTGAATTGGAGGATTCCAACAATGCAGGGATAGGAAATAGACAGGAATAGGATAGGAATGCACGTGCAAAACTGAGAATTTAAAAACACAGGATTTCTGCCAATCTGGGTGTTTGATTCACAACAATTGGAAGATCACAGGATGCAAAGAAGCATGGTAAGATTAAGTCAAACCACAAGAAAATGTATGGTTATAATGCTATTATGCTACTATCTCTTAGTCTTCTGCTTCATGAATAGGAATTTGAAAAGGAGGACAAGTGAAAATTAAAATTCCTACGTTTTTTCTTTCAAGGAGACACTAAAGGAACAAATCCGTGTGCTCAGTGGACAATATATATAACATGTAGAGTAAAAAAGAGATGCAACAAGTGTACAACCTCTTTGGCGAAGCCATGTTGATCTCAGCGTGATTGGGTTAGCCGGTGAGGATGCTCCGGCTGACTTTGCTGTCGGAGGAGGGGAAGAAGATCTTAGGCGTCTGGAGATGGAGCCCGAGGTACTGCTCCACCGTGATGGAGGGTTTCGCTGTTGGAGCAGCTCCGTGAGTTGTACGACGCCGAGGCTGAAGCAGACAAGAGAGACAACGAACAACGTTAACCTGAGTGGAATTCTAATAGCATCTCCAATACATGACGTAAAATACATAACCACAAAGTGCTAGATGTAAAATACATCAGTCGCTCATCTCTGAACTTAACTGTCGAAAGTGAACTTAACTGTCGAAACTAAACTTAACTGTCGAAACTGAATTTTGCTGTAGAAACTGAACGCTCTAGCAAGGTGAGGCTACACATCGGTCGACTGACTTTTTCATCTCTGGTTATTCGATTTTGCAGCCGTTGGATACGAAATCAAGGGCCTGCGGTTCATCTTCAACCTCCACCCCCCTGAGCCGCCAGCCACCACCGGCCAAAAAGCAGCCCCCCGCCGCCTGCGGCCGGCAGTGCGCAGCCCCGCCAGCCCCGAAAACACTCCCCACCGTCGGTCCACCGCCGCCCCGGCCATCCCTCTAGGCCCCCCCGTGCCGAGCTTTTTCTCCGGCGATCCCCACGCCACCGCCCGCCACCGCGGCGACCACCGCCCCATCCTGAACCCTAAGATAGATAGTGGGCTACCTCTCCAAATGAGCCCCCACCCCTGAAAATCGATCGACCCAAAAGTCGATTCAGTCGACTAAAGTGTAGCTAATCGGAGCAGCATCGCAAGCAAGAGCAAGAGCGAGAGCAGCAGCGCGAGCAAGAGCAATAGCAAGAGCAGACCGGGCAGGGGACCGAGAGCAAGAGCAGAGCAGCAGCGCGAGCGAGAGCTAAAGCGGCACCAGCTCCTACTGATGTGGACGTCGCCGCTGAGGGAGCGACGCCATGGAGGAAGTGGCCGGCGACGCCGCCGTAGATGGAGCCACGCCGTGTCGGCTCGGGACCGAGCGTCGGCAGCACCGTGAGATCGAATCAAGAAGAAAATGTGGTGATTAGTGTACAACCTCTTTGATAGCGCCGATTAGGCCGCAGCTTCATCCGAGGAAATGGTGATGATGATGCTCTTCCGGTGGTGCAGGTGAAGACGGCGGTGTGGGAATGGAGGTGGCGCAAAAGACGAGGGGAACATCGGGGCAGCTCCTTGGAGGTGGAGGACGGGGTGGCTGAACCGGTGGGACGATGGGATCGACGACAGATCCTCATCCGGTACGGTGGATGAGGGGCGTCGAGGTGTTGCTGTGGACGACATCATCGGGGAAGAGGCTCCGGCTGGGTGGCGGACGAAGCAGGGTGTGCGGTTTCGTCACGGGTTTTCGCGGCCTCGGTGTACGAATGGGTGGGTGGATGGGATGGCAGTGGGGAACCATGGCTTAGAGACGCGCTTATCCAAAATGTGGGATAAGTTACGAAAGTACCCCCACCGATTTGAGGCGGTTCTTTCGGTTCAGGGGTACCACGAGCATTTCGCATGTCGGGATTTCACAGGAGGTGGGAGTTTTCGCGCGCGTTGTAATTTCGAAATAGCAAGGCACGGGTTGAGATGGAGGGAGTTGTCGGAGCACAACGAGACAAAGATATATCTTAAATATTTCAGGCTAACAAGGCGCGGGTTGAAATTTCCGGACAAGCCTAACGTGTATTGTACCAAATCAATGCGCACTACAAATGTCATTCAAAACTTTGATTTCATGTTATGTTCAATTAAAATTTTTCACTACGTGTATAATGCATGCAACCTACTACTCAAATGAACGTTTTAGTGCATTCCAAACGTATATACTACCGCTTCAATATGAACTAAATTTGAATTCGTTTCTCTGTTTAAATAAGATCTACAGTAATGATTCTTGTGAAGTCAAAGCATTTGAATTCGTTTCTCTGTTTTAATAAGATCTACAATCATCATTATTGTCAAGTTAAACCATCGTTTGTGTATTATCTTCACAGCACACCACATGATTAGTCTCGAGTTACATATGAACTATGTGTACTATATGAACTCGAACTAGATTTTTTGAATCTACTTTATTTAGATTTCAAATCACATTACATTTCTAGCTCTAGCTAGATCTTCATAATCTAAACCATGTCTCATATGTATAATGTGTTTATCACATTATATATGGTGCCCCCCCTCACGCCTACAAGTATTTAGATGTGAGTTGCAAAACCACACATTACCACAAATTCAAATAAAATGTGAGAATGTTCGATATATAGTATTGTTTAGATTGTTCAATATTTAGTTGTAAGCTGCAAACGCCACACATTATCACAAATTCAAATAAAATGTGAGATTGTTTGATGTATAGTATGGTTTAGATTGTTCGACATTTAGCTGTGAGTTGCAAACGCCATGCATTATCACATTATGGTATAACATGTGCACAACATGTGTATCACCGCTATATTCATGCATGCATTGTTTAAAACACTATGATCTCCTATTCAAATATATGAATCCGCTTTCATATCAAATTATGATCTTTGTTAGTCTCTTACACCCACACAATCCTCTAACCTTTGTAGCTACCACTAACTTTCTCTCGTGCATGCACACGCCCTCCTCGCCCTCCCCCTCCCTCGGCATTCTATCCACCGGGCACATTCATTTTTTTTTCTTTAGGTCGTTCTCCCAGAGTCTCCATAACTCCTTTGCAACACACACCGATCGATAAACCTCTCCAGCGATGCCTGCCTACAACATACACACACACCTTCAATATCCTCCTTTATGTGTCCTTGCCACGTGTCTCTCATACGATCGAGACACACGTAAACTCTCGCCCTCTTTTCATTGATCTCACAACCGCACACCCTCCCCTATCTAGCTAGTAGTTGGGCCTCTCGCACCACCTCCTAGCTCCATTCTCTCTGCTTATCTGTCTCCTTGGGCCTTATTTGCCTCTAACAAATGGACGTACACCGACCGATCTCTCGCTATACATATAGCTAGCTAGGTCCTTATAACTCGTTTTTACTCACACGTCGATCGATCTACCTCGTTAGGTGTGTCTCTCCCTTCCTCCGACAAACAACAATTGGTCTACCGATCTAGTTAGGTTTGCTTACCAAACACATGGTTCCCCTTCATCATCCATGGATGCGTCCCGACAGATCTATCACGCACAGGCGCACATAGAAACACATCCCTACTCTTATTGATAACATTGTAGTTCCACCCTCAGTTTGTCTAGTAGGCCTCTCCCACCATCTCCGAGAAGAACCTCCATCACCCATCCATCACTCTACCCCTCTCCCTCCCTCTCCCTCCCTCTCTCTCTCCTCTCTCTATCTGTCCCATCATATTTCCGTACTTCAGTTATGTATGGATGTCGACCGATCTCCCTCAAGACATAGCTGGGTCTCTCCTTCTCAACACATATACAAGTCGTTCTACCTCTATAGTTAGGCCTCTACCTACCCCTCCCCCACCCCCCCCCCCCCACACACCCGATACATCGAGCGCTCTAGTCATGTCTCCCTGCCACACACAAACTTGACATGTGCCCTCTAACGTTCCGGTAGGCCATTCGCCCTATATCTTTGACTTGCACACACACACAATTTCGATGGCTCTCTTCATCAATCTCGCACCCACCCATTTGATCCTCTCTTCGACTCTATCGATAGCTATGACCCCTCCCTCTCTTCTCGTGGATTGCCCGACCCTCTATGTATGATATGGATAGGCCTCCATTTCACACACATTGCATGCAAAATTTTGTTTGAGATGTCATCGACACATATTCCCACAAATAATTCACGAAATCAACCCCCACCCCACCCCCACCCCCACCCCAAAATAAAAAACACTCACGAACACGGTTTGTATCTCTCACACACACCCACGTAGGGTGGGGATGTGCAGAAGAGAAGAGGTGCATGCACGGCGCACGTACTCCCATCTCTTTCCCAACCACACTGTCTTGGTACACGGTGGAGCTCATTTTGTACAAAAAGGCAGCCCACGTGGTAATTTGGCACGTAATGGTTGTCCACTTGGTGGAGGGAGGATTGTCTACCACGGGTGAACAAACAAATTGCGACTTGACGTGTTATGTTAAAAAAGAGGCAAACCATGTGGGGCCTACCTTAGAGGCAAGGCTCTATACACTAGAGTACTTTTGATGTGTCCGTCAACTCATGAGCGAGGAGAAGCTTTCTTAGTCGCCGTCTCCCCGCCCACAGCGCGGTGGCTCATGGGATGAGGTGAAGCTTGCTCCGCCTCACGCCGCCTCCCTCGCCCATGCGCTGTGGCTCGCAGGACGAGGAGGAAAAATTACTACTCCCTCCATTTACTCCTCGTCCCTACTACCTTGGTTATAGAGATTATATCATATTGTTTGGAATATATATGTCCTTTAGTAGATTTCAATATGAACTACTAGTACATACTCCAAACACTGATGTATATAGATGTATTTTAGATTGTAGATTCACTCATTTTGCTCCGTATGTAGCACTCTCCCTCGCCCCTCGACCCTCGCCCACGTGGTGGATGTGCAGCAATTCATTCGGTCTCATATAGCCAGAACAATATATACTGCACTACCATTATTGCTCGACTTCCCGAAGAGGCAAAGAGCCAATCGCAAGGTTAATATTTTGGAGATGCCAAGCGCAAGGTTATAGGAGAACGAGTAGTAGGTGCCGCATCATTATAAATAAAGTTTTTCTTCTTCAGTGGCACGTACGTAATATGATAGGTTCATATGGAGAGAAAAGGAAACCGCTCCAGTATATACATAGTCAGGATGGGCCAGCCTACACGGTTGCTTGCTGGGGTTGCTCTCTTCACACTCTCTCGCACAAAACGACTGTGGCCACATCTCTAACATCCCGGCGGATCACGTCCGCTTGGGGAAGGGGTGGATGCTTAGTGTAGATGCGGTGGCCGTCGCCGACGACGAAAACCCACTGTCGGCACGTCCCGATCAGGGGTCCCCGTCGTTCTCTCTCACAAAGCCGGTGAGGTTACCTTCGTCCCTTGCTCACTGCCGCGACGTGGGCAGTTGCCGCCTCCCGCCACCCTCCTCAAGGTTGAGCTACGTCCCTCGGGTACAACTCCCTTTATAGCCGGTTTGCACCACTGCTCCAGCTGCCCACATCACTCCCTGTGGATATTTCTCTACTTCTTTGCCCTGCACATACCTCTACTGGCTTCTACGTACTGTATTTGTGATGAGTTTATGTCTCATCAACTAGTCCCCGTATTCTTATTCTAATCATGCTTCTTCAATTTCTTTGCCACAGGGATGCTCATCTCGATTTTGGTGAAACTGCACAAAATGATCCGATGGTCAAAAGGTTGCAAACTTCATTTATTAGGAAGCTCGAACGTTGCCAGCAAATTGAAGCCTGGTCAGGGTTCATGGTTCAAGGGCTAGGGACTGCATGGATCGTTTTTTTCTTTAGCTGCCTCTGTTCCAAAATAAGTGTCAACTTTAGTAGTAGTACAACTTTGTACTAAAGTTTGCACTAAGTTGAGACACTTATTTTGGAACGGAGGGAGTACATATTTGCTATGATCTGTCAATCATTGAGATGCAATAGCATGCATGTTAGTCTCCTTTGTATTTGATGAAATGTTGCAACGGGCAACCTTGGACGCAAGATACATGTAACAGAAGCTGGAAGCTTCATAGCATTGTACAAATTTATCTCGCTGATAAATTATAGTACGTACTATCCTAGTACTTCCTCCGTTCCTAAATATAAGTCTTTGTAGAGATTTCACCATGAACCACATGCGGATGTATATAGATGCATTTTAAGTGTAGATTCATTCGTTTTTTTTCGTATGTAGTTCACCTAATGGAATCTCTAGAAAGACTTATCTACTAGTAATAGCTAGCCCCCACTACTAGGAATTCTCTATCCTCTCCTTGAGCCACATCATCAAAAGTGATGTAGCCGTTAGATGAAGTAAATCAGTCCATAATAGTTGTCTGATCTAGACGTTGAGAGGCTCCGCACTAAGCCACATGCAAGCATGCAGAAATATCGTGGCACATGCATGTGAGTGGGTTTTAAATCACATCAACATGTTCGCATGCAAGCATGCACCGTAGCATGCATGTAAGTGAGCTTTTAAGTCCCATTAACATGTCAAAAAGAAAATATAATCCCATTATGCAGTAGGAGTTGGCTGATCTTTTTTCCTTACGTGGGATGATCTAAATGATGATGGGAGTTTATTTAGTTTGGCTATGACATTTGTCATGAGGTTATAGAGTTTTTAGTTCTATGAAATCGATAATTTTGCTTGAGAGATATACGCTGTTCATGGCAACACGAGGACTCATCTAGTAATATTTAGGAGCGGAGGGAGTACTATGTAAAGACTTAGGTGTCGCACGGTGATAGTGTGAGGTGGGCCATGTAATCACTGAGCCTGCGTGTTTTCACTTCTCTTGCACTCCTCCGCTGTAAGAATGGAGAAAATTGTAATCTAGTAGTAGTAGTACCTCCTTTACGCGGCGTGGGACATCCAAAGAGTCCTACCACCTCGATAAATAAAGACCAATGAGCCGTCAAATCACATAGACCCAGCAAGAAGTTGGATGGACGAAGCAACCATCACTCTTGCGCCAGGTGAGAGGTCGCGTCCGCTCTGCCCGGCATGAATGCGGCACCGATTCTTTGGAGCGGCGCTGACCGTTTCAGGCGGGAAGCGCTTGGCGATGGAGGGCTTTGGGTGGGCCAGGCTGGTCGAGCGGGCGTGGCAGCTGTCCGCATGTCCCTACCGGACACGCCCGGAAACGAGAGGATGCACCAACTCTCACGGCTAAAATCGTACACTACACACCATCTCTCAGTAGGAGTAGGTCGATCTGTCGCACTCTCTAAAACACACATGCTGTTAAACACACACACGTATGCGTACGCTCCTTGGTCCTGTTGCACCTTCTAACGTGACTTATTACACCTAGACGGAGGGAGTAGTAAGTATATGAGATACGGTGGCACACTGACTTAAGTCGAATACAAGTGCCCAAAATTTGTGTGCATGCTATAATAAGGATTCACTTAAAATAGTACGTGAGCGAACAGAGGATCAATTGGACAGTGTTCTGAGCGAGTGGCGAGATGTGTGAGGTAAGATACACACGGCGCTTTTAATTTTTCTTATTAATTTGTTTGTTTCACCCTCACCGGTGGGACCCAACGCATTACTACGTGGAGAGAGGTAAGGTGACTAAGGCTGCATTATTTCTGCACCACTTGTGGATAGTCTTACCACCAAAGCCACATGACACGATTATGATTGAAATCCCAATGACTCCACACACACACACAAAAGACACGGCATGCTTGTCACACGAATGCAGGAATTTATAAAAGGTTATTTTCCTCTCGTTGAACATAACGGGAGGGTTGTGTAGCTGGTTAGCCTGTTCGTTCACCAAACTTGAGGTCTCGGGTTCGATAACTACACTTGAGCATAATTTGTGCCAGGAGGATTCTTTGACTGGTCAAAATGTTTTCTAGGGTTTGCACGCTTCACTCTCTCTCTCTCTAGTATATATATACACGCTGGAGCCTCAGCGCTTGTAGTTGCTCTCTTCACACTCTCTCGCCCTCTCCTGCTGGAGCCTCAGCGCTTGTAGTTGCTCTCTTCACACTCTCTTGCCCTCTCCAGATCTAAACAAGACTTCGTTGGCCTCTCTCTCCCCTCACTCCTGCTCAAAGAGCCGGCAGGATCCGTCCGCCGGGAAGGTAAGGAGGCTTAACGCTGTCCCCGTCGGCGAGGGAGGGAATGCACTACCGGTGCAGTTGTTCACTTTCCACCCAGCAGCGGCGCGGGAGGGCCTCCGACCCCTTCTTCTTCGCCGCCGTCCCATCGCCCACCGAACCACGCCTCAAGAACCTTAAGGTATAATTTACTTACACCACATGCATTGCTCTAGCTGCATGTATACCATGAATCTAGGACGTGGTTCAAAGAGGAAATGAGTGGGGGAAAGTAGTGGGAAAAATTGTATATAGCATGAATCTAGGACATGGTTCAAAGAGGAAATTAAGGGGGCAAGTTGTATAACATGAATCTAGGACGTGGTTCAAAGAGGAAAGGAATGGGGGAAAGTTGTGGGGAAAGTTGTATCGCATAAATCTAGGACGTGGTTCAAAGAGGAAAGGAAGGGGCGAAAGTACTAGTTCAAAAAGGAAAGGAAGGGACAAGGCTGTAGAGTTTGAGCAGGACTAGATTTGCTGCGCTCACATAGGGAAAGGTGTCTAAAGATAACAAAACTGGGACCAACACAAATATGCTCCTTGGTTGTTTGTTCTTTTTTGCAACAGACTATGCATGACCACAGTACATCGGTAGATGCACATGGTCCTGGTGCGTCCACTGTCCCGTGCAACTCATTAGCTGTTGTTAATCTAAGGCCCTGTTTGGTTAAAAACTCCCTAGTCCCTACCTGCTTGGTTTCAAGGACTAAACATGGACTAGAGGTTATTAAATAACATGCTAAAAGACCATGTTACCCCTAGTAATGAACTAATAGAAACAAGGTGCGATGCATGGCAGGGGCAACTGTTGGAAAAAGTCCCAAAAAGACTCCCTCGGGGTCTTCTTTCTTTAGTCCCAAATTCCCACTTTTAGTCCCTAAAAGTCCCTCCTGTTTTGTTTAGATGGGACTGACACGGAGTTTTTTTAGTCCCTACACCAAAATGTCCCTGTAAACAAACACCCTCTAATAATGCTGCTGGAAAATTGATGCAATGCCACAGTTAAAAGAAAATTATATGTTTAACGAATTTTATTGTTAATATAATCTCTATGTTAATATTAATCAATGCCACCGTTTGAGAAATGCTACTGTCTTGCTTTCTTTCCCATTTAGATAAGGTAGATGCTTCTTTTTGTTGGCTTCTGTGTCATCCACCATTATTGACCACTAATTGTTTCCTTTGCACCTCTGTGTAAACAGGGTTATCTACTTCACCTCGTTGCCATTGTGACCTTTTGTTGCACTGCACAAAACACTTTTGTTTTAAGAGTGTTTTGTGCAGTTCAACCAAAATGTCACACCGACAACGTTGCTTGATTGCTTGATCTTAGTGGAACTGCACAAGAGGAGATCTTACTTCCTATCCGTTAAGGCGAATTTGGTTCAGATCTTCTTCTTGTGAGTTGTTTGAATTCCGCATCATGAGAGGTCAGTACTAGCCTTCTTTCCCATGATTCTGTAGTGTGCTTTCATATGTTGTGCTACTTGTACGATAATGTTGCTTGATTTTAGTGAACTGCACAAATGGAGACAAGACTTCCAATCTGTATGTGCACCGTAATATCCCATTGAGGTAAGATAAGGATATTTCACAACTGTTGGCCTATATTTTGCCACTTTCATCAGAAAATTAAGTTTAGTACTATACTTGTGCTCCCTAATTGACATGTCAAATATTACATTGAAGGCGAAGCTTGTGCATTATTGAACCAAGTGATGAAGGGAAGAACAAGTGGAAGAAAAACAAAATCAACTCCGGTGCTGTAATGAAGCCTTCGGGACTGTGATGACACAAGTAATGATATAGTTTTGCATCTTAATTTATTGCTATGGCTGGAACGAGCAATTGTTTTGCCACTGATCTGATGCCATACGTAATTATCTCTACTTGTGCAAACAGGGATCTTCTTTGAAGATACCATATATTTCAGTGGAACTGCACAAGAAGATGTTGGAAACATTAAACTAATCAAGGAGTATATAGTAAGCATGGCCACCCCGTAGATAGCAACAGATGGTTCCGGAGAAGTGCTTCATCTGTATGCTCTACACAATAAGCCTCCTGACAAAGGTTGGTACTCGCCCACTGATTTCATCCATATGATTGAGCTTTGTCATCTCTATTGGTGTTGTGCTACTATTTACACACTGTCATGAAAAAGTGGTATTGTCCTTGAGAAGTGCTTCATCTGTGTTGTTTTAAATATTTCCTTTCCTTTTTTTCGAGCAAACAGGGATGCTAGCATTTAGTAGTCCTCTTGTCTTTGCACAACAGGATCATCTTCCTCTGAAGAAGAATATGAAGTACGTGAAGTGACTAGTTCCGATTATGCCTGGATGAAAAAGCCATGTCTATCTTCTCATCAGAAGGAGCAGTTGAAGGATGGTTACATTACTCCCCACAAGACCAAACTAACTTCAGCTCAGAAGGACTGACAAATCTCCAATTTTTTGCTGTGATGCGCGAGTACAATGTTGTTCTAGGATTCTTTCTGGTGAGTTCCATTTTTCTATAAGTGTGCTCTACATGGACCATGTATGTGCCTGTTGAAACTGTCAGATCATAGTACAGTTTGCTTTATACTAATCACTTTTTTGTATTTGTGCAAACAGGGGTGCTCAGCTTGATTTCAATGGGAACTGCACAAAATGTTCATGAATACATCGAATCATTCATTTCCACCACAAGAAAGGAGGTGTCGATAAGTTCAAGGTGTTGCAACATATAAGGGCGAAATCATACAAGCTACGCGCGAATTTGGTTGATTTTGGTGGAACTGCACAAAAAGAACAGCTGGTTTATTTAGCACGAGGTGCCATGTCAATGTCCGAACTGATGGCAAACCCTGCCCATTCCACAATCATAGGCATTTGATATTTTGGAATGGGACAACCTTGTCAAATTTTGCTCATTGATTTTAGCAAGACATGTGTTTGATATTTTGAATGGGGCGCCCTTCTTTGTCGTGACATCGATCAATTTTTTCTTTATTCTTTAGTTGTGAAGTAAATATTGCCTCTGACATGTGAGTCGCTGAGATGCATAATCATCGATTGTTTTGAATGTTCTCTATGAATTGCCAGGCCTGTGTGTTTGATTGCAATGTACAGAAACGCTAAAAAGCTGCTCAAACTCTTGTACTCCTTCTGTTCCTTTTTACTTCCCACAATGTGAAAGTGCATACTTTTTTGTATAAGATTGGTCAAAGTAGAGATACTTTGACTGCAGATAAAACTCGTATGCAGACTAGAATGGACCGGAGGGAGTACATGTGAAACTACTGCAGATGAGGTGATCACCCTGGGAATAATGCTAGTACGTATTGTTTTGCATGTTCATCCAATGCTAGTGATACAGGAATTCGAACTAATCGAAATAAATTCATCCATACACGGTCGGATTTCATATAAACATGCCGGATTTCATTACATTTCATTAATTCTTCAACTAAAAAGGGGTGCGCTGGAGGTATAATTAATTAACCGAAGCTACCCACCTGTGTCCCGCTGAGACGAACCGAAGCTTCACTGACTTAACTGCAAGTGCAGTTGCATAACTGACATGTGGCACGTTGGGCCCACGTGTCAGTCAGCCAACTGCACCATCAGTTAAGTAGAAGCAGCGTTCTTCTCCAGTGCAGCTCTCCGACTCCACGTCGCCGCCAAGAAGCTAACCGGCCGTCAATGGTCAACCAGCCTAGCTTGGCTTCAACCGGAGGGTAGCAGCGGTGGCCTTACTTGGACCCGAGCGGCCGTGACCTACCGTGTTCTACTCTTTCTCGTTTTCTGTGTGGTGCGGCCTCGTTGGCAGCGGGGCGGGGCCTCGATGGAGCCGGCGATGTCCTCTATCTCCTTGCCGGCGGGCGGCGCCTCAGCGGAGCGGTGGAAATCCTCCCCCATGTTGCCGGCAGGGTGGGGCCTCGGCTGAGCCGGCGATGTCCTCTGCCTCGTTGTTGGCGGGGCGGGCCCTCGGCGGTGTCCTCTGCCTCGTTGTTGGTGCCGCGGGGCCTCAGCGGAGCAGGGCCTCGTCGACGCCAGCGGAGCGGGGACTCATCGGAGCCGGCATTGTCCTCTGCCTCGTCCTCGGTCTCGCCAAACAGTGCCTCGCCCGCTTCATCACCCTCTTTGCTAGCCTCTTTGTAGGCGGCCGCAGCCTCCGCCACCCGCATGCGGTACCGCCAGCGCTCGAGGCGGCCCTTGCAGGCGGAGCGGTACGAGTCGAGCAGCGCCTCCTACTCCTCCCGCTCCACGGTGATTTGCTCCTCCGCCTGCAGGTGCTCCTGGAGGAGATGGTGGTTGTAGGCGGCGTCGGCCTGCGCCTCCCAGAATTGCTCCTCAAGCATCTGCCTCACCCTGTCCATATATTGGGCACGGGCCTCGCCGATGGTCATGGTGCAATGCACCGGCGAGGATGGCGCGGAGGAGGGGGTTGGCGCCGTATCGTCGACTACCATGTTCTCCATTGGGACGTCGTCATCCTCCGGCTGCCTGCCGGCCAGCCGGTCGGCAGCAATGGCTGCCATCTCCTTGTGGTCCATCGTCCGCCCGTCCTGAAGAGTGCTGGAGCGCGAGGAAGCCATGGTGGGCAGTAGTGGTGTGGACAGGAGAAAGGGAACGGATGCGGATGACTGCGGCTATGGCCGGCACAGCAGTTTATATAGCAATGGTGGGCTGGTGGAGGGATGGACGTTTGGCGCCGGAGTAGCCGCCTCGGCAACCGCGTATCATTAATGTGGGCGGTAGATGGACGGACGGACGGCACATGTGTCGTTTGAAGGCGGAGCAATCGCCTGCACCGGGAAGCGGGGCGGACGGCGCTGAGTGTTTTGGGAGGAAAGCGCGCGCGGGCGAGGAGATGACTTTACTTGGAGAGGATGACAATGGAGACCCAACAGTCCATAGCCTCACGTCATAAGTGCCTCCTTATATATATATATATATATATATATATATATATATATATATATATATATATATATATATATATATATATATATATATATATATATATATATATAAAATTTATTTTGCTTCCTCCTGGTTTCCTAACATCACGGTCCCACACCATTGTCAACCACAGGAGTAGTCAATAAGCGAGAGAATTGCACAAGAAGCGGCCGATAGTGGGACCAAGCAGCTCGGCGATATTTGTGTTTTTGAGGTGTGAGCACTTTGAGAGTTTTTCGATGTTTAGCCTAGATATTAATTTTCTCCTCTGAACAACAACGAAAACATCGCTGCAGGTATTAATCAAGGCGGGCTGTGACCCGTCTAGCCCAGCCGGATATCCAGCCACAGATATTAATTTTTTCAAGCTGAAAATGACTAGCCCAGCTATACTTTTTTTAGAAATACCTGAGCAAGGTCAAGTTGTAATTCTCCGCCCACTGGCTGCAAATCTTTCCTAGGAGGGATGCATTAGGCTTAACAAGAAAATGGGCTTTAAGAAATAATAAATGGGATGTAATTATAAAAACTGGGTAGTAACTATAAAAAATGCACCAAACGCGTGATTACTTTACAAATTATTATTTTTGGATATTGAAAATTTTAATTTCATTAATTGTTGCGAGCGCAATATTTCGTTGGATTTTTACGTAATATAAATTTATATTGAAATTTTATTTAATCTGACTAGAAATTTCGGGATAAAAATATTTCGGATCCCATCAAAATGTGGGAAATTTTATTGAATTCTGTTCTGAACGGTTGGTTGAAATGGGTTGTACTTTTAACAAACTGTAAATGGGTTGTAGTAAATTCCATTGGGCTACACATTCTTACAAATCTCAAATGGGCTATAAGTTCTCTGCCACACACTTCTGGCCTTACTAAGTTGACGCGTCCCCTAAAAAAATAGAGTTGACGCGTATGCAAGGCTTTGTCAACTTATAGTCAACACACGGTTCTAGCAGCGGCCGGGTCGTTGGATGTCCATCCAACGGATGTCGTCTTCTTCTTCAATCTCGGATATTCTAGCTTCACCCGCCCAAAAATGATTCCTTCCCACACATCTGGGCGCACCGTTTAAAGCGACTGTGGGCCTACTAAGTTGACGTACCAAGGGCTTTGTCACCTTAGTCAATATAAACGATTCTAGCTGCAGTGATCGTACGATGTCCATCCAATGGCCTTCGTGCTTCTTCAACCTCTGGTCTTCTTTCTCCAGACGCCCAAAGCAGCGTCAGTCGTGCGGCCTGCTCCTGCCTCCCGTGGTCGGCTGTGCTGCCGTGGAGGCCTCACCGCCCCCTACTACTCCCACCGCTGGCCAAGCCATCCCTCCACTCACCCACACCCCTTGTTATTCTGCGGCGACGGCAGTGCAGCCGAACCAGTGAACCCTCGTACTCCTCTCCACATGTGCATCCACTGCCGCGTCTTCCCCGGCTCCGCATCATCCCCTTCCTAGGCCTCGCCGTCGTCCACCGACATGGTGCTCTCGGCACGGCGTGGTCAACGTGGTCAAGGAACGACTTCCATCGGACGTGGACTGTACGTGGAGAGGCTGACAGCTGGGTCCACGGCAGCCGCAAGGAAGTGCCTCCTTATTACGCGCAAAATAATTATTCCTCCACCTGACAGCGGGGACCCACCGGACGGGCCACCGTATTTCGCAAAAAAAATGATTCGCCCCGTGATTGCTGGGACCCACGAGCTACATCTTCGCACGCAAGGAAGTGCGTCCGGAAAAAAGCGATTCGCCCCCCTGACTGCCGGGACCCACCAGCTACATCTTCCCACGCAAGGAAGTGCGTCCGAAAAAACGATTCGCCCCCTGACTGCTGATACGTCTCCAACGTATCTGTAATTTTTGATTGTTCCATGCTATTATATTACCCTTTTTGGATGTTTATGGGCTTTATTTTACACATTTATATCATTTTTGGGACTAACCTACTAACCGGAGGCCCAGCCCATATTGCTGTTTTTTTGCCTATTTCTGTATTTCGAAGAAAAGGAATATCAAACGGAGCCCAAACGGAATGAAACCTTCGGGAGCGTGATTTTTGGAATGAACGTGATCCGGAGAGCTTGGAGTGCAAGTCAAGAAGCTGCCGAGGAAGCCACGAGATAGGAGCCCCTCCCCCTATAGGGTGTGCCCCCTGTCTCGTGGGCCCCTCGGGCGGCCACCGACGTACTTCTTCCTCCTATATATACCTACGTACCCCGAAAACATCCAGGAGCACCACGAAACACAATTTCCACCGCCGTAACCTTATGTATCCGCGAGATCACATCTTGGAGCCATCGCCGACACTCTGCCGGAGGGGGAATCGACCACGGAGGGCTTCTACATCAACATCCTTGCCCCTCCGATGAGTTGTGAGTAGTTTACCACAGACCTACGGGTCCATAGTTATTAGCTAGATGGCTTATTCTCTCTTTTTGGATCTCAATACAATGTTCTCCCCCTCTCTTGTGGAGATCTATTCGACGTAAACTCTTTTTGTGGTGTGTTTGTCGAGATCCAATGAATTGTGGGTTTATGCTCAACTTTATCTATGAATAATATTTGAATCTTCTCTGAATTCTTTTATGTATGATTGAGTTATCTTTGCAAGGCTCTTCGAATTATCAGTTTGGTTTGGCCTACTAGATTGATCTTTCTTGCCATTGGAGAAGTGCTTAGCTTTGGGTTCAATCTTGCGGTGTCCTTACCCAGTGACATCAAGGGTTGCAAGGCACATATTGTATTGTTGCCATCGAGGATAACAAGATGGGGTTTATATCATATTGCATGAGTTTATCCCTCTACATCATGTCATCTTGCTTAATGCGTTACTCTGTTCTTATGAACTTAATACTCTAGATGCAGGCAGGAGTCGGTCGATGTGTGGAGTAATAGTAGTAGATGCAGGTAGGAGTCGGTCTAGTTGTTATGGAAGTGATGCCTATATACATGATCATGCCTAGATAATCTCATAACTATGCGCTTTTCTATCAATTGCTCGACAGTAATTTGTTCACCCACTGTAATACTTATGTTATCTTGAGAGAAGCCTCTAGTGAAACCTATGGCCCCCGGGTCTATCTCTTATTATATTTGCTTTCAATCTACTTTTATTTGCATCTTTACTTTTTGCATCTATATTATAAAATACCAAAAATATATTTATCTTATCATACTATCTTTATTAGATCTCACTTTCATGAAGTGGCCGTGAAGGGATTGACAACCCCTTTATTGCGTTTGTTGCGAGTTCTCGTTTGTTTGTGTAGGTGCGTGGAACTTTTGAGGAGCCTCCTACTGGATTGATACCTTGGTTCTCAAAACTGAGGGAAATACTTACGCTACACTTGCTGCATCGCCCTCTCCTCTTCGAGGAAAACCAACGCAAGCTCAAGACAGTAGGTTTAACACCAAATTAGTAAATTAGTTTATAAACCATAAGGAAGTTGGAATACAGTAGGTTTAACACCAAATTAAATAAAGAATGAGTTCATTACAGTACCTTATGTGGTGGTTTTGTTTTCTTTCACTAACGGAGCTTATAAGATTTCCTGTTGAGTTTTGTGTTGTGAAGTTTTCAAGTTTTGGGTAAAGCTTTTATGGACTATGGAATAAGGAGTGGCAAGAGCCTAAGCTTGGGGATGCCAAAGGCACCCCAAGATATTCAAGAATAGCCAAAAGCCTAAGCTTGGGGATGCCCCGGGAAGGCATCCCCTGTTTCGTCTTCGTTCATTGGTAACTTTATTTGGAGATATATTTTTATTCGCCACATGATATGTGTTTTGCTTGAAGCATCGTGTATTATATTAGTCTTTGATTTTTAGTTTACCACAATCATCCTTGCTGTACACACCTTTTGGGAGAAGCCTATTTGATTAGAATTTGCTAGAATACTCTATGTGCTTCACTTATATCTTTTGAGCTTGATAGTTTTTGCTCTAGTGCTTCACTTATATCTTTTAGAGCACGGTGGTGTCTTAATTTTGAAGAAATTGCTAGTCTCTCATGCTTCACTTATATTATTTTTAGAGTCTCTTAGAACAGCATGGTATTTGCTATTATTACAAAGTTGGTCCTAGAATGATGAGCATCCAAGTTGGGTATAATAAAAACTATCATAGAAAAATAATTGGATGCTATGATCAATATGATGCTTGATAATTGTTTTGAGATATGGAGGTAGTGATATTAAAGTCATGCTAGTTGAGTTGATTATGAAAAGTACTTTTGTTGAGGGTTGTGATTTCTGTAGCATGCACGTATGGTGAACCGCTTTGTGATGAAGTTGGAGCACAATTTTATTTATTGAGTGTCTTCCTTATGAGTGGCGGTCGGGGACGAGCGATGGTCTTTTCCTTCCAATCTATCCCCCTAGGAGCATGCGCGTAGTGCTTTGGTTTTTGATGACTTCTAGATTTTTGCAACAAGTACATGAGTTCTTTTGATTAATGTTGAGTCCATGGATTATACGCACCCTTTCACCCTTCCACCATTGCTAGCCTCTCTTGTACCGTGCAACTTTCGCCGGTACCATACACCCACCATACTCCTTCCTCAAAACAGCCACCATACCTACCTATTATGGCATTTCCATAGCCATTCCGAGATATATTGCCATGCAACTTTCCACCGCTCCGTTCATATGACACGCATTACTGTTGTCATATTGCTCTTTGCATGATCATGTAGTTGACATTGTATTTGTGGCAAGGCCACCTTCATAATTTTCATACATGTCACTCTTGATTCATTGCATATACCGATACACCGCCGGAGGCATTCATATAGAGTCATATCTTGTTCTAGCTTTGAGTTGTAAATCCATAAATGTGTGATGATCTTCATTATCAAAGCATTGTCCTAGTGAGGAAAGGATGATGAAGACTATGATTCCCCCACAAGTCGGGATGAGACTTCGGACTTTACAAAAAGAAAAAAAGAAAAAAAGAAAAAAAAAGAGAAAGGCCAAAAAGAAGAAAAAAAAGAAGGCCAAAGAAAAGAAAAGAAAAGAAAAAAAAATAAATGAGAGAAAAAGAGAGAAAGGACAATGCTACTATCTCTTTTTCCACACTTGTGCTTCAAAATAGCACCATGATCTTCATGACAGAGAGTCTCATATGTTGTCACTTTCATATACTAGTGGGAATTTTTCATTATAGAACTTGGCTTGTATATTCCAATGATGGGCTTCCTCAAAGTGCCCTAGGTCTTCGTGAGCAAGCGAGTTGGATGCACACCCACTTAGTTTCTTTTGTTGAGCTTTTCATAAATTTATAGCTCTAGTGCATCCGTTGCATGGCAATCCCTACTCACTCACATTGATATCTATTAATGGGCATCTCCTAGCCCGTTGATACGCCTAGTTGATGTGAGACTATCTTCTCCTTTTTTGTCTTCTCCACAACCACCATTCTATTCCACATATAGTGCTATGTCCATGGCTCACGCTCATGTATTGCGTGAAAGTTGGAAAAGTTTGAGATTATTAAATTATGAAACAATTGCTTGGCTTGTCATCGGGGTTGTGCATAATTAAATACTTTGTGTGATGAAGATAGAGCAATAGCCAGACTATATGATTTTGTAGGGATAACTTTCTTTGGCCATGTTATTTTGAGAAGACATGGTTACTTTGATTTGTATGCTTGAAGTATTACTATTTCTCTTATGTCAATATGAACTTTTATTTTGTATTCATTTGGATCTGAACATTCATGCCACAATAAAGAAAATTACATTATGAATTATGCTAGGTAGTATTCCACATTAAAAATTCTCTTTTTATCAGTTACCTACTCGAGGACGAGCGGGAATTAAGCTTGGGGATGCTTGACGTCTCCAACATATCTATAATTTTTTTATTGTTCCAAGCTATTATATTACCCTTTTTGGATGTTTATGGGCTTTATTTTACACATTTATATCATTTTTGGGACTAACCTACTAACCGGAGGCCCAGCCCATATTGCTGTTATTTTGCCGATTTCAGTATTTCGAAGAAAAGGAATATCAAATGGAGTCCAAACAGAATGAAACCTTCGGGAGCGTGATTTTTGGAACGAACGTGATCCGGAGAGCTTGGAATGCAAGTCAAGAAACTGCCGAGGAAGCCACGAGATAGGAGGCCCCCCCCCCCTATAGGGTGCGCCCCCTGTCTCGTGGGCCCCTCGGGCGGCCATCGACGTACTTCTTCCTCCTATATATACCTACGTACCCCGAAAACATCTAGGAGCACCACGAAACACAATTTCCACCGCCGTAACCTTCTGTATCCGTGAGATCTCAACTTGGAGCCTTCGCCGGCACTCTGCCGGAGGGGGAATCGACCATGGAGGGCTTCTACATCAACATCCTTGCCCCTCCGATGAGTTGTGAGTAGTTTACCACAGACCTACGGGTCCATAGTTATTAGCTAGATGGCTTATTCTCTCTTTTTGGATCTCAATACAATGTTCTCCCCCTCTCTTGTGGAGATCTATTCGATGCAAACTCTTTTTGTGGTGTGTTTGTCGAGATCCAATGAATTGTGGGTTTATGATCAAGTTTATCTATGAATAATATTTGAATCTTCTCTGAATTCTCTTATGTATGATTGAGTTATCTTTGCAAGTCTCTTCGAATTATCAGTTTGATTTGGCCTACTAGATTGATCTTTCTTGCCATGGGAGAAGTTCTTAGCTTTGGGTTCAATCTTGCGGTGTCCTTACCCAGTGATAGAAAGGGTTGCAAGGCACGTATTGTATTGTTGCCATCGAGGATAACAAGATGGGGTTTATATCATATTGCATGAGTTTATCCCTCTACATCATGTCATCTTGCTTAATGCGTTACTCTGTTCTTATGAACTTAATACTCTAGATGCAGGCAGGAGTCGGTCGATGTGTGGAGTAATAGTAGTAGATGCAAGCAGGAGTCGGTCTACTTGTTATGGACGTGATGCCTATATACATGATCATGCCTAGATAATCTCATAACTATGCGCTTTTCTATCAATTGCTCGACAGTAATTTGTTCACCCACCATAATACTTATGCTATCTTGAGAGAAGCCTCTAGTGAAACCCATGGCCCCCGGGTCTATCTCTTATCATATTTGCTTTCAATCTACTTTTATTTGCATCTTTACTTTTTGCATCTATATTATAAAGTACCAAAAATATATTTATCTTATCATACTATGTTTATTAGATCTCACTTTCGCAAGTGGCCGTGAAGGGATTGACAACCCCTTTATTGCGTTGGTTGCGAGTTATCGGTTGTTTGTGTAGGTGCGTGGGACTTTTGAGGAGCCTCCTCTTTGGATTGATACCTTGGTTCTCAAAACTGAGGGAAATACTTACGCTACACTTGCTGCATCACCCTCTCCTCTTGAGGAAAACCTCATAAGCTCAAGGCGTAGCAACTGCTGGGACCCACCAGCTACACCTTCGCATACGCAAGGAAGTGCGTCAAGGCAAAAACGATTCGCCCCGATTGCTGGGACCCAAAGCAGCTACACCTTCATACGCAAGGAAGTGCGTCCGGGCAAAAAAACAAACGATTCGCCCCACATTGCTGGGACCCACCACTACATCTTGTGAGCAAGGAAGTGCTCGACAGTCGGGACCCACCTGTTGATCGGGAGGGTGTGGCGTCTGCAAAACGCAGACGAAAACGGACTTGTGTTGGGCCTTCTGATCGTCAAGCAGGATCCTATTCATCGGGAGGGTGTGGCGTGCATAAACAGGACTCCACGAGATCTTTGTTCATCTTCACCGTCGACCTCCTCCAACCTCCACGGGCTACCGTCGATCTCCTCCAGCTTCCACGGGCTCCTGTTCATCTAGCCTCCACCAGGCGCTACTCCACCGGCTACTGTTCAACCACCCCTCCACCGTCTACTGTTCATCGCTCCACACCACGTGGTCTGTTCATCCGAGGCAACGCCACCGCTCCATCGCTCATCCAACCCCCCATAGCGCTCCTTGTTCATCAATCGATCGGCTTGATTAGCAGCGGTAGCAAAAAATCGCTCCACTACTAGGGAAAACCTTATACGAGAATGTTACCGATGGCGCTGTACAAAATCAAGCGCTATGCTACTTAGTAACAGCGCCGTAAATAAACCGCGCTATTGCTATGACTTTAGCGATGGCGGCGTGCTAGCAAAAGCGTTACTGCTATGTTTGAACTGGGCGCACATGGCTAGCCCAACCTAGCGATGGCGCCATCTATCGCCTAAGCGCTATCTGCTACTCTCCTTAGGCTGTAGCGGCTTACGTGTAAGGCGCTACGCTAACGGAAATAAAATAAAGTGAAAAACAAGTAGAAAAGTAAATGAAAATGAAAGAAATAGAAAAGGAGAAAGGAAAAATTAAAATGTAAAGAAAAGTAAAAGAAAAAAGGAAAAAGGAGAAAGGAGTAGCGATGGCGTGTTTGAAAACGTGTTGTAGCTAACTTAGCTATAGCGTGTTTTCGAAACAGCGACAATCACGTTCACTTAAACAGCGGTCCCCCCGCCACCACACTTCTTCCCAAAATCCCTCGCCTACTTGCCGTCTCCCCAATTCGCCGTCACCCCACTTCGCCGCCGTATCCTGCCGGCGTTGACGCCCGCAACCTCACCGTCTACCCCCGATTCCGCCGTCATCCTCACCGCCGCTGCCCGAGGCCGCCCTCGATGTCACCGTCGGCGCCCTCCACCTCACCGCCGCCCGAGCCCGCCTAGGACCGCTGTTGTCCGTGCCCGAGCCCGCCCTCTCTGCCCCTGCCTCCGTCACCGAGCACCTCCCCACCATCGTCTCTCTCCTCTCTGTAAGTCCCCCACCCCTCCCCCCCCCCCACTCCTCTCTCTCTGCATTTTAGAGAAAAAATTAGTAGAGCAAAAGTTTGTTTATAGTAAAAAAATTAGTTTAGAGCAAAGGATGTTAAGTAGTAGATGTTAGAGCAAAAATTAGTTTAGAGCAAAAATTTGGTTTACAACAAAAGTTAGTTAGGGCGTTAGGGTTTAATTAGGGTGATGCTGCTTGTATAGTATATAGTGATACTAGTAGATGTTAATTAGGTTAGGGCAATAGTGGTACCAGTAGATGTTAATTAGATGTTTTTCAGTTAGGGCACTAGAGTTTTGCTAGGTTAATTAGGTTAGTAGTGCTGCTAGTAGTAGTGGTACAGTAGGTTAATTAGGTGATGTTAAATGAATAACCTAAATGAATGAAATTAGTAGTTAACTGAAATTGTTTTCCTTTCATCATTATAGAGCACTAAAGTTAACTGAATTTTGTTCTATTAGTAGTTAAATGAATTTTCTTCTACACTTTGTTTTTGAATAAACTTGTGAAATTTGGACATGTGGTTGCTCGTGTATATTTGGACATGTGTTGCGGTGTCGAAGAGGGATATTTGAACACTGTTTCCAGGGAATGATGCTGAGTGGCCTATGTTTTGCGGAATGTTGATTCATTTTCTGTTCGAGGCAAATTTCAGGTTCTCGATTTGTCCACTTTTAGCAAAGGTCATGCGAAATTTTCCATGAATTTCGGCATGACTTGTGCTAAACTAGGACATATCAAGTGCCCGAGATTTGCCGCACCGGAAGGAGTCAACATTCCTGCAAAACAATAGGCCTTTTTATGTCATTATTCATTTTATTAGGTCTAGAATTAATTGACTAGATTTAATCATAGGAAACATGGCTATAGCGATGAAGGGCGGGGTTACTGTTGATTATGCGGCGTCTACCGGGCGGCGCGAATTTTTGTAGCCTTATCGACGATCAACCGATGTTGTTGCTGGGCCCACCGGTGGCATCGGGATCGAGACCGACACGCAGACCCGGTCTCGAGGCCGAGACCGACGCCGAGACTCGGACCGGCATCGAGACCGTCGGCGAGGCCCGAGACCGGTGTTGCCTCGGGGAGCGGAGCCGGTGTAGAACCGAAAGCAAAGAGGCAACGACTTCCTAACAAACTCAGGACTACTAGACTGGTGGTCACGGAGGTGGACGACGGCATTTTTGAGCCAAAGGCGCCCGAGGAAGCGCGTTGATGCTACGGCAAGCATCGTACGGACAACTGCCACCATCAACAATGAGAAACTACAGAAGATAGAAAATATGAGGAGCTCCCTCCTAAAGAATTTTCACCTGATATTCTTGTTCCCGGGCCGGAATGAGAAGGATTATGAAGATCCAGACGAGGACCCGACAATGAAGAAGATAAACAAACATGCCATGACCAAGTTTAGCGACGTGTTGGCCGCCTGGAAAACTCGAGTGAAAGCAAGGATCATCGACAAGAAGGAACCCTACTCCGAGATTGTAAAGGATAATCCAACAATCACAGAAGAGCAGTTTCAAATATTCAAGGAGGCTTGCGAGGCCGAAGCTGCCAAAAAAAAGTCTAAGTACATGAAGGGGCTCCAAGAGAGGAACATTGGGAGCCACCACCTCGGAAGCCGTGGTTACGGCGGAAAGAGGTCCAAATGGGCCAAGGAGGACGTGGAAGCCACGAGTCTAGGCATCCCAGACCCCTTGGCGGGTTTCACCGTCCCGCAGGAGCGTGACGTCCTGAGGGCCCGGCACCGTTGGGACCCAGTGAAGAAGGTTTACGAGACAACACCGGTCATTACGGAGTTCATGAGACTGCTGGTAATTTTAGTTTCTGATCAATTCGACTGCACACGTTAGTCATATTTGTAAACGATCCTTGTGCCTTTTGCAGAGAGAGCAGCACCGGATTGCGGCCGAAAGCGACTCGCCGTCTGAGGCAATTGCGAGGCTCAAGTGGGACACTCCATTCAACCGGGCGTTGAACATATTGAAACGACAACCGGTGGATACTCGACCGTCGTATGGACGCGTGCACTGTGTCGGAGATGGTGCCACGTGGAAGAAGTACTACCATGAGACCACGGAGGAGAGAAAGGAAAGACGGAGGTTAACTGAAGAAAACATCGACAAGAAGGTTGAGATTGCGGTTGAGAAGAAATCATCTCAGACAGTCGCAACAGCGGTAGCTGCCACAAAACAGGTGGTTGCAGATTTGTCTACTTCCTTGGTGACGGGCGTTTTCACTTGGACAAGGCAAAATCCAGAAAAAAAATGCAGAGGACTTTCCCCTTGCTGACTTCTTGGGAGCACATGCTCCCTTTGCCTCTCCGCTTTGCTCCCTTGCACGGGCGTGCTCGGTGGTGCCGTCTTTAGCTGAGCTCGAGGCCCTCACGGTATCTGTCACACCGGCCCCTTCAATATAAATGTATAATCTCCCGTTTTCGTTGCCTTTTCGGATGTCTCACGTCACAGACTTTTCTTTGCAGGCAGATTTAAACCCGTGCACCATATTGTACACCATGGCGACGAGAAGGTGGGCGTGGGAAAACAACGATAATGGAGCGAAGGAACCATTGTTCCACAGCCGGCGATCCCCGAGCGTCTTCAAGGTTTCCGTGGCGATGTCGAACGGGGCACGAGAATTTGCCTCCTCAATACTACTGGTGGATGACGAGGAGACACCGCGTCGGCTTGGTGATTGTTGCAATGGGTGGGTCTGTTGTGGCCAAAGAGTCTCGCTTAATGCGGAGGTGGTGGGAGCACACCCACGAGCACGTAGCCTCGGCAAGGTATGAACATCAACACACCACCTACCCAATTAGCGTCGGTGTCGGGTCGGGTGATAGCGGACGAGGTAAGGAGGAGGCTCCATTAGTCGCTGATGACGTCGCCATGGATGAGGATGAGGACGACGGTGGCGTTGAACAGTATGTCTATACTGGCGCCTCCTCAGGGTTTGAGCGTCATGAGTCGGTGCCTGAATTTCCATCTCAACGTATTATGGACGACCTTTCGGTAGTAAAGAAGTCTAGGAAGAGAGCGAGGAAAGGCAAAAAAGCTGATTCTATGATCCAGCCGCCTCAGCAGCCTCGGCTTCAGGACCGTATAGATATCCCCGATGCGGATAAATGGCATATCCCCGGTCAACCAATCCTACCTGAAACTGCGCTAGGGGTCAGATTCGGCGATCTAAGGAGACTTCATGACGATGTGCTGCGGGTAGAGAAAGGCCTCATCGCCTCGACAAATCCAGGATACCCACTCTACGTGGTTAACGTTCGCGGCAAATGTCGTGCGTCGGCGGCTTCCCATGGATAAGTTCTTCCTCCAATTCGATTACATATTCGACATGTTTCACGTGAAGAAGCTGGATTTTACGTTTGTCCGCCTTTATGCCTTGCACATGAACTACATCATCGGGTTGAGCAGATATCTCATATCGTGTCGCTGACCCGTACTACATGCACGAGGGCTTCTTGGGAGTCTGCAAGAGCACCGTGTATCTGTGAGGAATACATCGTCAATTTCATGATAGCCAATAAGGACAAGGGGTGATTCTCGTGCCTTATCATCCCGTGTAAGTCATCCGCTGCTATCCTTCCTTCGATTTCAATCATTCATTTGCACGGTGGAGGCTAATTAATTTGAGGTGTATTTATTTTGCTTGGCGGCGGCAGCGCGCCGTCCTCATCATCCTATACCCCGATTCTCCCACGCTCTTTACTTGGACTCGTCAAGAACATTCACAAAAGGATTACACCCACATCAAGGAAGTTCTCGATGGTGCTATGTTTTACTACCAAGCAAGGGGTGGAGAGGTTAGGGACAAGAAGAGAAGGGGCGGCAGGGTCGCCTTCGGCCATAAGACCGACTTCTGCTGCATCCAGCAACCGAACGATTCTCTTAATGATGGATTCTATGTCCTACACCACATGCTGGAGTACAGGATTACCAAAACCTTCGCATGTCACCTACATCTGGCGATGCCCATATTTTGCAATGGGCAAAGAACGTAGGAGATATCGAGGATCATCGACTTCGAGCCGAGTTCTATCACATCTAGCGTGAACTTGCCCAAATCATCATGAAGGAGGTCGTCGGAAAAACAGGGATGTTCTATGAAGAAGGAAAAATGTCGCTGGAAGACGTCCGAACATGGGTAGCCGCTCAGCGTCTCGACCTGAAGCCTTTCACTACGCTCGGGGACTATCTCCCTGACTTGGATGGATGGAACGACATGTTGGAGTGATTGTCGATATATGGCAATGTATGCGTTTAGTCCATACTTTCTGTATGACAAAACTTTGAGTTATGCACGGTGAAACTTTATTTGTGATGTAATTAAATCGTCCTCCTCCTCGACTAGCAAAAATCACTCTAGTTAGGGCATTTTGGGGTACGATGAACTTTGTTATTTATGCTTATGATATGTTGTTTCTATTTTTGCCAAGTCTGTCTCTTTCTGTTGCTCAACTATATATGTTGCATATCATCGACTCATGTGACGATGCAGGTGCATAGATCATCGATCGTGAATAAGTGCTACGCCAGAGTATATATACGACAAGTGGCGGAGTGTCGAGCCCAGTGTACCGGTTTCGGTTTCGGCGATAGGCAGTAGTTAGTTTCGGTTCACGCTAATGAGAGAGAGGGATACGAACTCATGTACTCAAAGTGATAGCTCTTCTCGCGTATATCATTGTTTAGTTGGATGACGATGTATTTGCAAGTAATCGAGACTTGTATCGCTATTTTCGAGATGATGACGAGAGACCACTTTGTGTTGGATGATGATTATGATGATGACATGATTTGATTAGACTAATTGTATGTATATGCTATGATTACATTTGTATGTGTATGATATGCTAAAGATTATTGTATAAAGCCTATTCAAATACAAAACAAATACAAAAACAAATATGCAGGGAAAAAAACTACTGCAATTGTGCCCTGGTTATTCCGGATGAGCACCTCAGTAGAGAAAGCCGAAAACTGACTATCATGATACAGCGAGAGACTGGTCAACCACTCGAGGACTCATCGGAATCTTTAGGATTCCTCCGCATTAACGAAGGACCATTTCCCGGTCATGTACACACGCGCCCGTATTCGGATGCATGCAAAGGTACCTGGGGCTACATAGTAGCCCCACTGTCAAACTCCTATGGCTAATTGAAAGTGTTAAAGCTATATAGTCCGGTTGCCTAGTTCGACGTGCGATCACCTCCTTAATGGACCAAGACGTTGGATCAAGTATGATTACGCATATTCTTGCGAACACCCCCGCATTATATGCGTGGGGGCTGAAGCCAACGATTGCTAACTTTCAGATTACATACATACATCAAACGGCCGCACAGGAGGCACAATAACACTTTCGGGCGAAAAGTATAAACATAGCCTCCATAATTAAAATGAAATTGTTTTTTACAATGAAACGATTTGTCACTCGAACATGACATACTTCGAGCACTGAGCCTCTATTAAACGAGCACCTTCTGCTACCTGCTCCAAGTAGTGCTCGGCCGGATCCTGGCTTCCCGCCGGATTCTGGGTCGCAATGATGGTGGCCTCCATATCTGTCCAATACGCTTTGACACGGGCAAGGGCCATCCGTGCACCCTTTATGCACGTCGACCTCTTCATGGCATCGATTCGCGATACGGCACCAAGGAATTGTTGCACTAAACCAAAATGACTGTCCGGCTTCGGTCCCTTCGGCCATAGATGGTCTATTACAGACCTCATTGCAAGACCGGACAACCTATGGAGCTCGGCCACAGCAGCCATCCTCTCACTCAACGGCAACGGGCGCGCTGGAGCACTGAATTGCGACCATAACAGCTTTTCCACTTCATTATCTTTTTTATCCTCGAAAAACTTGGCCGCATCAGTCGTACTCTTCGCCAGATTCGCATACGCGTCTGCAGGGCTCCAGCGTCGATCCAGAGGAGCGTACTTTGGATCTAAGAACTTCATCCGCAACAAATAGGTGTTTCCAGCCACGATTTCTTCGGCCTGTCGAAGCTCCTCCCGCGCATCCCTAATTTCGGAACGCTTCTCCTTGGCCGCATCAAGGGCCTTCTTCAAGTCAGCCGAATTAGCCCGATTCTCTTTTTCAAGGAGCTCATACTGGTTGGCGGCGTTTTTCAGCTCCACAGCCATCTCGGCTATTTTATCTTCGCTTCGACAATGAGCAGCCTGTTCGGCTCTCAACTCTTCGGCCGCCTTTAGGGCAGCCGCATTGCTAGCCCGGGCTTGTTCCTTGGCTAGGGCAAGTTCCGCCCTCAGGGCCTCCACGGCAGCAGCTCCGCCTACAGTCCAAGCATATCACATTAACATTATGCTCCTCTTAATATTTCCTATAAAAAATAAGGAAAGCAGAGCACATACTTTGTGCCTCATTAAGCCGCTCGTTCACAAGTGTGATATTGGCATCCACAACTCCAATCTGTCGCCTCAGTTCGGCGACTTCAACGGATCGGTCGACTGCCGGACCCTTAGCCACCTGCGCATGAATACAGTGCGATCATTACTCAACAATGTGATCCTCCGTTTGCCGCCTAGGGCTGGCAACCAGAGTCTCAGGGGCTACTATCCATATGGAGCAACCCAGCTCGTGCGCCACAATCAAAATTTACGTATTACATACCTCAAAGCCTTTGAGTAGGCTCGTACAAGCTTCATTCAACCCGCTTGTGGCAGAAAAAATCTTCTCAAGCACCGTGCTCATCAATGAACGGTGATCCTCCGAGAGAGCAGCTTGCTCCAGAAGGCCCATCAGCGTATCCGGTCGGTCTCCGAATTGTGCCGGACCCTTCTTATCACCCCCCGTGGGAGCCGAACGCTCCGGGCTCAGGGCGGCCGAAGTACTAGCTTCTGGCCTCGGCAAATCTGGACTCCTCCGTGACGACACCTCAGGGTCGCCCGCCCCATGAGGCGGAGAGGCTGGTGGGGTTTCACTCTCCATCATCTCCGGTAGGAGATCCCCCGAAGATGAACTCTGTCGAGAAGAGCTACTAGCCGGACTGCAAAGGATGGATCCTGGTTATTGTTCTCGGAGGAGGGAGCAGTAGCTTAGTACTTACGATTAACTTACATCTCGGCTGAGGGCTGGCCCGTTTTCTGGCATGGCGCGGTGAGGACGCCCTTCGGGGCAGGGCCCCTGGTGAAGTTTTCTTCCCTTGTCTGGGCACCTCCGTCTCCAAGTCTTCAGAGGTGGCCCTCTTCTTCCCGTGAGGGGAGGAGACCTTAGATTCCCCTCCCCGACTATCCTCCTTTGTGGAGGTAGTAATTCCCCCGGTTTGGATGTGCAATGTGTGAAGTTCTGCTTCTCTGTTCTTCCCTTCGTCTTTCCCTGAGGGCACTTGACTTAGCACACGACTAAGCATATTGGCTATGGCAGGACTAGGCGAGCCTTCGGGAAGTGGCGCCGGACACATGAATCTCTCCTCATTGCTAAGCCATTCCTGGCCGCAGATGGTTTTCAGAATAATGTTATGATAAATATAAACGAAGTGTTCGGTTTCTAGGTTAGTTACTCGGGTACCTGGGCGGTTGCAGCTCAGACCCGCATCCTCGATGGTGTCCGGACACTTTACTTGAGGTCCGAAGAATAACTTACACATCCCTTCGAGCGTCATGCCGAAGAAGTGCAGAATAGTTCGCGGACCTTCTGGATTGAACTCCCACATCCGGAGAGGCCGGCGTTTACACGGCAAGATCCGTCGGACTAGCATTACCTGAATTATGCTGACAAGGCTAATGTACCTCTCAAGAAGCTCCCGAATGCGGCTCTGCAATGTTGGTACATCATTGGCAGGCCCCCAATCCAGTCCCACATTGTCCCACGACGCCAGTTGAGGTGGAGGGCCTGAACGGAAGTCGAGGGCAGCCACCCACTTTGTGCCTGTGGGAGCCGTGACATAAAACCACCTCCACTGCCATTGATCGGACACCTCCGGGAAGAAGCCCTCTGGCCATGGGGCATTGGTGTTCCTGCTTATTGCAGCACCTCCGCACTCCGCGTGTCGCCCCTCAATCATCTTCGGCTTCACATTGAAGGTCTTGAGCCATAAGCCGAAGTGCGGGGTGATGTGAAGGAAGGCTTTGCACGCGACGATGAACGACAAGATGTGAAGGATGGCGGCCGGAGCTAGATCATGAAAATCTAGCTCGTAATAGAACATGAGCCCTCTCACAAAGGGATCAAGGGTGATGCCTAAGCCGCGGAGGAAGTGGGAAACAAATACGACGCTCTCGTTGGGCTCGGGAATAGGGATGACCTGCCCTGGAGCAGGAAGCCTGTGCTTGATGTTGGCGGTCAGATATCTGACCTCCCTAAGCTTTGCAATGTCCTCTTCTGTGACAGAGGAGGCCACCCACCGACCTTGAAGGTTGGATCCGGACATGATTGAAGATCCGAAGTGCTTAAGCTTGGGCTTCGGGTGTTGGAATTCGAGATGCGAAAAGGCGCAAGCGTGGAAGAAAAGAGGGATAGGCATCGGCCCCTCTATAAAGGGGGTGAATATCAAGTGTCCTCAGCGTAACCGCTTGAGACTTACCTAAAAACATGGAGTCATGCCGACGGGCATCATGGGGTTGCACGCGCCCGTATTGATGGAGGATCCCGCGATAGGAGGAACACGATCTCTGCTTTGGCAAGGCATGCCAATCAAACCGCCTCGCAACGCGTATCGAGGCAGGCCAAGAAAAACCGGTTCGTGCTGGGCCAGGCCACGGCATAAGGGCACACCGTAAAAGAAATTTTGTGAGCAGATCGGGTGTGTGAAGTGTTATGCTCTCTACGGTGGTGTGCGGAAATTATCTCACAGAGCCGGACACAATCCTTAGTCTGCTTTGGAGTATTCAGAGATGGAACCCGCCTTGCAATGCCGAAGACAATCTACGCGCCAGACTCATCGTCATTGATGCCTGGTTCAGGGACTACTGAGGGAGTCTTGGATTAGGGGGTATCCGGACAGCCGGACTATATACTTTGGCCGGACTGTTGGACCATGAAGATACAAGACTCAAGACTTCGTCCCGTGTCCGGATGGGACTCTCCTTTGCGTGGAAGACAAGCTTGGCGATCCGGATATTAGATTTCTTTCTTTGTAACCGACTCTGTGTAAACCCTAGCCCCCTCTGGTGTCTATATAAACCGGAGGGTTTAGTCCGTAGAAGGACAATCATAATCATCATAGGCTAGCTTCTAGGGTTTAGCCTCTACGATCTCGTGGTAGATCAACTCTTGTAATACTCATATCATCAAGATCAATCAAGTAGGAAGTAGGGTTTTACCTCCACCGAGAGGGACCGAACCTGGGTAAAACATCGTGTCCCTTGCCTCCTGTTACCATTAGCCTTAGACGCACAGATCGGGACCCCCTACCCGAGATCCGCCGGTTTTGACACCGACAGCGCCCCCCTTTCCTTCCCCCTCTCTCCTCCTTCCCCCTTCTCCTACTCCTACTAGGAAAGGAGGAGTCCTACTCCCGGTGGGAGTAGGACTCCCTCCTTGGCGCGCCCTCCTCCTGGTCGGCCTCCTCCCCCCTAGCTCCTTTATATACGGGGGCGGGGGGCACCCAAAGACACACAAGTTGATCATTGATCTTTAGCCGCAGCGTGCCCCCCACCATAATCCACCTCGGTCATATCGTAGCGGCGCTTGGGCGAAGCCCTGCGTCGGTAACTTCATCAACACCGTCATCATGTCGTTGTGCTGGCGGAACTCTCCCTCGAATCTCTACTGGATCGTGAGTTCGTGGGACGTCACTGAGCTGAACGTGTGCAGATCACGGAGGTGTCGTACGTTCGGTACTTGGATCGGTCGATCGTGAAGACGTATGACTACATCAACCGCTTTGTCATAATGCTTCCGCTTACGGTCTACGAGGGTACGTGGACGACACTCTCCCCTCTCGTTGCTATGCATCACCATGATCTTGCGTGTGCGTAGGAATTTTTTGAAATTACTACATTCCCCAACAGCAGAGCCATCGGCGGCTTGATTGGTAGGCGGGTCAGCAGTCGATGTTGGTGTATCATGAGTCGGTTCAAGCGGCGGCTCAGGAACAGAGACCTTGGGCGCGGCCGTCTGGAGTTCTGGCTCATTGACGGTTGGCTCTTCGGCCGGCTTGTTCTTCTTCACCCTCTTGCTGGGATTTGCTTTTCAGCTACATAAGATCAAAAAGGTCAGTACAAATATAAAGAATTGAAATGAATACAGGATAGGCAAATCATCATTACCCTAGAGTGGTCTTAAAAGCCGGCATGTTGGACTGGATTGAGTCGCAAGGTGAAGTTACCTGATAAATTGAATCAGAAGAGTTGAGTGGTTGACGAGTGAGACCCGCCAAAGGATAAAAAGATTTAAGTCGGAGGTGACCTCATTTCGGTGCTTCCTTGGTGTATCTGGTAAGCCGGAGGAGAGTTCCGCGTCCTTGCTGGTCCAGGTCTGCCTCCGGCTCTCATGAATCTGTCGCTTCAAAAGAAATTGAGGATCCTGATAAGCTAAGGGATGTGAAAATCTTACTTTTCAGGTTACTCTTCGGATTTTCTGTCTTGGCAAAGGCTCAGAGTCAGAGGAAATAATAGTTACCTCTTCATCTACTCCGTGACTCGTTCCCGTGTCATCCTAATGATAATCAGTGTCAATAAGGTGGTTAAAAAAGGAGCCAAGAGAGTCAAGAGCTACCTCCGACTCAGAGGCATCTTCTAGTCGAAGCAAGTCAGAGGCGCTAGTCTTCTTTCCTTTCTTCTTGGCGGTGGCTTTCCTGGCGGCTCTCTTGGCCTTCCTGGCTCTCTTCGCAGCCTCATGATCATACTTTTTCTTCCAAAATTTGTCGTCGGCCTATGAAAATCAGCAAAGGTTTGAGTAAAGACAAAACATCAAGGATGAAGGTAATTTACTCAGTTTGGCGGCTTACCGCTGGAGCCGGGTTAGCTTTGTAGAAAGTGCTTAAGCCCACCTTGCCACAATATGCTAGGCTTTCATTCAAGAGCGACTTTGTCATATCATCAATGACGTCGTCAGGTAAATCTTCAGGGCTGTGCTGCAGAGGGTCATTCTTCTCGCCCGTGTAGGTGCACATCAAACCGGAGCGGCGGCTCAACGGAATGATCCGCCAGGCAACCCAAACCCAGACCAAGTCAATACCATTTAAACCGTTCCCCAAAAGAGCCTTGACTTTAGCCATGGTGGGGCGAAGTTTCATGCATCAGCAGCTGACAACTTGTCTGGAAGAGGATGATTAGACTCGAGGCGCAGGGCGCGAAAGCCAGGCAGAGGGTTCTCATCAGCCGGAGAAGTATCTTGGCAATAGAACCATGTCTGGTTCCAGTCTTTGGGGTGACTTGGTGGATTTGCATAAGGGAAAATGGCGTCTCTCCGTCGTTGGATTGAGACCCCGCTCGAGCTCCAAACTAGGTCTGTTGGCACATTCATTTTGGCGGTTCAAATAAAACAACTCTCTGAAGAGTAGCAAGTTGGGCTCTTCTTCAAGATACACCTCACAGAACACTTGAAAGTTGCAAATATTAGACAGGGAGTTGGGTCCGATGTCTTTAGGATGGAGATCAAAAAAGTGCAGGACGTCTCTGAAGAACTTTTGAGCCGGGAGGTGAAAAGCCCCGGTTCATGTGATCAGTGAAGACGATGACTTCCCCCTCTTTGGGTTGAGGCTTTTCCTTTGTTGGGTCAGGAGCACGATATGACATGACTTCCTTCTTTGGCAGATAGTCGGTCTTCACAAAGTCATCAAGTGTACTATCCGTGACGATGGATTTGACCGAATTGCATGAAGTGGGTGGTTTGGGTGGCATTGTGAAGAAGGAAGCCTAACAGAGAGTAAAATTGCCGGTTCAAATTTAAGCCGGAGAGAAAGAGTTACAGTACATATTCAAAATGGCGGCTTATGAAGGGTCCTAATGGTATATGGCTAAATTATGTCAGGTTATTTAAACCGCCATGAGCAGTCAAGTTACTTAAGCCGCTATGAGTGGTTGGTGTTATTTATTGAGCATTGCAATGCAAGCAGGTGATTTGAGCCGCCATGGCTAGGTGGATCTATCAAAACACAGATGTTTGGCTAAGTGTGACATAAACAAGTTCCACATATTGCAATCATTATTTTGGATCAACGGATGCTCAGAAAAAGGAAATTAATCTAGACCTAAAAAGCCCGTACAAATGAGTTCATCAGTTCTAATGAGATCTCTTTCCAGAGAAAGGGGATCCACTGGTATCAAAAGTGGAGGCAAAACAACCACCGCATAAGTTCTATATTTATTTTGGATCAAAAGAGGCTACGGTGGAGGAACTACGGAGAAACCATGAAGAACACGATGAACGGTCAGGAACCCTAATGCGATCTAACGCACTGAAGAAGAAGCACTTACAGGTGCAGACTCAACTGCGGTGGGGCACCGGCGTACTCTGGTCCAACACAGGTTGATGGAGCGGCTGAGGTTGAGGAGGACGAGGTGCCCTGCGGCGGCAACGGAGCTCGAGCGGCAGAAGGTTGCGAGAGGAAGAAGACGTTGGAAAGGGGTAGAATGAGAAAAGACTGGTCGTGACAATTTATAAGGGAAATACTAATAAGTGGGAGTGAAAAATGAGGAGGCCGAAAATATGGTTATCCAGCTACCAGGACGCCTTGATTCTCGGGATGGTCATTAAAGATAAGGATCCGTTGAGATATGTTGGATAAAGCGTGAATTAATGGAAAATGATGTCATGGCGGGTTATTGCAAATCCAGAAGATGACGTCATGGCGGGTTATAAATTCTCGCACAATGAAGAGCAGAAGATTTTTTCTGAGTGTTAAAGATTGACATGAACCAGTTCAAATCAATCTGGGGCCTAATGTTGGGGATATAACTATTAGGTATGACCCGCCCAGGAGGGGCCGGGTTATACCTATGGCGATTCATAAAGCCCAAGACAGCACTGGAAGATGGCGGTTCAGTTAAGGGCCCAAGGCCCAAAGGCGACTTAAATCCCGTAGAGATAAACCGCCATATGTGTGTATGACTTGTGTTGTAAGATAGGAATAACCAAAGACCAAGCCGGATAATGTTTATGAGCCGGCCGGGACTCTGAGAGTCGCTGGGCGTCGACCTCTGTATATAAAGGGACGACCCGGCGGCGGTTCAGGGCAAGTAACATCAGATCGAGAGCTAGGTCAAGCGGATTCGCTCCCTGGTAATCGAGACATAAGTAAAATCCCACCTCAAACTGGATTAAGCCATTACCTTCACCGCAAGGGGCCAAACCAGTATAAACTCCCATGTCCTTTGTCCCGTTTTAACCCCTTTAAGCTTCCTAGTTGCGATGGCTCCACGACTAAGTCCTTTCACTTGGACATCTGCCGCGACAATTCCACGACAAGAGTAATGACTTCACATATAAAGAGTATGATGAATAAAAGTTGTTGAGAGTTGACAAACAAAGTTTTGGTCATCGTTGCAATTAATAGGAAGTAATAAAGAAATAGAGGTTTTCACACATAAATATACTATCTTGGACATCTTTTATGATTGTGAGCACTCATTAAAATATGACATGCTAAAAAGTTGATGTTGGACAAGCAAGACAACGTAATGGGTTATGTTTTCTTATATTCGAAATAAATTATATTGTCATTGATCATCCAACATGTCGAGCTTGCCTTTCCCCCTCATGCTAGCCAAATTCTTTGCACCAAGTAGAGATACTACTTGTGCTTCCAAATATCCTTAAACCTAGTTTTGCCATGAGAGTCCACCATATCTACCTATGGATTGAGTAAGATCCTTCAAGTAAGTTGTCATTGTTGCAAGCAATAAAAATTGATCTCTAAATATGTATGATCTATTAGTGTGGAGAAAATAAGCTTTATACGAGCTTGTGATATGGAAGAAATAAAAGCGACGGACTGCATAAAAAAGGTCCCTATAACAAGTGGCAATATAAAGTGACATTCTTTTGTAGTAAGATTTTGTGCATCCAACCATAAAAGCACGTGACAACCTCTGCTTCACTTTGCGAAGGGCCTATCTTTTATTTTTTTTCTTATATCTTATACAAGAATCATGGTGATCTTCACCTTTCCTTTTTATACTTTGTCCTTTGGCAAGCACTGTGTGTTGGAAAGATCCTGATATATATCCAATTGGATGTTGGTCTTCATAAAGCATTATTGTTGACGTTACCCTTAAGGTAAAAGGTTGGGAGGCGAAACTACAAGCCCCTATCTTTCTCTGTGTCCGATTAAAACTTCATACCCATAAGTATTGCGTGAGTGTTAGCAATTGTGAAAGACTAAATGATACTCCCTTCGTTCTAAATTACTTGTCTTGGATTTGTCTAGATACGGATGTATCTAGACTCATTTTAGTGCTAGATACATCCGTATCTAGACAAATTTAAGACAAGTAATTCGGAACGGAGGGAGTAGTTGAGTATGTGGATTTGCTGAAAAGGTCTTATATTGACTCTTTCCGATTTATGATAAATTGCAATTGCTTCAATGACTGAGATCATAGTTTGTTAGTTTTCAATGAAGTTTCTGATTCATACTTTACGTTGTGAATAGATTGTTACTTCAAATAAGAAATCATATGACTAAATATATATATATATATATATATATATATATATATATATATATATATATATATATATATATATATATATATATATATATATATATATATATTGCTATTCTAAGAATGATCATGATGCCTCATGTCCGTATTTTATTTTATCGACACCTCTATCTCTAAACATGTGGACATATTTTTCGATATCGGCTTCCGCTTTAGGACAAGCGAGGTCTAAGCTTGGGGGAGTTGATATGTCCATTTTGCATCATGCTTTTATATCAATGTTTATTGCATTATGGGCTGGTTGTCAGGACCCCGATCCTAGGTCACACCGATCTAGCATGTAACACATCATATCACTTTGCGGCCTCACGCACGGTATTCCCACGGGTGTCGCCTTACCATGGCCCGGACCGTTTGCGACTTTTGGCTCACGATATGATAGTGTCGCTAGCATCCATATGACGAAGAACCCGGCCGACATGGCTAGTCGTGAACCCAAAGCGGCACTAACCCATGGGGACAGGCATACATGAATCACATCGAGCATGTCGGTCATCAACGATATATTCGGGCTGTAGCACTGGCTAACAGGACTCCGGTATCCCGGCTGTAGTAGGCTAGGCAGGACTCAATAACACCGCGTGACATTTCCCGGGAACGGACATAAGGAACGAAGTGAAACACATGCCGCCGATCAAGTGTCCAAGCAAGAGTCTTTGGGCTAGCGAGACTCCGTGAACCGGCTGCAGCGGACTACTATCGCCGAAGCACGAGACTACATTTCCCCATATGAGAGGCTGCCAAGGATAAACAACTAGTTTGTCGGATCCCACACATACCAAGCATTTCAAACATACACACAATATGCTCAATATGTGTAAATACGACGTGGCATCACAACATAACTCTCGACTCAAATATTATTCATTAGGCTCCGAGGAGCGAGATATTACAAACATGGGTCTCATGACCCAACACTCGAGCATACAAGTCAAAGCACAAGCAGAAGCTAATCATGTCTCGAGTACGCATAACTATAAATGAAAAAGGCCGAGGAGCCCGACTATCTACCAGATCTGCCGAGGCACAAGATCGTAGCTGAGGTAACAAGCTAAACGTCAAGTCCAAGCGAACTACTAGCGAGACCGACGCCTCTCGCAAAACATAAATAAGCAAACGTGAGTACAATTGTACTCAGCAAGACTTACATCGTAACTAACTACATATGCATCATTATCAAAAGGGGTGGTGGAGTTTGACCGCAGCAAGCCAGCTTTGACTCGGTGGCTATCCCGAACTACATTTCGCAAGTAACTCTTTTGAGGTGGCGCTACGAGTCCACATATTCACCATATCAATACACCACTATGGACCCGCCCCGCCTCCCCACGAGAACGCCACCCATAGCACTCACGCTTATCTTGCGCATTTTAGAGTATCCACTTTCACTTGTCTATGAACCGATATAGGCAACCCAGAAGTCCTTCTCCGTGGACACGGCTATTCGAATAGATCATATTAAACCCTGCAGGGTGTACTTCTTCACACGCTCTCACCACTTACCGCCGTTTACGACATGTACTCGGCAACCTTCAAGCGGAAGCCCAACGTGGGTGTCGGCCACGGCCTACCTAAACACTCAAGTCCCTAGTCCAGTTTATCGCCTATTCGGTTCCATCCGCAGGAGTCCGCCGAGGTTTCCCATACAGCCCGAACGATGTGTGCAGGGTTCCCGAGATACCAAACGGGCACTGGTACACACCGGGCCACGGTGCCTACCGCAACACAACCCACCCCTAAGGTCAGCGTATGCGTGCCCCAAAGATGCTACAAACACCGAAACTACTTGCAACTCCCTGACCGAGGACAAGGGTGGTTAAGAAGCCGAGAGGGTCAATTAAGGATCCCAATGCGTGGTAGTAACTGTTTCATGGATCACAAACACGTAACTCAGTTCCCGAGGACGGCTGCAATGAGACAACCCACCATGTACTCCTACATGGCCTCTCACCGCTACCTTTACCAAATCGTGTTCACACACTTAGTTCACACACGGTAGGACATGTTCACCACTTTCCAATTCATTCCCGATGAATCGACCTGACTCAACTCTAAGCAAGAGCAGGCATGACAAACAAGCATAAATGAGTAGGCACAACATGGCTCAAACAACTCCTACTCATGCTAGTGGGTTTCATCTAATTATTGTGGAATGACAGTCATGCAGAGGATCAAGGGTTCAGCTACCGCAGCAAGTAACACATGAGTCGTTGTTGTCCTAATGCAGTAAAATAGAGCAGGAGCGAGAGAGTGGGATTATATCGAATGAACAAGGGGTTTTGCTTGCAGCACTTCGAAGATAATATAGTTCTTCATCGGTGTCATCGAACTCATCGTCGGTACATCGCTCATCGAGAGGGACAATTACCGCAAACAAGAGAGAGCACAATCAATGCAATGCACATATATGATGCATGATCATGTTAAGGTACTGAATTCACCTAATGCAATAATAATCCAAGTTAGTTGGAGTGGAATTCAAAAAGTTGAATTCCAACTCAAAATGCTATTTCCTAAATTACCCTAATCATGATTCATCCTATTCAGTGATGTTAACTTGTTCAAACATGCATGATCATGGCATAAACAGATTCTTCATATTTTTCTGATCATTTTCATATATAAATTATTTCAATCCGAGTTACGGTTGAATTTATATGATTTTAGAAGTTTAGAGTATTTCTGAAATTTACTGAATTAAATTAAATCTAGAAAATATATATTATGTCACCGACGCCGATGTGACGTCATGCGGGTCAACTGGTCGCTGTCCAGGTCAAATCGACGCTGGGACCCATCGTCAGCGCCTAACTAACTAACCTAACCTAGTTAACACTAATCTAACTTAGTTAGCAAGGGGCCCGCATGTCGATGAGGAGAGGGAGGTCAAACCGGCGGTGGGTCAACCCACGCCGGTCAGGCCGAGTCAAGGCGCCGCGTTAGCCGCCGGGCGAGAGCAGCAAGGCGCAAGTGCATATCGCTGTTCCGCCACCAAGAGGGTCGGGAGGGTACCTACGGGAGCTGGGATGAGCCGAGGCTCTTGGTGGGTTAGCTGGGGTCGGGTGGCTGGATCGACGCCGGGCGACGAGGTTGGCGGCCGCCGAGCTCAGGCGAGCTCGGGCTCGACGCTTCTGGCGCACTTGAGGGGAGACGGAGGGCGCCACGGTTCCCCAGTGCTGCAGTGAGGCGGTGGTGAGGTTGGCTTGGTCATCGGGGCTCTAGCCACGCCAGCGACGAGGCACGGCGGCGGGCGAAGCCGGCCAGTAGTGGAGACGGTGGTTAGGGGGGAACGAGTCGGGAAGAGGGAAATGACTCGGGGCTCACCGTGAGTGCGATGAGGGCATCGGAGAGCCTGGGGCACTGGGCCGATGAATTGACGGCGAAGTCCCAGCGGGTCCGAGAAGGGGAATGGTGGGGCGGCGCCTGGGAGCTCCCAAGCGTCGGGGACTTGGTGAGGAGGAGGAGGAGGGGCTAGGCGGAGCTCGGGGACATGCGGTGAGGAGAAGGGGTGGCGGTGGCCGCGATGGAGCTCGTCGGTGGCGGCAGCTCCGCTCGTGAGCTCGGGGAAGAGGGCCGGGGGAAGGAGAGGGAGCGCGAGTGAGGGAGAGGGGCGAGGGGCACGGGCGCGTCGGGGGATGACGTGGGGCGCCATGGTGGCTGTGTGACGCAGCAGGCAGCCCGGAGGCGTGGCGAGCTCGGGCGGCGTCACGGTGTCCCTCCTCGCGCCACCGCACGAGGAGGAAGGCGACAGGGGAGGGCACCTGGTGGGCTGGGCCACCAGTGCTGGGCCAGCAGGGGGGAGGGGAAAGAAGGTTGGGCCGGTTGGGCGCCAGGTGGGTGGGCTGCGCAGGTGAGGCCAGGTGCGGCATTCTCTCTCTTTTTATTTGTTTTAGTTTTCTAATATTCTGTAGTTTTAGGGCTTTATTAAAAATACCAGGGCACTTCTAAAAATCCTGAAAATAATTGTGGCACCTTCTGAGATATATGCAACAGCCCACATTTAGTTTCAGAATTATTTGAGCATTTAAATTATTTATAGCATTCGAATGCCCAAATTCAAATACTTCACTTAATTAATTCAAAATCCATAAATGGCCAAGAAATATGCTCATCATTTTTGGCGAGGGTTTTACCTTTATCAAAAATCATGAACATCTCCAAAGGCATTTTGGGTTCATTGAAAATATTTTGAAGTTGAACCTATTTGAATTGTTTTAGTGCTAGGGCTTGGTCCTCCCCATTTCAATTTTCATGGAAATTAACATGATGACATGAATGCCTTAATGCAACTAATGTCAAGCAATTCTAGGGTTGTGACAACTCACCCCACTAAACAAGAATCTCGCCCGAGATTCAAGACGGAGGTAAGAGGAAAAGGAGGTCACAAACTATTACAATTTCCATGATCCAATTGCCTTCTCGAAGATGTTGGTTCACTCCATCTTCTTGGTCTTGACGTCCTCGAGATCTTCACCCGACACGACAATAGAAAGAAGGGGAAACCCTACATGATTCGATCTTCACGAAGATTAAGCAAACATGATCGACATTACGGACTGAGACGGTGACACATCTCGAGTTGAGACACCAAATGCATCGAGAGGATGGAAGAAACAACAACGGGGTTTGATTGGTGGCAACAATTCCACGCCTAGGGAGATGGTGGATGGTGTCAAGGCGGTGAGGAAATATTTACCATGATCCCGTAACAGGACACCTCGGGAAAGGTGACGCCAAGAACTATTCCCTTAAGTGGCAAAAAGAATTACTTTCGATCCATAGATCATTGGAACTCTTTATACCAGCCTAAGGCAATCACAAGCGATCATTTGGTGGAGTGCAAAGGAATGGTACACCCGGACTAGAATGGATGATGTGGACTACCTTGTTGAAGACAACGCAATGGACGATTTGCTTATCATCGAAGGTGGGGGGGGGACCCATGGTAAGTCCACTTTTGAAGATGAACCTGGACAAGAATTGCTAAGAAGACAGTCTATAGCGAGATAGCACAAGGACGGTGCAAGCTGGGAACGAAATGCAACTGTTCGAATGTTCCAACCATCATATCTGCCTGAGATTCAGATCTGGTTGGTGTTAGGATATTTCAGACTCATCCTGTCTGAAAAGAAAGGGTTGCAACACAATTCGACGAGATAACGTTGCGAGATTCCCGGGAGGTGAACTAAGGTAGCAAGCTCCAAAATATGAGCTGGTTCCGCTACAACCTGTGAACACATTGCCCCAGACAAACATGGCCACGTAGTAGTCTTACGATAAAACACTACCGAGTTCAGGTTGGGAACCATCATCGAGGATAACAAAGTCTTGTGCATGACCTAGGATTTACACAACAATTCCTTTTCCTTGAACAAATCAATCAGTGGCTTGGTGTGCTATGGAATTCATATGAAATGAAGATGATCAGTCTATCATGCCATAGAATACTTCGCACGTGCATGACTGACTTGGGATGATTCCAGAGAAACAAAACAAACCTTCCTCAAGTTCATGGCGGCAACTTACATCGATGCACATGAACTAGAGGAAGTCACTACTTATCCAAACATATGCTTCATGAACAAAACATGAAGAAATGCTTACACAAGCTTCCAATACTAGGTTGATGCTCAACATGACTCATGGGGAGACAAATGCTACTTGATGGGCTCAACAACAACTCATCGGAATTTCCATATCACCGACTTCCACCATCATGTGAACACGTGATAGTATTGGTCGACCAAAAGATGTAATGGTGTATGCTCAAGGATCAACCACGAGTAAGACAACATTACGAATATCGTTGGTTCTGATTTGACTTGACAATGGCCCATACTCAAATCAAAGAATTGGTAGGACAATAGATCCAACAATCGATCACGAGGACCAATCGATGAAGGTATCATCTTTCTTCAACACACACTACACAAGAATATCCCTTTGGAACGAACTAAGTTAGGCAAGCTTTTATCTTCCAACACTCCAAGTTATTGTCTAGCTTAACCAACTAGCTCGTGGATAACCAACACAGATTCTTGGAGAAGGGTGGTTCACAAGAAACCAACTTGATCACGAGCTCAACATAACAGTCGGAAAACAACCCGGTAACACTTCCAAGAAGATATTTGGAAAGTCATGAACCACTGGTATGTTACTAAGCTCGAGAACAATCTTGCTTTTCAGGGCAAGACGATATGATCAAATGAGTGAGGACTTGACACAATCCTATCTCATCAATCGAAGTGTGCACCAGAAATAAGGACTAGGTAGCACGATCAATCTTAGGATGATGGTTTAATAACCAACACGCTAAGAATGAGAATATTGTCCATTCACTATCAAGCAACAAGGTTGCTGGGAGTATCGATTTCACACATCACAACTCACTTGTCGGCATTCCGGTTATAATAACACGGGACCGAGGAATGAATGATGATGGTGAGAAGTATCACTACGTCAAAAATTTATGAGAGTTAGTGCAATCCTCATGACACTCTTGACATAAAGATGGTAACACTCCAAGGTAGAGCAGAGTCAAAGCTGGATTGGCATTTTAATCTGCGGAATACAACTGCTTTGACCCAATCCTAGAAATGGATGAGATACTGGAGTTTGTTTCTCCTAGTCATTCCGGAATAGAATGGCTTGACGGACCACAAGGATAAAATGCATCGATGAACACAAATGCACACATACCCTTGGCTATCAATTGATAGATGAAAGTCAGAAGGCATCTAAGAGAACAACTCAAAGGAACATATAATTTTCTGAGTTGTGGATGCACAGATTAGTATGCCAAGCAAGCTCAACATTTCTTCCGGATAACCCATGCAGAAAGGTAGAATTGGCAGTTCCATAATCATGAATGGAGAACCCCTCAAGAGTACTCTAGTTGTGATCTTTTGGTTCAAAAGAACTTCTGCCATAATTAGCTCATGGTATTTGGAAGAAGGAGAATACCACGGACTTCGAGGACTATCGCAAGGTTACTAAGATCCTAAAGGCACTAGCAAATACTAACAACATGAGGTAGGATGAATCTCGGGTTTAGCAACCCAGAAGTAGAATGCTTACTACTAAATAGCATCACGGGATGCTTTCGAAAGTGATGGCCAGAATCATCACACTTGGGATACAAAAGCATTACTAAATTGCTAGGTGACTTCCTAAACACTTAGGGTCATAATAGTAGTTCCAACATATATGTCAAGGCAATAAATTACCCCAACGCACCGGTTAGTGTGCTTATTCTGACCAAAGAGGACATCGGGAACAGAAGGAAAGGATTGCAAATGCATCAGACTATTTAGAGACCTGGGATGACTCGGACAGCATAACGGCTGTAAATGCTCAAAATGATTTGAGACATCCTGCAGAAAATGGTGGCATAACCACTCAACAATATCATAACAAGATTCTGGGATCAACAGTTATCATTCAGGAGTAGTAGGAACGGAACTGGGGATTAAAACCAACAATCTTATAAGTCTATGGATTAGTAACACGTCATCCTAATAGATAGATGAGAAGCCTAGTTCTTAAACCCGTAGAAGAGAAGAGGATGACTCGGATCGAAGGCCATGAGGTATAAGGAGTAAAAGAGCCTTACGCTCCTTCCACAATCAATTCCCTTACATAACTAAAGCATTTCTAGACACAACTTCGACCAGTTTGGCTTGGTAATCCTCTGAGCAATCAGCTCGATACCAACGCTGTCAGACCCGATCCTAGGTCACACCGATCTAGCATGTAACACATCATATCACTTTGCGGCCTCACGCACGGTATTCCCACGGTGTCGCCTTACCATGGCCCGGACCGCTTATGACTTTTGGCTCACGATATGATAGTGTCGCTAGCATCCATATGACGAAGAACCGGGCCGACATGGCTAGTCGTGAACCCAAAGCGGCACTAACCCATGGGGACAGGCATACATGAATGACATCGAGCATGTCGGTCATCAACGATATATTCGGGCTGTAGCACTGGCTATGAGGACTCCGGTATCCCGGCTGTAGCAGGCTAGGCAGGACTCGAATAACACCGCGTGACATTTCCCGAAGGACGTACATATAGGAACGAAGTGAAACACATGCCGCCAGTCAAGTGTCCAAGCGGTAGTCTTTGGGCTAGCGGGACTCCGTGAACCGGCTGCAGCGGACTACTATCGCCGTAAGCACGAGACTACATTTCCCCATATGAGAGGCTGCCAAGGATAAACAACTAGTTTGTCAGATCCCACACATACCAAGCATTTCAAACATACACACAATATGCTCAATATGTGTAAATACGACGTGGCTTCACAACATAACTCTACGACTCAAATATTATTCATTAGGCTCGAGGAGCGAGATATTACAAACATGGGTCTCATGACCCAACACTCGAAACATACAAGTCAAAGCACAAGCGGAAGCTAATCATGTCCGAGTACGCACAACTATAAATGAAAAAGGCTGAGGAGCCCGACTATCTACCGATCCTGCCGAGGCACAAGATCGTAGCTGAGGTAACAAGCTAAACGTCAAGTCCAAGCGAACTACTAGCGAGACCGACGCCTCTCGCAAAACATAAATAAGCAAACGCGAGTACAATTGTACTCAGCAAGACTTACATCGAACTAACTACATATGCATCATTATCAAAAGGGGTGGTGGAGTTTGACCGCAGCAAGCCAGCTTTGACTCGGTGGCTATCCTGAACTACATTTGCAAGTAACTCTTTTGAGGTGGCGCACGAGTCCACATATTCACCATATCAATACACCACTATGGACCCGCTCCCGCCTCCCCACGAGAACGCCACCCATAGCACTCACGCTTATCTTGCGCATTTTAGAGTATCCACTTTCACTTGTCTATGAACCGATATAGGCAACCCAAAGTCCTTCTCCGTGGACACGGCTATTCAATAGATCATATTAAACCCTGCAGGGTGTACTTCTTCACACACGCTCACCACTTACCGCCGTTTACGACATGTACTCGGCAACCTTCAAGCGGAAGCCCAACGTGGGTGTCGGCCACGGCCTACCTAAACACTCAAGTCCCTAGTCCAGGTTTATCGCCTATTCGGTTCCATCCGCAGGAGTCCGCCGAGGTTTCCCATACAGCCCGAACGATGTGTGCGGGGTTCGAGATACCAAAGGGCACTCGGTACACCAACCACGGTGCCTACCGCAACACAACCCACCCCTAAGGTCAGCGTTGCGTATGGCCCCAACATGCTACAAACACCGAAACTACTTGCAACTCCCGGACCGAGGACAAGGGTGGTTAAGAAGCCGAGAGGGTCAATTAAGGATCCCAATGCGTGGTAGTAACTGCTTTCATGGATCACAAACACAGAACTCAGTTCTCGAGGGCGGCTGCAATGAGACAACCCACCATGTACTCCTACATGGCCTCTCACCGCTACCTTTACCAAATCATGTTCACACACTTAGTTCACACACGGTAGGACATGTTCACCACTTTCCAATTCATTCCCGATGAATCGACCTGACTCAACTCTAAGCGATGAGAGGCATGACAAACAAGCATAAATGAGTAGGCACAACATGGCTCAAACAACTCCTACTCATGCTAGTGGGTTTCATCTAATTCTTGTGGAATGACAGTCATGCAGAGGATCAAGGGTTCAGCTACCGCAGCAAGTAACACATGAGTCGTTGTTGTCCTAATGCAGTAAAATAGAGCAGGAGCGAGAGAGTGGGATTATATCGGAATGAACAAGGGGTTTTGCTTGCACAGCTTCAAGATAATATAGTTCTTCATCGGTGTCATCGAACTCATCGCTTGTACATCGCTCATCGAGAGGGACAATTACCGCAAACAAGAGAGAGCACAATCAATGCAATGCACATATATGATGCATGATCATGTTAAGGTACTGAATTCACCTAATGCAATAATAATCCAAGTTAGTTGGAGTGGAATTCAAAAAAAGTTGAATTCCAACTCAAAATGCTATTTCCTAAATTACCCTAATCATGATTCATCCTATTCAGTGATGTTAACTTGTTCAAACATGCATGATCATGGCATAAATAGATTCTTCATATTTTTCTGATCATTTTCATATATAAATTATTTCAATCCGAGTTACGGTTGAATTTATATGATTTTAGAAGTTTAGAGTATTTCACGAAATTTACTGAATTAAATTAAATCTAGAAAATATATATTATGTCACCGACGCCGATGTGACGTCAGTGGTCAACTGGTCGCTGTCCAGTCAAATCGACGCTGGGACCCACCGGTCAGCGTCTAACTAACTAACCTAACCTAGTTAACACTAATCTAACTTAGTTAGCGGGCGGGCCCGCATGTCGATGAGGAGAGGGAGGTCAAACCGGCAAGGTCAACCCACGCCGGTCAGTGAGTCATGGGCGCCGGCGTTTAGCCACCCGGCGAAAGCCACGCGCGCGCGCAAGTGCATATCGCTGTTCCGCCACCAAGAGGGTCGGGAGGTACCTCGGGAGTCGGGATGAGCCGAGGCTCTTGGTGGGTTAGCCGGGTCGGGTGGCGGGATCGACGCCGGGCGACGAGGTTGATGGCACGGAGCTCGGGCGAGCTCGGGCTCGGCGCTTCTGGCGCACTTGAGGGGAGACGGAGGGCGCCACGGGTTCTGGTGCTGCGTGAGGGCGGTGGTGAGGTTGGCCGGGTCATCGGGGCTCTAGCCACGCCGGCGACGAGGCACGGCGGCGGCGAGCTTCGGCCGTAGTGGAGACGGTGGTTAGGGGGGGAACGAGTCGGGGAAGAGGGGAAATGACTCGGGGGCTCACCGTGAGTGCGATGAGGGCATCGGAGAGCTCGGGGGGGCACCGGGGCCGATGAATTCGACGGCGAAGTCCCATGGGTCCGAGAAGGGGAATGGTGGGGCGGCGCCTCGGGGAGCTCCGGCGTCGGGGGACTTGGTGAGGAGGGAGGAGAGGGGCTAGGCGGAGCTCGGGGACATGCCGGTGAGGAGAAGGGGTGGCGGTGGCGCGATGGAGCTCGTCGGTGGCGGCAGCTCCGTTCAGTGAGCTCGGGGAAGAGGGCAGGGGAAGGAGAGGGAGCGCGAGTGAGGGAGAGGGCGAGGGGGCACGGGCGTCGGGGGATGACGTGGGCGCCAAGGTGGCCAGTGTGACGAGCAGGGCAGCTGGGGCGTGGCGAGCTCAGCGGCGTCATGGTGTCCCTCCTCGCCCACTTGCACGAGGAGGAAGGCGACAGGGAGGGCACTGGTGGGCTGGGCCACCAGTCTTTGGCCAGCAGGGGAGGGAAAGAAGGTTGGGCGGTTGGGCGCCGGTGGGTGGGCTGCTTGAGTGAGGCCAAAGTCGCATTCTCTCTCTTTTATTTGTTTTAGTTTTCTAATATTCTGTAGTTTTAGGGCTTTATTAAAATACCAGGGCACTTCTAAAATCCTGAAAATAATTGTGGCACCTTCTGAGATATATGCAACAGCCCACATTTAGTTTCGTAATTATTTGAGCATTTAAATTATTTATAGCATTCGAATGCCCAAATTCAAATACTTCACGAATTAATTCAAAAATCCATAAATGGCCAAGAAATATGCTCATCATTTTTGGCAGAGGGTTTTACCTTTATCAAAAATCATGAACATCTCCAAAGGCATTTTGGGTTCATTGAAAATATTTTGAAGTTGAACCTATTTGAATTGTTTTAGTGCTAGGGCTTGGTCCTCCCCATTTCAATTTTCATGGAAATTAACATGATGACATGAATGCCTTAATGCAACTAATGTCAAGCAATTCTAGGGCTGTGACACTGGTACTACACATTATGTCACAATACTTATGCCTTTTCTCTCTTATTTTACAAGGTTTACATGAAGAGGGAGAATGTCGGCAGTTGGAATTTTGGGCTGGAAAAGGAGCAAATATTAGAGACCTATTTTGCACAACTCCAAAAGTCCTGAAACTCCACGAAAGTCAGTTTTGGAATATATTAAAAATATTGGGCGAAGAAAGCACCAGAGTGGGGCCACCCACCGTCCACGAGGGTGGAGGGCGTGCCCTACCCCCCTGGGCGCGCCCCCTGCCTCGTGGGCCACCTGGAAGCCCCCCGATGCCCATCTTCTGGTATAAGGTGTCTTTTGCCCTGGAAAAAATTAGAAGGAAGCTTTCGGGACGAAGCGCCACCGTCTCGAGGCGGAACCTTGGCGGAACCAATCTAGGGCTCCGGCGGAGCTGTTTTGCCGGGGAAACATCCCTTCGGGAGGGGAAATCGTCACCATCGTCATCACCATCAATCCTCCCATCGGGAGGGGGTCAATCTCCATCAACATCTTCACCAGCACCATCTCCTCTCAAACCCTAGTTCATCTTTTGTATCCGATCTTTGTCTCAAAACCTCAGATTGGTACCTGTGGGTTGCTAGTAGTGTTGATTACTCCTTGTAGTTGATGCTAGTTGGTTTATTCGGCGGAAGAGTATATGTTCAGATCCTTTATGCACAGTAATACCAATCTGATTATGAACATGAATATGATTTGTGAGTAGTTACGTTTGTTCCTGAGGACATGGGAGAAGTCTTGTTATATGTAGTCATGTGAATTTGGTATATTTTGATGAGATGTATGTTGTCTTTCCTCTAGTGGTGTTATGTGAACGTCAACTACATGACACTTCACCATTGTTTGGGCCTAGGGGAAGGCATTGGAAGTATAAGTAGATGATGGGTTGCTAAAGTGACAGAAGCTTAAACCATAGTTTATGCGTTGCTTCGTAAGGGGCTGATTTGGATCCATATGTTTCATGCTATGGTTAGGTTTACCTAATTCTTCTTTCGTAGTTGCGGATGCTTGCAAGAGGGGTTAATCATAAGTGGGATGCTTATCCGAGGAAGGGCAATACCCAAGCACCGGTCCACCCACATATCAAATTATCAAAGTAACGAACGCGAATCATATGAGCATGATGAAAACTAGCTTGACGATAATTCCCATGTGTCCTCGGGAGTGCTTTCCTTTATATAAGAGTTTGTCCAGGCTTGTCCTTTGCTACAAAAAGGATTGGACCACCTTGCTGCACCTTGTTTACTTTAGTTACATTTTACCCGTTAAGAATTACCTTATCACAAAACAATCTGTTGCCGATAATTTCAGTGTTTGCAGATAATACCTTACTGAAAACTGCTTGTCATTTCCTTCTGCTCCTCGTTGGGTTGGACACTCTTACTTATCGAAAGGACTACGATAGATCCCCTATACTTATGGGTCATCAAAGATACCACCATCAAATGCGTGTGGGTGTTTGTGAAGACAATGATCCAGGTTTTTTGGCCTGGGGTATCTCCGAGCTCCAAATGAGGAGGACACAAAGAATTCGATGAGGATGAACAAAGATAGGGGATCGATAGGCATGCCTGTGAGTATTGATTACATGCATTGGAGGTGGAAGAACTGCTTGATGGCTTGGGCAGGGCAATACACCATCAACAAACATAAACCACCATTGTGCTTCAAGCCATGTCTTCACGCAATTTATGGATTTGGCATTGCTTCTTTGGTTTGTTAGGGTCTCTCAATGATATCAATGTCTTGAAGAGATCTCATATTTTTGCTTAGCTAGCTAGTGGAAAAGCTCTGGATTGCAACTATGTCATCAATGGCATGACTACACCATGGGGTACTATCTTTCCGATGGAATTTATCCTCCATGGTCAACATTTGGGAAGACCATTACTGACCCCAAAACCAATAAGCACAATTTTTTTTGCCAAAGCACGAGTAGCATGCCGAGAGGATATTGAGAGGGGCATTTGGTGTGTTACATGCTCGGTTTGCCACTGTTTGAGGTCCAGCTCATTTCCAGGATAACCTGGCTGCATGTGTAATTTTACACAACATGATCATCGAGGATGAGAGGTATTTTAACTTAGAGTATTATTATGATAATGTTGGTAGTCGTGTGAAGCCTGCCAGGGATGCAAATGAGACCAATGCATTTCTTGACACCAACCAGAAAGATTGAGAACAATGCTTCACACTACCAGGTCTTTGATGAACTTGTTGAGCATCAGTGGCAACTCTATGGGAGATAGATTCACATTTCAATTTAATAAATTTCATATATATTTGTGTGTGGTTTGAACAATTTGTTGTTGTATTAATTATTCAAATTTGAACATTTGTTGTGATGAAGACGATTGTTGTATTGTGAATTACCTTTCAGACCATTTATATTATATGTTTAATTTATATTACGATTCTCATATTATATATTTTTGAAAATCAAGAATTTGCAAAGCTCCGAAAAATTGCGGTATCATGAGGCTTCCGGCGTGGAACAGATCCTGTAAATTCGTCCCGCAAATGTTTTGCAGGACTAGTATACTGGATCTATTTTGCGAGAGGCCTAGCAGTGCCGCAATTTTTTACGGGAGACCCTTAAATGATATTTGTAGGGCGAGGTTTTATCGGGTCTGCTAGAGATGCTCTTTGGGCACCAGTAGTATGTAAAGGCAGCATTGCCTCTAACATGGGCCCCACGCATATGCCTCCATCCATAGCAAAAATCTACGTGGTGTATAGGACAACACTCGACATTTAAGGTGGCCTCCACAACATAATTAAATAAAATTTCTCCACAATCGGCTTTTCTTATGTTTCTATCCCCAGCCGAAATGTGCGGTGATACGTCTCCAACATATCTATAATTTATGAAGTATTCATGCCATGTTTACAACAATTTTATATAGTTTGGGTGTAATTTTATATAATTTAAATAGAACTAACCCGAACTGACACTATTTTCAGCAGAACTACCGTGGTGTTGTTTTTTGTGCAAAAATAAAAGTTCTCGGAATGGCTGAAACTTTTTGACGATTTTTTGGGAACAAAAGAGACCACCGAAGCTTCGTGGGAGGACCAGAAGAGCAACAAGGTGCCCGCGAGGCACCAGGGCGCACCCAGGGGTCGACTTGCCATGATGCCTTGTGGGCCCATCTTAGCCCATCTTCGCGTGAGACGGACGCCAAAAAATTCTATAATTAGAGAAACCCCCATAAATAACCCTAGAACTTGCACTCCGCTACCCCAAGCCTTTGTACCTCCACGATCTCATCTACAACCCTTCTCCGGCACCCTGATGGAGGGGAAAATCATCACCGGAGGCCATCTTCATCATCCCAATGCTCTCCATGACGGGGGAGGGGGGTAGTTCACGCTCGAGGCTTGGGGTATGTACAAGTAGCTATGTGTGTGATCTCTCTCTCATGTTCTTGATTTGGCACGATCTTGATGTACCGCGAGCTTTGTTAATATAGTTGGATCATATGGTGTTTCTCCCTCTGCATCTTGTTGTGATGAATTGAGTTTTTACCTTTGGGGTTTCACTATTATCGGATTGAACACTTTTATGGATTTGAGAACACTTGATGTATGTATTGCATGTGGATACCCCTAGTAACAATGGGGTGTTCTATTGATTCACTTGATGTATATTTTGGCAATCAACTTGCGGGTTCCCGAGGTGACATTGCGGTAAACTATGCATAGGGGTTGATGCATGTTTTCGTCCTACTTGCTCCGGTAGAAATCTTGGGGCACTCTTTGAAGTTCTTTGTGTTGGATTGAATATTATGAATCTGAAGTTGTTTGATGCGTATCGTATAATTGTCTCGCGGATACATGTGGTGACATTGGAGTATCTAGGTGACATTAGAGTTGGTTGTTGCGTATCATATGGTGTTATTTTAGTATGAACTCTAGGGTTGTTTGTGACACTTATAGTAATAGCTCTATAGATTGACCGGAAAGAATAACTTTGAGGTGGTTTTGCACCCTGCAAACAATTTCATCTTATGTTCTCCGCTTTATAAGAACTTTGGAGCAATTCTTTATCGCACACTGAGGGATGGTTATATGATTCAATTATGTTAGCAGTGTTGAGAGATTGCACTAGCGAAAGTATGAACCCTAGGCCTTGTTTCTAAGCATTGCAATACCGTTTGTGCTCCATTTTATCATTTTCTACCTTGCTATTTTTATATTTTCATATTACAAAAACCTATATTTACTATCCATACTACACTTGTATCACCATCTCTTCGCCAAACTAGTGCACCTATACAATTTTTCATTGCATTGGGTGTGGCAAGGACACAAGAGATTTCTTGTATTTGATTGCAGGGTCATTCGAGAGATACCATCTTCATCCTACGCCTCACACAGATTGATAAACCTTAGGCTATCCACTTGAGAAAAAATTGTTACTGTCCAACAAAAATCTGCACTTGGTGACCCAACATGAGTCACAAAAAACAAGTTGTGTAGTAGACATCATGTGGCCAGACACACAACACATGCTACAAGAGGGGCCCTTAGATTTTTTTAATCAATGGTGGTGGCCTCTAACGTTGGAGGCGACTCTAACATATATTTGGCTCGAGGACATGGATGAACTGTATGAAGGCTGCCTCTGCGCGTAGAGAGAATCATTAGAGGCGGCAAATTTTAGACACTGCGGGTGCTTTTAATGGACTGATTTCTGATAAAAGGCTGAAGCCAAAATAAATGTTTATCTTTTTTGTTTTCGTATTTTCTCTGTTAGACAAAGTGTTAAGTGGCTGCTATAGGCTTTTAGGGCGGAATTAAGTTTACGGGACCTTGTAGTTTTAAGTGCACTTTGTGTGTTTTATGCACTGCTTAAATAAGGAAAATATGCATAATAATACTTCAAATTAATGTTAATGATGATGAATTTGTGATGGGCATATTTTTCTTTAGGCATTTTTTCTTTTTTTGTAGTGCACTTTCAATGATGTTATCCTTATAATTTTATGCATCACTAATAAGTTTAAAATTCCTAAAATCATGTTTTAATTTTGTGAATAAAATGAAATTAACATAAATTTTAGAAAGTTTTGATGTGGTACGGATATAAATGTCATTTAGACCATTTTTTAATGATAGTCAGATTAAGTGTCATTTTAATGATGAATTAAATTTTTTATTACATTTTATTTGGGAAAGTTATGATTTTCCCCTAAAAGATTCTGAATATTTTATTTCAAAATTGTAGTTGAGTGTGGCACTTATGTTCCATCCTTATCCAATTTTTATGTGATCATTCCTAGTGGGCATAGACTACCTTAAGAAAAATGATGATCACCGTGTGTTTCGGTTTCCCGCACCATATCGTACAACAATGTTTGGCCAATATTTCTCAAGGGAAAATGAAAGTCTTAGGTTGGTGCATTCTCTGTTATCTAATGCAACTAGTAGAACGCCCATGCGTTGCTACATGCTAGAAGGCGTATAAATGAATTTAAAAATTGATTAAAGTCATCTGAAGGTCAAAGCACATTTTTTTCTCATACGTCCGGGCGTGTTGTGACATCAAACGGGCGTCCAGTGGGCTCCGTGAAGTTCAACCGTCTGGACAATCCGTCCTCCCCAAATCCAGCCCACATATGGATGAAATATGGTTTTTCAAACTATTTCATGCGTTATCTCCAACAAAAGGTTCCAATACAAAAAAACACCCACGACGCACACTTCCTTTTTCCTATCGGACCCTCCCTTCCCCCTTCCCGCTCGATTACCCGCTGTAGAAGGACATTTCTCACTGGGGCCCTCTCATTTAAAACTAGATGACTGATGTCTACTAGACTACATTGGTATTTCCCCAAAGAGAAAGGGATAATGCAGCACAGTGACGGTAGGTATTTCCCTCGGTGATGAGACCAAGGTTATCGAACCAGTATGAAAACCAAGCAACACTATGTAAACAACACCTGCACACAAACAACAAATACTCGCAACTCGACGTGTTAAAGGGGTTGTCAATCCCTTCGGGTAACGGCGCTAGAAATTGGCACGCGGATATTTTTGTATGTTTGGTTTAATAGATCTGAAAATAAAAGCAAAGGAAAATAGATAGCAAAGGCAAATATATTAAAGAAGAGACCCCGGGGCCGTAGGTTTCACTAGTGGCTTCTCTCAAGAAAAATAGCAAGCGGTGGGTAAACAAATTACTGTTGGGCAATTGATAGAACTTCAAATAATCATGAGAATATCGAGGCAATGATCATTATATAGGCATCGCGTCCAAGATTAGTAGACCGACTCCTGCCTGCATCTACTACTATTACTCCACACGTCGACCGCTATCCAGCATGCATCTAGTGTATTAAGTTCATGGAGAAATGGAGTAATGCAATAAGAATGATGACATGATGTAGACAAGATCTATTTATGTAGAAATATATCCCATCGTGTTATCCTTAATGGCAACGATACATACATGTCGGTTCCCCTTCTGTCACTGGGATCAAGCACCGTAAGATCGAACCCATCACAAAGCACCTCTTCCCATTGCAAGATAAATAGATCAAGTTGGCCAAACAAAACTCAAATATCGAAGAAGAAATACGAGGCTATAAGCAATCATGCATATAAGAGATCAAAGAAGACTCAAATAACTCTCATGGATAAAAAGATAGATCTGATCACAAACTCAAAGTTCATCTTATCCCAACAAACACAGTGCAAAAAGAGTTACATCATATGGATCTCCAAGAGACCATTGTATCAAGAATCAAAAGAGAGAGAGGAAGCCATCTAGCTCCTAACTATGGACCCGAAGGTCTACAAAAGACTACTCACGCATCATCGGAGAGGCACCAATGGACATGATGAACCCCTCCGTGATGGTGTCTAGATTGGATCGGGTGGTTCTGGAACTTGCGGTGGCTGGAATTGATTTTAGTTGAGTCCCCTAGGGTTTCTAGAACATTGGGGGTATTTATAGAGTAAAGAGGCGGTCTGGGCGGCACCCGAGGTGGGCACAACCTACCAGGGCGCGCCTGGGCCTCCAGGCGCGCCCTGGTGGGTTGTGTTCCCCTCGAAGCACCCCCTAGGCGCTTCTCCGGCCCACTGGATGTCTTCTGGTCCAAAAATAAAATCCACAAAATGTATCGCTGCGTTTGCACTCCGTTTGGTATTCATTTCCTGTGATGTAAAAAACATGCAAAAACAACAACTGGCACTTGGCACTATGTCAATAGGTTAGTACCAAAAATGATATAAAATGACTATAAAATGATTATAAAACATCCAAGAATGATAATATAATAGCATGGAACAATAAAAAATTATAGATACGTTGGAGACATATCAGCATCCCCAAGCTTAATTCCTGCTTGTCCTCAAGTAGGTATGTGATAAAAACATATTTTTTGATGTGGAATGTTGCCTAACATGTCATCTCATATTATTTTCTTTGTAGCATGGACATTTGGACTCTTATATGGTTCAAAGCAATAGTCTAGTTTTGACATGAGGACTTAAATACTCAAGCATACCAACAAGCAACCATGTCTTTCAAAATATTAACGCTAAAATAAGTTATCCCTAGCCCATCATGCTCAATCGTTGATCCATTCATGAAACACACTCGCATATTAACTACACCCAATGCTCAAGTACGATCATAGTGCCCCCTAGTTGGTGCTTTATAAGAGAAGATGGAGACTCAAATTAAAAATAAAAATTGCATAAAGTAAAAGAAAGGCCCTTCACGGAGGGAAGTAGGGATTTGTAGAGGTGCCAGAGCTCAAAGCGAAAATTGAGAGATAAAAACATTTTGAGAGGCATAATTTTCCCACCAACGAAGACGACTTAGAGCTCCCAACACTTTGCATGCTAGATATATCATAGGCGGTTCCCAAATAGAAAATAAAGTTTATTTCTTTTTCAACCATACTTTCACTTTCCATGGCTAACCGTATCCACGGGTACCCTCCATACCAACAGTTTCCAAGGAATTTATTATTTGACAACATAAAGTAAATTCATTTTTCATTTCGGGACTGGGCATCCCTAATACCTTTTCCTTACTCTTGTGCAATGACAAGTGAATAAACAGTCATCGTGAGAATAACACATCTAGCATGGAAAATATTGGTGTGACGCCCGGATAATTAAGCTACAGTAATCCCCTTCTAATGGTGCCATGTCACCATGATTACTGTTCTTAAACTCGCGTTGGTTCGAAACCGGTTGAAATTTCAAATCTAAAACAAAGTCAAACAATAAAAGTTTTCAAATATTAAAACTAAAATGCTCAAGTAAATCTATATATTCACGTGTTCATTGCCATGTTGAAACTAACTCCACTTGACTCACAAATCAATTCCTAGGAAAATAATAAATGATCCAACAACACATAAAATGCCTTTTCAAAATAAATAATTAGTTAATCTTGTCCAGTTGACCCCAAACCTTGTGTGCACCCTTAATATATGGCCTAGTATTTATGTGCCAATTACTTTGTGGAAAAGAAATCATTTGCTATTTCTATAAAAATGCAAACAGTGAAAGAAAAACAAATAAATAAAAAGAAAGCAAAAAGGGTAAACAAGAAGGGAAAAGAAAAGGACCTACACTCATCGGACCCAGGCCTATCAAGGAAAACAGCCCAGCCCACCTCCAAAGATCCCTTACCTCACGCTACAGAGGCGAGAGGGCGTGGCGCGCTATCCGAGCCACCTTAGCCATGGATGGTCTCCACGTCGCCCCCGACCTATAAACGCGCCCATCGAAAACCCTAGCCTGCTCTCGATCGATCCCTCTCATCCCCCTCATCGTGCGCTCCTCATCTGCGCCGAACGAGCTCGGAGCTCGTCTTGGTGACCGCGCCGCCATCGTCATTGTCGCGCCACCGTCGTCCCAGCGTCAAGATAGTGTGTCCCCGGCTTCCCGTCGCCTTCCACGTCGTCTACAAGTCCAGATCGAGCGAGGCACCGCGAACGACGGATCGAGATCGTCTTCTTCCTTCTGCCGTCGTCGATTTCGCCTCGATCCGCGCCGCCTGGACAGCCCCCGGCCCGTCCGAGCTCGTCATCGGCCTCCCCGGGGTGAGCCTCGCTGTTCCCCCACGTTTCCCCCTGTTTCCCTCATTCCTCGTCGCTACAATCGCCGCCCCGACCTTGCGTTGACGCGGCCGAACTCCCCCTCACCGTGTTCGTCGCGCCCCTTCCCGTGGGTACCTCGCGTCTGTCTGCGCTCCTCCTCGTTGGCCGCGTTGTTCGCCGCCGCCCCCGCTGCCTCTGTGTGCCGTTGCTGCTGCTCGCCGCGCTCGGCGCTGCTTGTTGCCGTGCCTGCTGCTCTCTTGCGGTTGCCGCTACCTGCTACTCTTAGGTGACTGCCTTCTGCTACTACATGTCGCTGCTGTTGACTACTGTCGCTACTGCCTCTGTGTGGTACTGCGCCGCTTCTGCTCCACTGCTAGCGCTGCGTACTGCTGCTGCTAGTTCCTTCCTGTTGCTAATTGCTAGTGCGCTTAGTGCTGCCTGCTGCTACTATCGGCCATTGGCCATGGCCATGGCTGAGTGTGTGCTGTGTGGTGTGTGTGGCGTGTGTGTTACAATGTGTGTGGGTGGCCGGCCCAAGAATTAGTTTAGGCCTAATTTTGTTACTAGTTAGACTAATCGGTACTCCTACTGGAATCAGATGCTACCCTAAGACATGTGGCCTCCCCTATAATTAGGATTGCTTTATTTACCTGATTAGGTAAATAGTCTATGACAATTGGGTCATTGCTAAATTAAAACTAGACAAGAGTAATCTGTTAAATTTTTAGTCTATGACATGTGGGTCAACTGTTTGACTGGCCTGCTGACTGGACCATTGGACCCCACTGTCATACACTTAGGCTAACCACTAGTGGGTATAAAAAGTAATCTGACATATTTAATGTTTGAGTTAACTAGATAAAGAAAATTCCAGAAAATGATTTAAAACTTTAAAAATTAATAATAAATAAACCGTAGCTCGGATGAAAAAACTTTGTATATGAAAGTTGCTCAGAACGACGAGCCGAATCCGGATACGCAGTCCGTTCGTCCGCCACACCCCCCTAACCTATCGAACTCGCAACTTTCCCCCTCCGGCTCCTCTGCCCGAAATCACGAAACACCGGGAATACTTTCCCGGATGTTTCCCCCTTCACCGGTATCGCCTATCCCCACCCCTGGCACAACATATTGCCGCGTCTTGCTTTGTGTTACATTTGATTGCTCTGTTATTTATTGTGTTCCCCCTCCGTTACTCCTTTCCGGTAGACTCCGAGACCGCCGCTGATGCCACCGAGTACGACTACATCGATGACGACCCCTCTCTCTTGCCAGAGCAACCAGGCAAGCCCCCCCCCCCTTGATCACCAGAGATCGCCTACTCTTCTCTATACTGCTTGCATTAGAGTAGTGTAGCATGTTACTGCTTTCAGATACTCCTATACTGCTGCATAGCCTGTCCTTGTTACTACTGTTGTTACCTTACCTGCAATCCTATATGCTTAGTATAGGATGCTAGTACATTCATCTGTGGCCCTACATTCTTGTCCGTCTGCGTGTTATATTATCGGGCCGTGATCACTCGGGAGGTGATCACGGTATATACTATATACTTATACATGATACATGTGGTGACTAAACTCGGTCGGTGATGGAGCACCCATGAGTGATTCACGGATTGGGGCTGAAAGGACCTTTGTCCCGACGGCCCTCTGGATGGATCTTTGTGGCGGAGCGACAGGCAGGTTGTGACCGCCTAGGAGAGAGGTGGGCCTGGCCTGTTCGGCGTTCATGGATACTTAACACGCTTAACGAGGTCTTGGTATTTGATCTGAGTTGGCTACGAGCTTATACGCACTAACCATCTACGCGGGAGTAGTTATGGGTATCCCGGCGTCGTGGTATCACCAAGCACTTCAGACGTCGGCGACGGGCGCGCTACCGGATTGGACTGGAACTCCTGCTGGGCTAGGTCTTCCGGCTGCGTCACGCAGCGTCGTGTGTGCTTTCGGGTGATGGGCCCAGACCCTGCGCTTAGGTTTAGACCGCGTGTTGGCCTCTGTTGTGCCTAGGTGGGGCTGCGACGTGTTGATCTTCCGCGGCGGGCATGACCCAAGAAAGTGTGTCCGCCAAATGGGATCAAGCGTCTGGGTAAGATGGTGCACCCTGCAGGAACTTAATCTATTCGGATAGCCGTGATCTTCGGTAACAGGACGACTTGGAGTTGTACCTTGAGCTTATGACAACTAGAACCGGATACTTGATAAAACACACCCTTCCAAGTGCCAGATACAACCGGTGGTCGCTCTCGCTCAGGGTTATGAGCAGGGGATCGCCGGGTAGGATTATTGCTATGTGTTGTTACTTGGAGGAGTTCAGATCGACCTCTTCTACCGGTTGCAATGCAGGTGTCCAGAAGCGTAGTCTTCGTTAAGACTAGCTATCCCCCTCTTATTCTGGCATTCTGCAGTTCAGTCCACTGATATGGCCCTTTACACATATATCCATGCATATGTAGTGTAGCTCCTTGCTTGCAGTACTTTGGATGAGTACTCACGGTTGCCTTGTTCCCCTTTTCCCCTATCTCTACTCGATTGCTGCAACTGCACAATGGAGCCCAGACCCAGCGCCACCGCCTATGACGACTACTACTGCGAGGTGCCTACTACTACGTGCAGCCCACGACGACGACTCAGAGTAACCTAGGAGGATCCCAGCAGGAGGCCTGCTCCTCTTCGATCTGATCCCGGTTTGTGCTAGCCTTCTTAAGGCAAACTTGTTTAACTTATGTCTGTACTCAGATATTGTTGCTTCCGCTGACTCGTCTATGATCGAGCACTTGTATTCGAGCCCTCAAGGCCCCTGGCTTGTATTATGATGCTTATGACTTATTTTATTTGTAGAGTTGTGTTGTGATATCTTCCAGTGAGTCCCTGATCTTGATCGTACACATTTGCGTGCATGATTAGTGTACGATTAAATCGGGGGCGTCACAATTGGCCACCCCTCACCGCCTCGCGAGCGGTACGAGCACACAAAAGAGAAATTTATTTTGAAAATTAGAGATGGCACATACAAATTTTCTTAGAACGGCAAAAGAGTACCGCATATAGGTAGGTATAGTGGACTCATGTGGCAAAACTGGTTTAAAGGATGTTGGATGCACAAGTAGTGATCATACTTAGTGCAAAATGAAGGCTAGCAAAAGATTGAGAAGCGACCAACCAAGAAACGAATAATCTCATAAGCGAGCATGAGCATAATTAACACCGAATAATGCACCACAAGTAGGATGTAATTTCATTGCATGACGATTGACTTTCGCGCTTGCATAGGGAATCACAAACCTTAACACCAATATTCTTACTAAAGCATAATTACTCATCAACATGACTCACATATCACATCATCATATCTCAAAACTATTACAAGGAATCAAGTTTATTTTGTCCAATGATCTTCATGAAAGTTTTTATTATATCCTTCTTGGATATCTATCACTTTGGGACTAATTTTCATGTGTTGCTTTTGATAAGCTCAAACAAATATAAGTGAAGATCATGAGCATAATATTTCTTTCTCTCAAATTAATTTAAGTGAAGCAAGAGAGAATTGCTTAAAAAATTACTAACTCTCAAATAGATCTAAGTGAAGCAAGAGAGCATTTCTTCAAAAAAATACTAAAGAACACCGTGCTAAAAATATATAATTGAAGCATTAGATCAATTCCACGGCTCATAAAAAATTAAGTGAAGCATAGAGAGCAATTCTAACAAGTCATGGCATAATTTTGGCTCTCTCAAATATGCGTGTCCAACAAGGATTCAAGATTTAAAACAAAAATCAAAACAAGCAAAGACTCATATCATACAAGACGCTCCAAGCAAAACTCATAGTATGTGATGAATAAAAATATAGCTTCGAGTAAAATACCGATGGTCGTTAGAAAAAAGAGGGGATGTCGGGGCATCCCCAAGCTTAGTTGCTTGCTTCTATTTTGATAATAGCTTGGGATTCCATGGGCATCCCCACGTTTAGGCTCTTCTTACTCCTTATTTCTTCATCCATTGTAACATCACCCAAAACTTGAAAACTTCAATCACACAAAACTCAACAAAACCTTCGTAAGATCCGTCAGTATAAGAAAACAAATCACTACTATAAGTACTGTTGAAAACCCATAAATATTTTATTCTTGCATCATATCTAATGTATTCCAACTTTTCTATGGCAAAAAATCTTCAAAGGAAACCATAGAATCGTCAAAACAAGCACACAACACAAAGAAAACAGAATATGTCAAAAACAGAACAATCTGTAGCAATCTGGATATTTAGAATACTTCCGAAACTCCAAAAATCCTGCAAAATTAGGACGGCCTGAGCAATTTGTATATTAATCTTCTGCAAAAATAATTGGTATTTGGTCATGCTTCTGTTAAAAATGAAAATTACTTTCGTGAGCACGAAAGTTCGTGTTTTCAACAAGATCAAACAACTATCACCCAAGAAGATCCTAAAGGCTTTACTTGGCACAAACACTAATTAAAACACAAAAAACACAATCATAATAGTAGCATAATTTTGCAAACACTCAAGAACATAAAGCAAAACAAAAAAATAAATTGTATTCATTGGGTTGCCTCCCAACAAGCTCTTCTTTTATAGCCAATAAGATAGGTTGTGAGATTTCAATGATGCTCAAAAGAAAGATAGTAATTGAAGCATAAAGAGAGCATCATGTAGCATGTGACAAACACATTTAAGTCTAACATACTTCATATGCATATGCATTTTATAGGAAAACAAAATATCAAGACAAGAAACATCTAACATATGCAAAGAAGAGGAATAAAACATTGACGATCTCAACACAATGAGAGGTAACTTAGTAACATGATAATTTCTACAACCATATTTTCCTCTCTCATAATAATTACATGTAGGATCGTAATCAAATTCTACAATATAGCTATCAAATTAAATTTCCTCTTCATGATCCACATGCATGCAAAGTTGACACTCTTCCAATATAGTGGGATTATCATCAAATAAAGTCATGACCTCTCCGAGCCCACCTTTATCAGTAAATTCATAAGACTGAACACTCTCCAAATATGTGGGATTATTTTTTGCTAAACTTGACACTCTTCCAAAACCACTTTTAATATTATCGCAAGCATATTTCTCATGAGGTTTAAATAAATTTTCAAGATCATAAGAATCATTACCACCCCAATCATGATCATTGCAACAAGTAGTGGACATAGTAAAGTTAGCATCCCCGAGCTTGGGGTTTTGCATATTTATTAGCACAATTGACATTAATATAATTTATAGTAAAATCATTGCAATTATGCTTTTCATTCAAAGAGCTATCATGAATCACTTCATAAATTTCTTCATCACAATTTTCAGATTCACGAATCTCAAGCAAAACTTCATAAGGATAATCTAGTGCACTTAACTCACTAGCAATTGGTTCATTGTGATTGGATCTTTTAAAAAGATTAGCAAGTGTATGGGGATCCATATTGATAAATGTTTAGCAAGCGAAGATGCAAGCATATAGAAAGCACATGGCAACACAAGCAAATAAAAGATCTGACGAAAAAAGGCGAACGAAAAAGAAGGCGAATAAAACGACACATTTCTGTGAAGTGGGGGAGATGAAAACGGGAGGCAAATGGCAAATAATGTAAATTGCGAGGAGATGAGATATGTGATTAGGAACCTGGTAGATGTTGATGATATCTCCCCAGCAATGGCGCCAGAAATTGGCACGTGGCCGGGAGACTATCTTGACGTGATCCTCCCCGGCAACGGCACCAGAAATTCCTTTTGATGTCTGCTAGACTATGTGGTATTTTCCCAAAGAGGAAGGGATGATGCAGCACAGTGGCGATAGGTAGTTCCCTCAGTGATGAGACGAAGGTTATCGAACCAGTAGGAGAACCAAGCAATAGTACATAAACAACACCTGCACACATATAAAAAATACTCGCAACCCGATGTGTTAAAGGGGTTGTCAATCCCTTTCGGGTAACGGCGCCAGAAATTGGCACGCGGACGTGAGAAAGTTGTAATAGTTTGATAAATCGAACGCTAATTAAAATAAAGTGCAGCAAGGTATTTTTGTATTTTTGGTTTAATAGATCTGAAAATAAAAGCAAAGGAAAATAGATCGCAAAGGCAAATATATTAAAGAAGAGGCCCGGGGGCCATAGGTTTCACTAGTGGCTTCTCTCGAGAAAAATAGCGAACGGTGGGTAAACAAAGTACTGTTGGGAAATTGAGAGAACTTCACATAATCATGACGATATCTAGGCAATGATCATTATATAGGCATCACGTCCAAGATTAGTAGACCGACTCCTGCATGCATCTACTACTATTACTCAACACATCGACCGCTATCCAGCATGCATCTAGTGTATTAAGTTCATGGCGAAACGAAGTAATGCAATAAGAAATATGACATGATGTAGACAAGATCTACTTATGTAGAAATAGACCCATCTTGTTATCCTTAATAGCAACGATACATACGTGCCGGTTCCCCTTCTGTCACTGGGATCAAGCACCGTAAGATCGAACCCATCACAAAGCACCTCTTCCCATTGCAAGACAAATTGATCAAGTTGGCCAAACAAAACCCAAATATCGGAGAAGAAATACGAGGCTATAAGCAATCATGCATATAAGAGATCAAAGAATACTCAAATAACTTTCATGGATAAAAAGATAGATCTGATCATAAACTCAAAGTTCATTCGATCCCAACAAACACACTGCAAAAAGAGTTACATCATATGGATCTCCAAGAGACCATTGTATTGAGAATCAAAAGAGAGAGAGGGAGGAAGCCATCTAGCTACTTAGTACGGACCCGAAGGTCTACAAAAGACTACTCACGCATCATCGGAGAGGCACCAATGGACATGATGAACCCCTCTGTGATGGTGTCTAGATTGGATCCGGTGGTTCTGGAACTTGCGGTGGCTGGAATTGATTTTCGTCGAATCCCCTAGGGTTTCTAGAATATTGGGGTATTTATAGAGTAAAGAGGCGGTCCGGGCGGCACCCGAGGTGGGCACAACCCACCAGGGCGCGCATGGGCCTTCAGGGACGCCCTGGTGGGTTGTGCTCCCCTCGAAGCACCCCCAGGTGCTTGTCCGACCCACTGGATGTCTTCTGGTCGAAAGAAAATCCACAAAAGTTTCGCTGCATTTGGACTTCATTTGGTATTGATTTCCTGCGATGTAACAAACATGCAAAAAACAGCAACTGGCACTTGGCACTATGTCAATAGATTAGTACCAAAAAATGATATAAAATGACTATAAAATGATTATAAAACATCCAAGAATGATAAATAACAGCATGGAATAATAAAAAATTATAGATACGTTGGAGATGTATCAATGACACGCACCTAACATTCACCATGTCGCCATATCCCCTTCGCATCGTACTTACAAGGACAACCGGGAGGAGTTACTCGCCAACCGCCCTGCTCTCGCTCTGATCTCATCTCGTGTTTGTTCCGATCTGCCACCGCCATCATGTGGGAGGACTTGTGCGCCGCCCATGAAGCCCTCTCGAGCCAAGAAGGAAGATCCAATGTCTCGAGTCATTGCCATGTTCTAACATAAAGTTGAATGCCGTGCATTTGTCGGTGTTCTGGGAACGGGGGTACCCAGAATTGCCTGCCTGCAGCCCACGGCGCGGCTCCACCGACGGTCTGGTATGACCCAGCTTCGGCATCAACAACCCAAGACCCTCACGAGGGACCAAGCCTCACGAGGCGGACGACACCAAGACGTCCGCAAGGAGCGGCCACCTAAAGCTGGCCCCCGAGGTGCGGAGATTTCTATGGAAGCCTCGCCTCGCGAGGTGCCGATGATGTGAGCTGTGACGACCAAGGTCAGGTAGGCGCCAGCGGGCATAGAGTACCAATTTCCTCTTTGGTGCTAAGGAGGCAAGCGCAGGCGCGGAGTCCTGAGGAATCAGCCAAAGGTTTCCATTCCGCTGCAACAAGACCAAGACCGCCAGGACGGCAGGACGGAGGGCATCGCCGAGCCCACCACAGCGTCACGACCAGAGGCTTTTTTTGGCAAAGACTACTTTTGTTAGGATAGCATGTATTAGTTGTATCCCTTCGAATTTGGCCGTTGTGGGATCCCTTCCCGCCTTCATTTGGGAAGAGGACCGAGGCCACTATATATAGGACCTAACCACCACCATAGAGAGATCCATTCCACCCCGATCAGCTGACCAACTCACTAGAGCTCAAGAACACTCCTCCTCATGAGGTTGTTCTCCCACTGTACTAGTTCATCCTCAGCCCCACGAGGCTAATCCACCACAAAGCAGGAGTAGGGTTTTACCCCGCAAGGTCGCCCGAACCTAGGTAAACTGCCATGTCCCCTTTCCTTTGAGTTCGTCGAGCTAGGACGTGGGATTGGCGAGTAGGCAGACTGGGAAGGTTGAGTTCTTCGCACACACCCTAGAGTTCGAACCTCTCAAGGGTCCGTGGTACCCAAAATCCGACATTTGGCACGCCAGGTAGGGGTTCCGCTAGTCGATTCACCACCGCTCCACCGCTTCCATGGCTGACGCTCGTCAAGCTCGTGCTGAGCGCCGGGACGCTCTCGCTGCCCGCGTCGCTCAGACGGCACCGGCGGGCGGCGGCTGTCCTCGCCGTCCCCCATCGCCGGTGGCAAACACCGCCACCGGCCCCGTGGGCCATGAACAACAGGCCTCGTCGCTGCATCCTTCTGTGCGGAGGGACGGGCGCACCACCACTCCGTCGCTGACTCCAGCTGCTTCGTCTTCCCATGCTCATCGTGGCCCGGCGAACTCGTAGGCCGTGCTGCTCATGGCACGCGAGCTCCTGCACTACCGCCCGGTCGACGACTTCTACGAGGACTGGCTCGACCACATTGCCGAGCTAGTCAGTGCCGTCGGAGAATCCGCTGCACCATCTCGCTCGCTGCCTCAACCACCGCCTCTTGCGGGTGACGTAGCTCACGAAGCGCCTCCTCCACCTCCCAGGCAGGATGCCATCATCGATCCAAGGCAGAAGGCTCCGCAGCGTGATCTGTACCGCTGGGCGCCCGCGCGCGATGAGGCGAGCTACCAAGTGGTGCAGCGTCCACAAGAAAATGCGCGTGTGCTCCCAGCATCGCCACGCCAAGACTGTGTGCCGCCTGTAGTGTTGGCGTACGGGCATCAAGACCAGGCTCCACCTCCACGGCGGGCCCCCGTGACCACTGCTGGATGCCGCACGTTCACTCCGGAGTTGCGCAACATCGTCTGGCCAAGGAAGTTCAAGCCCGACCTGCCTCCATGCTATGACGGCACCCCCGACCCTACTAAGTTCCTGCAGCTCTACGAGTTGAGCATCAAGGCGGCCAACAACGACGAGAAGGTTATGGCGAACTGGTTCCCCATGGCCCTCAAGGACGACGCTTGCTCGTGGCTCCCGAACCTCCCCGCTGGACCGATCTCCTCCAGGAGGAGATGCGGGAGCGCTTCGTCGCCAACTTCCAGGGAACTATGATCGCACTTGAGCATTGGGTGTATCTAATATGCGAGTGTGTTTCATGAATGGATCAATGATTGAGCATAATGGGCTAGGAATAACTTGCCTTAGTATTGATATTTTGAAGGACATGGTTGCTTGTTGATATGCTTGAGTATTGAAATCTTCATCTGAAAACTAGACTATTGCTTTGAATCATATAAAAGTCCAAATGTCCATGCTACAAAGAAAAGAATATGTGATGAACATGTTAGGCAGCATTCCACATAAAAAATTCTGTTTTTATCATTTACCTACTCGAGGACGAGCAGGAATTAAGCTTGGGGATGCTGATATGTCCCCAAGTATCTATAATTTTTTATTGTTCCATGTTGTTATATTATCATTCTTGGATGTTTTACAATCATTTTATAGCAACTTTATATCATTTTTTCGGACTAACCTATTGACATAGTTGATACGTCTCCAACGTATCTATAATTTATGAAGCATTCATGGTATTTTATTATCTGTGTTGAATGATTATGGGCTTTATTATACACTTTTATATTACTTTTGGGACTAACCTATTAACCGGAGGCCCAGCCCATATTGCTGTTTTATTGTTTGTTTCATTATTTCGAAGAAAAGGAATATCAAACGGAGTCCAAACCGAATGAAACCTTCGGCATCGTGATTTTTTGGAAGAATAGCATCCTGGAGGCTTGGAGATCAAGTCAGAAGATCTTCGAGGAGCCCACGAGATAGGGCCCCCCCCCTACAGGGTGGCACCCCCCTGTCTCGTGGACCCCTCGAGCACCCCCCGACCGACTTCTTTCGCCTATATAGTCCCACATACCCTAAAAACATCCACAGAGAAGATAGATCGGGAGTTCCGCCGCCGCGAGCCTCTGTAGCCACCAAAAACCTCTCGGGAGCCCTTCTCGGCACCCTGCCAGAGGGGGGATCCATCACTGGTGGCCATCTTCATCATCCAGGCGCTCTCCATGACGAGGAGGGATTAGTTCACCCTCGAGGCTGAGGGTATGTACCAGTAGCTATGTGTTTGATCTCTCTCTCTCTCTCTCTCTCTCTCTCTCTCTCTCTCTCTCTCTCTCTCTCTCTCTCGTGTTCCCTCTATGGCACGATCTTGATGTATCCCGAGCTTTGCTATTGTAGTTGGATCTTATGATGTTTCTTCCCCGCTACTCTCTTGTGATGAATTGAGTTTTCCCCTTTGAAGTTATCTTATCGGATTGAGTCTTTTATGAGAACACTTGATGTATGTCTTGCCTTGCTTATCTGTGGTGACAATGGGATATCATGTGCCTCTTGATGTATGTTTTGGTGACCAACTTGCAGGTTCCGCCCATGAACCTATGCATAGGGGTTGGCACACGTTCTTGACTCTCCGGTAGAAACTTTGGGGCACTCTTTGAAGTACTTTGTGTTGGTTGAATAGATGAATCTTAGATTGTGTGATGCATATCGTATAATCATGCCCACGGATACTTGAGGTGACAATGGAGTATCTAGGTGACATTAGGGTTTTGGTTGATTTGTGTCTTAAGGTGTTATTCTAGTACGAACTCTTGAATAGATTGATCCGAAAGAATAACTTTGAGGTGGTTTCGTACCCTACCATAATATCTTCGTTCGTTCTCCGCTATTAGTGGCTTTGGAGTGACTCTTTGTTGCATGTTAAGGGCTTGTTATATGATCTATCTATGTTATTATTGTTGAGAGAACTTGCACTAATGAAAGTATGAACCCTAGGCCTTGTTTCCTATCATTGCAATACCGTTTACGCTCACTTTTATCATTAGTTACCTTGTTGTTTTTATTATTTCAGATTACAAATACCTTTATCTACCATCCATATTGCACTTGTATCACCATCTCTTCGCCGAACTAGTGCACCTATACAAATTACCATTGTATTGGGTGTGTTGGGGACACAAGAGAGTCTTTGTTATTTGGTTGCAGGGTTGTTTGAGAGAGACCATCTTCATCCTACGCCTCCTACAGATTGATAAACCTTAGGTCATCCACTTGAGGGAAATTTGCTATTGTCCTACAAACATGTGCACTTGCAGGCCCAACAACGTCTACAAGAAGAAGGTTGTGTAGTAGACATCAAGCTCTTTTCTGGCGCCGTTGCCGGGGAGGCTAGCGCTTGAAGGTATATCTTTAGATCTTGCAGTCGAATCTTTTTGTTTCTTGTTTTATCACTAGTTTAGTTTATAAAAGAAAACTAAAAAAATGGAGTTAAGTTTGTCTCATATGCTTCGTCTTTTTAATAGCTTTCGTGAGTTTGATGGAAAGGAAAATTGTGCTCAAGTGCTAGAAGAAGAATGCTTTAAAATGCTTGGTACTAAATCTTTGAATGATGAGCATGATAATGTTGTTAGTATAAACTCCTTGAATATCCATAGTACTAAGGATGATTGCTCTAGTCATGATGAAAATATATCTTATGAGCATGTCAACTTTGTGGAGTGCATGTTTGCATGAACACACCAAATAGAGAAGATATATATTGCAAGAAGCATAAGTATTTAGGAACTAAGAGGTTGCAAGAAAGGCTAGATAAGAGTGCGGAGAATTTAAGATATCTTTCCTATTGTGAATTTTGCAATAAACAAGATCATCTACACCTCCAATGCAAATTGTTTCATGATCGGATCGTGTCCAAAAATTGTGATGATTTGATCTCCCCTTCTCATTAAAATGAACTTAGATTGCTTTTGGGTTGTGAATATTTGAAACGTTTAACTAAGGATCTTCCAGAATTTGCCCATAAGAAATTTCTTGATATTGATCTAGAAAAGATTTATATGTTCTGTGCGGAGAATTGCATTGAAAATTCTTATATTGCCAATTACCTAAAGAAAAGAAAGCAAATAGAAGATGATGAGAATACTAATGAAAGGGAAGAGACTTCCCAATATCCTCCTATTATTTCTTATGATGAATCAGGTGACGAGGAGGAGCTTTCTATTCAACCAATCCCATCAATAAGGAGCTCAAAGAGGAAGGTTGAACCCACACATAATGTGAAGAAGAAAATGAAAAGAAGGAGCAACAAAGGTAGAAAGGTATCCCTCCCAAATGATGTTGCTCCTACTACTCATTGTGATGATGATAATTGCTTTACTATTGGTGCTATCCATATTTTTAACGATGAGAGTGATTATGCTTATGATATGAAAGGGCCCAAGCTTGGGGAAGCTATGTTTGATGAGGATGAAATATTTGAGAATATGTTTGCTGAAATTAATATTTGTCCCAAGCTTGGGGATGCTACGTTTAGTGAAGATGATCTTTTTAGCATCCCAAGTTTTGATATGCAAAGTTGTTATGATGATAGCATGCCTCCTACCTATGATGATTATATTGATGAAAGTGGGTTTGGAAGAGTGTCAACTTTAGGAAGTAGTGATCCCACTATTTTGGAGGATGTTGAATCTTATTGTGATGAATATGAAAGTGGATTTGGAAGAGTGTCAACTTTATTTAGTGATTCCACTATCTTGGGAGAGGTTTCAATTGATTATGATGAGAACGAAGTTGCTACTTATGATGATTATTATGATGAAACTTATGCTATAAAAAGTAGTGATGATTATATTTATAAAAATTGTCATGATTATGATTACCCTTTTTCTGAACATTACTCTTTTAATGTGGAAACAATTTTTAGTGTTCAAGTCTTTTATGATACTCTCACTATTCCGAATGAGAAGAAATTTGCTCATGTGGAGATTAGTAAATTTTCTATGCTAGTAGATCATGAAAAGAATGCTTTGGGTGCTGGTTTTTTAATTCATTCATGATGCTACTGAAAATTATTATGAGGGAGGAACTTATGCTTGTAGGAATTACAATAATATCAACCTTCCTCTCTATGTGTTGAAAATTTTGAAGTTATTCTTGTTTTGCCTTCCTATGCTAGTTGATTATTGTTCCCATAAGTTGTTTGCTCACAAAATCCCTATGCATAGGAAGTGGGTTAGGCTTAAATGTGCTAGTCATATGCTTCATGATGCTCTCTTTATGTTTCAATTCTTATCTTTTATGTGAGCATCATTGCCATCATCATGCCTAGCTAAAAAGGCATTAAAGAAAAGCGCTTGTTGGGAGACAACCCGATATTTATCCTTACTGTTTTGTGTGTCCACATGATTATGCTACTTTAGTAATCATGTTTTATAGCTCTTTTTTCAATAAAGTTCCAAGTAGAACCTTTGGGAAGACTTGGGTGAAGTCTTTATGATCTTGCTGTAAACAACAGAAACTTTTGCGCTCATGAGAATTGCTGCCATTTTTTACTGGAGAGTGATTTTAGGTTGATTCTTTTTGCATACGATTAATAGACAAATTCCTCAGGTCCAGCAATTTATTTCATAATTTTTTGAGTTCCAGATGTATATGTTTGATACAGATTACTACAGACTGTTCTGTTTTTGACAGATTATGTTTGCATTGTGTTGTTTGCTTATTTTGATTATGGCCGCGATCTGTTGTTGAAGACTCGTGCATTGCGTTGCTTCCAAAGGACCCATGCGATGAGGATCACGACAGTGTCCACGGATCTCTTGGCTTTCCCTCTAAATCTACTCCTTTGCTCAAGCCACCATTGCAAGAAAGTGTCGTTTACATCTGGCGTGAGGATGGGGAGTCTCCAAGAGCTGAAACAGGTATGCCACACTTCGCGGGCGTAAACGCACTGCATGAGGATGTGCTCTGCGTTGTCCTCCTCTTGGAGATAAGTATAGCAAGGGGATGGGGCGTCCTGAAGGCCGTGGCAGGCACGACGGTCCGATGTCCACAGACGGTGTTGACAGGCTAACCACACGAAGATTTTGCATTTGAGGGGGGCCCAGCTACGCCAAATGCCACTGGCTGCCGGGGCAAGTGTGAATACCATGCAGAGCCTCGAGTAGGTTGAACTTGCGGTGTATTTGCCAGAGGCATCGTAGGGCCATACAAACTGATCCGGCTCGTCAATGTTTCTCTCCACCGAGCTAATGGCTTGAGTTAACAGGTAAACTTGCATGTGGCCCATGAACGAGAGCTCACCATGGATATCGTTGGCCCAGGCGTTGTCAAGGAGTGCCTCTCGCACTGTTCTTCTGTTCTTATCGTGTGTACTGACAAGGTGTAAGAGCAGCGGGGCAATGTCTTTAATGGCCACTCCATGTATCCAACGATCTTTCCAGAACAGAATTTTTGATCCTTCACCGGCGGTGATCTTAACCAAGCTATCAAAGACAGCTCGGGCTTGCTCATCAACCATTAGATGGAGTCCTTGCCATGGCCTCTTCGGATCCGTTCTCCTAAGCCATTCCCATCTCAGGCGGAGCGCAAGGGCTTGCACGGCCAAGTTTTTCACTCCTAGACCATCGAAACTCGTCGGCCTGCAGACCGTATCCCAAGCAACAAGGCACTGCCCTCCATGGCTCTTCTCCTTACCAGCCCAAAAAAAGGATCGCATCCACTTATTGATGTCTTCCAAAACCCAAGCAGGGGGGTCGAGCACCAGGAGCTGATGAACTGGCCTGGCCGCGATCACCGTCTTGACAAGGACCAGTATGCCTGGCCTTTGATTGAAGCCACGCTGCCAGGCCGGGATGAAGTGCCGAACCTGGTCTAGGAGGGGTTGCCAGTCTGCATGAGATAGTTGATGAATCGCCAGCTGCAGCCCCAAGTAGCGGCAAGGAAATTTAGCAATCTTGCATTGCAGCACTGTCTCCACTATTTGTTGATTGGTCTCACTATGCCTGATAAGGATCGCTTGTGATTTGTTGTAGTTGATCTTGAGACCTGACGCCTCACCGAAGATGCCAAGGGTGGCTTTAACGAATGTGAGGTCTTGGAGCGACGGCCTCAAGAACAAGGCAAGATCATCAGCGTATAACGATAGTCTCTGGTTCACAGCAATTCCTCTGAACGAGCTTAAAACGCCCGCCTCCACAGCTTTCTTCATGACATAGGTGAGGGAATCCATTGCAATTGCGAAGAGCAGCGGCGATACCGGATCGCCCTGTCTAAGGCCTTTGGCATGGAGGAACCGCCTACCCGGGTTTCCATTGACGATCACTCGGGTGTTGGCTGATTGGAGCAGCAGTGAAATCCATGCAATCCATCTCTGGCCGAAGCCCTTAGCTCGCAGAACCTCCATGAGGAAAGGCCAAGACAGTGAATCGAACGTTTTTGAGATGTCGAGCTTGAGGAAGAGACCCTTCTCCTTTCGGCCGCGCAACTTGCGTGCTACTTGTCTAACGAGCAGAAAGTTGTTGTGAATGTTCCTCCCTTTGATGAAAGCGGACTGATCGATCTCGATGATCTCTGACATGCGGGGGCGGACTCTCACAGCGAGCAGTTTGGCAAAGAGCTTGGCGAAACTGTGAGGTAGACTAATAGGACGGTAGTCTCCAACTTCCATGGCCTCTGGCTTCTTGGGGATTAAAATGATGTGCGTGCCATTCAGTTTATGGAACCCTCTCCCGTCTCCAACAAACAATTTCAAGAGGGCAGACATAATGTCACCTTTAATCACCGGCCAGGCAATGTGATAGAACGCTCCAATGAACCCGTCTGGACCGGGTGCTCTATCCGCCGGAATCTCCTTGATCACTTTCCAAACTTCCTCTTCTGTGAAAATGAGCTCTAGCTCATGCAGGTCATGCCTTGGCATTTGCAGGTAGTTTAGGTCCAGTGAGCCTCTTCTTGCATCAGCCTTGCCAAGCAGGTTTTCAAAAGCCTCCGAAAACACCTCTTCTTTCCTGGATTGCTCAGTGATTAGCTCATTGCCCCGCTTGATGCAAGGGATGAAATTTTTTGTTCGTCTCCCATTTGCAACCGCTTGGAAAAGCTTGCTGTTAGCATCTCCCTCCTTCAGCCAACGAATTCTTGACCTCTGTCTATCGATGTGCGCTCTAGGGAGGCCAGCCCTAACAACGCAAACTTAAGAGTTCGGCGCAGCCAAAGCTCCATTGGGGTTAGAGACCGAATTTCTTGAGCTCTGTCCAGCCGTCCGATCACCCAATTAGCAATTATCATGCGCATTTTGATGTTTCCAGTTTTCTTCTGCCCCCAAGATTGCAAGTAAGCTGCCGTGTTCCTGAATAGTGCGTCCAGCCTCTTAAAAGGATCAAAGATAGCATTGCTATAGACCCAAGCTTCCTGAATCGCCTCTTGGAAACCGTCCAATTTTGTCCAATAGAGCTCAAAACGAAAGCGATGCTTAGCTTGAAAGTTATTTCTCATGGAGAGATGTAAAGGAGCGTGATCCGATGCGCTAGTAGATAGCGCTTGAAGCAGATAGTCTGGGTGAGAAAGCTCCCAATCAACGGAAACGAGCAACCTGTCAATCTTGGTGAAAGTGGGCGCATTTCTCTCGTTGGACCAAGTAAAACGGCGTCCGTGCATGTACAGCTCCTTGAGCTCATGGTCGTCGACGAAATTTTGGAACTTGCTCATCATTGCTCTGTTGATGTTGTTATTGCTCTTCTCCGCTCCCCTGAGGATCATGTTGAAATCACCGAGGCAAATCCAAGGCCCTGGACAAAGCTGCCTTCTATCATAAAGGTCTTGCAGGAACCGGATTTTTGGCATGTCTCCTTGTGGCGCGTACACCACCGTGATCCACCACTCGTTGCCGTCTAGCTGGTGGACCTTGCCAGTCAGGAAGTTTGTATCGAGTTGGATGCAATCCACATACAACTGCGTATTGTCCCAAGCCAATACAATACCTCCACGCGTGTCCTCCGCCGGCAAATAAGCAAAGCCATCAAATGATGGCCCCAAACATTGCATAATCATCAATTGATCTACAAGCTCAAGTTTCTTTTCTTGCAAGCAAACTAGGTTGACCTTTAAAGATGCGATGAACTCCCTAACAACTTTCCTCTTGGCCGGGTTGTTCAACCCTCTCACATTCCAGCAGATGATCTCCGGTGTGTGATCCATAGAGACGAATCAACCACACCCACACCCAGCGACATGCTCAAAGCACGTCGATCGCAACCTCATTACCGCGAGAAAGCTCCTCATTTGATGGGACACACTTGCCAAATAGAGCTGCGATGACCCTCACGTGTTGTTCTCTAAGTGGCGAGTCAAACAACTCTTGAAGTTCCTTGACTGCCTTGTCATCCACCGTCATATCTTCCGGCACTAACCCAAGGGCACGCAGCAACATACTCTCCACCTTGTTGGACTTGATGGTGTTGGCTCGGTCGATCTCTTGGAAGATCTAGTAGTGCGCTTGGGGGTAAAAGGTTCCGCCTCAGGTCGAAGCGCCGACACTTCACGCAGCAATGGGGGGGGGCAAGAGTTTTGACAATGTTGGAGCAGAACTTCTTCAGACGCGTGTAGGCAATCGCTTCCTGAGCTGTCATCCCCTCCGTGGAGTCGACCAGCATGTTAGCATCACCACTTACCGGGGCAGCTAATAGTTCCAGGCTCGTTTCCTGTACCAGCGGCTGGATCTGGGTGGAGTGGGCGACGTTGCATGGGGGTGCATTTTCCACCAATTGGGTGGTTGCATGGATCACAGCCATGCGTCCCATCTCCCTTGCCTCCTCTGTCCTTGGGTCACGTGCCTCCACTGCACCTTGGGTCTCCAAGTTTGTCGTCGTCCCGCAGGGCTGGAAGCGCATGGCATCTTGGGATCCGGGTGGCTCTTGTCTGTGCCCGCTGGAATCCGCGCGCATCGACACAATTGGATCCGAGCTAAAGCGAACAGGACTTCCACACGTTGCGCGGGCATCTTCCATGGCCATTGTGCCAGTCCGGTCAGCAGCACGCAGAGCAGTCTCGGGAGCCGCAATCAGGCCGCTTTCCATCAGTGGCCCCGAAGCCGCGGGCCCGGCAGGAGACTGGGTGGCGACAACAATGGCCAGCTCTTTTGACACGTTATCCACCGTCGCTATTGGCTGGTTTGATCCTCCCATGACCAGATTGCTGGCCCCATCAGCGATAACAACTGGCGCATCCACGACAGGCGGGCCGGCCACCCGCTGATCCTGCGGCCCCACCGAGTCCTCGCGAGTGGGGCTTGGCACGTGTCTTGCAGCGGCACCACCGATCCCAGGGCTCCCACCATTTGAAATCCTCCTCGAAGCGATCAGGGGGCCCTCCTGCATGGTCAAGCGGTTAAAAGCAGAGACCCTGACGGATAGCCTGTCCCTGACAGGAAGTGTGGGCCCCGTAACCTTCCCTCCCTCCAACGAAGGAATTGGCGGAAGGCGCCAGTCGTCGCCGGCCAGCGACCGAGCTGAAGGAACGTCGCCTCCGCGAGCCCATGGCGACGACCCAGAACCTCGCGAGTCCCTGACACCAAACCTCCAAGGTCGACTGCGCGGTGCTGCCGCGCCACCACTGGTCTCGCTGATTCTCCCATCTGATGGCAAGCCACTCTGTCCACTGCCCGACGAGACACCGAAGAACAGCGGCTCGTCCCTGTCGGCGAAGTCTGTGACCGAATCCAGGTGGATCAGAATCTTGTACTGAAGTAGAGAAGGCTCCATCAATGGAGCAGACAAGCCCGGCTCCGCGATAGCCAGCCATCGGAGCGAGGGGATGGCATCAGGGTCCGCCGTCCAGGCCGACAGCCGGAACACAGATAGATCACGGCGCGCGCTAGTCTCTGGTGCCACCATGTCCACTAAACAAGACGAGCCAAGCAGATCTTCGGCAACTTCCCTTTCCCAAGCGTGCGGAGGAATTCCCTCGAGAACCAGAGATACCTTGAAACTGAGCACGGAGTGGACGGCTTGAGCTTGGCGATTCCACTGCCTGAAGTATAGCCAAATGCCGTTGTGGTCGATGAATGGCCTGGCCGCCACTAGGTTTCGGTGCTCTTGACGCGCGAAGACGACCAGGAAGTCCTCCGGCTGGTAACAGTGGACGGAGAGCCACTCCAGCTCGATGCCCACTACTGCACCCAACGCCTGAACGACGAACTCGGGGGAGATGTCGTGTCTTGCTCCACCTGTGTAAGCCACCATGGCGAATTGCAGCCTCCGCTCTAGATCTCCCATGCTTGGCGAGCGTCGGGCAACGCAGAGGTCTTGAGCAACGAACTGCTCACGCTCCGGGGATTCAAGCCGCGGCGAGAAGATGCGCGGCCATGCCGCCGACGCCGCCTGCAGGACCGGAGGCAGCGGCGGTGGCGGTTCCCTCTGTGACGACCCGAACGCCGGCTCCTTGCGCGTGACCTTAGCAGTCGTCGAGTTCCTGAGCTCCTCCTCCGGCGATGGACTCCGTGGCCTCTTGCAGTCCTTGGACTCATGGCCTGGCAGCTTGCAGCGGAAGCAGACCACCTGGTTGGTGCAGTCATTCTTGAAGTGCCCTTCTTCAAAGCACTTGAAGCAGAGCCCCTCCATCTCCAGCGAGACCGCGCGACGCGGCCTGGGCGGAGGCGCTTCTCTGGACGCGCCGGCACCCTCCACGCGACAGCGCCTCCAAAGCTCCTTCCGGGAAGGGCGAGGCTGCACCCACTCCGGATCCAGCGGTGGCGCCTGGGCACCGACGGCGGCCTCCCCACCGGCCGGTCCCTGCACATCTGAGGCCTCGGAGCTGGAGGACAGGCCAAGGCCCGACACCACCGGCCGCTCACCGGCGCGACGGAAGGAGGAGGTGACTGAGCGCAGGCTACACGACATGATGGACAGGCGCCGAGACGCGAGAGGCGGGTGGACGTTGGGGCCGGAGTGGCCGCCGGCGGACGGGGTGGACGCCTCCGCCGGAGTGGCGAACGGCGGGAGGGCGGAAAGGAGGAAGGAGAGCAGACCAAAGGCCTCTATGGCTAGTATTAAGTGGTATGAACCATAGATAAGTTGGAATACAGTAGGTATTACACCAATATGAATAAAGAATGAGTTCATTACAGTACCTAAGTGGTGGTTTTATTTTCTTATACTAACGGAGCTTACGAGTTTTGTTTTGAGTTTTGTGTGGTTGAAGTTTTCAAGTTTTGGGTAAAGATTCGATGGACTATAGAATAAGGAGTGGAAAGAGCCTAAGCTTGGGGATGCCCAAGGCACCCCAAGGTAATATTCAAGGACAACCAAGAGCCTAAGCTTGGGGATGCCCCGGATGGCATCCCCTCTTTCGTCTTCGTTCATCGGTAACTTTACTTGGAGCTATATTTTTATTCGCCACATGATATGTGTTTTGCTTGGAGCGTCAATTATTTTGTTAGTATTTGCTTGCTGTTATTTAGAATAATGTTTTGCCTCTTTATTTTCAATAAAAATGTCAAGGATAGCCTTTACCATGCTTATTTTGCTAGTATACATGTTGCTGTTTGAAAACTGAAAGTTTACCGCTGTTGCAAAAATTCCCTAGAAAAGTCAGAGAGTGATATAATGTTGAATCTTTTTGCATGATGAGCTCTGATAAATCTTTTACAGCATAGTATTTTTCTTATAATTTTTGGAGTTAGGGAAGTATGATGAATCTTGCATTCTTTACATACTGTACTGTTTTGGCAGATTGCTGTTAGGTTTGCAATTTTTGCATATGCTTGCTTGTTTAATGATTCTATTTGAGGATAGGAGTATTAAATATGCAGAGACATTTAGTATTAAATGTTGAATAATAATTTTAGTGATTTTTTACAGTAGAAAATGATAAGGTTTTGCATTGGTTTATACTAACCGATCTCACGAGTTCTTGTTGAGTTTGTTGTGAATGAAGCTTTTGATAAAAAGAAGAGAAACCATGATATGAAAGGAATTAAGGAGACATAAAAGCTCAAGATTGGGGATTCCCAAGGCACCCCAAGTTAATATTTCAAGAAGTCTCAAGCATCTAAGATTGGGGATGCCCCGGTAGGCATCCCACCTTTCTTCTTCAACAACTATCGGTTAGTATCGGTTGAACCTAAGTTTTTGCTTCTTCACATGAGTTTTGCTATCCTTGCAATGTCATTTTATTTTGTTTTTCTTGCTGCTTGAATACAATACCAAGATCTGAAATTCTTAAATGAGGGAGAGTCTTCACATAGTTGCATAATTATTTAGCTACTCATTGATCTTCACTCATATCTTTTTGGAGTAGTTTGTCATTTACTTGTGTGCTTCACTTATATCCTATGAGTAAATGGTTGAATGAGTTGATTGTCATAAATCTGAAATTATATATGTCTCTTCTGCTTATCCCATGGGGAGTAATGACTTCACATCTAAGAAGTAGAGGTTGTAAATTTATTGACGGTTAGCAAGCATTGTATTGGTCATTTGAACAATTCATGAAAGAATATTGAAGGAAGAGAGATTTCACATATAAATATATTATCATAGACATCTTTTATAATTGTGAGCACTCACTAAGTATGACATGCTAAAGAGTTGATGTTGGACAAGGAAGACAACGTAATGGGTTATGTTTTCTCGCATCTCAGTTAAAGTATATTGCCATGGATCATTCAAACATGTTGAGCTTGCCTTTCTCCCTAATGCTAGCCAAAAATTCCTAGCACCAAGTAGAGATACTACTTGTGCTTCCAAATATCCTTAAACCCAGTTTTGCCATGAGAGTCCACCATATCTACCTATGGATTGAGTAAGATCCTTCAAGTAAGTTGTCATCGGTGCAAGCAATAAAAATTGCTCTCTAAATATGCATGACTTATTAGTGTGGAGAAAATAAGCTTTGTACGAACTTGTTATGGAAGCAATAAAAACGACGGACTGCATAATAAAGGTCGATATACAAGGGGCAATATAAAGTGACGTTCTTTCGCATTAATATTTTGTGTATCCAACCCTAAAAGCGCATGACAACCTCTGCTTCCCTCTGCGAAGGGCCTATCTTTTACTTTATGTCTTTTACTTTATGCAAGAGTCAAGGTGATCTTCACCTTTCCCTTTTTCATATTATCCTTTGGCAAGCACTTTGTGTTGGGATGATCCTGATATATATATCCAATTGGATGTACGTTAGCATGAACTATTATTGTTGACATCACCCAAAGGTGAATACTTTTGGAGGCAACGTTATAAGCCCCAATCTTTCTCTGTGTCTGATTAAAACTTCATAACCACAAGTATTGCGTGAGTGTTAGCAATTGTAGAAGACTATATGATAGTTGAGTATGTGGAGTTTGCTATTCCTGAAAATAAGATGAATTGCAATTGTTTTGATGACTAAGAATGAAGTTTGCTAGTTTTCAAGAAATTTTATGGTCTATGCTTTAACATGTGAATTGCTTGTTACTTTATCATGAACAGTTTTATGAGATGAACTATTGTTATGACATATAATGATGCTAGTAAAGGTGATTGAAATTATCATTGATCAAACTTGTGCACCTTCTAGCATTCACACTTCATAAATTCTTTCTTTTATCATTTACCTACTCGAGGACGAGTAGGAATTAAGCTTGGGGATGCTGATACGTCTCCAACGTATCTATAATTTATGAAGCATTCATGCTATTTTATTATCTGTTTTGAATGATTATGGGCTTTATTATACACTTTTATATTACTTTTGGGACTAACCTACTAACCGGAGGCCCAGCCCATATTGTTGTTTTATTGCCTGTTTCAGTATTTCGAACAAAAGGAATATCAAACGGAGTCCAAACCGAATGAAACCTTCGGCATCATGATTTTTTGGAAGAATAGCATCCTGGAGGCTTGGAGATCAAGTCAGAAGATCTTCGAGGAGCCCACGAGATAGGGGGCGCCCCCCCCCTACAGGGTGGCGCCCCACTGTCTCGTGGACCCCTCGAGCACCCCCCGACCGACTTCTTTTGCCTATATAGTCCCACATACCCTAAAAACATCCACGGAGAAGATAGATCAGGAGTGCCGCCGCCGCAAGCCTCTGTAGCCACCAAAAACCTCTCGGGAGCCCTTCCCGGCACCCAGCCGGAGGGGGGATCCATCACCGGTGGCCATCTTCATCATCCCGGCGCTCTCCATGACGAGGAGGGAGTAGTTCACCCTCGAGGCTGAGGGTATGTACCAGTAGCTATGTTTTTTGATCTCTCTTCCTCGTGTTCCCTCTATGGCATGATCTTGATGTATCCCGAGCTTTGCTATTGTAGTTAGATCTTATGATGTTTCTCCCCCTCTACTCTCTTGTGATGAATTGAGTTTTCCCCTTTGAAGTTATCTTATCGGATTGAGTCTTTTATGAGAACACTTGATGTATGTCTTGCCTTGCTTATCTGTGGTGACAATGGGATATCATGTGCCTCTTGATGTATGTTTTGGTGACCAACTTGCGGGTTCCGCCCATGAACCTATGCATAGGGGTTGGCACACGTTCTTGACTCTCCGGTAGAAACTTTGGGGCACTCTTCGAAGTACTTTGTGTTGGTTGAATAGATGAATCTGAGATTGTGTGATGCATATCATATAATCATGCCCATGGATACTTGAGGTGACAATGGAGTATCTAGGTGACATTAGGGTTTTGGTTGATTTGTGTCTTAAGGTGTTATTCTAGTACGAGCTCTTGAATAGATTGATCCGAAAGAATAACTTTGAGGTGGTTTCGTACCCTACCATAATCTCTTCGTTCGTTCTCCGCTATTAGTGGCTTTGGAGTGACTCTTTGTTGCATGTTGAGGGCTTGTTATATGATCTATCTATGTTATTATTGTTGAGAGAACTTGCACTAATGAAAGTATGAACCCTAAGCCTTGTTTCCTATCATTGCAATACCGTTTACGCTCACTTTTATCATTAGTAACCTTGATGTTTTTATTATTTCAGATTACAAATACCTTTATCTACCATCCATATTGCACTTGTATCACCATCTCTTCGCCGAACTAGTGCACCTATACAAATTACCATTGTATTGGGTGTGTTGGGGACACAAGAGACTCTTTGTTATTTGGTTGTAGGGTTGTTTGAGAGAGACCATCTTCATCCTACGCCTCCTATGGATTGATAAACCTTAGGTCATTCACTTGAGGGAAATTTGCTACTGTCCTACAAACCTGTGCACTTGCAGGCCCAACAACGTCTACAAGAAGATGGTTGTGTAGTAGACATCAATAGTGCCCAGTGCCAATTGCTATTTTTTGCTTATTTTTTACTTTGCAGAAAATCAATACCAAACGGAGTCCAAACGCAACTAAACTTTTTGGAGAATTTTTCTGGACCAGAAGACACAAGATGGGCCGAAGAAGTACAAGAGGGGTGCCCCAACGGGGGCACAGCCCACCTGGGCAGGCCTAGGCGCGCCATGGTGGGGTGTGCCCACCTCGGTGGCCTCCCGCACCACCTCATTGCTTTATAAATACCCCAATATTCCAGAAACCCTAGGGGAGTCGACGAAAATCAATTCCAACCGTCGCAAGTTCTAGAACCACCAGATCCAATCTAGACACCTTCGTGGAGGGGTTCATCATCCTCATTGGCGCCTCTCCGATGATGTGTGAGTAGTTCATTGTGGACCTACGGGTCCGTAGTTAGTAGCTAGATGGCTTCATCTCTTTCTTTTGATTCTCAATACAATGGTCTCTTGGAGATCTATATGATGCAACTCTTTTTGTGGTGTTTTGTTGAGATCCGATGAACTTTGAGTTTATTATCAGATCTATTTTATCCCTAAAATTTATTTGAGTTTTGATCTCTTATATGCATGATTACTTATAGCCTCATATTTCTTCTTCCAATCTTTTGTTTAGTTAGGCTTACTAGATCATTTTTCTTGCCATGGGAAGAGGTGCTTTGTGATGGGTTCGATCTTACGGTGCTCAATCCAAGTGACAGAAGGGGAAATGACATATATGTATCATTGCTATTAAAGATAACAAGATGGGGTATATTCCTACATGAATAGATCTTGTCTACATCATGTCATTGTTTCTTATTGCATTACTCTGTTTCTCCATGAACTTAATACACTAGATGCATGCTGGATAGCGTCGATGTGTGGAGTAATAGTAGTAGATGCAGGCAGGAGTCGGTCTACTAATCTTGGATGTGATGCCTATATAATGATCATTGCCTGGATATCGTCATGATTATTTGTAGTTCTATCAATTGCCCAACAGTAATTCGTTTACCTACCGTATGCTATTTTTCTCAAGAGAAGCCACTAGTGAAATCTACGGCCTCTGGGTCTCTTCTTTATTATATTTGCCTTCGAGAGCTATTTTTATTTGCTTTAATTTTCAGATCTATTAATCCAAAAACACAAAAATACCTTGCTTCAATCAATTGTTATTTATTTTATCTCGCGTTCCCGCGAGATCTATTTATCCAATCTACTACAATTTTACCTATCTTTTTACCCGTGAGGAATTGACAACCCCTATCTTACGTGGGATTGCAAGTATTTGTTCTTTGTGTGCGGGAGTCATTTACGTGGTGTTGCATGGTTCTCCTACTAGTTCGATAACCTTGGTCTCATCACTGTGGGAAATACCTACCGTAGTTGTGCTGCATCATCCCTTCCTCTTTGTGGAAATACCTATGTAGTTCAAGCCGCATCACTAATGATATGCAAAGCCACAAGCTTGGGGATGCTATGTTTGATGGACATTATAGTTTTAGTCCCCCAAGTTTTGATGTGCAAATTTGTTAGAATGATTGCATGCATCCTATTTATGATGAGTATATTGATGAAAGTGGGCTTGGAAGAGTGTCAACTCTAGGTAATGATCCCACTATTTTGGAGGGTGTTGAATCTTATTGTTGTAATGATGAAAGTGGATTTGGGGAGGTCATGACTTTATTTAGTGATGAATCCACGAGTCCTGGGCAATCCAGTGATAAAATCCATGCCAAGCTTGTCCCACTTCCATTCGGGTATCGGCAATGACTGTAGCAATCCAGCTGGCTTCTGATGCTCTACCTTAACTCTCTGACATACATCACATACTGCTACATACTCGGCAATATCCTTCTTCATTCCTATCCACCAAAAACTTTCCTTCAAATCCAGATACATCTTAGTGTTTCCTGGGTGAATCGAATACGACGAATCATGGGCCTCCTGCAGAATCAACTTCCTGATCTCGGGGTCATTGGGCACATATACGCGATCCTCAAACCATAAAGTATCATGCTCATCCTCACGAAATCCTTTAGCCTTTCCTTTACTCCTCCTTTCCTTTATCTCGGCAATCTCCTTGTCAGTCTTCTGGGCTTCTCTGATCTTACTCATCAATGTGGACTGAATTTCCAATGCTACTACATAACCTCTCGGAACTATTTCCAAACATAGCTCGCGAAGATCTTCCGCTAACTCCTTGGGTAATCCTCCGGTCATGAGTGTATTAACAAAACTCTTGCGGATCAACGCATCTGCTACTACATTGGCCTTTCCGGAATGATAGTGCAGTTTCATATCATAATCCTTAATGAGCTCCAACCATCTCCTCTACCCAAGTTTCAACTCCTTCTGCGTGAAGATATATTTCAAACTCTTATGATCCGTGTATACCTCACAATGGTTTCCGATGAGAAAATGTCTCCATGTCTTCAGCGCATGCACAACGGCTGCTAACTCCAAATCATGTGTAGCATAATTCATCTCATGGGGTTTAAGTTGTCGTGAGGCATATGAAACAACTCTTCCTTCCTGCATAAGTACTGCTCCAAGTCCTCGACGTGAAGCGTTGCAATATACTTGATAATCCTTTTGTTGGTCTGGAAGAATCAGCACTGGGGCTGTAACCAAACATTTCTTCAACTCCTGAAAACTGGCTTCACACTCCTCAGTCCATTTAAACTTGGTGTACTTCTTCAATAACTCCGTCATGGGCTTTGCAATCCTGGAGAAATTCTCTATGAACCTCCGATAATATCCTGCGAGTCCAAGAAAACTCCTGATCTCTCCAACTGATGTGGGTGCCACCCATTTAGTCACAGAAACAACCTTGGTGGGGTTTACTGCTATTCCTTCTCCGGATATGACATGTCCGAGAAAACCAACTTCCTTTAACCAAAACTCACACTTGCTGAACTTGGCATATAGCGGATGTTCTCTGAGCTTCTCAAGAACCAAACGCAAATGCTCCTTATGCTCCTTTTCGTTCTTCGAGTAGACCAATATATCATCAATGAACACCACGACGAACTTATCCAAGAACTCCATAAACACCTTGTTCGTCATGTTCATGAAATAGGAAGGCGCGTTAGTCAGACCAAATGACATAACGGTATACTCATATAGCCCATACCTTGTGGTAAAAGTTGTCTTAGGTATATCTTGCTCTCTAATCTTCAACTGGTGATAACCTGATCGAAGATCTATCTTAGAGAAAACTTTAGCTCCTTGCAACTGGTCAAACAGATCATTGATCATCGGCAAAGGGTATTTGTTCTTGATCGTCACTTCATTCAACGCACGATAATCAACAACCATCCTTAATGATCCATCCTTCTTCTCCACTAGAAGCACTGGGGCTCCCCAAGGTGATGAACTTGGTGGAATGTAACCTTTATCCAGTAACTCCTTAATCTGCTTCTTAATTTCCTCCAAATCCTATGCGCGCATCTGATACGGTCTCTTTGATATTGGCCCGGTGCCTGGCAATAGCTCAACCAAAAACTCACTGTCTCGATCCGGTGGCATGCCCGGTAACTCCTCCAAAAATACGTCGGGGTAATCCTTCCCCACTGGTACTTCCTCCTGTACAACTCCTGATAAGGAATTCACTTGAGTCCTCTTCGGCACATGCCGGGATACATACTTAATCCTTCTTCCTTCTGGGGTGGTGAGCATAATTGAATTACTGGCACAATCGATGTTTCCTCCATACATCGATAACCAATCCATACCCAAAATCACATCCAACCCTTGCGACTCCAGAATTATAAAATCCGAGGGGAAAACATGCCTACCTATGGTCAGTGGCATATGAAAACATCCTTGGGTTGCCATATGCTCCGCTCATGGCGAGCTTACTAACCTAGGTGTCCTAAGAACTTTGGTGGGCAACTTATACTTATCCACAAATCCCCTTTATATGTATGAATGTGATGCACCAGTATCAAAAAGAATGAGTGCAGTAAATGCATTAATCAAAAACTTACCGACAACTGCGTCGGGTTGATCCTCAATCTCCTCCATGCTGATGTGGTTCACCTGACCTTTGGTGAAGGGGTTGGGCTTCTTGGCAGAACTCCATTGCCATTTCCATTCTTTGCTTCAGGACATTCAGTGGCATAGTGTCCATTCTTCCCGCACTTGAAACAAGTAATGTGACTTAGATCCTTCTTGGTGGGCATTGCCAGGTTGGAACGGTTCTGGCTGCTGCTTCCTCCGTTCTATTCCCATTCTTGGGGCCACTATGGTTATGCGAACTTCCTTCATTGGCATTATGGCCTCCATGGTTATGGTGAATGTGTCCTCCCGAGTTCGGGGTAAAACAAGGTCTCTGCTGAACTCCTGAATTGTACTTCCCTTGTCCATGCTTCCTCTTGCGGCTCTCTATCTGCTACTGCTTCCCTTCAATCGTAAGAGCTCTACCTACCAACTCCTGGTAGTTGTTGAATGTTGCCACCATCAACTGCATGCTCGACTCATCATTCAGTCCTTCCAGAAACTTCTTCTGCTTAGCAGCATTAGTTGCTACATCATCAGGGGCATAGCGCGCTAACTTACTAAACTCATCCACATGCTGGCCCACTGTGCGTCCTCCTTGGCGCAAGTTGCGAAACTCGCGCTTCTTCATGTTCATAGCTCCTGCTAAGACATGGGCAGTGTGGAAAGCCTGCTGAAACTGATCCCATGTAACAGTGTCAATGGGGTAAGTGGCTGTGAAATTCTCCCACCATGATGCTGCGGGTCCATCAAGCTGATGTGCGGCAAAACGCACTCTCTCCGCATCTGTGCATCCTACAGTGGTCAGCTCCCTTCCAATCTTGCGGAGCCAATCATCTGCAACAATTGGCTCGGTGCTACTAGAGAACACCGGCGGATTCAACCTTAGGAAACGGGCTAAGTGATCAACAGGTGGTGGTGGTGGTGGGTTGTTGTTGTTGTTGTTGTTGCCTTGGTTCTGATTCTGAACTAGCAGCTACATCAGGGTATTCTGCTGCTGGATCAACTGAGTGAGCTCCGGTGGGAAAGCAAATCCATTGTCACGTCTCAGAGGCATCTGATGGGTTTAGAAGGGGTGAGAAAAAAAATAGAATGAGGTCTAAAGGGAAAACACTACCCATATGCACATGATACAAACACATTCATATCACACCAACCAATTCAAACAAGGGCATACAATCGGTCTACCTATCGTTACAAAAGTGCTCGGACTATTACTATATACATGGGGGAATACTACTAATAATATGGTGGTCGACTAGAAGTTTTTATCGGTGGAAGACTCCATGATATCCGCTCCAGCTTAGTCTTCATAGTCATCATCGCTATCGTCGGGGTCAGAATCGGTGTCGTCAATGATGATGTAGTCCTCCGAACGAATGTCCTTGGAATGGTCGTCATCTCCTCCTGGCGCGGGGTCTCCCATGAACACTCCTAGCTTCCTTGTTAGGTCGTCATTCTTCTCCACTAGTATCATCATTTTCTCCTCATATCCGTCACGTGTAGACTTGAGTTCCTCTTCTAGCTCCATAATCCTGGTCCTCACCTTCTTCAGATCTATCATGCCTGCGCACATCTAGTTCTCCTGGCGACGAAGGTGCTGGTTTAACTCCTGGATGAAAGCTGCAATGGACCTGTCCCTCCTGGTGCTGATCATCTCCCATTGCTCATCTTGGCGCCCACATATCTGATAGATAGTGTCCTTAAGATCCTTGTGATAAACTTCTCCGATGCGTCCCATGACGATGTGGGCTGCCATGCTCTTTCCTAGACTCCAGGTTGGTGCATCAAAGGAAAACTCTATGGGCTCAGTAACTGGCATGAATGTCCTTCCTGGAACTTGAACTCGAATCATCCAACCCTCCTCTTTTGGTAAAGTGGCGATGTAGGTCCCGGTGAAGCTTGGTATTCCGATGTTCAGGTACCTAGTGACTTCCTTCAAGTGTCGCCCAAAAGGTGTGTCTTCATCCGGTTGTGTAAAATTGTTCCTTGAGTCCGCCATCCTATAGAGTGGAAAAGGGAGAGGAGTCGGAAATGAGTAGAGAAGAGTGACCTATGGTTGAACTTAGTGGTCATGTCCTACAATCAGCGTGTGCTCTGATACCATCTTGTAGCGACTAGACCTCAAACGGTCAAGTCTTTGTGCATCAGTGTCATCCCTGGATCGGTACTGCTGACACACACAGTACTCGAGGATTTATAACAGAGTTTCAATCACACACTTATTACATCGAATGTCTCAAAAGAGAACTTATTACAATAATATGGCTTAAGGCCATCTAAATAAGATAACAGCGGAAGGCTTGAAAGTTAAAGTGAGTCCATCAACTCCAACGGCATAGCTGAGTGAACGATAACGACCTAGCGCACCTTACTCTTCGTCTAAAAAGTCTGCAACATGATATGTTGCAGCCCAAAACGGGTCAGCACATGGAATATTCTGGCAATGTAACACAAAAGAGCATGAACAGAATAAATGCTATCACTACATGCATATATGGCTGGAGGAGAGCTCTATGGTTAATATTTTGCATAAAGCCATTTTTCCCTACAACAAAGGAATATATTTTATTTAACTATCATGGTGGTTGTTAAACATTGAGAAGGTTCCTCCAACTCAATCCCAAATAAACATGTATCAATTAACCCAACAAATTAATTTAGAGTGATGAGATCAACATGATAATCCAAGAACCAGATACTCAAGATGTCCATAACCGGGGACACGACTAACCATGATTAGTTTGTACACTCTGCAGAGGTTTGCGCACTTTTCTCCACAAGACTCGATCTCCTCTGTTAGATTTCTCGCACTACATAGTGTTTGAGAAACAGATGACCGAGACACAGTCTTTCAGAAACATTAACTCTTTACTCTGGATGGACAGTTACACCTACTTTCCCCTACATCTGCTAGTCCACCTCTTCAAGAGCTCACATAACTTACTCAACTATGCCAGAGCCCATAATGTCTTGTGGATGTACATGGAAGTTTCTAGCATGAATAATCTTATGATCCCTTTGAGCCTGGGTGGCGAACCGTAGGATGATCACACGGGTACTTCGGGATATCCTAGGACAACAATGGATTCTCTAGGTGCCCGCAACCAATCCACCCAGATGCGTATTTAAGTAGCCACCTTAAGTTAACCATTAACTTAACAATTCTCACATATGTCATGGATACACTCAACCAATCCATGTCTACGAGCATACCATAGAAATCTAAGCATAACGTAGAAGTAATTCCCAAAGGTTTGATAATAAAAGGCAATAGGTTCTACCTCATCATCTACTTCCCAATACCCACAAGTTGATCACATCCTAATCATGCAGTGTTTGAGCATTTGTAACTAATGCATAAAAACTGGGTATGAAAAGAGTATGATCAATGTGTTACTTGCCTTGCTAACGATCTGCAAACCCTAGAGACTCGTAGTAGCATGCTTCACACTCCTGGAATTCTACCGCAAACAAACAATAGCATACATAAGCACTCAAGCAAAGATGCATGGGTAAAACTCAAATAAGAAGATCCAATCTGAAAGTTCAACTGAAGAGCTTCGATTTGCAAAAAGAATCAATCGAATCGGAGCTACGAGACTCAAACTACGATCAAAAGAAGATCGAAATAAAATCTGCTTGAAGTAAAATTTTAATTTTTCAAAATCATGTTCAAGTTGATTAACCAGAAAGAGGGGTTCCAGACGAAGATTTTGGCGTTGGTTTCACTGGATTCCGACTAACGGTTAAAAAGTTGCGAGGGTTTGAAGATCAGGGGCTAATCTGCGATAAAAATAATCGCGGATAGGTCCCTGGCAAAAAAATAAAAGAAAAGGAAAAAGACTACGGCGCAAACGTTCGTTAACAGAGACGAACGGACGAACGTGTTCGCTAAAAACGAACTAACGAGCGGACGCTCGCTAAATAACGAAACCGAAAAAAAAAACGAACCGAACCGATCTGGAAGAAAAAACGAAACTAGAGTTTTAAAGAAGACCGACGGTTTTTTACCTAAAACTAAAAAAACACCGACGGCGGCGGGTCCGACGGCGGCAGCGGGATTTCAACGGGCGGGCGGCGGGGCTGCGTGGGCGGCAAGGCGAGCGCTGGCGGGCGGCGGCGGCGGCGCGCGGCTCGCCGGTGGCAGGGTGGCATTCTTCTTCTGCTGCGGTGGGCGGGGTGGCGATGTGGGGGCGGGGCGGCGGCTTTTAAAGGGGTCGAGGGGGAGGGGCAAGGCGGCGGCGGTGTCCGAGGCGTCAACGACGCTGGCGGCGTGCGGCGCTTGGAGACCGGCTCGGGGTTGGGGGCGACTGGGCGCTACGCCGGCTAGGCTTCGGCCTAGTCGGTCCGAAGACTTTTTTTTAAAATCCGCCGAAAGAAAAATCCTAAAAAAATATAAAAAAATTCTAAAAATGCCAAAAACAAATTTTCACAGTCTAAATAAAATATTTAGAACAAAGTGAACATTTTCTGGCCTAAAAATGCAATTTTGAAAAATGCATATTTTTCTAATTCAAATAAAAAAGCAATAAAAATCCAAAATAAATATTTATTTGATTTTAACATTTTTCCTCCAATATTTATTTTATTTTGGAGAAGTCATTTTATCCCCTCTCTTTTATTTTAATATTGGAAATATTCGGAGAGAAAAACAATAAAACCAAAATGATCCGCTTTTCAAATTTGAGAAAATTCAAATACGAAAATAAATGAAATCCCCAACTCTCTCCGTGGGTCCTTGAGTTGCTTAGAATTTCTAGGATCAAACCAAAATGCAATTAAAATATGATATGCATTTGATGACCTATGTATAGCATTCCAAATTGAAAATTTGGGATGTTACAACCATCTTTGATTAACGAGCTAGTCTAGTAGAGGCATACTAGGAACATTCTATTTGTCTATGTATTCACACATGCATTAAGTTTCCGGTTAATACAATTCTAGCATGAATAATAAACATTTATCATGATATAAGGAAATATAAATAACAACTTTATTATTGCCTCTAGGGCATATTTCCTTCACTTAATACACTAGATGCATGCTGGATAGCGGTCGATTTGTGGAGTAATAATAGTAGATGTAGGCAGGAGTCGGTCTACTAATCTTGGATGTGATGCCTATATAATGACCATTGCTTGGATATCGTCATAATTATTTGAAGTTCTATCAATTGCCTGACAGTAATTGGTTTACCCGCCGTATGCTATTTTTCTCGAAAGAAGCCACTAGTGAAATCTACGGCCCCCCAGGTCTCTTCTTTATCATATTTGCCTTCAAGATCTATTTTTATTAGCTTTTTCAGATCTATTAATCAAAAAACCCAAAAATACCTTGTTGCAATTTTTTGTTATTTATTTTATCGCGCGTTCCCGCGAGATCTATTTATCCAATCTACTACATTTTTTGTCTATCTTTTTACCCGGGAGGGATTGACAACCCCTCTTTTATGTCGGGTTGCAAGTATTTGTTCTTTGTGTGCAGGTACCATTTGCATAGTGTTGTGTGGTTCTCCTAATGGTTCGATAACCTTGGTCTCATTACTGAGGAAATACCTACCATAGTTGTGCTACATCATACCTTCCTCTTTGGGGAAATACCAACGTAGTTCAAGCCTCATCAGTAGGAACCTGCACGATAACTTCATGTTGGTTCTGTAGGTGGCTCGGTCTCTTCATCAACATAAAGCCAAAGGATTTAAAGTTGGACATTACCTGAGCATTTGATGCCATCTCCTAGCCATTTCTATTTTAGGTGCTTCATCCCAAGGGGTTCTCAACTACATGGATGTCTTGGGTGGCGACTGTCGGTGTCAAAACCGGCAGATCTCGGGTAGGGGGTCCGGAACTGTGCGTCTAAGGCTAATGGTAATAGGAGGCGGGAGACACAATGTTTACCCAGGTTCGGGCCCTCTCTATGGAGGTAATACCCTACTTCCTGCTTGATTGATCTTGATGATATGAGTATTACAAGAGTTGATCTACCACGAGATCGTAGAGGCTAAACCCTAGAAGCTAGCCTATGATTATGAATGTTCTTGTCCTACGGAATAAACCCTCCGGTTTATATAGACACCGGAGGGGCTAGGGTTACACAGAGTCGGTTACAGAGAAGGAAATCTTCATATTCGAACTGCCAAGCTTGCCTTCCACGCAAAGGAGAGTCCCACCCGGACACGGGATGAAGTCTTCAATCTTGTATCTTCATAGTCCAACAATCTGGCACAAGTACATAGTCCGGCTATCCGAGGACCCCCTAATCCAGGACTCCCTCAGTAGCCCCTGAACCAGGCTTCAATGACGATGAGTCCAGCGCGCAGATTGTCTTCGGCATTGCAAGGCGGGTTCCTTCTCCGAATACTCCATAGAAGATTTTGAACACAAGGATCGTGTCCGGCTCTGCAAAAAAAATTCCACATACCACCGTAGAGAGCACAATATTCCACAAATCTAATCTGCTGACAGCTTTTCATAGCGTGACATCACGCCACGGCCCGGTCATTATTTGAACCGTTTTTCTCAACCTGCTACCGCGCATATCGCGAGGTGGTTTTATTGGCACGTCCTGTCGAAGCAGAGATCGTGTCCCCTTATCACGGGATTCTCATCAATACAGGTGTGGGTAACCCAACCGCGCCATCAACGCGGCGCTTGGGGAATAAGCGAGTTTACCGGGCAAGTGGGGAGGCGCAGGATCCCTGCCGCCTTTATAAGGAGTCCCCTTTTTTCACCCACGCCTTCTCCTTCCTCTACTCATCCATTCTCTCTCACTCGAGCTCCAGCGCCCAAGCGTTCGTCTTCTCCACCCACGAAGGCCCTCCGAAAATGTCCGGATCTGGAGCAGGAGGCAAGTGGATGGCCTCTACCGTCCGGGAGAAGGATATAAAAAAGCTTCGGGAGGCCGGGTATCTGGCCAAGAAAATCAGCCATCGTCTCCCGACGGCGGGACAGATCGTCCCAACCCCGGAACCCCACGAGAGGGTTGTATTCCTCCCTCACTTTGTCCGCGGGCTAGGGTTTCCCCTCCACCCATCCGTTCGCGGCATCATGTATTACTACGTGATTGATTTTCACGATCTATCCCCAAATTCCTTCCTCAACATCTCGACATTCATCGTCGTGTGTGAGGCCTTTCTCCGCATCTCGCCGCACTTCGGCTTATGGCTGAAGATCTTTAATGTGAAGCCCAAGGTAGTGAGCGGTGAGCACGCCGAGTGTGGAGGTGCCATGGTGATCAAGACGCCCAACGTCACATGGCCCTCAAGTACTTTCAATGATTCCGTCAAAGGGTGGCAGCAGCAGTGGTTCTATGTCACCGAGCCGTGCGACCCAAAATGGGCCGCAGCTCCCGAATTCCGATTCGGAGCTCCCCTGCGGCTTACATCCTGGCCCAAGAAGGGCCTGAACTAGTCTTCGCCTGACGAATTGTCAGTGCTCCAGACGCGCGTCAAGGATATGGAAGACAAGAATATCAAACTTGTCAATGCAGTCTAGGTGATGTTAGTTCGCCGAATCCTTCCTTGTCAACACAGGGCTTGCAATTTATGGGAATTCGACCCGGCCAAGCACCAGACCCTGCTAGACTTCTTTGGCTCCTCGCACAAAGACATCTGGAAGGTGCTTTTCAAGTCCGGCAAATCGTGGCCGGACTCAGCCGAGGACCGCGGGTACCAACTGTCCCGTCCTGCAAGTTCGGTAAGTCATTATATGTTGGCAAGTCATATGTTTTATTCGCATAACCCAAGGGAAATTCTTAATGTGTTTTCCACAACTCTCCTAGGGCTGGATAAAGAAGGCGGGGCGGATCTACTGTCCGGCCCCACTGCCGGAAGAACCAGCCGGCCCACTTCTAACGAAGATGCTGGTCCCGGCGCCTTACAAGGCGCCGAAGAAGAAGGCCGAGAAGGAGGCCAAAAAGACCAGGGGCGGCCTTCGTCGCCGTGGCACTTCGGACACAATATCCGAAGACTCTGATGCCCTCTCTTCCTCCGGAGAGGACGAGGAAGAGGAGGAAGACCAATCCCCAGTGAGGGGAAGAAAGAAAAGGACGGCCTCCACGTCTTTGGAGGCCGAGTCGCCTAAGAAGGGAAAAACTCCCCTTCTAGAGGAGCCCACCGCCGCTGCCGACAACAGCCCGGAGTGGGATCCCAGGGCCCAGCCCCTGATGAACTCATGAGTATAAAATCCGAACACGTTTGCGCATCCATACTCACCATGGCATGACGTTTTAATCACTGAGCCATACTTTTTTGCAGTCCAGCAAGGTCCCGCACCAAACAATCCTCATCAGAGGATTTACTGGGCCCGGATGCTATGGACAGTGGGACACCCCCGAGGGCCCCTTCCCCAAAACACGTGCATGACACCGAGGTATTGTCCCAGAGGGACCCAGGCCAAGGAGGTCGAACTTCAGGGGCCGGACGCACGGAAGAAAAGGCTCCCATGGACGGTGACGGCGGGGGCTATCTCAAATTCGGCCCCCAGCCGGACACAATTCCGGAGACCTATACGGCTCCAGAATCAGGCAGGCGGCCTCCCTCGGCTTGAGGGGGTGCGCCTATTCCACCGGCAACCTCTGTCCAACCAGAGGTGCCGGATACTTTATCGGTGGCGCTGAAGAGCGCCTCCATCGTTAAGGAACACCATGCCCTTATGGGTACGGTGATTGAGAAGATTCAGTCCGCTGAGAGTGGACTAAATGAAGCCTGCATCAGCCTTATAACGGGCTTTGAGGTATGTTTTGTGATGTTTCGAAGAGTGTCATAGTATAGGTAGTAGCCCCTGATGCACTGTTTGGTGAAAGAAAGAACCGAACAAAGGATCAAATACATGTTCGCAGGAGACTCACTTTATGGCATCTCTCCTTTTTTTCAAAAGCAGGCGTCTGTAGCGACTGCTGTCGGTGTCAAAACCGGCGGATCTCGGGTAGGGGGTCCCGATCTATGCGTCTAAGGCTAATGGTAACAGGAGGCAAGGGACACGATGTTTTACCCAGGTTCGGGCCCTCTCGATGGAGGTAAAACCCTACTTCCTGCTTGATTTATCTTGATGATATGAGTATTACAAGAGTTGATCTACCACGAGATCGTAGAGGCTAAACCCTAGAAGCTAGCCTGTGATGATTATGATTGTCCCCCTATGGACTAAACCCTCCGGTTTATATAGACACCGAAGGAGGCTAGGGTTTACACAGAGTCGGTTACAAAGAAGGATATCTAATATCCGGATCGCCAAGCTTTTCTTCCACGCAAAGGAGAGTCCTATCCGGACACGGGACGAAGTCTTGAGTCTTGTATCTTCACGGTCCAACAGTCCGGCCAAAGTATATAGTCCGATGTCCAGATACCCCTAATCCAGACTCCTCAAGAGTCTCTAACCAGGCTTCAATGACGATGAGTCCGGCGCGTAGATTGTCTTCGGCATTGCAAGGCGGGTTCCATCTCCGAATACTCCAAAGTACCTGTTGTGACGAACAGTGTCCGGCTTCCCATCAATGTTGTACTCCTCGTTTTCTGTGCTTCAATAATGGCCATCTTCATGTGTCAAGCGAATACGAGGAGCCGGGGCATTTTCGCATTTGCCACCCCGGCCCTGCAGGCCAACCATCTATTTGAAGGGACGAGGATCCTCAGATCCAAACTTCACCTTCTTCCCTTGAGCGAGCATCCAACAGAGCGCGCCCGGAAAAAACCATTCCAACATGGCCGGTCGCCGCAGCTCCTCTTCTCGCTCCCTTAGCTCTAAGCCAGGTGATTGGGAAGGGTGTTCTGTTCCCCATAGCTGTTTAGTAGAGTTGCAGACCCAAGGGTTTCTTCCGCCGTCGTTCATGGTCCCCGTCCGAGCCGGACTAGCCACCTATGATGGCGGGGAGCAAGCGGAGAGATTTCCTAGCCCATCTCAGGGGGAGCGACTATGCCTCATCCCATATTTGCTAAGAGGCGTCGGGTTTCCAATCCACCCATTCCTTCACGGGCTCCTGGAGTTCTATGGCCTCCAGTTGCACCACTTCACCCCCGCCTCCGTGCTGCACATCGTAGGATACGTTGCCCTTTGTGAATTATTTCTGGGCTGTGAGGCTCACTTCGAGTTATGGAAGAAGTTATTCTGCCTCGTCCCCCGCAACCTGGGGGAATCCATATGTCAAGTGGGCGGAGCCGAAATATGGCGCGTCGCCGAGACCGGATACCTGTCCGGTACTCCCAAGAAGGCATCTGAAAACTGGCCCTTGGAGTGGTTTTATGTTGATGACGTTCCCCTTCCGGATTCAATCCGGACGGGCCTCCCTGAGTTCAATAATGCTCCACCGAAGACACGCCGAAGTTGGTGCCCTCGGGGCCCCCAAGAGGAAGATACCAGAGAAGTCCACTTCCTAATGAGCAGGATAAAGACACTGGTCAAATCAGGACTGACAATAGTAAAGGTTATATCAATATGCATAATGCGGGGGGTGCAGCCACTTCAATATCGGGGGAAGCCCATGTGGCACTTCAATGGGGAAGATGATGCCACCCGCTGTGGTCGTAAAGGTCTGGACTCCGCCACTGCTCTGGCGAGAATATTGTCCGATTTGTATAAAGGAGAAGAAGAAGAATTCCTTCGTATTAAACCGCGGGATGGATTTTCCATGTACAACCCCCCAAGCTGGGTAAGTCGTCACTCTTTCCCCCACACTATTCATTCTGGCGCTCTTCATCACAATCATTTACCTCGATATTTCTGAGCAGGAACTGAGGAGGGCCGTGGAAGGTTTCAACAACCCCTCTCCGCAGCCAGAGGACCACGGAAGGGCCTTTGATCCAGGACTTGAAGAAGATCCGGATATATCTGTGGAGCTTGTCAACGGGACATTTTATCAGGCCAGCTGCGATGGCGCCTCGGTGGCTATCATCGCTGACTATCCCGGACTGCTACCTGCATCGCGTGTAAGCAAAGCCGAAACCTTATCCCCTGAAGAGGACTCCTTTCTTATACCATGCCTTATGCATAAAATATCGTATTTTTATAGAGACAACCATCGGAACGCGGCGCCGAGCCCCTGGGGGCTCGTCGACAAAGGGCGCCCGGGTCAAGCAGGCTTAAGAGGAAGGCGGTTAGGGCCGAAACGTCGTTACAGAGGTATGGTAAAAACCTGCTCTGTGATTATCGTGTTTGAAATGTAACAGCGTCCTTCGTGTTCTGGCAGAAAGAGGAGTCGCCGGACTATATCCGGGATTCGCCGTCACGCTTCTACCAAATGGATTCCGAACCGGCCGAGGGAGGAGGCCGGCGCGGGCCGATGCGGTTGTCCTCCGACAGAGGATGCGGATATGCTCTACGCCACAAATTCAAGTAGAGAGTGCTATGAATCGCCGGGCGCCGACGGGCCAGATTGCCATAATAGCATCTTTTCCGAAGAGGCATTTAATGCTTTCAATTCGGGAGACGCATACATCCGAGCTGCTCAAGGCGGGCTCGCTCGAGCGACGGACCAGTATGCAAAAGATATACAGGTAAGGAAATTTGATAAGCATGTATAGCAGTAGCCCCTGAGACTTGAAACGGTTGGAACAACTGATTTAAGGATCATTTTATGCACAGGTCCTTGTATAGAAGAATACCCAATTGTCTCAAGAGCTGGAGGAGTGCAAGACCCAACTGAGGGTCGCGGTTGCCAAACTAGAGGAATCCCAGAAGGCCTCATCTGGTAACATTTGTCTCAATAGATAAATCTTAAAGGAATATACCAGTTATCCATTGGCTTGCTTCATAAGTCTAACAGAAAATTCTGCAGACAATCCCGGGACGAAGCCGGAGATCGTAGGAGATAGCGAGTCGCATCTCCAAAGACAGCTAAGGGCTAGCGAGCGTGTTCTTACGCAGGTTAGGCGGGAGAAAAACAATCTCCAAGATGCCAACGTCCAGCTGGGCGTCGAATTATCGGATGTTCGAGCTCACCGGCGGACTCGTGAAGGAGAACCAAGGCTTGCCGCGCCTTTTATGGTAAGTGCCTAAATGAACTGCGCAGTGATTCAAGCGAGGAAGCATATTAAAAGAGTTTATATCTGAGGTATGTTGACGGGCCGTCCCAAGAGGAGATGCTCGATCCACCGGAGATTTACTGCAAGACCTTCTCATACCGCACGAACGAAGTTCGGCAGTGATGCAGAGTTTGCCCGAGCCTTGTGGCTATCCACTTCCTCGCCAAGAGGCATGGGGAGCTCGTGGATATGCTCCAAGGAGCACGGCGCGCTCCGGTTGTGGAAGGTGTCACCGCCGACAAGGTGTAAAGGAAGCCGGGCCATGGTGAAGACGCTACACCAAGCTTGACCCAACCATATGGCTAAAGTCGATCAAGGGGGCGATGGGCAAGAGATTCTTGTAAGTCTGGTGTATGACCAGGTAGCGCTAGCCACAAAGTATTCCCAACAGGATTGCAAGCTAGATAGCCTGTTGGATGGTATAGAGGAAGAATATTGTCAGTCCAAGTGACTATGTAATTTAATGGACATATGTAGTCCCTAGCCGGATTAAAAATCTTTTTGTCATGGCGGACCTTTTCGCTTCAGCCCCCGGTTCCGACAGTGTGGGGTGTATCCGAATACCCGCTCGGTTATGTTAAACCGGGGTATGCGTGGAAACCAGGCGTAGGGTGTCATAAGTGCTTGAACAGACAAGTACCCAACTAGTTATGTTATATTACATGGGTAGTAAGAAACATCTTCCAAGGAGAATAGTTCCGTTAGGGGTTCCTTTCCCTGGGTACGCATGCATCGATGTACATGTCCGAACTGCGAACAAAAACACAGGATACAAAACATCTGGGGATTCACGTTATAATAAACGAAAGAAACATCTTTTGTTCACCGACCGAACATTCCCTTAAGAACGCTAGCTTTCGGCTTCAGCCAGTCTGAGGTACACATCCGGTTGAACCGGCAGTAACAATCGCAGAGGTGCTCCCCTTATGCCCTAGCCGAATTAACGGGAACGTAGGGCATAAACACAAGAGCCAGGCAACCCAGCATGGCCACTTCTTAAGTCATATCGATGCATATAATGGTGAAGAAAAGGCACATATGGAAAAAGAACGCATATGTGATAGGCAGGAAGCCAGGAAAGTAATTATATTTAGCTTCCGTATAGGAAGCCCCCAGGTATGGTTTACACACATGGTGCGGTCGGAGTGATCCGAGAATCCGCACTGTATTGAATACTCTTGTGTGAAGAAGGGAAAAAGGGCGAGAAAGGAAAAAGGGGGGGAACATAAAAAAGAGTGGGGGTAAGGGAACAAACACTAAGTTCGTAACTAGGCGTAGAATCTCCGGAGTTTGGCCGCGTTCCATGGGTTTGGCTCGAGTCTGTTATCAGATGCATTACGCAGGCGGTACGCTCCTCCAGTGAGAACTTTATCAATAATGAAGGGACCCTCCCACTTAGGTTTGAGCTTGTCCTTCTTCTTCTCCAGTAGGCGTAGAACTAGTTCGCGAACATTATAGGTTTTGGCCCGCACTTCTCTGCGTTGATACCGTCGAGCCTGCTGCTGATAGAATGCGGAACGGGCTTTTGCGATGCCGTGCTCCTCCTCCAGGGCGTCTAAGTTGTCCTGCCGATCTAACTCGGCTTCCTTCTCTTCGTACATGCGCACGCGAGGTGAGTCGTCGATTATGTCGCAGGGTAGTACTGCTTCTCCGCCGTACACCATAAAAAATGGTGTGTATCCGGTGGTGCGATTCGGCGTGGTCCGCAGCCCCCAGGAGTACGGAGTCGAGCTCCTCGACCCAATGCGTGTCCGATTTTTTCAAGGACCGCACTAGTCTGGGTTTGATGCCGCTCATGATGAGACCGTTTGCACGTTCGACCTGGCCGTTTGTTTGGGGATGGTAGACGGAGGCGTAATCGAGCTTAATGCCCATGTTGCCGCACCAAGTTTTCACTTCATCGGCTGTGAAGTTTGAGCCATTGTCAGTGATGATGTTGTGGGGACGCCAGAACGGTGTACAACCCCCGATATGAAGTCTATCACTGGTCCGGATTCGCCGCTTTAACTGGTTTAGCTTCTATCCATTTGGTGAACTTGTCCACCATGACCAATAAGTATTTTTTCTTATGGCTTCCCTTTAAGGGTCCGACCATATCCAGTCCCTGCACCGCGAAGGGCCAAGTAATGGGGATTGTTTGGAGAGCGGTAGGGGCATATGGCTCGATTGGCAAAGAGCCGGCAATCGACATGTTGTTGGACAAGGTCCTGTGCATCCGCCGGGCTGTCGGCCAATAAAAGCCTGTACGGAAGGCCTTGCTGACAAGTGCCCGAGCCGCAGCATGGTGCCCGCCGAGTCCGGCATGGATTTCAGCCAAGAGTTGCCGCCCTTCCTCTTCGGAGATGCATCTTTGGAGCACTCCGGTCGCACTTTTCTTATAGAGTTCTCCCTCATGGACTTTGTAGGCCTTGGAATGCCGCACAATACAACGTGCTTCATTTTGGTCCTTGGGGAGCTCCTGCCTATTTAGGTAGGCCAAGAAAGGCTCGGTCCACGAGGCGATTACAGCCATGATTTCGTGGGCCGAAGGTGTTATTTCGGTGGCGGAGCCTCCGATTACGTCAGATGGTTCGGAATCTTGGGTTGTATTCGGATCCGGGCTAGTGTTGCCAGACTCCCCTTCCCATACCACAGATGGCTTGAACAGTCTTTCCAGGAATATGTTAGGTGGGACAGGGTCGCGTTTAGCGCCGATGCGGGCGAGGATATCCGCCGCTTGATTGTTTTCTTGAGCCACATGGTGGAATTCGAGCCCCTCGAACCGAGCTGACATTTTGAGGACGGCATTACGGTAGGCCGCCATTTTCGGATCCTTGGCATCAAAATCTCTGTTTATTTGTGATATTGCGAGGTTTGAATCCCCGCGCACCTCCAGGCGTTGAATGCCCATAGAGACTGCCATCCGAAGACCATGCAACAGAGCCTCGTATTCGGCTGCATTGTTGGAGTCTGTATAATATTTGGAGTACTTATTGACCGTGTCTCGTGGGGAAGTCAGACTACACCCGCTCCCAATCCGCCAGCATTTTAGAGCCATCAAGTGCATGATCCATTAGAGTACGCTACTGCATTTTTAGGGAGTTCGCTTGTCCCATTTGGAGACAAAGTCATCCAATACTTGCGACTTAATAGCCCGCCATGGTTTGTATGTTATGTCGAACGGAAGGAGCTCGATGGCCCATTTAGCAATCTGTCGCGTGGCGTCGCGATTGTTTATTATGTCGTTGAGTGGTACTTCGGAGGCCACTGTAATCGAACACTCCTGGAAGTAGTGTCGTAGCTTCCGGGATGCCATGAAGACCACGTATGCTATCTTTTGATAGTGTGGGTATCGGGATTTGCATGGGGTGAGGACCGTGGACACGTAATATACCGGCTTTTGGAGCGGGAATTTGTATATGTCTGCTTCTCGTTCGACGACGAGCACTGCGCTTACAACTTGATGTGTTGCAGCTATGTACAATAGCATAGGTTCGCCAATATTTGGCGCTGTCAGGACTGGATTACTGGCCAATAGGGTCTTTATTTCATCCAGTCCGACCGCGGCTGCATCCGTCCACATGAAGTGTTCGGTGCGTCGAACAAAGCGGTAAAGAGGTAGTGCCTTTTCTCCTAACCGGGAGATAAAGCGGCTTAAGGCAGCCACGCATCCAGCTAGCTTCTGGATATGCTTGAGGTCTGTTGGGATAGCCAACTGCGACAGAGCTCGGATTTTTGCCGGATTTGCTTCAATTCCTCTATTGGAAACGATGAAGCCGAGCAACTTCCCGGAGGGTACGCCGAAAACGCATTTTTCCGGGTTTAGCTTGATGTCGTATGTTCGGAGGTTGTCGAACGTAAGTCTCAAGTCATCTATTAGGGTTTCGACGTGTCTTGTTTTTATGACCACATCGTCCACATATGCCTCCACTATTTTGCCGATTTGCTTCTCCAGGCATGTTTGAATCATGCGTTGATAGGTTGCGCCGGCATTTTTAAGCCCGAAAGGCATAATGTTGAAGCAGAAGGGACCATATGGCGTTATGAAGGCCGTTGCGGCTTGGTCGGAATCTGGCATATTTATTTGATGGTATCCGGAGTATGCGTCGAGGAAACATAGTGAGTCGTGTCCTGCGGTGGCGTCGATGATTTGGTCGATGCGAGGGAGGGGGAACGGATCCTTGGGGCAAGCCTTGTTGAGGTCTTTGAAATCGACGCATAGGCGCGTGATTTGTCCTTCTTTGGTACCATTACCAGATTCGCCAGCCAATCCGGATGCTTGATATCTCTGATGAATCTGGCCTCAAGTAGCTTGGCTAGCTCTTCTCCCATGGCTTGCCGTTTAGGCTTTGAGAAGCGTCTAAGAGTCTGTTTGACTGGCTTGTATCCTTTCAGTATATTGAGGCTGTGTTCGGCCAGCCTGTGTGGGATGTCCGGCATGTCTGAAGGATGCCAGGCGAAAATGTCCCAATTCTCACGTAGGAAGTCTCGTAGTGCAGCATCCATTGTGGGGCTCAACAGTGTCCCGATGGAAGCTGTCTTTGTGGGGTCTGTTGGATGGACCTGGAATTTGACTATCTCGTCTGCGAGTTTAAATGAGGTGTACTTGGGTCGTTTGTCGAGTATCACATCGTCCCTGTCCACTGTGGCGCGCAGCGTTGTTAGTTCTTCGGCCGCTAGGGCTTCGGATAATGCTTCCAAGGCTAGTGCTGCAGTTTTATTTTCGGTGCGGAGTGCGACGTCCGGATCACTAGCTAGAGTGATGATTCCATTGGGTCCGGGCATTTTAAGCTTCATGTACCCGTAATGGGGTATAGCTTGAAAGCTCGTGAATGCGTCCCACCCTAAAAGGGGGTGGTATCCGATGCTGAAAGGAGCCACTTGGAATGTGATTTCTTCGGACCGGTAATTCTCCGGGGTGCCGAATACCACATCGAGTGTGATTTTTCCCGCACAACGTGCCTCCCGACTAGGGATGATTCCCCTGAAGGTCGTGCCGCTTTGCTCAATGCGGCTTTTATCAATTTCCATCTTGTTGAGTGTTTCTTCATAGATCAAGTTTAATCCGCTTCCGCCGTCCATGAGTACTTTAGTGAGCCGAAAGCCGTCCACGATTGGGCTAAGGACCAAAGCGGCAGGTGCCCGGACTGTCTGGAATTGAGGTTCGTCACTGGCACTGAAAGTTATAGCAGTGTCGTTCCACGGATTTATTTTTGCCACATGGCAGATTTCAGCGAAATTCCGATGAGCTCGCTTGCGCCTATTATTTGAGGCGAAAGTCTCAAAGACTGTCAATACCGCATTGTTGTCTTCGGCGGGATGTTGCTCTGCTTTATGGTTTACAAGAAGATCCTCGCCGCTTTTTGCTACCTGCCGGATTATCCAACATGCTCTAAGGCTATGCGTTGGCGTAGTATCCGGCGTGCTATGAAGCATGGCCCATTGAGCCATTCTTCCAATGCGGTTCCACGTCCTGGAGTGGGCTTTGGTTTTTTGGGAATTGGATCTGGTAACTTACGAGAGTTTGCCCTTTTAGCTCGGAGGAAGGGTTTAGTGAGAGCCGGATTATCCCAAAAGTCTGTTTGGGTTTTCCAGGCACTTTCCATTGCACAGTACTTCTGTACTATGGCTGCTAAGTCGGCAAAGTGTACTATGTCACGGCGACTTATAGAATTAAGGATCCCTTTGCTCATGCAATTTTTGCAGAAAAGTGAGATTGTGTTTTCCTCGCAACAGTCCTTGACCTTGTTTATCACAAGGAGGAATCTGGCCCAATAGCGATGTACTGTCTCTTGGGGCTCTTGTCTGATATGGGAGAGACGGCTTAAGTCTAGGTGGGTGGGCGTAGTTAAATCTGGATTCTGATCCGATCTAATGCCCAGGGGCAGAGGAGCTTCCAGGCTTGGCAGCTCGGGCTCTGGGGTGTTGCCCGATTTTTCCGGCTCGTCGCCCGATTCTAAGTTCGGGGTCTGGGTCATGTCCTCCCGTAAATGGGTATCCGGCTCAGAGAGATCCGGACATAGTTCGTCCTCAAAATAGAGGGATAATCCATGTGTGGCTCTTCCACTACCGCTATCTCGTGGGTGACCGGTGGGGATTTAATATCCCTTTGGTCGGGTTTAAGCCCAATCCGATCATAGTCTATAGCGACTACCAAAGCGGCGATGCGACCCAAGAGCTCATTAAGGGAGGAGAGCTCCATTGGATCCATCTGTTCGGCAAGTTCCGAATTGACGTGGAGGCTGTTTTTGATGACCCGAGAGGTCATCGTCGGCGCGGAAGCCCATCGGGCGGCCATGACAAAGCCGCCTAGTCGGAGAGTTTGGCCTACCGCAAGTGCTCCCCCAGAGGTGATGTTGTCCTTGACAACAAGACGGGCCATCGAGCCTTGCAGCGACGACACAGAGGAACTCTCAATGAAAGAACCAATGTCCGTGTCAAAACCGGTGGATCTCGGGTAGGGGGTCCCGATCTGTGCGTCTAAGGCTAATGGTAACAGGAGGCAAGGGACACGATGTTTTACCCAGGTTCGGGCCCTCTCGATGGAGGTAAAACCCTACTTCCTGCTTGATTGATCTTGATGATATGAGTATTAGAAGAGTTGATCTACCATGAGATCGTAGGGGTTAAACCCTAGAAGCTAGCCTATGATGATTATGATTGTCCCCTTATTGACTAAACCCTCCGGTTTATATAGACACCGGAGGAGGCTAGGGTTTACACAGAGTCGGTTACAAAGAAGGAGATCTAATATCCGGGTCGCCAAGCTTGTCTTCCACGCAAAGGAGAGTCCCATCGGGACACGGGACGAAGTCTTGAGTCTTGTATCTTCATGGTCCAACAGTCCGGCCAAAGTATATAGTCCGGATGTACGGATACCCCCTAATCCAGGACTCCCTCAACTGTCGCCTCTCAAACTGCAGAAGTCTCCAGACTGAAGTAGAGTCTGGAGCGGGCCGAAGGAGAACTCGGCCGAGTGAAGAAGCAGTTGGAGGATAACCAAGGTATGCAAAAACCTTGTTCGCATTCAGCGTGAATGAATAAGTTAGTATGATAAACATATATTCATGGTGTGCTCTAGGGGCGATGACCGAAGTCGAAGCTCTTAAGAAGGCCGTGGCCGAGGCTGAGAAGAAGGCAGCCGCAGAGCAGGTTCTTCGTGAGAAGCATGATGCCAGGGTTATTGAAGCGGAGCAAGAGCTCCAAGAGGCTGTGAAGAAATGTGAGACCTTGGAGCAGAGCTTAACGGAGAAAGAGTCCGAAATCACCAAGGCTCATCAAGCCGCACGCGATGCCCAGGGGGAAACCCAAGGCGCCCTGCAGGAAATCCAGGAGCGCGAGGAAGATCACGGCGGGTAAGGATTTTTCTATGCAAAGCAAGTATTTGAGGAGAAAATCAAGTTGCTAATTTGAATTCTGATTTCTTCAGGGGTGTTTGCGGAGCTACCATGCAGCATATCTGATGCCGCTCAATTCTACCGAGCCGAAGAAAGGAGCACTGCGGAGAAGCTCTTCTGGTCGCAGTATCTGGCGCCAAATTATCCAGTGCCATTTGCCGATCAGCTGAAACAGTTGATCGAACTGCATAAGGCGGCCGAACTAGCCATGAAGGATTTAATTATCCGGCTATGGCCCACCGACCGATTCCAAGCAGCTACTTCGGGATCGTGAAGCGGCTTGTGAGTGCCTGCCCTCGACTCGAAGTCATCAAGCGGTCCGTCTGTATGGAGGGTGCGCGAATGGCCTTCGCCCGCGCAAAGGTGCACTGGGGGAATATGGATGCTGAAAAGCTGATGACTGAGGGACCGCCGGAGGGGAAGGAGCACTGCAAGACTGAGTTATATTATGACAGTGTCCTGAAAGGATCCCGCCTTGCGGTGGAGCAATGCACCAAGGACATTATATTTCCATGAATACAGTGATGTTGTCCTTTGCAATGTTGAACAAGGTCATTTCTATTATTTACCGCCTGTTACTGGAAAACATTTCCTCCTGCGCGGCCGTTTTATATATTAGTCCTGAGAGTTGGCCAGTCGTCGGCTTCTGCCCCCATGTAGGAAGTACGGGGGTGTTTGGGATAAACCTGAGCACTCTTTATCCCAGTTTTGGGTCCTTGAAGGAGGTGTTCAGCGCAACGAACCAGGCAATCGGACTATAAGGCTTTATCACTCTCACTTAGCCATAGGAGTTTGACAAAAGGAAGGTAGGCGCAGCCCCTGATGTTCGGAAGACCGCACGAGGGGCTCTATAAGCACCTGATCGGAAGAAAAGCCGATCCATCGCATGTTGCATTAGTTATCGCATAATGCGGAAGAAATCCTTAAAGATTTTACAACCTCTCGAACAGCTGACCAACTCTCGCCAGATCATGACGATCGCTTTGGCTTTCATCGAGGCGCCGTCCGGAAGAACCGGACACAATCGCAGAGTTCTCCTCGCCGCCTTAGCCGATATAGCGGAACGTAAGGCAGCAAAACATGGGAGCCGGGCAAACCCAACTATTAACCCAAGACATGATTCGGAGCTAATGCATATAATGCTATAAGTTCGGGGTGGCGAACGACCGCGAAGGTGTTCGGACTTTATTGCCGTATTATGGGTACAATGAAGCCCCTGGCATATCAAGGCATATCGCGGTGTACGGATGCCATTTGCCAAAGAGTGTCAATAAGAAACAACAGCAGATAAGCGTCATATAAAGCCACATGTTGTAATTTAATAACACGTCGATGCGTACGAATACAAGTAATGTGATAAAAATAAATATGACTTCGGAACTTGCTGAGATCAGGCGGGAGGAGGCTGTGTGCGGATCTGGAGTGTAATCGGATGGTCATCAAAGGGAATATCTAAGGATTCCCTTACGCATTCAAGTTTTTTCCATGTCGCCAGTCCTGGCCTACGCAAAAGTGGACCTGCAAAGATAGTGCGAAGAGATATTTGTGTGCCACGAAGCGGTTAAGCCACATTGTGTGGCCTATCCTAGCCGTGCCTCCGTTTACTGCCGGAGTGTTTTAGTTGAGCTCCGGACGAGCCGGGCTATCCTGCCGCGAAGTAGTTTGGACTCCCTTGACGGTTTCCGGGAGCTTGGCGGTCGACTCGAGGTTTGATTGAAAGATGCCACTTGTTGCTTCTGCTGTTAAGGTGGCGGTATACTCTTCGGCACAGAGGGGGAGTTCGGCCTTGCCATTAACTGTTATGACAACGCGCGGACCGGGCGTCTTGAGCTTACGGTAGGCGTAATGTGGCACCGCGTTGAATCGAGCAAACGCGGTTTGTCCGAGCATATTGCATGATAATTACTGCGAAAAGGGACGATGTCGAAGATTAACTCTTCGGTACGGTAATTGTCCGGTGATCCGAAAACTACCTCCAGAGTGATGGAGCCTGTACAACGGGCCTCCACACCTGGTATAACACCTTTAAAGGTGGTTTTAGTGGGTCTGATTATCGAAAGATCAATACCCATCTTGTGCACTGTGCCCTGATACAACAAGTTTAGACTGCTACCTCCGTCCATAAGGACTCGTGTGAGGTGGAACCCGTCAATTATTGGGTCAAGGACTAGTGCGGCTGAATTGCCCTGATTGGTATTGGCCGGATGATCCGTACGGTCGAAGGTGATCGGCCATAGTTTATATTGTGGGGCGACTGGCTTTGTTAAGTCGACATCCCTAAGAGTGCACATCCGTTCCAGCTTGGGAATGTGGGTGGTGTTTATCATGTTCACCGTTTTGATTTGCGGGGGAAATTTCTTTTGTCATCCTGTGTTCGGTGATCGAGGCTCCTCATCATTGTCATCGCTTTGAGACCCCTTCTCCTTGTTTTCGGCACCTGACCTGCCGGCTTGTTTGAAGACCCGGCATTCTCTGTTGGTATGATTGGCTGGTGTTCCTGGGGTGCCATGAATTTGGCATGGACGGTCGAGTATGCGGTCCAGACTGGACGGGCCCGGATTGTTCTTTTTGAATGGCTTTTTTCGCTGACCGGACTTAGAGCCACTGAATCCGGCATTGACGGCCGTGTCTTCGGTGTCATCGCCATTGTTGCAACGCTTGTGTTTGTTGCGTTGGGGCTTGCCGATGCTATCTCTGGCCTCTGATGTGCCAGGATTGCTTGTTGTGCTGTTGCTACGAGCCAACCAGCTATCCTTGCCTGCACAAAAGCGGGTCATGAGTGTCGTGAGGGCTGCCATGGACTTCGGCTTTTATTGGCCGAGATGTCGGGCAAGCCACTCGTCACGGATGTTGTGCTTAAAGGCCGCTAGGGCTTCGGCATCCTAACAGTCGACAATTTGGTTCTTTTTAGTTAGGAACCGAGTCCAGAATTTCCTGGCGGACTCTCCGGGTTGTTGGGTTATGTGACTTAAATCATCAGCATTTGGTGGTCGCACATAAGTGCCCTGGAAGTTATCCAGGAATGTGTCTACCAGGTTCTCCCAACTTCCAATGGAGTTTGCCGACAAACTATTCAGCCAATGCCGAGCCGGTCCCTTGAGTTTTAGTGGGAGGTATTTGATGGCGTGTAGATCATCCCCGCAGGCCATGTGAATGTGGAGAAAGAAATCTTCTATCCATACCGCGGGGTCTGTTGTGCCATCGTATGATTCAATATTCATGGGTTTAAACCCTTCTGGGAATTCATGATCCATTACTTCGTCAGTGAAGCATAGGGGGTGTGTGGCGCCTCTATGTCGGGCTACATCACGACGCAGTTCAAATGAGTCTGGCCTGTTGTATTCGGCCTGGCCGGATTTTTTTAGTATATCCGGCATGAAGGTCATCTTCACGCGTTGGGGCACGCCCCCGTGATCAGTAGATCGATCTTGACTGTCCTTCTTTGTTTTCCAATTTGTCTCACAGATCATGCGTGTAGCCCCGGGCCTTCGTGTTTTTGCTTGTTTGGCGACGGGGTGCGGGCTGGACTTCGGGCTGATACGCCGCTTTGTCTCGGCCACGAGGTGGTCGGTCAGCCGCATCCTGTGCTGGTAGTGTAGGCTTTAATGCCTCCTCCTCGAGTTGAGGTAGCAACCTGCGCTTTGGGTAACTTTTGGTTGGGCGCTCGGGTCCGTATTCCTTAGCTGCCAGGACCTCGGTCCATCTATCAGTTAGCAGAACTTGATCAGCTTGAAGCTATTGATGCTTTTTCTTCAGGCTTTCTGCAGTGGCTATAAGCCGGCGCTTGAAGCGCTCCTGCTCGACGGGATCCTCAGGCACGACGAATTCTTCGTCGCCAAGGCTTACCTCGTCGTCAGAGAGAGGCATGTAATTGTCGTCCTCCGAATCTCCATCCATTGCCTGTTCATCAGGGCTAGCTTGCCCATCCTCCCGTCCGGCTTGCTCGACGCTTGGCTGGGCGGGATTGTTTTCGTCTTCGGCATTATCCGGAGTGCTATTGTCTCCTGTGCTGGTATCACTATTTTTGCTATGGCGGGGCTTAGAGCGGCGTAGCTGACATTGGCGCTTAGATTGTTTCTCAAGGGGGTTATCCTACGTTGCCTCGTCGCCATTGCTTTCTTTGGGTGTGTCCACCATATGATGAGGTGGCTGTCCAGTGCCCTGTGGGCGGTGGTTCCTGTTCTTCTCCGGCGTCGTCGTCCATACCGTCGATGTCTTCAGAGTCGGAATCAAGCATGTCGGTTAAGTCATCGACAGTGGCTATAAAGTGGGTGGTGGGTGGGTAACGAATTTCTTCATCGTCCACTTCCCACTCAAGCCGGACATCGTTCGGCCAAGAGTCTCCTGATAGGGAGAGGGATTTTAATGAATTAAGCATGTCGCCCAAGGGAGAGTGCTGAAAGATATCCGCGGAGGTAAACTCCATGATCGGTGCCCAATCAGGTTCGATGGGCACGGATGTACGCGGTTCGGAGCCTGCGGCCGGAGACGAGTCCGGGGGTCCGACGACACCGGCCTCATCGGAGGCGAAGTCTGTGTTCGGCTCTATGGCCGCTGAGTGTGCGACCTCCGTGGCGGGGTCCATCCACCCGTCCTTGGATGGCATGATCTGCTCCAGATTAAGAGCCGGGGTAGCTACAGGTGTGATCTCCCGAACACCATCCGATGGCAGATCTAAGTCATGCTCATCGTAACTATTCGGCACACCTGTCATGGGCTCGAATCCGTCGAAGATCAATTCTCCGCGGATGTCGGCGGTGTAGTTCAGGCTTCCAAACTTGACCTGATGGCCAGGGGCGTGGCTATCGATCTGCTCCAGATGGCCAAGTGAGTTGACCCGCAGTGCGAAGCCGCCGAATACGAAGATCTGTCCCGGGAGGAAAACCTCGCCCTGGATCGCATCGTTGTAGATGATTGAAGGAGCCATCAAGCCTTACCGTGATGACATAGTGGAACTCTCAATGAAAGCACAAATGTCGGTGTCAAAACCGGAGGATCTCGAGTAGGGGGTCCTGAACTGTGCGTCTAAGGCTAATGGTAACAGGAGGCGGGAGAAACAATGTTTACCCAGGTTCGGGCCCTCTCTATGGAGGTAATACCCTACTTCCTGCTTGATTGATCTTGATGATATGAGTATTACAAGAGTTGATCTACCACGAGATCGTAGAGGCTAAACCCTAGAAGCTAGCCTATGATTATGATTGTTCTTGTCCTATGGACTAAACCCTCCAGTTTATAAACACCGGAGGAGGCTAGGGTTACACAGAGTCAGTTACAGAGAAGGAAATCTTCATACCCGAACTGCCAAGCTTGCCTACCACGCAAAGGAGAGTCCCACCTGGACACGGGATGAAGTCTTCAATCTTGTATTTTCATGGTCCACCAATCCGGCACAAGTACATAGTCCGGCTATCCGAGGACCCCCTAATCCAGGACTCCCTCAGCGACCCTACTCTCCTCGGCTTCATCCAGAGTTGTGGTCAATGGGTATGCAGAGCCAAAAATCCATGCATGTTCAAGGTCATAGGCAGGGTGACCCACTGTCACCACTACTATTCATCATCATCATGGACGTGCTCACATCTCTCATATCTAGAGTGCATGAGTGTGATGTTCTCAGCAGGATGTCGAGATGTTCCCTGATGCAGCGGACCTCCACATATGCTGATGATGTGGTCCTAATCATAAGGCCAACGTATTTTGACCATAGATTTTGTCCGGGAGGTGATGCATATTTTTGGGAGAGCATTAGGACTCCACATCAACTATGCAAAATCTGCGGTGATCATGATCTGTGATGAAGAAGGAGATAAGGAGTTGGTGGTAGCACCTCTTCCGTGGAAGATGAAAATTTTCCCTGTAAATATTTTTTTAGAAAAGTAGGATGACCCCTGGCCTCTGCATCTGGGCGACGCGCACTTTATTAATTATTCTCACAAGACCTTACAAAATCAATACAACAGTAAGACTAAAGCCATTGTCTAAGCAACAAACCGTCGCTACACCTATCCAGTTGATGAAGGGGCACAGATAGCCTGGGCCTAATACCAAACAGACATCGCAGCCAAGCCTAACATCTAAGACCGAGACCCCAACCTAGCCACTTGCAGATGCAGGGCACACACTGGTCCGCATGCTCTCGAGGGCCGCCGCCAACCGCCACCGCCCATCTTCGAACTGTATTGATGCATCAACCTTGCTTGGTCCAGCTATCGTCGACGCCACCACGGCGCCCAACGGCACTCTCCTCCTCGCGCAAAAACAGCTGAACACGTCGCGGTCGCCATCGATACACCTCGGTGCCATGCTACCAAGTATCACCACCGACACAACTTGAAGTCCTTGGAGGATCTGTCGTGCGTAGCACCCGCCGACCGTGCATGACCAAGCGTAGCACCAGTCGGTCAGGCATGACTTGACATCTCCACCGAAGCTCCGTGCAAGATGAAGCCCCTCCACCTCCTGCCTCTGACTTCCAGCGCTGCTCCACAAACGATGTTCCTAAGAGAGAAACGACACCGCAGTGCCGCCATCGTCTGATCTGGAACACCAGATCCTAGGGTTTCCCCCAGAGCAGCACGAGTGAGTCGACATTAGTTACACGACGATGCCTTCATCAAGGTAACGGGGTAGAACGCTGCCATCTCCTGCCGTTGGCTCGGTTTTCACCGGCAACCATGTCTCCCCAACTCGCAGCCGGGACTAGATGATGGATCTCGAGATCTGATCACCAAGCTTCTGGCCAGCCATTGCCGACGAAGAAGATGACCACCACCACTGGCTACACCGGTGATACGTCCATTTTGCATCATGCTTTTATATCAATATTTATTGCATTATGGGTTGTTATTACACATAATATCTCAATACTTATGGCTATTCTCTCTTATTTTACAAGGTTTACCATGAAAAGGGGGGATGCCGGCAGCTGGAATTTTGGCTGGAAAAGGAGCAAACATTGGAAACCTATTCTGCACAGCTCCAAAAGTCCTGAAACTCCACGAAACAACTTTTTGGAATTAATAAGAATTTCTGAGCGAAAGAAATATGCCGGGGCCCACACCTGTCCAGAGAGTGGGGACGCGCCCCTATAGGGCGCGCCTCTATCTCCTGGCCCCTGTGGCCTCCGGCGTCCATCTTCTGCTATATCATCACTTTTACCCAGAAAAATCGTGGGCAAGCTTACGGACGAAACTCCGCCGCCACGAGGCGGAACCTTGCGGAATCAATCTAGGGCTCTAGCAGAGCTGTTCTGCGGGGACACTTCCCTCGGGGGGGAAATCATCACCAACGCTATCACCAACGATCCTCTCATCGAGAGGGGTCAATCTCCATCAACATCTTCACCAGCACCATCTCCTCTCAAAACCCTAGTTCATCTCTTGTATCCAATCTTGTATAAAAACCACAAATTGGTACATGTGGGTCGCTAGTAGTGTTGATTACTCCTTGTAGTTGATGCTATTTGGTTTACTTGGTGGAAGATCATATGTTCAGATCCTTTATGCATTTTATTACTCCTCTGATTATGAACATGAATATGCTTTGTGAGTAGTTACGTTTGTTCTTGAGGACATGGGTGAAGTCTTGCTATTAGTAGTCATGTGAATTTGGTATTCGTTCGATATTTTGATGAGATGTATGTTGTCTTTTCCTCTAGTGGTGTTATGTGAACGTCGACTACATGACACTTCACCATTATTTGGGCCTAGAGGAAGGCATGGGGAGGTAATAAGTAGATGATGGGTTGCTAGAGTGACAGAAGCTTAAACCCTAGTTTATGAGTTGCTTCGTTAGGGGCTGATATGGATCCATATGTTTAATGCTATGGTTAGGTTTACCTTAATACTTCTTTTGTAGTTGCGGATGCTTGCAATAGGGGTTAATCATAAGTGGGATGCTTGTCCAAGTTAGTGCATTACCCAAGTACCGGTCCACCCACATATCAAATTATTAAAGTACTGAACGTGAATCATATGAACGTGATGAAAACTAGCTTGACGATAATTCCCATGTGTCCTCGGGAGCTCTTTCCTCATTATTAGAAATTGTCCAGGCTTATCCTTTGCTACATAAAGGATTGGGCCACCTTGCTGCACTTTATTTAATTTATTTACTTGTTGCTCGTTACCATTTATCTTATCACAAAACTATCTATCACCTACAGTTTCAGTGCTTGCAGAGAAAACCTTACTGAAAACCGCTTATCATTTCCTTCTGCTCCTCGTTGGGTTCGACACTCTTACTTATCGAAAGGACTACAATTTACCCCCTACACTTGTGGGTCATCAAGACTCTTTTCAGACGCCGTTGCCGGGGAGTGTAGCGCTTTTGGTGAGTGGAACTTGGTAAGGAAACATTTATATAGTGTGCTGAAATTTTCTGTTACTTGTCACTATGGAAACTAATCCTTTGAGGGGCTTGTTTGGGGTATATTCACCCCAACCAGAAGAGCAAAGAGTTTCTCCTCAACCTACTGAACTTTATGAAAATATTTACTTTGAGATTCCTTCGGGTATGATAGAGAAACTGCTGGCTAATCCATTTGCAGGAGACGGAACATTGCATCCCGATTTACACCTTATCTTTGTGGATGAAGTTTGTGGATTATTTAAGCTTGCAGGTATTCCCGATGATGTTGTCAAAAGGAAGGTCTTCCCTTTATCTTTGAAGGGAGATGCATTGACATGGTATAGGCTATGTGATGATACGGGATCTTGGAATTATAAGCAATTGAAGTTGGAATTTCACCAGAAGTTCTATCCTATGCATCTTGTTCATCGTGATCATAATTACATATATAATTTTTGGCCTCGCAAAGGAGAAAGCATCGCTCAAGCTTGGGGGAGGCTTAAGTCAATGTTATATTCATGCCCCAATCATGAGCTCTCTCAAGAAATGATTATTCAAAAAATTTATGCTTGGCTTTCTCTTGATAATCGCAACCTGCTCGATACTTCCTGTGTTGGTTCTTATATGCTGAAGACTATTGATTTCAAATGGGACTTATTGGAAAGAATTAAACGCAACTCTGAAGATTGGGGTTTCGACGATGGTAAGGAGTCAGGTATGACACCTAAGTTCGATTGTGTTAAATCTTTTATGGATACCGATGCTTTTCGTGGATTTAGCGCTAAGTATGGACTTGACTCTGAGATAGTAGCTACTTTCTGTGAATCTTTTGCTATTCACGTTGATCTCCCTAAAGAGAAGTGGTTTAAATATAATCCTCCTGTTGAAGTGAAAGTAGTTGCACCTATTACAGTCGAAGAAAAGACTATTACCTATAGTGATCCTATTGTTCCTACTGCTTATGTTGAAAAACCTCCTTTTCCTGTTAGGATTAAGGATCATGCTAAAGCTTCGACTGTTGTTCGTAAGAGTAATACTAGGACTTATACACCTCCTGAGCAAATTAATGTTGAACCTAGTATTGTTATGGTTAAAGATCTCTTGGATGAGGATTTGGATGGGCATGTTATTTCTTTCTGTGGTGAGTCTGCTAATATTGCTAGACCTGATACTAAGACACGTAGACATGTCGTAGGCATGCCTGTTATTTCTGTTAAAATAGGAGATCATTGTTATCATGGCTTATGTGATATGGGTGCTAGTGCTAGTGCGATACCTTATGATCTATGTAAAGAAATTATGCACGACATTGCACCCATTGAATTAGAAGACATTGATGTTACTATTAAGCTTGCTAATAGGGATACCATTAAACCCTTTGGGATTGTTAGAGATGTTGAAGTTTTGTGTGGGAAGGTTGAATACCCTGCTGATTTTCTTGTTCTTGGTTCCCCACAAGATGATTTTTGCCCCATTATTTTTGGTAGACCCTTCTTGAATACAGCTAGTGCTAAGATTAATTGTGAAAAGAATATTGTCACTGTTGGCATAGATGGTATGTCTCATGAGTTTAATTTTTCTAAGTTTAGTAGACAACCTCGTGAAAGGGAACCACCTAGCAAGGATGAAATTATTGGTCTTGCTTCCATTGTTGTTCCTCCAACTGATCCGTTAGAACAATATTTGCTAGACCATGAAAACGATATATTTATGAAGGAAAGGGAGGAAATAGATGAAGTGTTCCTTAAACAGGAACCTGTGCTGAAACATAACCTTCCCGTTGAAATTCTTGGGGATCCCCCTCCACCCAAGGGTGATCCCGTGTTTGAACTCAAACCATTACCTGATAATCTTAAGTATGCTTACCTTGATGAAAAAGAAATATATCCTGTTATTATTAGTGCTAACCTTTCAGAGAAAGAAGAAGAAAGATTATTGAAAACTCTGAAGAAGCACCGAGCTGCTATTAGATATACTCTGGATGATCTTAAGGGCGTTAGTCCCACGCTATGTCAACACAAAATTACATTGGAGGACGATGCCAAACCAGTTAGAGATCCTCAAAGACGATTAAATCCCAAGATGAAGGAAGTGGTAAGAAAGGAGATACTAAAGCTCCTTGAGGCAGGTATTATTTATCCCGTTGCTGATAGTGAATGGGCAAGCCCTGTCCATTGTGTTCCCAAAAAGGGAGGTATTACTGTCGTTCCTAATGATAAAGATGAATTGATCCCGCAAAGAATTATTACAGGTTATAGGATGGTAATTGATTTCCGTAAGTTAAATAAAGCTACTAAGAAAGATCATTACCCCTTACCTTTTATTGATCAAATGCTAGAAAGACTATCCAAACACACACATTTCTGCTTTCTAGATGGTTATTCTGGTTTCTCTCAGATACTGTGTCGTGAAGGATCAATCTAAAACTACTTTTACTTGCCCTTTTGGTACTTTTGCTTATAGACGTATGCCTTTTGGTTTATGTAATGCACCTGCTACCTTTCAAAGATGCATGATGGCTACATTCTCTGATTTTTGTGAAAAGATTTGTGAGGTATTCATGGATGACTTCTCCATCTATGGATCCTCTTTTTATGATTGTTTGAGCAACCTTGATCGAGTTTTGCAGAGATGCGAAGACACTAGTCTCGTCTTGAATTGGGAAAAGTGTCACTTTATGGTTAATGAAGGCATTGTCTTGGGGCATAAGATCTCCGAGAGAGGTATTGAAGTTGATAAAGCCAAAGTTGATGCTATTGAAAATATGCCATGTCCCAATGACATAAAAGGTATAAGAAGTTTCCTTGGCCATGCTGGTTTTTATAGGAGGTTCATTAAGGACTTTTCTAAAATCTCTAAGCCTCTGACTAATTTATTGCAAAAATATATTCCTTTTGTCTTTGATGATGATTGTGTAGAAGCATTTGAAACACTTAAGAAAGCTTTGATCACTGCACCTATTGTTCAGCCACCTGATTGGAATTTACCTTTTGAAATTATGTGCGATGCTAGTGATTATGTTGTAGGTGTTGTTCTACGGCAAAGAGTCGATAAGAAATTGAATGTTATCCAGTATGCTAGTAATACTCTTGATACTGCCCAGAAAAATTATGCTACTACTGAAAAAGAATTCTTAGCAGTTATGTTTGCATGTGATAAGTTTAGACCTTATATTGTTGATTCCAAAGTTAACATTCACACTGATCATGCTGCTATTAAATATCTTATGGAAAAGAAAGATGCTAAGCCTAGACTCATTAGATGGGTTCTCTTGCTCCAAGAATTTGACTTGCATATTATTGATAGAAAGGAGCCGAGAACCCCATTGCGCATAACTTGTCTAGGTTAGAGAATGTTCTTGATAACCCACTGCCTATTAATGATAGCTTTCCTGATGAACAATTAGCGGTCGTCAATGCTTCTCGTACTGCTCCTTGGTATGCTGATTATGCTAATTACATTGTTGCTAAATATATACCGCCTAGTTTCACATACCAGCAAAAGAAAAGGTTCTTTTATGATTTAAGACATTACTTCTGGGATGACCCACACCTTTATAAATAAGTAGTAGATGGTGTTATTAGACTTTGTGTGCCTGAGCATGAACAGGAACAGATTCTACGTAAGTGTCACTCTGAATCTTATGGAGGACACCACGCTGGAGATAGAACTGCACACAAGGTAGTACAATCTGGTTTTTATTGGCCTACTCTCTTCAAAGATGCTCGTAAGTTTGTCTTATCTTGTGATGAATGTCAAAGAATAGGTAACATTAGTAGACATCGAGAAATGCCTATGAATTATTCTCTTGTTATTGAACCGTTTGATGTTTGGGGCTTTGATTATATGGGACCTTTTCCTGCCTCTAATGGTTATACACATATTTTAGTTCTTGTTGATTACGTTACTAAGTGGGTAGAAGCTATTCCAACTAGTAGTGCTGATCATAACACTTCTATTAAAATGCTTAAAGAAGTTATCTTCCCGAGGTTTGGAGTCCCTAGATATCTTATGACTGATGGTGGTTCACATTTTATTCATGGTGCTTTCCGTAAGATGCTTGCTAAGTATGATGTCAATCATAGAATCGCATCTCCTTATCATCCGCAGTCTAGTGGTCAAGTAGAGTTGAGCAATAGAGAGATCAAATTAATTTAGCAAAAGACTGTGAATAGATCTAGAAAGAATTGGTCCAAAAAACTTGACGATGCATTATGGGCCTACAGAACTGCATACAACAATCCTATGGGTATGTCTCCTTAAATGGTTTATGGAAAAGCATGTCATTTACCCCTTGAACTTGAACATAAGGCATACTGGGCTATCAAAGAGCTCAACTATGACTTCAAACTTGCCGGTGAGAAGAGGTTGTTTGATATTAGCTCACTTGATGAATGGAGAACCCAAGCGTATGAGAATGCCAAGCTTTTCAAAGAAAAAGTCAAATGCTGGCATGATAAGAGGATACAAAAGCGTGAGCTTAACGTAGGAGATTATGTGTTATTATTCAATTCTCGTTTAAGATTTTTTGCAGGAAAACTTCTCTCAAAATGGGAAGGTCCCTACGTTATCGAGGAGGTCTATCGTTCTGGTGCTATAAAAATCAACAACTTCGAAGGCACGAGTCCAAGGGTGGTAAACGGTCAAAGAATTAAACATTATATTTCAGGTAATCCTATCAATGTTGAAACTAATATTATTGAAACCGTAACCCCTGAGGAATACATAAGGGACACTTTCCAGAACGTTCCAGACTTCGAAAAGGTATAGGTATGTGGTACGGTAAGTAAACTGAATCCAAAACATCTGGCAATTTTTATCAGTTTTGGATTATTTAAGAATTTTAGGAAGAAATAAGTAGTCCGAAAGGGACACGAGGCTCCCACGAGAGTGGAGGGCGCCCCCCCCTATAGGGCGCGCCCCCTATCTCGTGGGCACCTCGTGTGCCTCCCGGACTCTGTTTTCTTGCACATTACGTATTTTGGTCGGTAAAAATTCATTATATATACCCCCGAAGGTTTTGACCACCGTATCACGCAAATATCCTCTGTTTTCGTTTCGAGCTGTTTCTGTTTCAGATCAAGACCACCATGATGTCGCCCTCCTCCAACAACGAAGACAAGGATGCTTGGCTATTAAAGATAGAGCTGAAAATAGAAGAACCAGAAGAGATCAACAAGGATGAAGGGATCAAGAAGGCCATGGAGGTTCAAGTTCCGGCGGTGAAAGACGAAGACATCCCTCAACCTTTACCTAACCTCTTTACTCCAACAGAGATTGAAGCTTTCAAGATGATTGAGTTAGCTCGCATACAGAACAAGTATCTCACGCAGGAGAATATTCTGTTGAAGGATCATATTGCTGGGCTTAAGGGCATTATCTGCAAGTTGGAGGAACTTTTACGCTCAATGTGCGATTATCCACCGTCATCATCACCGCCTCCATCACCTCCAAGGACATAATCACATGGGTATGGGCACTCCCCTTGGCAACTGCCAAGCTTGGGGGAGGTGCCCCGGTATCGTATCACCATCACACTCCTATCTTTACCGTTTTATTTAGTTCGATCCTTTTAGTAGTATCTTGATCTAGTAGATTGAAGTTTTGATATCAAGTAGTTTGAGTTTTGCTTTGTGATCTCTTTTTGTAATCGAGTCCGTGAGCTATCTATAATAAAGATTAGTGTTGTGTAACGCCCTCGATGCGGCTATATCTCCCACGTGTCGAAGCACGACTTAGAGGCATAACCGCATTGAAAGCAATGTCGCAAGTGAGGTAATCTTCACACAACCCATGTAATACATAAGGGAAAGAGATACATAGTTGGCTTACAATCGCCACTTCACACAATACATGAGTAAAGCATTACATCATACAGATACAATCAAGGTCCGACTACGGAACCAAAATAAAAGAAGACTACCCCAAATGCTACACGGATCCCCGATCGTCCCCAACTGGGCTCCAAGATCGATCAAGCTGAAACAAAACAACACAAAGAACAAGATCTTCATCGAGCTCCTCCTTGAGCTCGGGTGCGGCCACCGCACAGTTTCATCGGCACCGCAAACTGGTTTTGAAATATCTGTGAGTCACGGGACTCAGCAATCTCACACCCGCGAGATCAAGACTATTTAAGCTTAAAGGTAGGACAGGGTAGTGAGGTGGAGCTGCAGCAAGCGACTAGCATATATGGTGGCTAACATACATAAAAGAGAGCGAGAAGAGGAGGCAAAGCACGGTCGAACATCTATGATCAAGAAGTGATCCTAGAACAACCTACGCCAAGCATAACTCCAACATCGTGTTCACTTCCCGGACTCACGAGAAGAGACCATCACGGTTACACACGCGTTGATGTATTTTAATTAAGATCAACTTCGGTTTTCTACAACCGGACATTAACAAATTCCCATCGCCTCATAACCATGGCACGGCTTTGAAAGATAATACCCTGCAGGGTGTCCCAACTTAGCCCATTATAAGCTCTCACGGTCAACGAAGGATATTCCTTCTACGGGAAGACCCGATCGATCTCGGAATCCCGGACTACAAGACATTTCGACAAATAAAACAAGACCAGCAAAAGCCGCCCGGATGTGCCGACAAATCGATAGGAGCTGCACATATCTCGGTCTCGTGGCACACCGGATGAGCAGACGTCGGGTTGGCATAGACCACTGATTGCCTGAGGGGCGCCGGACATCGCTGGTTTGGGCAGCACTCGAAGGAGCACCGGTCCGGGGTTAAAATAAAGATGACCCTTGAGTCTGCAGAACCCAAGGGAAAAAGGCTTAGGTGGCAAATGGTAAAACCAATGTTGGGCCTTCTTTGGAGGAGTCTTATTCAAAGCGAACTGTCAAGGGGTCCCATAAATCACCCAACCGTAAGGAACGCAAAATCCGGGAACATAACACCAAGATGACGGAAACTAGGCGGCAAGAGTGAACAAAACACCGGCATAAGGCCGAGCCTTCCACCCTTTACAAGTATATAGATGCGTTAATTAAATAAGATATATTGTGATATCCCAACAAGTAAACATGTTCCAACAAGGAACAACATCTCCATGTTCCAACAAGGAACAAACTTCATCTTCACCTACAACTAACAATGCTATAAGAGGGGCTGAGCAAAGCGATAACATAGCCAATCAACGGTTTGCTAGGAAAGGATGGTTAGAGGTTTGACATGGCAATGTGGGTGGCATGATATAGCAAGTGGTAGGCATCGCAGCAAGGGCATAGCAAAAGAGTGAGCATCTAGCAAGCAAAGATAGAAGTGATTTCGAGGGTATGGTCATCTTGCCTGAAATCCCGCAAGGAAGAAGAACGAGTCCATGAAGAAGACAAACGGACGAAGTCGAATGAATCCTCACCACTCCGGAACGAAACCGAAGCTAACGAGGGAAGCAACCCGGAAAGAAGCAAACAACATAGTAAAACAACCATCACATAAACATGGCATGATGCGCAAACAAGTATGATGCATGTCCGGTTTAAAGAGGCATGGCATGGCAATATGCACAAACAAAACTACAAGTTAAATGGAGCTCAATATGCAACGGGTTGCATATTGACAAAACACCACATCACTTATTTAGTTTGATCTCGTTTAAGCTACCAAACAATATTAAATGTTGTTAAACATGGCAAGAGGTGAAGCATAAGTAAACTATCTAACTAGGCAAGTTTAAATGAGGCCGGAAACAACGAACAACAAGTCCGGGAAAATCCTCATATGCATATTTCGAATTTGCTACTGTTCTGCCCTAAACATAATTTTAGAGTTGTTAAACATGCAAATAAAGTATATCATGTTAAACTAGGCATTTTTCTACCCCATTTACATATATAATTTATTTAAATCCGAGTTACGGTTATTTAGTTATGAAATAAATCATTTTAGCATGGCATTAAGGCAAATTAATGCAAACAACAATTATAAACATTTAAATGTTGTTATCATGATGCGGATGACATGTGCACGTTTTATGAAATTTCTATGAAAATGTTGACAAGAGCATTATGAAGCATTTGGTCACCATGGCGGAACAAAACGGGTGCCACGGCAACAAATCCGAAAATGGTGCCACGGCAACATTTCGGTTCCGGTAGCTCATGGAGATATCGGTGCAAAAGAAAGTGTGACGGAAGCGAGTTGAGCAAGATGGTGGGGTGTTCCCGGTTACCGGGTTCCCACAGAACGGTGGCATGACAACGAGGAGGAACAAGCGAGCGACAATTTCGGACACGGTGCAAACGGGCATCTCATACAACATATGCATGCGTCCACGGGCGGTCGTTCCGGCGGGTATACCTTTGAAGCGTGCCTTTTCGGAATAGGTCAAGTTTGGAGGGGAAGTAGTGGTACTCGCGGGTCGTAGTGGAGGTAGACGTTCTCGCGACTGAAGTTGTACACGTTTTTCGTAGATGTTCAGGTCGTCGGTAGAGGTACTTGGCGATCCGAAGGGGTACTTGGCGGGTCATCGAGGTACACGGTTCGTAGACGTTCGGCGTCGCCGGTAGTTGTACACAGTCGTTGTTGGACTTGACAGATCCGAGGGCTCCGGGCGTCGAGGTACTTGGCGAAAAACCACGAAGAGGGTACTTGTACTCGCATCATCGTGGAAGTAGTCGACATGCACGTAGATGAACTTGACGATCCGAAAGGTACTTGGTGAATCCCGTAGTCGTGCACATGTGGTCGAGAGGTACTTGGCGCCCCGAGTCGAGGGTTGTGGTTCCCTTAGGGGTTGTAGTCGTGCATGGTGAGGAGCGCCGGGTACTTGATGGTCTCGAACTCCAAAGTGGTACAAGGAGAGATGCTTGGTCGTGGTCATCTTCGGACTGGGGCTCCATGACGGTGCCGTGGTGGTCTTGCAGCTACAAAGCAGCAGAAGAAGGCGCCGGGAGGAGATGGTCGCGCAGAGGACGGCGAGGAGCAGCAGTCTGGGTCGGACTTGCGGGAGGTGGAGCGACGGAAACAGCGCACGGTGGCGGACTTGGCGCAGGAGGCGCGGCCATGGCAGGGGACGATGGATCCGCAGCGGCCGCGCTCGGAGACGGATGGCGCGTGGAGGGAGGAGCAAGGTGGCGCCATGGCTCGAGGGCCGCGGAGTTGGCCGCGCTGATGGAGTCGCGGAGGCCGGGCACGGGCCGGCAGGGCGTGAGGTCCGGGTGGGCGGCGAGAGCCTTGGGCTCAGCAGGTCCTCGGGCGCCCGGCAGGAGGCTGCTGAAGGGGTCGCGAGGCGGACGGCGAGCTCGACCGACGGCGGCGCTGGACATGGCAGCATGGCGGCGGGACTGACGAAGGAGCACGACCAGGAGGGATCGGGAGGGCTCATGACGGAGGAGCTCGCTCCTCTTGGCCGGGCAGCGGGCGAGCGCGAGGTGAGAGACGAGAGGGAGAGATGGGGAGGACGAGGGGATCGGGAAGGACGAGGGGTGGCGGCGCTGGTGTTGGGGTCGAGCGAGGAGGGCTGCGGGGATGGAGTCGGGCTAGGTTAGGAGGGTTGGGCCTCAAGGGGTTTGGTGGGCCGGCCTGGGTGGTGGGCTGCGGGAGGCCGCGGTGGCCTGGGCCGACTGCCTGGAGAAGGCCGAGCTGGGCTGGCTCCTCTCTCCTCTTTTCTCTTAAAACAGAGAAAAAGAAAGGAAAGGGAAGAAAAGAAAAGATTAGAGAAAGAGTTTGGGCACTGGGATTATTTTCCGAGCTCGCAAAAATGAGCTCGATCCAGGAAAATAAAAGAGGCATGATTGAAAGATTTAGATCTATAACCATTTGAATTTAATTCGAATGGTATGGACTAGGATTACATTTTGGAAGAGTCCAAAAATGTTAAGAATTTAGGAGGAGCCTCGAAAAAAGAGGTAAGAATTGATGGCAAAGTTTGGGGACCAAACTTGAAGTAGAAAGGGCATTGGAATTTTGCAAGTGTGTTATGGAATGGTTTAATATAGCTCCCTAAATATTGGGAGGATATGTTATAAAGAGAAGTCACCACTGTGAATATCCCTCGATTTAAATGGACCGAAGATCCATGCAATTTGTTTGGAAGAGTTTTTAAAAAATTAATGAAATGATGGCATGATGACGAGATGCAATGCAAAAGATGCTAAGAAGAATGCAACAAACAAAACAAATCACACGACAAAAACTCGGAACCCTGGAAGGCAACTGAAGCTCCGGTCTTGGGGCGTCACAACACTCCACCACTACGAGAGGATCTCGTCCCGAGATCTAGGATGGCGCCGGAGAAAAGCGGAAGAGGAAGAGGTAAAACAAAGTTGCTTCTCCGACAAACGAGTGAAACCAAAGAACCTTGAGAGGTTGAACAAAATGAAAGAAAGAAAACAACGAAGATGAAGAAAGTTGAAAACACTCTGTTAGAAAAGAGGAACATGGGATACGACGAGAACCAAGAGGTTTAGTGATAAGATAGATATTGAAACCACTCCGGTTAAAACTAGATAGACAAGGAATAAGATTGATAAAATTTGGGCAGCACTCCATGAAAATGGAAGGAATTGAACATGATCTTGACAAGATGAGAGGATACTTGATGAAAGAAAAAGGATACTTGATGAAATCAACAAACACCGCCTCTGAACTATTGAAAAATGGCGAAGGGTAAGAAAGATTTCAGACAGCTCTCCGGTTGAGGAAGCGAGCAAACTTGATAAGATGAGAGAACTCGAATGAAAACATGACACTCCGGTTAAATGGATAATGCAAGAAAAAGAACATGATCTTAACAAAACGAGACGATGGGTCGAAGAGAGCAACATCACAATGCCTTCGGAACGAAAGAATAAAATCTAGATTGTTGGGATAAAGGGACGGAGAAGAAAATGACAACTTCTACCACAAATGAATTTGGAAAGCACCCAAAGAAGGGTAGAACGGAGTTGTTGGAAAACCAACAACGAAAAGAATAACCTTGTAGTGGACTTATGGAAACATCTCAACATTATGAGGTGAGCTTCTACCACCAACGGAAACAAACGGTTGGATTGATAGCAACACGGAGATGAAAACTTCTTTCATTGAGAGGATAGGAGGAAAACTTGGATCATTGATAAGCACCACAAATAGCAACATTCCTTCGGAAAGGCTTTAGGTGAAATCTAAACCAAGATAACACCAACGAATAAATTGTTGGGTTGGAAAGATCTCGTGAACGAAGAGAAATGATGGATTTAAATATCTCATTCCTGACAATTTGTGAATCAAGAAACACGAAGGGAAATTGCCAAGAGTGACATAACACCATCTCAAGAGATAAGGTAGAAAGAATTGCACTTCGGAATGCAAGAAGAAGAATACTTGAACTACTCAAAACAAAACATGTGTTGGAACCATGTTTATTTTGAAGTATGGCTTGACGGATCTTAACTCCGCGAGAAATCTTTATGAACAATTGAAGAATGAAAAGAATCCTTGATGAAGCATCATGTAGAGCCTCCATGAAGAACTCCGGTAAGAAAAGGATGATAAAAGGAAGAGAAGTTGCAAATACAAGGTGAAACCTTGCAGTGATAAGATGAAGCTTTGAAATGATATAGCCGAGAAAACTTGGAACTCCGGAAAGAAAGATGAACAATTGAAACCGAGAATTTATTCATCATGAACAAACTCCGAAAGAAGGAATTAATCACTTGGATGAAACAAGAACAAGAATTATGTTATGCATATCCTTCACCAATTTAGATTGCTGACAAGCAATGGATTAGGCATACTACTTATTCTCGTAGAAAGGATTAAGATAGATATGGCGCAAACTTGAGAAGGTCTTCATCGAACCACCGGTAGGACTGAAAAGAACGAATGAATCTATATGATAACGAAGGAAGAGAACTCTTGAACAAACCACCGTAATAACTTGAAAACAATTGAAGAAAAAGAACGAATCGCCGGGAAGAATTAGAAAAGAACAATGATGCTTGAGAGAATTTAGATATAAGAGATTGAAGAGATGACAATCGACTAGAGAATACTTGAACGATGCAACCGATAAGATTTGGAGAACGAGAGTGAAAGCTGGAATGAATAATTCGAGATGATGGGCTCGAGAATCAAACTGAAAAGACTCTGAAATGCTCCGGATGGGTGAAAAGAATTCTCACAATCAAAACAATTATGAGGATGGCACGAAGCTAGAACCATGAATCTTGAAGAGAATGGAGCAAGATTAAAGAGAAACTCTTCTTCAGTCTTCAAAATTCGAGAATGACGACGAGAAACACCACCATGAATTGTTGAGATACTCCGGGATGAAAATTAGAAAGGTTGAACCACAAGATGAAAAGAATTTGAAAGATCTTGGAGAAAGCCATATGACTGATGATAACTCATTCTTACGTCAAACTTCGAAAAGAATTTGGGAATAGCTCCGGGAAAATTAGAAGAGTTAGGTAAGATCCTGGGAAAAGACCTGTGGGTTAGGGCCCACTCAAAAGAAACACCGTTGAACGATTTAAAAGATAGATTGCGCCGGTAGAATTAAATGGCTTGAATGAGATAACAATCTTGAAATAGTTTGAACGGATTAAGAATGGAAACACAAATCTTCTGAGATATCTTCAACACTCCGGAACAATTAAATAGCGATAAGTGGATGATTAAGAGGTGCACCGGCATGAGAAAACATTTGCAACAATGAAAGGAAAATGATCAACACCAAAGCTTGAGTTAAATCCACCGGAAAAGAATACGAGGATGAAGAATGATGAACTTGGAGCTGTTGAGCATCTTCATGAGGGATCACTGGATCAGAACATTGATTGAAAAGAGTGAAGAGACTTCACACCAATAAGATGGATATCCGATTAAGAAATCTGAGTCCTTGAAGAAAAGGGGTGGGAGGGTGGGAAAACAAAGGCAACTTGGGTCGGATGAAACGAACACCGTTGAAAACTTAGAATTGATCTCGCAGATGTTGAAAATGATCGGATCCACTTGAAGAGAAGCACACCGGTTGAGAAAAGAATTGACATGACAAGCTCAGTGATCAAGAAGGATTAGTATTCACATAGCAATAAGAGAACATCATTTAGAATAAGGTATGGAATCAACACTTGACTTCGAAGCAACTCGAATACCACAAAAACAAAACAAAAACAAAGGATTTGGCTTGCAGAATAAGCCGGAAACAAACATATGATAGATCCCGTATCGTATCATGTGTGTGTTGGAAAGATATCTTACGAGATACTTGAATTCCCACCTATAAACTCCCGAAACTTTCTGGTTATGCAATCTGGTGTTGGGGATACAGGGACACAAAATATATCACCCAAACTAACAATACCTAGATCCACCAGATCCATCCGTCAACACATAACCAAGAAATCCTCGAAATCGTGTACCTCGACCTTCAAAAACATCCGTTATACAAGTCATGGCAATACTCCCTTTTCGCCTCGATCGGGCTATCGGGTTATCTCACCAACAACTCGCACAAAAGAGATTTCGATGTCGGCAAAACTCGTATTCCAGAACTGCAACGATAAAATTGTGACGACAACACCTCGGAGCTCAACTCCCGGGACACTGCCACAACCCCTAAATGTCGAGGCACCAAGAACAATGTTCTCGTCACAAAACCATCGAACGATTCCAAGATACCCACGTGATCCTAAAAAATTTAGTGAAATTTGGGAGAGGAAAGTCAAAACTCTACGTCAAGATACCTCACCGGAGCGGCATTAAGGACCGAGGAGTAAAAAAATCCTACTCTCCGATATATATAATCCTAAGACTCAAAACATTTTCCGTTCTAGACTCAACAACGCCAAAAACAATCAAGTAGGGGGCTCCTAAGTCGGGAAGGCTCGATTACCAACTTGTAATCCCTCGATGCGGCTATATCTCCCACGTGTCGAAGCACGACTTAGAGGCATAACCGCATTGAAAGCAATGTCGCAAGTGAGGTAATCTTCACACAACCCATGTAATACATAAGGGAAAGAGATACATAGTTGGCTTACAATCGCCACTTCACACAATACATGAGTAAAGCACTACATCATACAGATACAATCAAGGTCCGACTACGGAACCAAAATAAAAGAAGACTACCCCAAATGCTACACAGATCCCCGATCGTCCCCAACTGGCTCCACTAATGATCAAACTGAAACAAAACAACACAAAGAACAAGATCTTCATCGAGCTCCTCCTTGAGCTCGGGTGGCCACCGCACAGTTTCATCGGCACTGCAAACTGGTTTTGAAATATCCGTGAGTCACGGGACTCAGCAATCTCACACCCGCGAGATCAAGACTATTTAAGCTTAAAGGTAGGACAGGGTAGTGAGGTGGAGCTGCAGCAAGCGACTAGCATATATGGTGGCTAACATACGCAAAAGAGAGCGAGAAGAGGAGGCAAAGCACGGTCGAACATCTATGATCAAGAAGTGATCCTAGAACAACCTCGCAAGCATAACTCCAACATCGTGTTCACTTCCGGACTCACCGAGAAGAGACCATCACGTTACACACGCCGTTGATGTATTTTAATTAAGATCAACTTCGGTTTTCTACAACCGGACATTAACAAATTCCCATCTGCCTCATAACCGTGGGCACGGCTTTGAAAGATAATACCTGCGGGGTGTCCCAACTTAGCCCATTATAAGCTCTCACGGTCAACGAAGGATATTCCTTCTACCGGGAAGACCCGATCAGTCTCGGAATCCCGGACTACAAGACATTTCGACAGAATAAAACAAGACCAGCAAAGCCGCCCGACAAAGCCGACAAATCCTGATAGGAGCTGCACATATCTCGGTCTCGTGGCACACCGGATGAGCCAGACGTCGGGTTGGCATAGACCCGATTGCCTGGGGCGCCGGACATCGCTGGTTTGGGCCAAGACTCAAGGAGCACTGGTCCGGGGTTAAAATAAAGATGACCCTTGAGTCTGCAGAACCCAAGGAAAAAAGGCTTAGGTGGCAAATGGTAAAACCAATGTTGGGCCTTGCTTGGAGGAGTCTTATTCAAAGCGAACTGTCAAGGGGTCCCATAAATCACCCAACCGTGTAGGAACGCAAAATCCGGGAACATAACACCGTATGACGGAAACTAGGGCGGCAAGAGTGGAACAAAACACCGGGCATAAGGCCGAGCCTTCCACCCTTTACCAAGTATATAGATGCGTTAATTAAATAAGATATATTGTGATATCCCAACAAGTAAACATGTTCCAACAAGGAACAACATCTCCATGTTCCAACAAGGAACAAACTTCATCTTCACCTGCAACTAACAACGCTATAAGAGGAGCTGAGCAAAGCGGTAACATAGCCAATCAACGGTTTGCTAGGAAAGGATGGTTAGAGGTTTGACATGGCAATGTGGGTGGCATGATATAGCAAGTGGTAGGCATCGCAGCAAGGGCATAGCAAAAGAGCGAGCATCTAGCAAGCAAAGATAGAAGTGATTTCGAGGGTATGGTCATCTTGCCTGAAATCCCGCAAGGAAGAAGAACGAGTCCATGAAGAAGACAAACGGACGAAGTCGAATGAATCCTCACCACTCCGGAACGAAACCGAAGCTAACGAGGGAAGCAACCCGGAAAGAAGCAAACAACATAGTAAAACAACCATCACATAAACATGGCATGATGCGCAAACAAGTATGATGCATGTCCGGTTTAAAGAGGCATGGCATGGCAATATGCACAAACAAAACTACAAGTTAAATGGAGCTCAATATGCAACGGGTTGCATATTGACAAAACACCACATCACTTATTTAGTTTGATCTCGTTTAAGCTACCAAACAATATTAAATGTTGTTAAACATGGCAAGAGGTGAAGCATAAGTAAACTATCTAACTAGGCAAGTTTAAATGAGGCCGAAACAACGAACAACAAGTCCGGGAAAATCCTCATATGCATATTTCGAATTTGCTACTGTTCTGCCCTAAACATAATTTTAGAGTTGTTAAACATGCAAATAAAGTATATCATGTTAAACTAGGCATTTTTCTACCCCATTTACATATATAATTTATTTAAACTGAAGTTACGGTTATTTAGTTATGAAATAAATCATTTTAGCATGGCATTAAGGCAAATTAATGCAAACAACAATTATAAACATTTAAATGTTGTTATCATGATGCGGATGACATGTGCACGTTTTATGCAATTTCTATGAAAATGTTGACAAGAGCATTATGAAGCATTTGGTCACCATGGCGGAACAAAACGGGTGCCACGGCAACAAATCCGAAAATGGTGCCACGGAAACATTTCGGTTCCGGTAGCTCATGGAGATATCGGTGCAAAAGAAAGTGTGACGGAAGTGAGTTGAGCAAGATGGTGGGGTGTTCCCGGTTACCGGGTTCCCACGGAACGGTGGCATGACAACGAGGAGGAACAAGCGAGCGACAATTTCGGACACGGTGCAAACGGGCATCTCATACAACATATGCATTCGTCCACGGGCGGTCGTTCCGCGGTATACCTTTGAAGCGTGCCTTTTCGAACAGGTCAAGTTCGGAGGGGAAGTAGTGGTACTCATGGGTCGTAGTGGAGGTAGACGCTCGCGATCGAAGTTGTACACGTTTTTAGAGATGTTCAGGTCGTCGGTAGAGGTACTTGGCGATCCGAAGGGGTACTTGGCGGGTCATCGAGGTACACGGTTCAGAGACGTTCGGCGTCAGCCGTAGTTGTACACAATCGTTGTTGACTTGACGGATCCGAGGGCTCCGCATCGAGGTACTTGGTGAAAACCACGAAGAGGGTACTTGTACTCGCATCATCGTGGAAGTAGTCGTACATGCACGTAGATGAACTTGACGCATCCGAAAGGTACTTGGTGAATCCCCGTAGTCGTGCACAGGGTCGTAGAGGTACTTGGCGTCCCTGAGTCGAGGGTTGTGGTTCCCTTGGGGTTGTAGTCGTGCATGGTGAGGAGCGTCGGGGTACTTGATGGTCTCGAACTCCAAAGTGGTACAAGGAGAGATGCGCGGTCGTGGTCATCTTCGGACCTGGGGCTCCATGACGGTGCCGTGGTGGTCTTGCAGCTACAGCAGCAGCAAGGCGTCGGGGAGGAGATGGTCGCGGCAGAGGACGAAGCAGAGGAGCAGCAGTGCGGGGTCGGACTTGCGGGAGGTGGAGCGACGGAAACAGCGCACGGCGGCCGGACTTGGCGCAGGAGGCGCGCCATGGCAGGGGACGATGGATCCGGGCAGCGGCCGCGCTCGGGACGGATGGCGCGTGGAGGGAGGAGCAAGGTGGCGCCATGGCCCGAGGGCCGCCGGAGTTGGCCGCTGATGGAGTCGCGAAGCCGGGCACGGGCCGCAGGGCGTGAGGTCCGGGTGGGCGGCGGAGCTGCTGGGCTCAGCGCGTTCCTCGGGCGCCGGGGGCAGGAGGCTGCGACGGGTCGCGAGGCGGACGGCGAGCTCGACCGACGGCGGCGTCTGGGACATGGCAGCATGGCGGCGGGACTGCATTTAAGGAGCACGACCAGGAGGGGATCGGGAGGGCTCGCGACGGAGGAGCTCTCGCTCCCTGCGCTGGCAGCGGGCGAGCGCGAGGTGAGAGACGAGAGGGAGAGATGGGGAGGACGAGGGGATCGGGAAGGACGAGGGGTGGCGGCGCTGGTGTTGGGGTCGAGCGAGGAGGGCTGCGGGGATGGAGTCGGGCTAGGTTAGGAGGGTTGGGCCTCAAGGGGTTTGGTGGGCCGGCCTGGGTGGTGGGCTGCGGGAGGCCGCGGTGGCCTGGGCCGACTGCCTGGAGAAGGCCGAGCTGGGCTGGCTCCTCTCTCCTCTTTTCTCTTAAAACAGAGAAAAAGAAAGGAAAGGGAAGAAAAGAAAAAGATTAGAGAAAGAGTTTGGGCCTAGGGATTATTTTCCCGAGCTCGCAAAAATGAGCTCGATCCAGGAAAATAAAAGAGGCATGATTGAAAGATTTAGATCTATAACCATTTGAATTTAATTCGAATGGTATGGACTAGGATTACATTTTGGAAGAGTCCAAAAATGTTAAGAATTTAGGAGGAGCCTCGAAAAAAGAGGTAAGAATTGATGGCAAAGTTTGGGGACCAAACTTGAAGTAGAAAGGGCATTGGAATTTTGCAAGTGTGTTATGGAATGGTTTAATATAGCTCCCTAAATATTGGGAGGATATGTTATAAAGAGAAGTCACCACTGTGAATATCCCTCGATTTAAATGGACCGAAGATCCATGCAATTTGTTTGGAAGAGTTTTAAAAAAATTAATGAAATGATGGCATGATGACGAGATGCAATGCAAAAGATGCTAAGAAGAATGCAACAAACAAAACAAATCACACGACAAAAACTCGGAACCCTGGAAGGCAACTGAAGCTCCGGTCTTGGGGCGTCACATGTTGAGTCAAGGGCTTTGCTATGTTGCTATGATCTTGAAAAAGTAGAAAGAATAAAAGAGTTCATATTGATCTTATGGATAGTGATGACTTCACACATAGAAAGTATGAGGCATAAAAATTTGTTGAGAGTTGATGAACGTAGCCTTGGTCATTGTTGCAATTAATAGGAAGTGATAAGGAAAGAGGGGTTCACATATAAATATATTATCATGGACACCTTTTTATAATTGGGAGCACTCATTAAGTATGACATGCTAAAAGAGTTGACGTTGGACAAGGAAGACAACGTAATGGTTTATGTTTTCCGACATCTCAGTTAAAGTATATTGTCATTGACCTTCCAAACATGTTGAGCTTGCCTTTCCCTCTCATGCTAGCCAAATTCCTTGCACCAAGTAGAGATACTACTTGTGCTTCCAAATACCCTTAAACTCAGTTTTGCCATGAGAGTCCACCATACCTGTTGGGGATATTGATACTGGGCGTAAACCGGCCTATCTGGGCCGGGTTAACTTCATCAGTAGTTCAATGGTGTAAAAGCCCAAGAGGCATGGAAGTAAGGGCCCAAGGCCTGTAGTCGGTTTAGAACCTCAGAATGTAAACCGCCCGATATGTAAACTTGTATTGTAAGTTAGAATAGAGAGAGACCAACCCGATACTGAATATGAACCGGAGGTTAGACTCTCTGAACCGACGAGCGTCACCCGTGTATATAAGGGACGACCGGGCGGTTCAAAGGAGAGAAAAACAACAACTCGAGGCCTAGGCGGCTTATTTGCTCCCTAGTCATCGAGACCACATCAATCCCATCACAAACTAGACGTAGGCTTTACCTTCATCGAAGGGCCAAACTAGTATAACCTCGTGTCTTTGTGTCCGCTTAACCCCTCTAAGTTAACCCAGAAGCGATGGCTCCGCGACTAAGTCCTTTCATGAGGACATCTTCCGTGACAAAACCATTTACGCTTGGCGCCACCGTGGGGCTATCGCATGATGGTTTGATGATCTTGGAGGGCAAGCTCGGCGGACTCGAAGGCTACGCCAGGGCCGGATGACCAAGAGTCGTCGCGCAAGCTCTACATCGACGATGCAGTCTGGGCCCCGAGGCCGCTCGATTGAGTACGGGTACCGGTCCCCTTTGGTGGCATACACGCTTTCATCGGCAAGATCGGTGAGCCAGGCCTGCCGGACATCCGCACCGCCTCGCCGAGACGGCTCGGCGGCGTAAACCTGCCCAGTTAAACCGGCCGCTGCGTGCTTTCGGGAGTCATCCACGGAGGAAATTATGAAGACGGATCGAATCTGGTGGCGAGACCATCGCCTACTCGGATGACGAGTCGTCGAACGGAGAAATTGAGTCTCTCAGATCACCGCAATATGGCCGATTGGGGCTGTTCCGACGGTGACAGATTCCGACCCTTTGATCTGCCCAACCGGGTTGGAATATTCATGGCCGGTACACAAGCGATGCTTCACTCTTCGGCCGCTCCGACAATGGTCGCCGGTTCAACAGCGGTGACGGCAGCCGGGGCAGGAGACCCTGTGCGCCCGCCGGCTCAAGTTTTATCAGAATTGTTTGACGCGTTGGCCGTGCTCATGGCAGAGGGTAACCCGGCGGACCAGGACGTTCACAACACGGAGATTGCGAAGGTGAAGGAACAAATTACTCAGGCTAAAGCGGATCTGGCAGCTGCAGACGCCAGGATGGCGGCAGAGCGGGCCGCTTTGGATGCACAAGCTTATAGGCTCATGCTGGATCAGAACGCGTCGCATGAAGTCATGAAGAGGAAATACAGATCCTGCTTTCCTTCGCCGAGGGAAGAGATCTCTTCAACACCCCAGAGCAGGACCAGTAATCCGCCGGTGGTAAACCGGGCGGAGGCACTGGGACGGGCGCGTTCAGCCCCGCGTAATAGATCTACTCGCCATCATACCGCACGCCAAAGCTTTGCAAACACCTCCGTGTCACTACTCCAACCCGATGGATAACCTTGTTGCTGCTGCGCACGGTTGAGGCGATTCCAGCTTGAGGGCGATTCACCACAAGCGTAGAGACGCTACCGGTCAAGGAACTCCTTAGGACAGCTCGTCCAACAGAAGCGATTCGCACAACCGAGATCGGATCCACTCTACCCCCGCCTAAGCCGGAGCTATAGCAGCGCGTGGATGAACCGCCGTATTGGTAATGCCCGGCGCAGCGCGCCCGTGGCAACAACCCGCGGGTGGTTTCGACAACGCCAGAGGTGGTAGACCGGGCTCGGGCATGTAGGGAGGCCGAGCTAGCAAAGACAAAGATCGGATTATCACCACGCCGGTTCTCCCACCATCTTCGAGCCTGGGGTTACCTCTAGCTCTTTGGGGTGCCTTGCCTCGCCCCTCATTACGCAATGTACGCTGCCCAAGGATTTCAAGGGGCGCGCAAGGTGCCAAATTACACCGCCGATCCGCTCCGTAGCATGGATAGAGAGTTATGAGATGGCCATGGAGATGCGGATGTGGATGAAGCCGCTGCGGGTACTTCACCATGATGCTCGAGGGCACGGCCCGCATTTGGTTGAAAAGCTTGCCACCCAATTCCATCAGCTCATGGGCCTAGTTGCGGACCCGGTTCATTCAGAATTTCAAAGATACCTGTAAGCAGCCCATGTCTGTGGTGGACTTGGCGGCTTGTGTCCATGGTGAAGGGGAGTCAACAACCCATTGGGTACGCCGTGTCTCGGAAATCTTACATTCTTCGCATCGATCAACGCTGATTCTTGCGATCTTGACCCTAGAGGGCAACTGCCGGTTTAAACCTTTAAAGTTGAAGCTGGGACGCATGAAGCGGTTTTGCAATGACATGGGCACTCTCATGGGCGCTTTAGTGAAGTATGTTGATTCTGATAGTACCAAGGATCCCGAGTCTGATGATGATGATGAGACAGGAAGGAAAGAAGAACAAAGAACTCCAAAGGCCAAAGAAGATCACCCAACGGTAACGGTGGAAATAAGCGTAGTTTAACGGCAACATGGATTTCGTAGCCAACACCAACGACAGACAAGGGCCACGCGCAAGGGTAAACAACCGAATCGAGGTGGAGCACCTAATCCCAATCCGGACCGCTTGAACTATCTGCTGAATCAACCTCGTCCAAGCATGGGACGAAGGAGGCGCCAAAGAAATCACCTCGAAGGATTGTTACATTATGCAGAGTTCAAAAGTTCTAATGCTTTCCCAGATGATCAAGGTTCCGCGGCGGTTCGGGTCTAGCCCGGGTTATGGTGGAGGAAATTCGGTCTAGGGTTTAATGGTAATCCGGCGACATAACAATCGTAATAATCGTAATAACTGTGGTGGTTACAATCAGCAGCAAGCAGCAATGGGTTATCGAGTAACCCAAAGCAGCTTGAATAGTGGGCAGTACCACGCCTTCACCACCAGCTTAGACAAGCGAGACCGAAGCTTCAGAAGCGGGCAATAACGTTGTTGAACCGCCGTGCCTCATTACCTACGCTGGTCGAGCAGCCCATTATGTGGAGTAGAGAGGATCATCCTCCCGGTTGACAATCCGGGTCAGCTAGCCTCGTGGTGGCACCTCGTGGGAGGTTATAAGTTCACCAAGGTGCTTATGGACGAGGGAGCAGCATCAACATCCTGTACTACGAGACCTTCCGTCAGATGGGGTTAACAGATAAACATCTCAAACCGCCCAATACAAGGTTCCATGGTGTGGTGCCCGCAAATCAGCGATCCGGTTGGTAAAATAGCTCGAGGTGGCCTTCGGGGATGAACATGATTCCAGATCAGAAACATTGACGTTTGAAGTGGTGAAAATTCAAAGTCCGTATCACGCCCTGTTTGGGCGGCCGGCTTATGCCAAGTTCATGGCACGGCCTTGTTATATCTATTTGCAGCTCAAGATGTCGGGTCCCAAGGGGACAATAACGGTTCATGGGAGCCGCAAGATCGCTTTGGAACGTGAGGAAGGTGATGCGGCCTATGCAGAGTCGGTTTGTGCTACCGAGGAGTTGAAGTATTATAAGGACAATGTTGATCCGGCGGACATGACTCCGTTGAAGAAGCCAACTACAGAGCACGACCCGGCCCTCAAGTTCAAATCGGCACCGAGACTAAGCTTGTTGACTTCGTGCCGGTGATTCGCCCAAGCAGTTTAGCATCGCCAACTTGATCCGAAATAGGAAAGCGCTCATCGAAGTTTATCCGTGAGAACCGGACATTTTTGCATGGAAGACTTCGACATGCCGTGTACCGAGGGAACTCACCGAGCACACTCTTAATGTTGATCCCAAGCACCGTGAAACAATTCTCTGCCGGTTTAATGAGGAAAGGCGAAGGCCATTGGAGAGGAGGTTGCTGTGCTCTTAGCAGCGGGCTTTATCGCTGAAGTTTTCCATCCGAGTGGCTTGCTAATCCGGTGCTGGTCCTTAAGAAAACGGCACTTGGCGATGTATGTGGATTACATGATCTTAACAAGGCTTGTCCAACAGATCCTTTTGCCTCCCCCGCATTGACCAGATTATTGATGCCATCTGCGGGTTGTGAGCGTTTGAGCTTTTTGGATGCATATTCGGATATCATCGATCAAGATGGCGCTTAAGGGCCGTGGAGAAGATAGCGCTTATCACCCCTTTGGAGCCTTCGTTATGTGTCTATGCCCTTTGGGCTCAAGAGCGCCAAGCAACTTATCGGCGTAGGTATGTAATTGCTTGCATGAACAGATCGGCCGTAATGTGCATGCCTATGTGGATGATATTGTGGTTAAATCAAGGAAGAAGGAAACACCGATTGATGATTTGAAAGAAACCTTTGACAACCCGCGGGTTTACAAGATGATGCTCAATCCGCCAAATGTGTTTTTGGTGTTCCGAGCAGTGTTATTGGGTTTTCGATCCAACAGGGGATTGAAGCTAATTCGAGAAGATTACGGCTATCACCTCCTGGCTAAACCAAGGTGTATTAATGATGTCCAGCGCTTACGGGCCGGATTGCCGCTACCGAGCCGGTTTATCACCGCCTTTGGAGAGAAGGCCATCCCTTTATACCAGATGTCAAGAAGACAGATCGCTTTATCTCGAGTCCAAATTACCGATGAAGCGTTGAGGACTTAAAGCGCAATTGGCCAACCCACTGCATTTCGCCGCTCCCATCGACAAGGAGCCGCTTCGCTATATGTTGCTGCTAACGCCAGTATGTTAGTGTGGCCATTGTGGTAGAGCGAAGGAGGCAGGAAGGAGAATCCGTTCAACGTCCGTTTATTATATCGAGGTGTTTATTGAATCCAAGCAAAGATATCTCGCATTGGCGTAAGCTGGTGTATGGAGTTTTTATGGCAAGTCGAAGTCAAGCAGATTTCCAAGGGCACCCCATCACGATGGTCGGCCTCAACTCCCTTAGGGATATCATACAGTAACCGGAGGCGATCGCCGGATTGCCAAGTGGGCTATAGAGCTTGGGCCGCACGGTTTGAAGTATGTACCCTGGACGACGGTGAAGTCTCAAGCACTTGTGGATTTCATTAATGATTGGACGGAGTTGCAAGCTACCAAGAAAAGCCGATCATACATATTGACCATCCATTTTGACGGATCCAGCAGCTTGAGGGCTCGGGGTGGAGTTGTATTAACTTCCCCACGAGGTGACAAGTTTTGTTACGTTCTCCGCTTAATGTTCCCTTGTACTAACAATGCAGCTGAGTATGAAGCCTTGCTCCATGGTCTTCGGGTGGCTAAGGAGATGAATCTAAGCCGGGTTAAGTGCTTCGGTGACTCGGACCTAGTGGCTCAACAGGTGTCTGGCACGTGGGATTCCAAGGACCCACTCATGGCTGCATATCGTTGTGAGGTGGATGTTGTCGTAGGTCATTTCAAAGGCTATCAGGTGGACCACGTGGATCGTCGGAAGAATGAAGCGGCAGACGCTTTGAGCCGGTTGGGCTCTCAACGAAAACCGGTCCCGCCCAATGTTTTTCTCGACGATCGCATAATCCGCTCGGTCAAACTCCCCGATGAAGCGGATTTGGCTATTCATGATCCGGAGGCTCGCTTGGTGGCAGCTCGCATGTCATTCCGATTGACGCCTTCCTTATCCGGGCGACATGAACCGGGCGAGTTACCGTAAGATGAGACGCTGGCCCGGCAGATAATTCGCGATCTAAGTCTATGACCATTGTTAATGGTGAGTTGCATCATTGCAGGTGTCGTGGCGTTTCAACGCTGTGTGTCCCCTGAGGAAGGCTGCGAAATATTGCGTGAGATCCACGAAGGAGATTGTGGTCACCACGCCGGCTCAAAATCCTTGGTGGCTAAACCGTTCCACCACGGTTTCTATTGGTTGATTGCCCATGCTGATGCGGAAGATCTGGTCAGACGATGTGATGGTTGCCAAAAGTTTTCCAGACGCAGCCATGTACCGCCCAAGAATTGAGGATGATTCCAATTACTTGGCCGCTTGCATTTGGGGTTGGATATGGTTGACCTTTCAAAAGGTCCAAGGACAAGAAGACCCACCTGGTGGCGGTTGACAAATTTACAAAGTGGGTAGAGGTAGAACCCATTAGCAAGTGTGATGCGCCACGGCGTTTCGGGCCATCAAAAGGTGATTTTCCGGTTTGGTTTTCCACACAAGATCATTACAAATAATGGTACCAATTTGTCCAAAGGTGCTATGAAGGAGTTCTCGCGAACGTGAGCACATCCGGCTTGACGCTTTCTTCAAGAGCTCACCCACAGTCCAATGGTCAAGCGGAAAGAGCCAATCAAGAGATCTTGAGAGGCATCAAGCCCCGGCTTATGGTCCCTTTGCAGAGGACGCCGGGTTGTTGGGTAGAAGAGCTACCGTCTGTGTTATGGAGTATAAATACTACACCTAACAGATCCACGGGATACACGCCGTTCTTTATGTTTTATGGAGCGGAGGCGGTTCTCCCCAGCAACATCCGTCATGATTCACCTCGTGTGGCAGCCTATGTTGAAGCAGATAACGAGACGGCACGACAAGACGCTTTGGATCGGCTGGATGAAGAGCGTGACATAGCAGCTGTCCGCTCGGCGATTTACCAACAGGATCTTCATCGTTATCATAGCCGCCGGGTCAGAACCATAACTTTTCAAGAAGGAGATTTGGTGCTTCGACTCATCCAAGACCAGACTGATATGCACAAGCTGTCCCCACCTTGGGAGGGGCCTTCGTGGTCAGCAAGAATCACACAACGGGTCGCATTTATCTGATCGATGTTCGAGAGCATAAAGACTCACGCACGTCAGAGGAGGAGACCAACAGGCCGTGGAACATAGCTCATCTTCGGCCTTATTATACCTGGGCCATCGGCTCTACTTATGTACATATTCTGACTGAATCAAATAATAAACCGGAGCCTCGGCTAAAGCGGGTATCTGCTCATTACATCATGCGTGGTTACATGGAGTTGTTCTGTCTTAAAAGCGCCTCCGTTTACCCCTTGAGTTTGCTTTTCAACAAGCTTTGTGATATCACTTGGGGGGCTTGGTCGTGTCCGAACCAATGCAACACCTTTTGATAGGCGAAAGCCACCAGATCACTTGGAGACATGGTCAAGTCTGAACCGGTCATGCCTCTTGATCGCCTAAGGCCACAAAGTCACTTGGGGCTTGGTCGAACCCAACCATTGCCACGCCATTTGATCGGCGTAATGCCACGGTTTCAGCTTGGGGACCCGGCTGACTCGAACCATGGCTACACCTTATAGGGAGTTTGGTCATGTCCCACCATGGTAACACCATCCGATCGCTCAAGATAACTTTATTTTTGCAAACGGTTTATCATTGCCTTTGCTCCCATGTTTGTCATAACTAGTATTTGATTTTTGCCGCGTTTCTTAAACCGACAACATTTTTAAACCGTTTTCAAAACTATCAGTTGATGGAATTCGGTCAATTTTTTAATCCGGAGATAATTTCTCCGGTTTGATGTTTTTTCTGTTAACATCCTATTACGGAGTAACAGGGGGCTTAGTATGACCTGGCACGGTTTACGTGGTAAACCGGCAGTATAAATGACAGGAGCTGTTTATCTCCTTTGACGGTAAGGGTTTATACAACCTCCGCTTCAAGATTGGCTAAGCCAACCTTATGCCCAGCGATGGCAGGTATTTGATATCATAAATTTCGATTATATACCTTAATATTTCATTTTTATGAACATCACAAACCAGTTGGCGGCATAAACCGCCGTGGCGGTTTAAGATTTTCTAACTGCAGGCAGTATAAGAGGGAAAGTTTCGCTCATTCAAGCAAGAGTATCCGCACCTATGCACGAAGGCATGTTCAAAGCAAGCGTGTTGGCTATCCTATTACAAGGCAACGTGGTGCCCAAATAAGATCGTTGTTTCTTGGCGGAATGTAATGAAGTAGATCTTCAAACCGGCTTGCGGTTCATGTTTGCTCGCCGCCCCGGTTTGATGGTTGTGGGTCGCCCGCGCCGCTCGCCTCTTCCTCTCTACTCAGCTGCCGGAAATCAACAAGGGTCCAATGATTCCCATTAAAGCTTGAAAGACAACCTCTTCATGGATCAGGGAAGTTGGGTCAATATCGTGAGCATAGGTATGCTTACGGATTGAGGGATCGTGTTCTCCGCTTCAGAATAGGTGCAGCCACTCGCTTGTTCTCGATCATCATAATCGAGCTTGATAATGCGACAAGTTGGCTTCTTCGCTAATTGGCAAGCCGAGGGCGACCGCCTGTTTATTGCTCTCAAATCATCTTCGTTGAACTCGAGCCGCCTTCCTTCGTGATCGATAGCCCTGAGCCGCTTCAATGGGATCGAATCGCACCCATGCTTTGGCCCGATTATATGTTGATGGCGCCGGTTCGAGCAGCAGATTTCTTCAGCTCTTCAATCCGGGCGGGAAGCATGGACAACCTCCTAAGGGTATCTTGAATTACGGAAGGTGCTGGATTGTTGTGGGATGCGGTGGAGATGATCCGTGCGCTCCAGTATACAGCTGCTCTATTAAGGTATAGGCAACCTTCAATTTTTTCCGAATGTCTGACCCCAAGTGACCAATACGTGTCCTACAGCATTGCAAGAGAAATTACAAACCGGACTTATCATAAGAAAGGTCAAGATTATCATAGAATCCAACGAAAATTTACCGAAGATGGCAGCAGTCATGGCATGCACTTGCCGCTTCACGCTGGTCAGCTCATCTACCACCGGTTTAAGGGCAGCCTCAGCATTTTCAACCTTTTTGGTCAAAGCGCCTTTTCAAGATCCCACCGCCCGCTCGCACTTGAACCACTCTTTGAGTTGCTCCATAATAGTTAAAGCGTTTTTCAGCTCATCCTTGGCCTTGGAGGTTTCTGCTTGTTGAGATTTCAGATTCTCTTGGAGGTCCTGGATTTGTGAGGCTTGTTGACGTATCTCACTCTGCAACAAAAAGAGAGCATGTTACATATCGTCATTTCAAAGTCCCCAGTGCATAACCTGTTATACACTTGGCACTTGGGGGCTAATGCATATTTGATTTTCATCTGTCACCAACTTACAAAGTCCCAAGCTCAATACAAGTATTCAACTTGGCACTTGGGGGCTAATGGTTATTTGTTCGAACATGTACTGATGTGGCGATATAAAATACAGTCCCGGTTTAACAATGATAAGTTGAACCAGCCCTTGGGGGTTACATCAGCGGATTCTGAAGCATTGAGTTTATGCTAAGTCCCGGTTTAACTACGCTAAGTTGAACCGGCCCTTGGGGGCTAGGAGAGTTAACAAAAATGGAAATATTCATGCGAGAAAAGAACATGGAGGTTACCTCGAGTTTCTCGTTCATCATTTTCACCAGGCCAGCTTCATAGTCACGGCTAGTATACAGCCGGTTCAAGTAGCCGGAGTGAAGGTCTTGGGGGTTCAGAGCGGCATAAGTTGCCAGATCAATATCCCACTTGCCCTTGTTCATAGTGGAAAACTCCTCTTTGGTAGAATGTTTGGATAAAGCAACCGGATTGCCCGGTTCGCTATGGCCAAAACCGGTAATTACGACATCGTCGTCCTTGGAGTCGCCGGTTTGACCAGGGACCGCCAGTTTATCAGCAGGCCGGAGCGGACTGGTGGATTCTTCAATTCGGGTTGGGCTTCTGGGCTGATCAGCAGAAAGGGCGGTGTCAATAGGCCTTTCTTCAGTAACAAGATCGTCATTTTGCTGTGGCGGGTCATTGGGCGTGTCTTCACAGATAGCCGCTTCAAGATTTGGGGTGCCGCCTGTTCAGGGCGCTTTCTTCGCTCGATCGCTTTGTCATTTGAGCCTTTTTGCTCGGCCTAGGCTTGGCCCTGAAAAAGGCACAACAAGAGTCAAACACGACATATACTACACAATGATGCACTACAAATAATATGAAAGGTAACTTACCCAAGCACCGTTTTTAGCGGCGGCAGCTGAAAGGTGATGACTCTCCGGATGAGGAGGGAAGTGACCGATAATCGAATCGACGGATTAAGGGGTTGACGAAACCAGCTCGCTTTAGGAGGAGCACCGACAAGCAAATTAGAGACCTCTGAACGACGTTTCCGAACCGGACTGTTTGGTAAACCGGTGGAGGTAACTACTTGGCCGCTGTGCCGAGTTGTACGACGAGCTTCATGCTGTTGAGTCTTCATAAGAAATTTGGGATCCAAGTAAGCAAGGGGATGAGAAAATTTAATTTTCCGGTTTGCCTGACGATTTTTTAGTGAAGGCAAAGGGTTTGAGTCAGAGGAGAGAATGGTTACCTCTACAAAGATCAAGATTATCGCTTCAAAGATCGCCCCGACAAGCATCATCATTAATTAGGCATGTGAAAAGTAAGCCAAGTGAATCAAGTTCTACCTCAACGTCCGGATTACCCACATCATCATCCGCAGCCGGATCAGAAGAGGCAGTGGTTTTCCTCTTATGAGTGGTCTTCTTGACAGCTTTTGTCTTTTGCCTAAGTGGTTTTTCTGGGTTTGTCCGGCTTCTCCGGTTTCTCTTGTGGGCGTTGCTCCAGAATGGATCATCGCCTGGTTAAGCAGCGATCGATATTAAAAGTTATACCGAGATGGCGGCGACATATTCAAGAAAAATAATAAATCTTACAGATGGCGGTTTGTTGGTAGCGCAGAAGGGAGCAGACCGGTTCGCACGTAGATTTTCCGTTCGCTCAACATCTTTTTCACCGCTTGGTGACCTCATCATCAATGGTCGGATGTTAATGTGTTGGAGGGGTCGTCGACACTACCAGTGTACTCACACATTAAACCGAAGCGCTGGGAGAGGGGCAGTATGCTCCATGATATCCAACAACGCGCAAGATCAATTCCGGTTAAACCGTTAGCCATGAAGGCTCTGAGCTTGGAAAGTTGAGGAGCATATTTACTTCTCTCACTGGCAGTTAATCTTTGTGGAAAGGGATGTGTGTTGCTGAGTCGCTCCGGACGAAAACCAGGCAGAGGATTTTCATTGGCAGGTGAAGTATCTTTACAATAAAACCAGGTTTGATTCCATTCCTTGGGGTGGCTGTGTAATTTGACATGAGGATAAGTGACCTCCTTTCTTTTCTGAATCGCCATGCCACCTAATTCCGTGTTAGGCCCGTCAGTGAATTCTGTGCGGCGGTTTAGATGGAAGCAGTCTCGAAACAGCTCCACGGTGGGTTCTTCTTGAAAGTATGCCTCACGAGCACTTGGAAGTGGCGTATGTTGGTAATGTAATTGGGGCCTATATCTTGTGGACGGAGTTGAAAATTGGCTAGCACGCCTCGATAAAACTTTGAACCGGCGGATTGAAGCCCCTGCTAGGTGATCTCGCGAAAACTACAACCTCTCCTTCCCGAGGGGTAGGCGGGCATTCTTTGCCGTGAACCCTCCAATGGATGTTATTTTTATCGCTAAAGCGCCGCTTAGGACCAAAGTTGTTTAATTGAGTTTCAAAGACACGGAAGGAGCCCAGCTTGCACTCATACACTTGTTTTGCCATCTACAAAGATATATAAATCCGGTTCAAAGAGATATGTTGGGATAAAGAGAGAACCGGTGTACAATGCTAAATCGGAGACAAAAACGTCTAAACCGGAGTTCTATGAAGCGACGGTATCTACTCAAGAAGTTCTGGCGGTTTAACAAGGGGACTAATGGTGTGTGCCGGTTTATCTAATTTTTTCTATGTTAAGGTAAACCGCCTGGTCTAAGGTCTAAGTATTGAAAGCAATTGAGGTGGTGAACGCCTAAGTGTGCAGAAACAGGTTTCGCAAGTTTTTCTACTACGAAGGATCCGCCGGATCGTAAAATAAGAAAATATTCAAAAGGAAGACAATGAGCAAGATTGATGCAATGAGCAGAGACGATGTACGAGATCCCTGGATGCACGCACGAGACTACAGGCGGAGGCTAAAAGCTACTGCTAATCAGTACAAAGTATCACAGATATATCTAAGAGTCTGTTATGATCAGGAACAGTTCATGGAGTACGACAAGAACAGGAAACCCTAGAATGGATCTAGGTCAAAATGAAACCGAGGACCTACCTGAGCTGAGGAGAGGCGAGAGAATCTGCGTTTCTCTGGTGCGTTCAGGTCGATGCAGCGGCCCAAGACGGTGCAGAGGTCGACAACGGCGGCGGAGCTCTGAGGCCAGCGTCGCGAGGAGGACGAAGAGAAAGGGGACGAAGGGAAGAGAAGGGATGACCCTTCGGGCCTATTTATAAGGAAAGATACCTGTGTCAGGCGCGGGAATCAAGGAACCATAAACCTAGGAAGTGGAGCTGTCGCCTTGATTATAACGGATCTATTAAACAAAGAAGATATCGCGGATGCTATCTTTATGAGGACGTCATGCCGGTTTTCAGCAACCAGAGAAAGTGACATCACGGCGGTTTAACAATTTCAAGAAGGCATTGAAGATGAAGGCTTTTTCTCAAGGATTGACATGAACCTGTTCAAATCAATCTGGGGCCTAATGTTGGGGATATTGCTATCGGGCGAAACCGCGATTCGGGCCGGGTTAACTTCATCAAGAGTTCAATGGTGTAAAAGCCCAAGAGGCATGGAAGTAAGGGCCCAAGGCCTGTAGTCGGTTTAGAACCTCAGAATGTAAACCGCCCGATATGTAAACTTGTATTGTAAGTTAGAATAGAGAGAGACCAACCCGATACTAATATGAACCGGAGGTTGGGACTCTTCAACCGACCAAGGCCACCTGTATATAAGGGGACGACCCGGGGCGGTTCAAAGGGAGAAAAAACAACAACTCGAGGCCTAGGCGAAGCTTATTTGCTCCCTAGTCATCGAGACCACATCAATCCCATCACAAACTAGACGTAGGCTTTTACCTTCATCGAAGGGGCCGAACTAGTATAACCCTCGTGTCTTTGTGTCCGCTTTAACCCCTCTAAGTTAACCCGTAGCGATGGCTCCACGACTAAGTCCTTTCATGAGGACATCTGCCGTGACAAAACCACGACAATACCTACCTATGGATTGAGTAAGATCCTTCAAGTAAGTTGTCATGTTGCAAGCAATAAAAATTGCTATCTAAATATGTATGACTTATTAGTGCAGGTAAAATAAGCTTTGTACGAACGACGGACTGCATAATAAAGGTCCACATACAAGGGGCAATATAAAGTGACGTTCTTTTGCATTAAGATTTTGTGCATCAACCCTAAACGCACATGACAACCTCTGCTTCCCTCTGCGAAGGGCCTATCTTTTACTTTATGTTTTTACTTTATGCTTGAGTCAAGGTGATCCTCACCTTTCCCTTTTTCATTTTATCCTTTGGCAAGCTCCTCGTGTTTGAAAGATCATGATATATATATCCAATTGGATGTAAGTTAGCATGGGCTATTATTGTTGACATCACCTAAAGGTGAATACGTTGGGAGGCAACACATTAAGCCCCTATCTTTCTCAAAGGTCCCAACAAACTCTATAACCACAAGTACTGAGTGAGTGTTAGCAATTGTAGAAGACTACGAGATAGTTGAGTATATGAGCTTGCTGAAAAGCTCTATTGTTGACTCTTTCTGATGTTACGATAAATTGCAATTGTTTCAATGACTGAGATTATAGTTTGTTAGTTCCCACTGAAGTTTTTGAACCATACTTGACATTGTGAATTGTTTGTTACTTAAGCATAAGAAATCATATGATAAATTCTATATATGTTGATGTTATAAGAATGATCATGATGCCCTCATGTCCGTATTTTATTTTTATCAACACCTCTATCTCTAAACATGTAGACATTTTTTCGATTTCGGCTTCCGCTTGAGGACAAGCGAGGTCTAAGCTTGGGGGAGCTGATACGTCCATTTTGCATCATGCTTTTATATCAATATTTATTGCATTATGGGCTGTTATTACACATTATATCTCAATACTTATGGCTATTCTCTAATTTTACAAGGTTTACTATGAAGAGGGGGATGCCGATAATTGAATTTCGGGTGGAAAAGGAGCAAACGTTGAAACCTATTCTCGCACAGCTCCTAAAGTCCTGAAACTCCACGAAACAACTTTTTGGAATTAATAAGAATTTCCGAGTGAAAGAATACGCCAGGGGCCACACTCGCCCAGAGACAGGTGCGCGCCCCTATAGGGCGCGCCTCATCTCCCGGGCCCCTGGTGGCCTCCGGCGTCCATCTTCGCTATATCATCACTTTTACCTCGAAAATCGTGGGCAAGCTTACGGATGAAACTCCGCCACGAGGCGTAACCTTGGCGGAATCAATCTAGGGCTCTGTAGAGCTGCTCGCCGGGGACACTTCCCGGAGGGGGAAATCATCACCAACGCTATCACCAACGATCCTCTCATCAAGAGGGGTCAATCTCCATCAACATCTTCACCAGCACCATCTCCTCTCAAAACCCTAGTTCATCTCTTGTATCCAATCTTGTATCAAAACCACAAATTGGTACCCGTGGGTCGCTAGTAGTGTTGATTACTCCTTGTAGTTGATGCTATTTGGTTTACTTGGTGGAAGATCATATGTTCAGATCCTTTATGCATATTACTACTCCTCTAATTATGAACATGAATATGCTTTGTGAGTAGTTACGTTTGTTCCTGAGGACATGGGTGAAGTCTTGCTATTAGTAGTCATGTGAATTTGGTATTCGTTCGATATTTTGATGAGATGTATGTTGTCTTTTCCTCTAGTGGTGTTATGTGAACGTCGAGTACATGACACTTCACCATTATTTGGGCCTAGAGGAAGGCATGGGGAGGTAATAAGTAGATGATGGGTTGCTAGAGTGACAGAAGCTTAAACCCTAGTTTATGAGTTGCTTCGTTAGGGGCTGATATGGATCCATATGTTTAATGTTGTGGTTAGGTTTACCTTAATACTTCTTTTGTAGTTGCGGATGATTGCAATAGGGTTTAATCATAAGTGGGATGCTTGTCCAAGTTAGGGCAGTACGTACCCAAGTACCGGTCCACCCACATATCAAATTATTAAAATACTGAACGCGAATCATATGAACGTGATGAAAACTAGCTTGACGATAATTCCCATGTGTCCTCGGGAGCTCTTTCCTCATTATTAGAAATTGTCCAGGCTTATCCTTTGCTACATAAAGAATTGGGCCACCTTGCTGCACTTTATTTACTTGTTGCTCGTTACCATTTATCTTACCACAAAACTATCTATCACCTACAATTTCAGTGCTTGCAGAGAAAACCTTACTGAAAAACGCTTATCATTTCCTTCCGCTCCTCGTTGGGTTCGACACTCTTACTTATCGAAAGGACTACGATTTACCCCCTACACTTGTGGGTCATCAACCGGCTAGAACATATTTTCCATGGGTGCCGCCAAGCAGTCCACCAGGCGCTCGACGCGGCCGCCGATCTAAAGCCAGATGACATGCCGCCGAAGACCGCATCGCGCCGCCGCCCGATCTGACCAGCCGCGCGGCGAATTACCGTGGCCGAGGCAGGCCGACCACCACCGTCCATCGGCCAACACCGCTGCTTCTAGATCGGCCGCACCTCCACGCATGTTGGGGTCCCGCCACCCCGAGACACAGGAGGAGGAAGAGCCCCGCCATCGCCGGCGGCCTCGGGCGCAAGCCGCGGCGGCGTCCCAAGGGCGGCGGAGGAGGGGAGGAGGATGGGCTAGGCCCCGGCGGCGGCTAGGGTTGGGGAGCCCGAGTCGCCCGAGCGGGGGGCGACCCGTGCGAGTAATAAAACTTGACCTCCCTGCAAATACTTGGGTCTTCAACTTTCCATTTGGCAATTCTCACGCTCTGAATGGCAGCCTATTATGGACAACGTGCTCAACTTCATGTCGGGAAGGCAAAAAGGTCCCATTACTCGTGTAGGACGACTGATACTGGTTCACGATGTGGTTATGGCGATGCCATGCACCACCTACTGGTTGCCAATGCTCCAAAATGGGCACTTGAGTGTGTTAACAATAGATGTCGTGCTTCCTTCTGGGAGGGGGCAGATGTAATCCATGGAGGGAAGTGTTTAGTAGCATGACAGAGGGTATGGAGACACAAAGAGCTTGGCGGGCTAGGACTTATGGACCTCGAGAGACATGGGCTCGCTTTGCGCCTAGGTTGGGAATGGCTCAAGCGTACTGACACAACTAGACCGTGGCAGGGCCTAAAGATGGCACATGTTCCATAAGTATAGATGACATTCAACAACCTGGTTCACTGGCAGCTGGGGTCAGGTGAGAATGTGTTGTTTTGGAAAGATAGATGGATTAGAGGAGCTAAGATAGAGGAGATTGCCCCGGACATCATGGCCCATATCCGCACCCAAACCATAAATTGAAGACTAGTTAAGGAGGGCTTACCTAATCATCGATGGCCTTCCGACATATCAGGAGATCTCTCCACCAACGGACCGGTCCAGCTCATTAGACTGTGGGAAATTATGCTCTCAGTTTAGCTTGACCCCAACCGACAATATATGGCAATATGGCCGTGGAATGAGCGAGGGGTGTACACTCCTGCTTCGGCTTATCATATGCTCTTCATGGGTGCGATAAAGGTGGCTTTTGCTAGCTGGATATGGAAGTGTTGGGGGCCACTAACTTGCAAAATGTTCTTATGGTTGGCCATTCAATAACTAATCTAGACATACGACCGGAGGCTCAAACATGGTCTTCAAGAGGAGAGATCGCCATGCTTTCTTTGCGACCAAGAGGAAGATAACGTCGGCCATATCCCGCTCCAGTGCGTCTACTTGAGGAAAGTATGGCATTTGACATTCGTCAAGACTAGGATGGATCCATCACCGGTTCCCGCGGTGGCCGATAGACTGAAGAATGGTGGGGAAACTCTTGCAAGCGCATAGCAAGATGCACCGAAAGGCGTTTTACTCTCTAGTCCTGTTGGTTTGCTGGAACCTTTGGAAGCAAAGGAACATCCGATTGTTTCGTAATGCTACAACAACGGTCAGTACGTCGGACTTAGTAACAAAGATATTAGATGAGCCCTGTGTGGGTTCTAGGCTCTAGAAGGAGGGAGAGGAGTGAATTATCTATGTGTGTAGTAGCGTATGAAAGTTGGAGTTGGGGTGGCGCGTTGCTTCAGCCGAGTTGTGGCTGTGAGGCTATTTTCTCTCTATCTTCTGGAAAGCTTTTATTTACAAACTCTTCTATAAAGTTATGGTAGCAATTTGCACATTCTCAAAAAAAAAAAAAAAACCATTGTTTCATTCTCAAGGCCCAACCCAACTAGCATCTTTTAGATTAGGCCCAACCCAATTAGGAAATTCCTCAAACCCTTACTTTTCCTCACCCCTGCGGGCGCTGGCGGTGCTGCATCCAGTCAAATCGGCGGCGGTGCGGCGCCTGCACGTCGACGGCTGCATTCTCAAGCGCGGAGCCTGCACACCGGCGTCTAGCTTGACCCATGCACACCCCACCTTCCTAGCTTCTCCTGCCCCGCTTCATCTACCTCGCTGCTCAGCTGCACTGGCCTGCCCCGCGACGCCGGAGAACGCCGGCGGTTGCCTCTCTTGCTCCCGCACGCCGCACCAGCCTAAGCTCTGCCGGCTGACTGAGGTGAGCTGGACAGGGATTAATTGCTTCTTCGAGTTTTTTCGGATACCCTTCGGAGGCCTGCAACTGAAAGAGAAGCCTCTCCTTCCTCTTCTGTCTCGTCAGGCAAGCCTTCCCTCCTCCTCGGCATCACCCGCAAACCTAGCTACTTGCCGCCGCCGAGGAGGAGATGGCGCCACTCGCACCCAAGCGCCGCAAGGCAGCACCTTCCCCTTCCCCTCCCCTTTCGGAGGCTTCTTCCGACTCCGGCAGCGACTCCGACCTCAACCTCCACGACAACTCCGACCCAGAGGACGGCTTCTTCTCCGCAAGGAGGGCTGCCAATGACGGCGACCAAGATTTCTCTGCCGTAGCTCTCCACCCCCTCTCATTTTCCTTTTGTTCATATATACTTAGATTGCTTAGCTATTTTGTGCCTGTCTCTCTTTGGTTAGAGCGACGAGGAGATCGACCATGAGGAGGAGAGCGACAATGAAGAGGAGAATGATGGTGAGATGGGGGAGCTCGAGGAGGAGTATCGCACCCTCCAGGCCAACCAACAGTAATGTTCCCTTCCACCCGTCCTCTACATCTACATGACTACATGTCTCACTTTCACACGGTTTACTTTACAATCTGCTTCATGATCTCACATGTATTTCTTCTCTTCTAGTTCTGCATAAGCACATATTTTTTTCTTTCACGCGCAGAAGCATTCTTCAGACCTTGAAACAGCATAGGGATGATGATGTCTCGAGAGGCCAGGCAGTCAAAAACCAAAAGGTATTATGTGCGATTGCGCAGCTATCCTTCACATTCATTGTATTTAAGCTTTCAAACTATTAACCTTTACATCCAATTTCTGTTTACTGAAGGCGCTATGGGATAAGACCCTGGAAATGAGATTCTTGCTGCAAAAGGCATTTACCACTTCAAACAAGCTTCCCAAGGTCTGTTTCTCTCCCATGGCCGTAACATTCATCTTCGTTTATTCATCATAATTGATTTTACTTCTGAAGAATGCATGATTGTAGGCCGCATTCTAATGTATATACTGTTCTGTTCTTGCAGGACCCCACCAAGTCAAGGTTCTGCAGTCACGATCAGGAGATCGAGCAAGCATATGTTGATCTGTTGGACTCATCGAAACAGACTCTTGGCTCCATGCTTGAGCTGCAGGAGGTTCGGGCACCTGCTCATGTTTTTTGCTTCAACACTACAGTATAGTCTATACATTTGTTAGTCCAGATTTTCTTACTGCCCACAATATGGTCCCCAAAACTACCTGTAGGCTTTACTAGAGCGGAACCAGGCCGCAAAGGGTGTGAAAGGTACTACTGTAATCCAGTCTCTCTCATTCTGAAAGATGCCTCGAAACGTTTGGTAATCCCGACTTAGTGACAGATGCTTTGCCTAATTCAACTGGAGAGAATGACGAGTGGTTGCAAATGCAGAAAGTGCAGACAAGGTAACCTTTTGCATTAAAAGAGACTCTGATGAAGTACTGTGGGATATACTCTTCAATGTGTTACAGTGTCTTGCATAGCAGCAGATCTTTTGTTAATCAGCACTTATGCAGTTCTGCACTTATATACCAGTATAATGTGTTTTGTGCTTTTGTACCGTATCGTATCAGTAGAATGTGTTTTATGCTTAATACCGATCATTTAAACTCTCCCCTGCTCCTGTATTATAATAGTTTCTTAAGTGCATTTGAGTTAGCGAATTGTTTGTGTGGCGCTGCTATTTTTTCTTTTCTTTTTGGGTTTCATCTTTACAGACATTGTTTTCTGGATTGCTAATTTGCTACCTATTCCTGATTAATGTTGGTGAATTTGGCAACTTGTATTCAGACTAACATCCAGCAAGAAAAAAAAAATAGTTCCACCATATTGGCGAATCCTTAAGTTAGCATGCACTGGATAAATGATTATAAGTATATACACAAACTAATATAAAAGCACTAAGCAGATATTTTTCTGTTAAAAAAAGGCGGTAACTGGAAAACCAAACTTGGTGTGTCGGTTCTAGAGCTTGTCAAATTGCACTTGTATGTATTTTGCTTGGGCTGTTTTTCTTCTTGACTTTCTGCACATATACAGCATAAAACAGCGTTTGATATCATGGTTTTTGTACAGAATGACCCTGTTCAGAAATACTGAGATAGATAAATGGCAGAGGAAAACACAGGTCACAACTGGCGCTGCTGCACTGAAAGGAAAGTTGCACGCATTTAATCAGGTTAGCTGAATGCCTATTTAAGTACTTCTAGTACTTTGTTATTGTGGAACATGCCTTGATATCTAAAATGCTAAAACCTCTGCTTTCCCCTGGTCTTGTATGAGAACAGAACATAAGTGACCAAGTTGCTGGTTATATGAGGGACCCAAGCAGGATGATTAACAGGATGTACCTGCGGAAATCTGATGTTGGTGTATTTGGGGAGGTATTTTAGATTCATCTATTATAATGGGCCACCAGTTCAGTTTCTACTTCTAATTATAATGATTGATTTGTGTCTTCTCATTCATTTTGCAGAGTGCAGCACAGCCTGCTACTGCTGTGGAGGTTTGAGCAATACTTCATTCTTTAGTTAAATTATTTCAAGCTTGCTTGTCTCTCATTGTTCTATTCAGATTCTGTGTTATGTGTTCTAGTGTAGTTCATTTCTTCCATTGAGGCGAAACTTCATGCAGCCTCAGTTATTTATCTCGCTGACTATTTAGGATGTGCTGTGTAGTAACCGTCCTGGTCTCATATGTTCACCCCTTGTTGCAACTCAGGGCAAAGATGTGGAAGGTGATCCTGAACTCATCGATGATTCTGAATTTTATCATCAACTTCTCAAGGAGTTTCTCGAGTCATGTGATACGGGGGCATCTGGTTAGCTCATATCCAACTAGTGTTCACCTGCACATCTCTTTTTGTTGTTGCCCTGAATGCAATGTTTCTCGAGTCATGTGATACGGGGGCATCTGGTTAGCTCATATCCAACTAGTGTTCACCTGCACATCTCTTTTTGTTGTTGCCCTGAATGCACTGATGGACCATGGTGCTGCAATGTTCACAGAATCCGCATTTTACGCTCTGAGGAAGAAGCAGCACAAGAAGAGAAAACTTGTTGACCGCCGTGCTTCAAAGAGCAGAAAGATAAGGTAGGCTTGCTTTGGGCGCAGTCTGTTTTTCTTCCATGGGATTGCTATCAACTTGTTTATGTTATTTTCAGGTACAGTGTCCACGAGAAGATTGCTAATTTCATGGCCCCAGTACCGATGACAGTTCCTCCGATGGCTTCAAAATTGTTTGAGAATTTATTTGGAATGGGCAACCAAAAGGCCCCTGCTCTCTGATTTAAGAAACGATTCAAAATTTTGACATCAGAAGAAGATTTAGCCATTCCTTCTTACGTACTCCCTCCATAAACTAATATAAGAGCGTTTAGAATACTAAAGTAGTGATCTAACCGCTCTTATATTAGTTTACAGAGGGAGTAGTTTTAAACTGTAATATGTGATGGCCTTACTGCTAGAAGAGCAGTGAAGCAAAATTGTTGTATCGTTGGGCCCAGGAAGCGCATTTCTGTTTCTTTGTAATGGATGGTATAATTCAAATCCCATGGGAGTGATATAGATCGGTGCTGTTGAAACTGGAGATGGGCCAGCAGACAATGTCCCTTCTGGAGGGTGCACCAACTCGCGGTTCTGCGCCGCTGCCATATCTTTTTTCAGCTGGGTCAAAATTATTTTGCTAGCACACTGAACTTCTTCAGGTCAACCTGCATCAACACGGCAACCAATGAAAAACAATCTTTTATGCATGGATTGACATGGAGCGAGGAAGAGAGGAAGTAATCTTGAATGTAATCGAACAGATGGTGCCTTCTCGGGGTAGTCCTTGTCACAGAACAGCTTCATCTGGTAGATGCGACCCTCGTGGACAGTCAGCAAAGGTTGGGTAAGATAAAAAAAATTAAGTAATCTAAATGGCAATAACTGAAAGAAGAGTAGTTTGACTGCAATTCCACCAAATAGAACAGGAAGCAAACATTTTATCGTTTGGACTTGCTCACCTCAAGCCAGATGGGGCTCATCATTCATTGCTCAAGCAGTTCCTCACGCCAAAAAGTCAGGCGCAGAGACTAACCTTCTCAGGTTCTGTTGGCATCTTACCTACCCGATACGCCAGGGCTATTTCTCGCCCGCTGCGAGACAAGTAGTCACTCTCGCCATCAGCGATCCTGCCAACGGGCCGGTCGAGCTAGTGGTTTTTCTGTGCGCGCAGGAACAGTTCGTTCATGCTGGTTTTTCCGGTTTGGTGTGCTTCGCTCTGGTTTTCTTTTGTGTTCGTTTTTTCTTTCATTTTTCTTTTTCTGTTTTTCATTTTTTTTCTTTCTACTTCCTGTTTTTTTACCTTTTCTTTTTTCTTCTCTGCGGTTCTTTACGAATTTTCTTTGGCATTACAAATTGCTCTTCCTTTTATTCTCTTTCTTCTTATTTTTTCAAAATACTCCATCCGTTCCTAAATAATTTTCTTTCTAGAGATTTCAACAAATGACTACATACGGAGCAAAATGAGTGAATCTACAATTTAAAACATGTCTACATACATTCGTATGTTATAGTCCATTTGAGATGGCTAGAAAGACAAATATTAGGGAACAGAGGGAGTACATGTCAACTTCACTCGCACCTCTAAAGACCTTGGCATTCCTGATGATCCAAATATTCCAGCAGGCAATAAATACTACTTATCTTCCAAATTCTCAGGCACAAAGGTTTTAATGAGAAGTGGATCCTATGGATGATACAGCTGCTGGCCACTGGTACTTCTTCAGTAGCTGCTGATCTACTGCAAACAGTGATTAATGATATGTTCAGCAAGGGTATCCTAAAGCTGCCTATTCCCTGCCATGACCGAGACTACCCTGTCATACAATATGCTGATGATACTCTGATCATCCTACCTGCTGACAGGCAGCAGCTTCTAGCCCTGAAGGATATGTTGTTGGTGTTCTCTCAGTCCACAGGTCTTGATGTCAACTACCATAAATCTTTCATCATTCCTATAAATGTTGAAAATGCAACATGACAGATCTTGCTTCTGCTTTTGGATGCCAAATTGGAAAGATGCCTTTTACATATCTTGGCTTGCCTGTGGGTACTACTAGACCTAAGATGGTTGACTTCATGCCTCTTGTGGATTGCATGGAGAGGAGAATGACCGCCAGCTCCTCCTTCCTTAATCAAGGTGGAGGCTGCAGTTCTTGAACTCTGCTTTGTCTTCCATGCCAATTTTCTTTATGGGTAGCCTGGCTGTTCCGCTGGTATCCTCAAGCAACTGGAAAGAATTCAAAGACAATGTCTGTGGAGAAAAAATAGAGATGAACCTGCTCCATCTCTTGCTGCTTGGGATCTGATTTGTAGACCAAAAAACAAGGGTGGTCTTGGTATTCTGAACTTGGGTGTTCAAAATGTGGCTTTGCTTCTCAAGCATGCTAGTAATTTCCTTAACAGAAAGATCTACCCAGGTGTCCTTAATCTGGGATTCATACTATTATGATGGAATGCCCTGTGAACAACCTCTTGTGGCTCCTTTTGGTGGAAGGATATTTGCAAGGTCTTGCGAATTTTAGGGACTGCTCTTGGGTGCGGTCAATGCCGGAGACACTTTGCTTTTTCTGGTTCGACAATTGGAATCTTGGCAATGAAGTTTCTAGCTTGCGCCTAGATTTCCAAGATTATTCTCTTTGCCAAGGATCCATGGATTTCAGTTAAGGATATTTTCAATTCCATAGACTTGTACCAAGACTTCCACCTACCTTTGTCTCGCTCAAGCTTTTGATGAGTTAAACTTAATAAAAGATATGTTAGTCTCCCACGTAAGAGATGATACTTGTAAGGATCTGTGGTTGTGGCAGGGCTCTTCAAAGGTTTACAAACCCAAACTGTTTTACTGCCATGCTTTTCAGAATGAAATCTACAACCACTTGTCAGGCCGGATCCGGAAATCCTCTTGCACTTCTAAAATCAAGGTTTTTGCTTGATGCTCATCATGGACAGACTCAACACCAAGGATATGGTTGACAGGAGACACTGGCACATGGATGATGGTGTTACTTGTAAGCTGTGCCCCCTTCAAGCAAGAGAAACCAGAGACCATCTTTTTTTCAACTGCAATTTCAGTGTCAGAGTTTGGAATTATTTGCAGATTGATTGGTCGGCTGGAAACTCAATGTCTGATTTGGTCATCCAGGCAATGAGGAGTTTTGATAATCCTTTCTTCATTGAAGTAGTATTTATTGCCTGCTGGAATATTTGGATCATCAGGAATGCCAAGGTCTTCAGAGGTGAGAGGGCAAGTTTCAATAAATGGAGAGGAGTTTTCAGACATGACATGTCTCTGATGCAGCACATAATTAAATCTGTCTACAAGGATGACTTGCTCAAATGGATTTCTTTCCTGCCTCCTTAAGCCTAGTCTTTTCTTTATTTGTTTTCTTCTTTCCTTTTGGGTTATCTCTTGTAATCCAGTTGTTGTAACTGTCTTTCTGTTTTTAATAAAGTTTTGAAATGCTGTGGGGGTTTTGCCCCACAGTTTACAGTCAAAAAAAGTACATGTCAACTTTTTAAATACATGTTATACATTTTTCTTATACTTGGGCATAACTTTCTTGATACATGTTGAACATTTTTCAAATACATGTTTGGAACATTTTCTTTGAAGAAATGTTAAACATTTACAAATATATGTTGAATACTTTTCTGAATGGTACGAAACATCTTTCAAAACTACATGATTTTTTTACTTTTCACAATTTTTTAAATGTCATGTACATTTTTATGAAATGTGTGAAATTTTTGTTAAATGTATTGAACATTTTTTGAATGGTAGATTTTGTTTTTGAAACTACATGATTTTTATGTTGTATCACAAACCTTTTTTTGAATGATACAAACATTATTCTAAACTACAAACATTTTTTAGTCGATAAACATTTTTTGACATTGCATAAGCATTTTTTAATGGTGCAAAACAACTTTTTTCTAAATTATGCGAACATTTCTTTTTTACCTTGTATTAACATTTTTAAATGTCAAAAATATATTTTTGAAATGGGCATAGATCTTCTACTGTCACGAACATTTTTTTTTAATGCTAATGACATTTTTAAAAGTTTTCTGGACATTTTTTTTACAGTGCACACACATTTCTTAAATGAGTGATGGATTTTTTTAGTTATAATAATATTCGTGTTATAGGAAAAAACGTATTGTTAAAGGGGGTCTAGGTGATGCATATATCATATTTCCAAGTGATGCTCAAACCTATACACACCCTACCGTTTCGAGTGAAGCCTTTGGAAATCTTCGGCGGAGCTGACGAATTTCCTAGTGACAGAGACACAGTTCTTCTGGTCGCTGCGAATTTGGTCAGAGTAAGGAGTTAGGATTTTACCAATGCGATCTGCCTATCGTAAGGAAATTGAATACCCCGATGAATTTGAGAGTCCAAAATTTTGACCATTGTTGCGCTGTGTGCCAACTATTGAGTGGATCCTTATCCTGACAATGGTCATGTCCAAAGGATCACTGATGACAATTCATGTCGGGTTCCCCTGGTTATAAATAGCCGCCCCCTCTAACCACTTGTTGGCTGGCTGCTCTAGAGAGAGATTGACACTTGTCATTTGAGAGCAACCTTTCTTTGACAACTTTGCGAGAAACCTAAGTGGGAAAACCCAACCAAAGCCAAAGTGACTGAGCATCACTGAAGAGTTTGATCTGTGTGATCCGACGCCTGTTATCTTTGAAGATTTTCATTCTTACAGACGGTTAGGCGTCATGTTCTGAGCACCCAAGAGTAATTGTGGCGTGCCAGTGAACAATTCTATGAAGATTTTGAAAGTCTACATTGAAGACTTACCACGAGTGATTGGGCGAGGTCTGCTGTGACCTTAGCTCAAGAGGAACACAGTGAATACTTAGTGTCTTCGGAGTTCAATCTCAACCGTCTCAACCAGACGTACAGTTGATACAATAACTAGAACTTGTCCACCAAATCACAGTGTCATCATCGAGCCTAAATGGTTTCAAATTCCTCAGACTTTACTTTAAATTATTCCACTGCTGAAGATTTTATGATCTACTTTGTGAAGAATTTGAACTGAAGACTTTCACCATGTCGTTTTTCATTTCTTCAGTTCATCTTCTATATGCTTGAATGCTTGATTACATGTTATTCACTTGCATCTACCTTGTATGCATGCTCTATGTTTCTATGATGAATTAGTCTCGTTCTCGTTTCTATTTCTTCACTTCGATCTTCGTCAAATTCATCAAAGTTTGACGAATTTCTAAAAATCTCCCATGCACCCCCTGGGAGTAAACTTGCGCTTTGAGTGGTTGACCTCGTGGACCAACCATTCACGACACCTCATACTTGAACAAACAACCTACTTATGATTACCCCCTCTCGCAAGCATCCACGACTACAAGAGAAGAATTAAGATAAATCTAACCATAGCATGAAACATATGAATCCAAATCAGCCCCTTATGAAATAGCACATAAACTGGGGTTTAGGCTTCTTGTCACTCCCGTAACCCATCATCTACTTATTATTAATCCCACAACGCCTTCCCCTAGCCCAAACATGATAATGTGTCATGTAGTCGATGTTCACACAACACCACTAGAGGAAGAACAACATAAAACATCATCAAAAAGGACGAAAACTAACCTCACATGATTACTTATAACAAGACTTCTCCCATGTCCTCAAGAAAAACGGAACTACTGACAAATCATATTCATGTTAATGATCAGAGGAGAATAATATATGATTATTAATCTGAACATATAATCTTCCACCAAGTAAACCAACTAGCATCAACTACACGATGTAATCAACACTAATAGCAACCCACACGTACCAATTTGAGGTTTAAGACAATGATTGAATACAAGGGATTAACTAGGGTTTGGGGATGAGATGGTGCTGATGAAGATGTTGATGTAGATGAGTGAAGGAAATATGCCCTAGGGGCAATAGTAAAGTTATTATTTATTTCCTTATTTCATGATAAATGTTTATTATTCATGCTAGAATTGTATTAACCGGAAACATGACACATGTGTGAATACATAGACAAACAGAGTGTCACTAGTATGCCTCTACTTGACTAGCTCGTTGGTCAAAGATGGTTATGTTTCCTAGCCATAAACATGAGTTGTCATTTGATTAACGGGATCACATCATTGGGAGAGTGATGTGATTGACTTGACCCATTCCGTTAGCTTAGCACTCGATCGTTTAGTATGTTGCTATTTCTTTCTTCATGACTTATACATGTTCCTATGACTATGAGATTATGCAACTCCCATTTACCGGAGGAACACTTTGTGTGCTACCAAACGTCACAACGTAACTGGGTGATTATAAAGGTGCTCTACAGGTGTCTCCAAAGGTACTTGTTGGGTTGACGTATTTCGAGATTAGGATTTGTCACTCCGATTGTCGGAGAGGTATCTCGGCCCACTCGTAATGCACATCACTATAAGCCTTGCAAGCATTGCAACTAATGAGTTAGTTGCGGGATGATGTATTACGGAACGAGTAAAGAGACTTGCCGGTAACGAGATTGAACTAGGTATTGAGATACCGACGATCGAATCTCGGGCAAGTAACATACCGATGACAAAGGGAATAACGTATGTTGTTATGCGGTCTAACCGATAAAGATCTTCGTAGAACATGTGGGAGCCAATATGAGCATCCAGGTTCTGCTATTGGTTATTGACCGGAGACGTGTCTCGGTCATGTCTACAATGTTCTCGAACCCGTAGGGTCCGCACGCTTAAAGTTCGATGACGGTTATATTATGAGTTTATGTGTTTTGATGTACCGAAGGTAGTTCGGAGTCCCGGATGAGATCGGAGACATGACGAGGAGTCTCGAAATGGTCGAGACGTAAAGATCGATATATTGGACGACTATATTCGGACATCGGAAAGGTTCCGAGTGATTCGAGTATTTTTCGGAGTACTGGAGAGTTACGGGAATTCGCCGGGGAGTATATGGGCCTTATTGGGCTTTAGGGGAAAGAGAGAGGAGAGGTTGCGCCCCCCCCAAGGCCTAGTCCGAATTGGACTAGGGGGAGGGGCTGTGCCCCCTCCTTCCTTCTCTTCTCTCTCCCCTTTCCTTGACTCCTACTCCTACTACTTGGAAGGACTCCTCCTGGCGCGCCCCCTCTTGGCCGGCCGCACCTCCCCCCTTGCTCCTTTATATACAGGGGCAGGGGGCACCCTAGAGACACAACAATTGATCCCTTGATCTCTTAGCCGTGTGCGGTGCCCCCCTCCACCATAGTTCTCCTCGATAATATTGTAGCGGTGCTTAGGCGAAGCCCTGCGATGGTAGAACATCAAGACCGTCACCACACCGTCGTGCTGACGGAACTCTTCCCCGACATTCTGCTGGATCGGAGTACGGGGAACGTCATCGAGCTGAACGTGTGCAAGAACTCGGAGGTGCTGTAGTTTCGGTGCTTGATCGGTCGGGCTGTGAAGACGTACGACTACATCAACCGCGTTGTTCTAATGCTTCCGCTTTCGGTCTACGAGGGTACGTGGACACACTCTCTCCTTTCATTGCTATGCATCACCATGATCTTGCGTGTGCGTAGGATTTTTTTTGAAATTACTACGTTCCCCAACAGTGGCATACGAGCCAGGTTTTATGCGTAGATGTCATATGCACGAGTAGAACACAAGTGAGTTGTGGGCGATATAAGTCATACTGCTTACCAGCATGTCATACTTTGGTTCGGTGGTATTGTTGGATGAAGCGGCCTGGACCGACATTACGCGTACGCTTACGTGAGACTGGTTCTACCGACGTGCTTTGCACATAGGTGGCTGGCGGGTGTCATTTTCTCCAACTTTAGTTGAACCGAGTGTGGCTACGCCCGGTCCTTGCGAAGGTTAAAACAGCACCAACTTGACAAACTATCGTTGTGGTTTTGATGCGTAGGTAAGAAGGTTCTTGCTAAGCCCGTAGCAGCCACGTAAAACTTGCAACAACAAAGTAGAGGACGTCTAACTTGTTTTTGCAGGGCATGTTGTGATGTGATATGGTCAAGATGTGATGAGATATAAGTTGTTGTATAAGATGATCATGTTTTGTTGAAGTTATCGGCAACAGGCAGAAGCCTTATGGTTGTCTCTTTATTGCATAAGATGCAAGCGCCAAATAATTGCTTTACTTTATCGCTATGCGATAGCAATAGTTGGCGAGACGACCATGTGACGACACATTGATATAGATCAAGATGATGGAGATCATAGTGTCATGCATATGACGATGGAAATCATGACGATGCTTTGGAGATGGAGATCAAAGGCACAAGATGATGATGGCCATATCATGTCACATATTTTGATTGCATGTGATGTTTATCTTTTATACATCTTATTTTGCTTAGTTTGACGGTAGCTTTATAAGATGATCCCTCACTAAATTATCAAGGTATAAGTGTTCTCCCTGAGTACGCACCGTTGCGAAAGTTCTTCATGCTGAAACACCACGTGATGATCGGGTGTGATAGGCTCTACGTTCAAATACAACGGGTGCAAAACAGTTGCACACGCGAAATACTCAGGTTAAACTTGACGAGCCTAGCATATAACAGATGTGGCCTCAGAACACTGAGACCGAAAGGTCGAGCGTGAATCATATAGTAGATATGATCAACATAGTGATGTTCACCATTGAAAACTACTCCATCTCAAGTGATGATCGGACATGGTTTAGTTGATTTGGATCACGTGATCATTTAGATGACTATTGGGATGTCTATCTAAGTGGGAGTTCTTAAGTAATATGATTAATTGAACTTTAATTTATCATGAACTTAGTCCTGATAGTATTTGCATAACTATGTTGTAGATCAATAGCTCGCGATGTTGCTCCCCGTTTATTTTGATATGTTCCTAGAGAAAAACTATGTTGAAAAATGTTAGTAGCAATGATGCGGACTAGCTCCGTAATCTGAGGTTTATCCTCATTGCTGCACAGAATAATTATGTCCTTGATGCACCGCTAGGTGACAGACCGATTGCAGGAGCAAAAGCAGACATTATGAACGTTTGCCAAGCTCAATATGATGACTACTTGATAGTTTAGTGCACCATGCTTAACGGCTTAGAATCGGGACTTCAAAGACGTTTTGAACGTCATGGATCATATGAGATGTTCCAGGAGTTGAAGTTAATATTTCAAGCAAATATCCGAGTTGAGAGATATGAAGTCTCCAACAAGTTCTATAGCTAAAAGATGGAGGAGAATAGCTCAAGCAGTGAGCATGTGCTCAAATTGTCTGGGTACTACAATCGCTTGAATCAAGTGGGAGTTAATCTTCCAGATAAAATAGTGATTGACAAAGTTCTCTAGTCACTATCACCAAGTTAATAGAACTTCGTGATGAACTATAATATGCAAGGGATGACGCAAGTAATTCCTGAGCTCTTCGTGATGCTAAAATCGACGAAGGTAGAAATCAAGAAAAAACATCAAGTGTTGATGGTTGACAAGACCACTAGTTTCAAGAAAAGGGAAAAGGAAAGAAGGGGAACTTCAAGAAGAACGGCAAGCAAGTTACTGCTCAAGTGAAGAAGCCCAAGTATGGTCCTAAGCCTAAGACTAAGTGTTTCTACTGCAAAGGGACTGGTCACTGGAAGCGGAACTGCCCCAAGTATTTGGTGGATAAGAAGGATGGCAAAGTAAACAAAGGTATATTGGATATACATGTTATTGATGTGTACTTTACTAGTGTTTATAGCAACCCCTCGGCATTTGATACTGGTTCAGTTGCTAAGAGTAGTAACTCGAAACGGGAGTTGCAGAATAAACAGAAACTAGTAAAAGGCGAGGTGACGATGTGTGTTGGAAGTAGTTCCAAGATTGATATGATCATCATCGCACACTCCCTATACTTTGGGGTTTAGTGTTGAAACTAAATAAGTGTTATTTGGTGTTTGCGTTGAGCATGAATATGATTTGATCATGTTTGTTGCAATACGGTTATTCATTTAAATTAGAGAATAATTGTTGTTCTGTTTACATGAATAAAACCTTCTATGGTCATACACCCAATAAAATTGTTTGTTGGATCTCGATCGTAGTGATACACATATTCATAATATTGAAGCCAAAAGATGCAAAGTTAATAATGATAGTGCAACTTATTTGTGGCACTGCCGTTTAGGTCATATTGGTGTAAAGCGCATAAAGAAACTCCGTACTGATGGACTTTTAGAACCACTTGATTATGAATCACTTGGTACTTGCGAACCGTGCCTCATGGGCAAGATGACTAAAACGCCGTTCTCCGGTACTACGGAGAGTGCAACGGATTTGTTGGAAATCATACATACAGATGTATGTGGTCCGATGAATGTTGAGGCTCGTGGCGGATATCATTATTTTCTCACCTTCACAGATGATTTGAGCAGATATGGGTATATCTACTTGATGAAACATAAGTCTGAAACATTTGAAAAGTTCAAAGAGTTTTAGAGTGAAGTGGAAAATCATCGTGACAAGAAAATAAAGTTTCTACGATCTGATCGCGGAGACAAATATTTGAGTTACGAGTTTGGTCTTCAATTAAAACAATGTGGAATAGTTTCACAAACTCACGCCACCCGGAACACCACAACATAATGGTGTGTCCGAACGTCGTAATCGTACTTTACTAGATAAGGTGCGATCTATGATGTCTCTTACTGATTTACCGCTATTATTTTGGGGTTATGCATTAGATACAGCTACATTCATGTTAAATAGGGCACCATCTAAATTCGTGGAGATGACACCGTATGAACTGTGGTTTGGCGAGAAACCCAAGCTGTCGTTTCTTAAAGTTTGGGGCTACAATGCTTATTTGAAAAAGTTTCAACCTGATAAGCTTGAACCCAAATCGGAGAAGTGCTTCTTCATAGGATACCCAAAATGTTGGGTACACCTTCTATCACAGATCCGAAGGCAAGATCTTTGTTGCTGAGAATGGATCCTTTCTGGAGAAGGAGTTTCTCTCGAAAGAAGTGAGCGGGAGAAAAGTAGAACTTGATGAGGTAACTGTACATGCTCCCTTATTGGAAAATAGCTCATCACAGAAATCTGTTCCCGTGACTCCTACACCAATTAGTGAGGAAGCTAATGATGATGATCATGTAACTTCAGATCAAGTTACTACCGAACCTCGTAGGTCAACTAGAGTGAGACCCGCACCAGAGTGGTATGGTAATCCTGTTCTGGAGGTCATGTTACTAGACCATGACGAACCTATGAACTATGAAGAAGCGATGGTGAGCCCAGATTCCACAAAATGGCTTGAGGCCATGAAATCTGAGATGGGATCCATATATGAGAACAAAGTGTGGACTTTGGTTGACTTGCCCGATGATCGGCAAGCCATAGAAAATAAATGGATCTTCAAGAGGAAGACGGACGCTGATGGTAGTGTTACTATCTACAAAGCTCGAATTGTCGCAAAAAGGTTTCCGACAAGTTCAAGGTGTTGACTACGATGAGAGTTTCTCACACGTATCTATGCTTAAGTCTGTCCGAATCATGTTAGCAATTGCCGCATTTTATGAAATCTGGCAAATGGATAAACAAAACTGCATTCCTTAATGGATTTATTAAAGAAGAGTTGTATATGATGCAACAAGAAGGTTTTGTCAATCCTAAAGGTGCTAACAAAATGTGCAAGCTCCAGCGATCCATCTATGGACTGGTGCAAGCATCTCGGAGTTGGAATATATGCTTTGATGAGTTGATAAAGCATATAGTTTTATACAGACTTGCGGTGAAGCCTGTATTTACAAGAAAGTGAGTGGGAGCACTACAACATTTCTGATAAGTATATGTGAATGACATATTGTTGATCGGAAATAATGTAGAATTATTCTGCAAAGCATAAAGGAGTGTTTGAAAGGAGTTTTTCAAAGAAAACCTCGGTGAAGCTGCTTACATATTGAGCATCAAGATCTATAGAGATAGATCAAAACGCTTGATAAGTTTTTTCAATGAGTACATACCTTGACAAGATTTTGAAGTAGTTCAAAATGGAACAGTCAAAGAAAGAGTTCTTGCCTGTGTTACAAGGTGTGAAATTGAGTAAGACTCAAATCCCGACCACGACAGAAGATAGAAAGAGAATGAAAGTCATTCCCTATGCTTCAGCCATAGGTTCTATAAAGTATGCCATGCTGTGTACCAGATCTATTGTATACCCTACACTGATTTTGGCAAGGGAGTACAATAGTGATCTAGGAGTAGATCACTGGACAGTGGTCAAAATTATCCTTAGTGGAATAATGATATGTTTCTCGATTATGGAGGTGACAAAAAGGTTCGTCGTAAAGGGTTACGTCGATGCAAGTTTTGACACTAATCCAGATGACTCTAAGTCTCAATCTGGATACATATTGAAAGTGGGAGCAATTAGCTAGAGTAGCTCCGTGCAGAGCATTTTAGACATAGAATTTTGCAAAATACATACGGATCTGAATTTGGCAGACACATTGACTAAATTTCTCTCACAAGCAAAACATGATCACTCTTTGGGTGTTAATCACATAGCGATGTGAACTAGATTATTGACTCTAGTAAACCCTTTGGGTGTTAGTCACATGGAGATGTGAACTAATCACATAAAGATGTGAACTATTGGTGTTAAATCACATGGTGATGTGAACTAGATTATTAACTTTAGTGCAAGTGGGAGACTGAAGGAAATATGCCCTAGAGGCAATAATAAAGTTATTATTTATTTCCTTATTTCATGATAAATGTTTATTATTCATGCTAGAATTGTATTAACTGGAAACATGACACATGTGTGAATACATAGACAAACAGAGTGTCACTAGTATGCCTCTACTTGACTAGCTCGTTGATCAAAGATGGTCATGTTTCCTAGCCATAGACATGAGTTGTCATTTGATTAATGGGATCACATCATTAGGAGAATGATGTGATTGACTTGACCCATTCCGTTAGCTTAGCACTCGATCGTTTAGTATGTTGCTATTGCTTTCTTCATGACTTATACATGTTCCTATGACTATGAGATTATGAAACTCCTGCTTACGGAGGAACACTTTGTGTGCTACCAAACGTCACAACGTGAATCGGGTGATTATAAAGGTGCTCTACAAGTGTCTCTAAAGGTACTTGTTGGGTTGACGATTTCGAGATTAGGATTTGTCACTCCGATTGCTCGGAGAGGTATCTCTCGGCCCACTCAAGAATGCACATCACTATAAGCCTTGCAAGCATTGCAACTAATGAGTTAGTTGCGGGATGATGTATTACGGAACGAGTAAAGAGACTTGCCAGTAACGAGATTGAACTAGGTATTAAGATACCGATGATCAAATCTCGGGCAAGTAACATACCGATGACAAAGGGAATAACGTATGTTGTTATGCGGTCTGACCGATAAAGATCTTCGTAGAACATGTGGGAGCCAATATGAGCATCCAGGTTCCGCTATTGGTTATTGATCGGAGACGTGTCTCGGTCATGTCTACATTGTTCTCGAACCCGTAGGGTCCGCACGCTTAAAGTTCGATGACGGTTATATTATGAGTTTATGTGTTTTGATGTACCGAAGGTAGTTCGGAGTCCCGGATGAGATCGGAGAAATGACGAGGAGTCTCGAAATGGTCGAGACGTAAAGATCGATATATTGGACGACTATATTCGGACATCGGAAAGGTTCCGAGTGATTCGGGTATTTTTCGGAGTACCGGAGAGTTACGGGAATTCGCCCGGGAGTATATGGGCCTTATTGGGCTTTAGGGGAAAGAGAGAGGAGAGGTTGCGCTTTCAAGGCCTAGTCCGAATTGGACTAGGGGAGGGCTGCGCCTCCTTCCTTCTCTCTCTCTCTCCCTTTCCTTGATTCCTACTCCTACTACTTGAAGGGGGATCCTAGTCCCTGGGAGTAGGACTCTCCCGGCGCCTCTCTGGCCGGCCGCACTTCCCCTTGCTCCTTTATATACGGGGCACCCTAGAGACACAACAATTGATCCTTGATCTCTTAGCGTGTGCGGTGCCCCTCCACCATAGTTCTCCTCGATAATATTGTAGCGGTGCTTAGCGAAGCCTCGCGACGGTAGAACATCAAGACCGCCACCACGCTGTCTTCGACGGAACTCTTCCCCGACATTCTACTGGATCGGAGTACGGGGAACGTCATCGAGCTGAACGTGTGCAAGAACTCGGAGGTGCCGTAGTTTCGGTGCTTGATCGGTCGGGCCGTGAAGACGTACGACTACATCAACCGCGTTGTTCTAATGCTTCCGCTTTTGGTCTACGAGGGTTCGTGGACACACTCTCTCCTTTCATTGCTATGCATCACCATGATCTTGCGTGTGCGTAGTGTTGGGGAACGTTGCATAAAATAAATTTTTTCCTACGTTCACCAAGATCCATCTATGAGTTCATCTAGCAACGAGTGAGAGATGCATCTACATACCACTTGTAGATCGCGTGCGGAAGCGTTCAAGAGAACGGGGTTGAGGGAGTCGTTCTCGTCGTGATCCAAATCACCAGAGATCCTAGCGCCGAACGGACGACACCTCCGCGTTCAACACACGTAATGTCAGCGTGACGTCTCCTCCGTCTTGATCCAGCAAGGGGTAAGGAGAGGTTGATGAAGATCCAGCAGACGACGGCGTGGTGGTGGATGCAGCGATCACCCCAGCAGGCTTCACGAGCTTCATGAGAGGGAGAGGTGTAGCAGGGAGAGGGAGGCGCCAAGATGCAGGGTGCGGCTGCCCTCCCTTCCCCCACCCTTTATATAGGCCCCTGGGGGGGGCGCCGCCCTCTAGAACCCATCTAGATGGGGGGCAGGGGGAGGCTTGCCCCCCAAGGCAAGTGGGCGCCCCACCCTAGGGTTTCCAACCCTAGGCGCAGGAGGGGCCCAAGTGGGGCGCACCAGCCCACCAGGCTGGTTCCTCCCACTTCAGCCCACGGGCCCTCCGGATAGGTGGCCCCACCGGTGGACCTCGGGACCCTTCCGTGGTCCCAGACAATACCGTAAACCCCAAATTCTCCCGATGGCGAAATAGCACTTCCTATATATAATTCTTTACCTCCGACCATTCCGAACTCCTCGTGATGTCCGGATCTCATCCGGACTCAAAAACATTCGGTTTGCTGCATATTCATATTCATACAACCCTAGCGCCACCGAACCTTATGTGTAGACCCTACGGTTCGGGAGACATGCGATATGACCGAGACGGCTCTCCGGTCAATAACCAATAGCGGATCTGGATACCCATGTTGGCTCCTACATGCTCCTCGATGATCTCATCGGATGAACCACGATGTCGAGGATTCAAGCAACCCCAGATACAATTCCCTTTGTCAAACGGTATGTTACTTGCCCGAGATTCGATCGTCGGTATCCCGATACCTCGCTCAATCTCGCACGCAAGTCATTTTACTCGCATCAGAATGCATGATCCCGTGGCGGACACTTGGTCACTTTGAGCTCATTATGATGATGCATTACCGAGTGGGCCCAGTGATACCTCTCTGTAATACGGAGTGACAAATCCCAGTCTCGATCCGTGTCAACCCAACAGACACTTTCAGAGATACCTGTAGTGCACCTTTATAGTCACCCAGTTACGTTATGAAGTTTGGAACACCCAAAGCACTCCTACGGTATCCGTAAGTTTCACGATCTCATGGTCTAAGGAAGAGATACTTGACATTGGAAAAGCTCTAGCAAAACGAACTACACGATCTTGTGCTATGCTTAGGATTGGGTCTTGTCCATCACATCATTCTCCTAATGATGTGATCCCGTTATCAATGACATCCAATGTCCATAGTCAGGAAACCATGACTATCTATTGATCAACGAGCTAGTCAACTTGAGGCTCACTAGGGACATATTGTGGTCTATCTATTCACACGTGTATTACGATTTCCGGATAATACAATTATAGCATGAATAAAAGACAATTATCACGAACAAGGAAATATAATAATAATCCTTTTATTATTGCCTCTAGGGCATATTTCCAACAGTCTTCCACTTGCACTAGAGTCAATAATCTAGTAACATTGTGATGAATCGAACACCCATAGAGTTCTGGTGTTGATCATGTTTTGCTCGCGGAAGAGGTTTAGTCAACGGATCTCCGACATTCAGATCCATATGCACTTTGCAAATTTCTATGTCTCCATCTTGAACATTTTCACGAATGGAGTTGAAGCGATGCTTGATGTGCCTGGTCTTCTTGTGAAACCTGGGCTCCTTGGCAAGTGCAATAGCTCCAGTGTTGTCACAGAAGAGTTTGATTGGCCCTGACGCATTGGGTATGACTCCTAGGTCGGTGATGAACTCCTTCACCCATATTACTTCATGCGCCGCCTGCGAGGCTGCCATGTACTCCGCTTCACACGTAGATCCCGCCACGACGCTTCGCTTGCAGCCGCACCAGCCATCGCTCCACCATTCAACATATACACGATCCGGTTTGTGACTTAGAGTCATCCAGATCTGTGTCGGGCTAGCATCGACGTAACCCTTTACGACGAGCTCTTCGTCATCTCCATAAACGAAAACATGTCCTTAGTCCTTTTCGTACTTCAGATATTCTTGACCGCTGTCCAGTGTTCCTTGCCGGATTACTTTGGTACCTTCCTACCAAACTTACGGCAAGGTTTACATCAGTCTGGTACACAGATGGCATACATAATAGAACCTATGGCTGATGCATAGGGGATGACACTCATCTCTTCTATATCTTCTGCCGTGGTCGGGCATTGAGCCGAGCTCAATTTCACACCTTGCAATACAGGCAAGAACCCTTTCTTGGACTGATCCATTTTGAACTTCTTCAATATCTTATCAAGGTATGTGCTTTGTGAAAGACCTATGAGGCATCTCGATCTATCTCTATAGATCTTGATGCCTAATATATAAGCAGCTTCTCCAAGGTCCTTCATTGAAAAACTTCTATTCAAGTAGGCCTTAATGCTGTCCAAGAGTTCTATATCATTTCCCATCAAAAGTATGTCATCTACATATAATATGAGAAATGCTACAGAGCTCCCACTCACTTTCTTGTAAACGCAGGCTTCTCCATAAGTCTGCATAAACCCAAACGCTTTGATCATCTCACCAAAGCAAATGTTCCAACTCCGAGATGCTTGCACCAGCCCATAAATGGATCGCTGGAGCTTGCATACCTTGTTAGCATTCTTAGGGTAGACAAAACCTTCCGGCTGCATCATATACAGTTCTTCCTTAAGATAGCCGTTAAGGAATGCCGTTTTGACGTCCATTTGCCATATCTCATAATCATAGTATGCGGCAATTGCTAACATGATTCGGACGGACTTCAGCTTCGCTACGGGAGAGAAAGTCTCATCGTAGTAAATCCCTTGAACTTGACGATAACCTTTAGCGACAAGTCGAGCTTTATAGATGGTAACATTACCATCCGCGTCCGTCTTCTTAAAGATCCATTTCTTTTCTATCGCCACGATCATCGGCAAGTCTGTCAAAGTCCATACTTTGTTTTCATACATGGATGCTATCTCGGATTGCATGGCTTCAAGCCATTTGTTGGAATCTGGGCCCGCCATTGCTTCTTCATAGTTCAAGGTTCACCGTTGTCAACAACATGATTTCCGTGACAGGGTTGCCATACCACTGGTGTGGAACGTGTCCTTGTGGACCTCACGGGTTCAAGAGCAACTTGATCCAAGTACCTTGATCATCATCATTAATTTCCTCTCCGGCCGGTGTAGGCACCACAGAACATTTTCCGAGCTGCACTACTTTCCGGTTCAAGAGGTAGTACTTCATCGAAGTTCTACTTTCCTCCCACTTACTCCTTTCGAGAGAAACTCTTTTTCAAGAAAGGATCCGTTCTGGCAACAAAGATCTTGCCCTCGGATCTAAGGTAGAAGGTATACCCAATGGTTTCCTTAGGGTATCCTATGAAGACGATTTTTCCGACTTGGGTTCGAGCTTTTCAGTTGAAGTTTCTTGACATAAGCATCGTGATCCCCAAACTTTTAGAAACGATACTTAGGTTTCTTCCCAAACCATAATTCATACGGTGTCGCCTCAACGGATTTAGACGGTGCCCTATTTAAAGTGAATGTAGCTGTCTCTAGAGCGATCCCCAAAATGATAGCGGTAAATCAGAAGAGACATCATAGATCGCACCATATCCAATAGAGTGCGACACGACGCTCGACTCACCGTTATTACCGAGGTGTTCCAGCGGCGTGAGTTGTGAAATGATTCCACATTTCCTTAAGTGTGTACCAAATTCGTGACTTAAATATTCTCCTCCACGATTTGATCGTAAGAACTTTATTTTTCGGTCACGTTGATTCTCTACCTCATTCTGAAATTCCTTGAACTTTTCAAAGGTCTCAGACTTGTGTTTCATCAAGTAGACATACCCATATCTACTCAAGTCATCGGTGAGAGTGAGAACATAACTATATCCTCCGTGAGCCTCAACGCTCATTGGACCGCACACATCGGTATGTATGATTTCCAATAAGTTGGTTGCTCGCCCATTGTTCCGAGAACGGAGTCTTGGTCATTTTGCCCATGAGGCATGGTTCGCATGTGTCAAATGATTCATAATCGAGAGACTCTAAAAGTCCATAAGAATGGAGCTTCTTCATGCGCTTGACACCAATGTGACCAAGGCGGCAAGTGCACAAGTATGTGGGACTATCGTTATCAACTTTACATCTTTTGGTATTTACACTATGAATATGTGTAATATTACGCTCGAGATTCATTAAGAATAAACCATTGACCATCGGAGCATGACCATAAAACATATCTCTCATATAAATAGAACAACCATTATTCTCGGATTTAAATGAGTAGCCATCTTGCATTAAACGAGATCCTGATACAATGTTCATGCTCAAACTTGGCACTAAATAACAATTATGGAGGTTTAAAACTAATCCCGTAGGTAAATGTAGAGGTAGCGTGCCGACGGCGATCACATCGACCTTGGAACCATTCCCGACGCCAAGATCGTCACCTCGCCCTTCGCCAGCCTCCGCTTATTCCGCAGCTCCTCGCTGTGAGTTACAAATGTGAGCAACGACACCGTATCAAATACCTGTGAGTTACTACGAGTAATGGTAAGGTACACATCAATTACATGTATATCAAATATACCTTTAGTGTTGCCGGCCTTCTTGTCCGCTAAGTATTTGGGGCAGTTCCGCTTCAAAGGACCCTTCCTTTGCAATAAAAGCACTCGTCCTCGTGCTTGGGTCCATTCTTTGACTTCTTCCCGCAACTTGCTTACCGGGCGCGGCAACATCTTTGACGCCCTTCTTGAAGTTCTTCTTACCCTTGCCCTTTTTGAACTTAGTGGTTTTATTGACCATCAACACTTGATGTTCTTTCTTGATTTCAACCTCTCACGACTTCAAAGATTGAGAATACTTCAGAATGGTCTTCACCATCCCCTGCATATTGTAGTTCATCACAAAGCTCTTGTAGATTGGTGGGAGCGATCAAGGATTCTGTCAATGACCGCCTCGTCCGGAGGTTAATGTCCACTGGGACAAAGGTTGTGCAACCTGACATTTTGAGTATGTGCTCACCGATGTAACTATTTTCCTCCATCTTACAACTATAGAACTTGTCGGAGACTTCATATCTCTCGACCCGGCATGAGCTTGGAAAACCATTTTCAGCTCCTCGAACATCTCATATGCTCCGTGTTGCTCAAAACGCTTTTGGAGCCCCGGTTCTAAGTCTGTAAAGCATGCCGCACCGAACGAGGGAGTAATCATCAAGACGAGACTGCCAAGCATTCATAATGTCTTGGTTCTCTCGATGGGTGCTTCACCTAGCGGTGCTTCTAGGACATATTGTTTCTTGGCTGCTATGAGGATGATCCTCGTGTTCCGGACCCATCCGAATAGTTGCTGCCATCATCTTTCAGCTTGGTTTTCTAGGAACGCGTTGAAGTTCATGGTGACATGAGCGCTGGCCATTTGATCTACAAGACATTTTGCAAAGATTTTAGACTAATGTTCATGATAGTTAAGTTCATCTAATCAAATTATTTAATGAACTCCCACTCAGATTTGACATCCCTCCAGTCATCTAAGTGTTACATGATCCGAGTCGACTAGGCCGTGTCCGATCATCACGTGAGACGGACTAGTAATCGTCGGTGAACATCTCCATGTTGATCGATCTTCCATACGACTCATGTTCGACCTTTCGGTCTCTTGTGTTCGAGGCCATGTCTGTACATGCTAGGCTCGCAAGTTAACCCTAAGTGTTTTGTATGTGTAAAACTGTCTTACACCCGTTGTATGTGAACGTAAGGATCTATCACACCCGATCATCACGTGGTGCTTCAAACGATTTAACTTTAGCAACGGTGCACGCTTAGGGGAACACTTTCTTGAAATTATTATAAGGGATCATCTTATTTACTACCGCCGCTCTAAGTAAACAATATGCATAAAACATAATAAACATCACATGCAATTATATAAAGTAGTGACATGATATGGCCAATATCATATAGCTCCTTTGATCTTCATCTTCGGGCTCCATGATCATCTTGTCACCGCATGACACCATGATCTCCATCATCGTGTTCCATGAAGTTGCTCGCCAACTATTACTTCTACTACTAAGGCTAACACGCTTATTGATAAAGTAAAGTAATTTACATGGCGTTGAATCAATGACACGCAGGTCATACAATAATTAAGACAACTCCTATGGCTTCCTGCCGTTGTCATACTCATCGACATGCAAGTCGTGATTCCTATTACAAGAACATGATCTCATACATCACAATATATCATTCATCATTCATCACAACTTCGGCCATATCACATCACATGACAATTGCTGCAAAAACAAGTTAGACGCCCTCTAATTGTTGTTGCATCTTTACGTGGCTGCAATTGGGTTCTAGCAAGAACGCTTTTCTTACCTATGAATAACCACAACGTGATTTTTCAACTTCTATTTACCCTTCATAAGGACCCTTTTCATCGAACCCGCCCAACTAAAGTGGGAGAGACAGCACCCGCTAGCCACCTTATGCAACTAGTGCATGTCCGTCGGTGGAACCTGTCTCACGAAGCGCACGTAAGGTCGGTCCGGCCGCTTCATCCCACAATACCGCTGAAGCAAAATAAGACTAGTAGCGGCAAGAAAGTTGACAACATCTACGCCCACAACAAATTGTGTTCTACTCGCAAAAGAGAACTACGATAGACCTAGCTCATGATGCCACTGTTGGGGAACGCTGCATAAAATAAAATTTTTCCTACGCTCACCAAGATCCATCTATGAGTTCATCTAGCAACGAGTGAGAGATGCATCTACATACCACTAGTAGATCGCAGGCGGAAGCGCTCAAGAGAACGGGGTTGAGGGAGTCGCTCGCCGTGATCCAAATCACCGGAGATCCTAGCGCCGAACGGACGGCACCTCCGCTGCTCAACACACGTGACGGTCAGCGTGACGCCTCCTCCGCCTTGATCCAGCAAGGGGAAGGAGAGGTTGATGAAGATCCAGCAGCACGACGACGTGGTGGTGGATGCAGCAGTCACCGCAGCAGGGCTTCGCCGAGCTTCTGAGAGGGAGAGGTGTAGCAGGGGAGAGGGAGGCGCCAAGATGCAGGGTGCGGCTGCCCTCCCTCCCCCTTTATATAGGCCCCTGTGGGGCGCCCCCTCTAGAACCCATCTAGATGGGGGGGCAGGGGGAGGCTTGCCCCCAAGGCAGTGGGCGTCTCACCCTAGGGTTTCCAACCCTAGGCGCAGGGGGCCTGGTGGGCGCACCAGCCCACCAGGCTGGTTCCTCCCACTTCAGCCCACGGGCCCTCCGGATAGGTGGCCCCACCGGTGGACCTCGGACCCTTCCGTGGTCCCAGACAATACCGAACCCCAAATTCTCCCGATGGCCAAATAGCACTTCCTATATATAATTCTTTACCTACGGACCATTCCGAACTCCTCATGACGTCCGGGATCTCATCCGGACTCCGAACAACATTCGGGTTGCTGCATATTCATATTCATACAACCCTAGCGTCACCGAACCTTATGTGTAGACCCTACGGGTTCGGAGACATGCGACATGACCGAGACGGCTCTCCGGTCAATAACCAACAGCGGGATCTGGATACCCATGTTGGCTCCGCATGCTCCTCGATGATCTCATCGGATGAACCATGATGTCGAGGATTCAAGCAACCACGATACAATTCCCTTTGTCAATGGTATGGTACTTGCCCGAGATTCGATCGTCGGTATCCCAATACCTCGCTCAATCTCGCACGGCAAGTCACTTTACTCGCATCAGAATGCATGATACCGTGACCGCACACGTGGTCACTTTGAGCTCATTATGATGATGCACTACCGAGTGGGCCAAGGATACCTCTCCGTAATACGGAGTGACAAATCCCGCCTCGATCCGTGTCAACCCAATGACACTTTCGGAGATACCGTAGTGCACCTTTATAGTCACCCAGCTTACGCCAGACGCTTTGGAACACCCAAAGCACTCCTACGGTATCCGGAAGTTACACGATCTCATGGTCTAAGGAAGAGATACTTGACATTGGAAAAGCTCTAGCAAAACGAACTACACGATCTTGTGCTATGCTTAGGATTGTCTTGTCCATCACATCATTCTCCTAATGATGTGATCCCGTTATCAATGACATCCAATGTCCATAGTCAGGAAACCATGACTATCTATTGATCAACGAGCTAGTCAACTAGAGGCTCACTAGGGACATATTGTGGTCTATGTATTTACACGTGTATTACGATTTCCGGATAATACAATTATAGCATGAATAAAAGACAATTATCACGAACAAGGAAATATAATAATAATCCTTTTATTATTGCCTGTAGGGCATATTTCCAACACGTAGGAATTTTTTTGAAATTACTACGTTCCCCAACAATGAGTGCTTCCAAGATGAGAGGAGTGTTGGTGATGATGATGGCTTTGATTTCCCCACGGAGGGAAGTATCCTGGCGGAGTTGCTCCGCCGGAGAGCAAAAGTGCTCCTGCCCAGGTTTCGCCTCGAGATGGTGGTGCTTCATCCTGAAAGTCTTCTTCTGATTATTTCTAGGGTAAATGGCTTCATATAGTAGAAGATGGGACTCGAGGGACTCCTGTAGGACCCACAAGTTCAAGTGTCGCGCCCAGGGGGAGGGTGCGCCTCCTGAGCATGTGGCCCGATCGTGTCTCCTCTCGCTTACTTCTTTCTTCCAATATTTTTATATATTCAAAAATAAATCTCCGTAAGTCTTTAGGTCATTTGGAGCTCCGGAGAATAGCCATCTCTGATGTAGCTCTTTTCTGGTCCAGAATTCCAGCTGCCGACAATCTCCCTCTTATGATGTAACTTGCGATTTAAGATAAAAAAAAGGCATTAGAATTGCATCAAATAGTCAAATATAACTTTAAAACAATAAAATAAGAGTAGGAAAACATGAGGCAAAATGTACGCACCAGCGGAGCCTATACAACGTGTTATGGTAACTAATTGCATTTCAATTACCGTAACATGTTATTTTGTTTGGCATTGTGCTTGGCTAGGGTTCTTAAGCTGCAATTCACGTGTGCGTGTAATGATTAATCACTCCTGCCCGCTACAGTGGCGATTTAGGCCTCATACATGGCATAACCAAATACATGTGCATTTCATTATAGGATCTGACATATGCAATGATTATGCTAGTTCATATGATGCACATGATGTTTACATGCTCATAAATCTGGTCAGGCAAATGATGTTCTTTAGGCCTCCTCCTATGCTTGTTGTCTTGGTATGTAGTTTAGTGGTGTGAAAGATTTTCTCACACACGTGTTCAATTGCTTGTTTGTATCAGTCAGCCATAATAGAATGGTTTGGTTTGATTACTTTATGTTCAGGACTAACAACACTACTGGCTGTTGTAGTGGGGGCTTGTATAACTCATAGGTGGCATAAAGGAATGCCCATCCACTAAACTAGGCTTCCCGAGAGTACCTGGAGGTCCAGTTCATGAAGGTATGTGTAGTTTATACAAAGCGGAAACTTAGTAAATGCTCATTTCAGTGTGTGCAAGAGACATGCCATGTATCATTATGTGGTCTCATTGTGTTATATCGTGCTTTGGTGTTGCCCCAAGACTAGAAAGTATGCATATTTATCTTCCATGTAAGGAGATCTGTAACTACTTCGTGTCACCTTGCAGAGGGGGTGAAACGAAGCAAAGAGTCGGGATTTCCTAGTACAGGATGTTAGGGACAACTTTAAGGAGCCTCACAAGAGAAGGAGGAGCAACGTTGAGCCTGTACAACCAGTTATGGTAAGTCACTGCATTTCAATTACCAGGTCATCCTATTTATTTGCCATTGTGGTTTCCTAGGGTTCCGCACCTGTAACTTAGTCATTGGGGCATTGATTAATACTCCCTTTGCTCACTATTATAAAATGTTCTGACTTTTTTCTAAATCAGATGTATGTAGACACATTGTCACTCATTTGAGTCCGGATGTAGTCCACATTTAAATATCTAAAACATCTTATAATAGTGAACAGAGGGAGTAACCCCTTCCTACTATGGTAGAGATCTTGATGTCATAAATGACATAACCAAACACATGTTCACTTCATCAGCCTCCCTATCATTACTAGGATCTTGAGTACATACTGATCAAGATACTTTATAGGAGGCAAACGATGTTACATTACTTGTTCTATTATATAGAAAATACATCAGTTGATTCAAATGTAGCCAGGCCAGGCCAAGGATGTTACTAAGGCATGCATGTATGCATGATGCCAAGACAATAGTTCAATTGTTTGTTTGCTTCAGGCATAGTTAAATTGCTCGTTTCAATTCCTTTATTTGTCTTGTAGTTAATGAGATGCCCAAAAACTGTTGCCTGATGTATTGTACTTGTATAACTATTAGCTGACGTAATTAAATGCCTTAACCATTACTCTAGCAAAGTGTGCCCGAAGCTCTGAAGTCTATTAACCAACTATTACTGCAAGAGGCTCACAATCTAGTTTATACGAGGCTCACAATCTAAAACTGCTCCCTTGCACACGAAAGTTTAATTGCTTGTTTCTCTGAGGTATATGTTATTTGTTGGCGAACATTTCATGGAAAACAAAAAATTTGTACACACACGCAAGATCTATCCATGGAGATGCATAGCTACGAGAGGGGGAGAGCATCTTCATACCTTTGAAGATCGCTATGCAGAAGTGTTTATCAACGTGGTTGATGTAGCCGTACACCTTCACGGTCCGTCCCGATCAAGTACCGAACGTACGACACCTCCATGTTCAGCACACGTTCAGCTCGATGACGTCCTCGCCTTCTCGATCCAGCAAGAGAGGCGAAGTAGTAGATGAGTTCCGGTGGCACAACAGCGTGATGACGTGTAACGCCCCGGATTCGATGTGCCAGGTGTCCGCCAGTTATTCGCTGTCTTTGCCATGTCATGTGCTTGCGTGTTGCACTTTTCCATGTCATCATCTGCATTTCATATCATGTCATCATGTGCATCGCATTTGCATACGTGTTCGCCTCATGCATCCGAGCATTTTCCCGTTGTCCGCTTTTGCAATCCGCACTCCTATGTCTCCGGCGCCCCTTTTACCTCTTTTTCGTGTGCGGGTGTTAAACGTTCACGGAATGGACCGAGGTTTGTCAAGCGGCCTTGGTATAGCACCGGTAGACCGCCTGTCAAGTTTCGGATCATTTGGAGGTCGTTTGGTACTCCAACGGTTAACCGGGTAACCGCAAAGCTCTCTTTTGTTGCAGCCCAACTCCCCCTCCAAAGTGGCCCAAAACCCATCTAGCTCCCCTCCATGCTCTCGGTCGTTCGATCACGATCGCGTGGCCGAAAACCGCACCTCATTTGGACTCTCCTAGCTCCCTCTACCTATATAAACACCTCCCCATCCGAAATTCATGGTCAAAACCTACCCTAACCCTAGCTTCTTCCTCCTCCAATCACGGACATGTCCGCTTCCACGGACATGTCCGCCTCCACCTCACTCAGCGAATCGCACCCCCACGCCACCTCCGCTGCCTCCCTTCTCCACTCATGAAGCGCCACGTGTCCTGCCGGCGCCTCGCCTCCGCCGCACCAGCTGGGCCTGCGGGGGGCTCGAAGGCTGCCCGCCTGGCCTGACCCTGACGCCCACTGAGCCCATCCGCATCACACTGATCCCATATGCCCTCCATTGCATGGCACACCATGCCACCACAAGCCCACGGCCATCCTCGGCCACACATGGCCATGGCCTTCCCCTGGCCACCCGAGCTCCATCGCCTCGCCGCCCTGCTGCCTGCCTCGGCCTCCCTCGCCGCCCGGAATGCTCTCGCTCGGCCTGCCATGGCCGACCCGCCCGCCTCCGTCCTCCGGCGCCGCCCAGCCGTCGGCTGGCCACGCCGTCTGGCCCTCCCGGCCGGATCCGCCACTCTCCGTCGCCTGCCCTGTCTTCCCGCCTCCGGCCTCCTCCCGATCTCCGCGAAGCTCGCGAAGATCCGCCGCATCGATATCCGTGCACGCAGGGTTGACTCTCCCTCTCTAAAAATTCATTAAGTCCCCGATCTGCAGTAATTTTGTGCCATTTTCATCGCATCGTATCTCCATGCATGTAGCTCCGTTTTGCGCTTATAATATGTCAAAATGTTAGTCTCGAAGAGTAGATCATTTCATCTCATTGCATCATTTTCATTTGAGCTCATCTTGATGCCCGAAATGCTGTTAGAAGAGTGCCATGTGATGTTAGTTTCTGATTTTTATCAGAACTTGCACTTTTGTCATTTTTGCCATGATTGATGTGTGCATCCTATGGACTTGAGTTCTACATGTGTTTTGATATATGCAATGTCTTCTTTCCAGTGGTGCTTGCTATGTATTTTTGTGATCTATGTGGTGACTAGCACAAGCATGCAAACTAGGTGTCTTGTTGTTGCTGATTTCAGCCCTGTTTGCTGTTATTTTGATGCCATGTTTACTTGATGCTACCGAGAGATCCATGCATATTTTGAGATACTTCACTTAGGATGTTTTGTTCTACATGTCTTGTTCTATCCATCCATGTCCTTGCTTGCAATTATGGAGTGCCATAGCTTGAGTCAATCGAGCTCTACTTTTGCTATCAAATGTTTCCTGGCAGATTGTTTACATGTTATTCAATTTTGCCTAGGTTGTTGTGGTTGATCCATGTATGCTATGTTATTGTTCTTGCCATGTATGTCTTCTATGCCATGGCTTCTTGATGTATGTATGATTAGTTTTTCATATAAGGCTCTGTAGTGAGTGCATTGAGCTTGTAAACATGCCTACTTGTTATCAGTTTTTGACATGTCATGTTGCTGAATCTGTTAACGAAACTTTCAATATTGACATGGGTGTTACTATATTTTCTGATCCTTTTTGACTCGTGGTCACTAAAGGACTTTTGTTCTATGATATTAGTAGATTCATGCCATTCCTTTGTTTGCCATGATAAGTTCCTGTAACATGTTGTTTCATAGCTCTAAACATTGCAACCTGATGTTAATTTCTGCAAAGCCTGAAACTGTTATTAGTTGCAATCTTGCCATGTCATTTTGAGCATGTTCTAGTCATTTATGGAGATAGCTCAGTGCTCATGTTTTGTAATGCATTACCTGTACATCATGCCCATGCCTTTTGTTTTCTTGTTGAGGTCCTGTAGCATGTTGTTTTGATGCTTGCAATATGCCTAGTTGCTGTTTTGGACAGCTTGTCCTTTAAACTTGTATAGGGTGTATGTGTTGATCTGTTGCTCCGTTTTGAGTGTGCTCTATATGAAACTTGCTTGATTTTGCATGTAGTTTCATATTATCATGTTGGATCCTTGTTTTGAGGTGTTTTCTTGATGTTTATATGCATTTTGCACCAATGCCATGTTTAACTTGTTTTGCTCATATCTTCTAGGCGTAGTCTCAATCTAATGAACTTTATATGTAACTTGACTAGAATTTCGTAGATCATCGTGGTGCATTTTAACTTGCTGTTTAACAACTTGAACATAAAGTTATTCAGATCTGGACCAATTTCGAAATTTGTATATGAGGACTTACCGAATTGTTCTATGTTGTTCCGGCCTCATTTAAACTTGCCTTGATGTGTTGCTCTTGTTTGCATCATCTCTTGCCATGAGTAGCTTCATGTAGCTTGTCATGCATCATGCTTGTTTGTGCATCATGTCTTGTTCATGTGTGGTGTGTTTACTATGTTGTGTGCTTCTTCTTGTTAGTTCCTGTTTCGCTATGCGATCGTGAGGATTCGCTCGCTCACGCTTGGTTCGCTTCTTCCGCTCGTCTTCTTCATGGACTCGCTCATCTTCTTCATGGACTCGTTCTTCTTCCTTGCGGGATTTCAGGCAAGATGACCGCTACCCTGGATCTCACTACTATCATTGCTATGCTAGTTGCTTCGTTTTTTCGCTATGCTGCGCTACCTATTACTTGTTTATCAAGCCATCCCAAATTGCCATGTCAGCCTCTAACCTTTTGCACCCTTCCTAGCAAACCTTTGTTTGGCTATGTTACCGCTTTGCTCAGCCCCTCTTATAGCGTTGTTAGTTGCAGGTGAAGATGAAGTTTGTTCCTTGTTGAACATGGAGATGTTGTTCCTTGTTGGAACATGTTTACTTGTTGGGATATCACAATATATCTTATTTAATTAATGCATCTATATACTTGGTAAAGGGTGGAAGGCTCGGCCTTATGCCTGGTGTTTTGTTCCACTCTTGCCGCCTCTAGTTTCCGCCATATCGGTATTATGTTCCCGGATTTTTGCGTCCCTAACGCGGTCGGGTGATTTATGGGACCCCTTGACAATTCGCTTTGAATAAGACTTTTCCAGAAGGCCCAACATTGGTTTTACCATTTGCCTCACCACCACCTATATTTCCCTTGGGAGTAATTAACCCAAGGGTCATCTTTATTTAGCCCCCGGACCAGTGCTTCTCTAAGTGCTGGCCCGAACCGAGTAGAGTAAGGGGCCCTCGTGGCAACTCGAGGTTTGGTTTTACTCAGAGGATGTCTCATCCGTGTTGCCCTCGAGAACGAGATATGTGCAACTCCTATCGGGATTGTCGGCGCATCGGGCGGTCTTGCTGGTCTTGTTTTATTGCTGTGAAATGTCTTGTAGCCGGATTCCGAGACTGATCGGGCTTCCCGGGAGAAGGTCTATTCTTCGTTGATCGCGAGAGCTTATCATGGGCTGTTGGGACACCCCGCAGGGTTTGAACTTTCAAAGCCGTGCCCGGTTATGTGGCGATGGGAATTTGTTAATGTCCGTTGTAGAAAACCCGGTTGATCTTAATTAAAATACACCAACCGTGTGTAACCGTGAGTGTCTCTTTTCGGGTTGATCGAGAGGAGAACACGGTTTCTGGGTTATGTTTGACGTAAGTAGGAGTTCAGGATCACTTCTTGATCATTACTAGTTGACGACCGTTCCTTTGTTTCTCTCCTCGCTCTCATTTGCGTATGTTAGCCACCATATCATGCTCAGCCGCTGCTGCAACCTCACCACTTTATCCCTTCCGTTCCCATTAAGCTTTGCTAGTCTTGATACCCATGGTAATGGGATTGCTGAGTCCTCGTGGCTCACAGATAACTACACCACCAGTTGCAGGTACAGGTTTTGCGATGATCATGATGCGAGAGCGATGCTTGCTTGCGTTGAGTTCTTCTTCTGCTTCTTCTTCGATCAGGGGTTAGGTTCCAGGTCGGCAGCCTGGGCTAGCAGGGTGGATATCGTTTGAGTTTCTGTTTATGTTTCATCCGTAGTCGGATGTTGATCTCTTGTATCTTGTATATGATGTTGATGTATTCTTGTGGCATTTGTGCCTTATGTATGTATCCCTATGTTTTTATGTAATGTTGATGTAATGATATCCACCTTGCAAAAGCGTCTCAATATGCGGGTCTATCCTTGGTGGGACCGTCGAGTTCCTTTTGGATAGGGTCGCATATTGGGCGTGACAAGTTGGTACCAGAGCCTCGACTGACCCTAGGAGCCCCCTTGATTGATCATGTAGTTTGGCTGCAGCTGAGTCTAGAATAAAACTGTTTTGCGGAGTCTAGTTATATCGGAGAGTAGGAATTCTTTTTACTCCTCTGCCCCTTCGTCGCTCTGGTAAGGAATCTTGACGTAGGTGTTTTGAACTACTCCTCTTCCCATTCAAATTTTTCTTTAGGTTCACGCAGTTGGTTTTCCGGTAGTTGTTCCTCAGCTCTTTTTATCCGGTGCATTTCTCGTCAGGGTGATTCGACCCTCTTTGTTTTGCAAGTTCAATCCTCAGTTCTTCCTCCGACGTTGTTGTTTTCCTGTCCGAAGTTGTCCTTGTTTTCCCACCCGCCCTCCCTGTTCTTCGTCTCGGAACCGGAGTCCGCTATCGTGTATCCATTCTACTCGTGTGAAGTTTTTGCTTTCTTTCCTTAATGATTTCAACTGGTGTTTTCTTCAAGATATTCGCTGCTTCCCTTCCAAGTTGCTCTGTGTTTTCCGCCTCCCACCCCTTTTATTCCCGGAGTTCGAGTTTTCTTCCAACCATAAATTTCATTCATGCGAACCTCTCCAGCCTTCCTCAATTATTTCAACCGATGAATTCTCGCTTTGTACGACATTCTTCACCTCGCTTCTTTTCCGTGCACTCAATTCAAGCTTTTCGGTTAATCATATTCTTTTCCTTCGAAGTGTTTTTCCCTGCTCGTTCGTCTCTCGCCAGTTTATCCTTCCGGAGTGCTCAAGACATCTCATGAGATTCATCTGTGTTCCAGTTAATTCGAGGTTGTCACCTCAGTCAAATATTTCAACTGTTCCGGTGCATCATCTATCTGTTCAACATCCCTTTCCGACGGTGTTCTCTTTTAGTGGGCCCTAACCCACAGGTCTTTTCCCAGGATCTTACCTGATTCTTCTAATTTCCCCGGAGGTATTCTCATTTCTTTTCGGAGTTTGACGTAAGTATGAATTTCATCAGTCACATGCCTTTTCCAAGATCGATTTCAAATCATTTCATTGTTGGCTCAACCTATTTGCTTTTCATTCTTCCGGAGTATCTCATTAATTTTGGTGGTGTTTTCTCGTCGTCATTTGAAGACCGAAGAAGAGTTTTCCCTCTAAATCTTGCCCGTTCCCCCGGACATTCGCAGTGCTAGCTCGATGTTATCCTATCTAGTTGTTTCCAGTTGTGCAATTCTTTTCATCCATCCGGAGTATTTCAAGAGTTGCTTTCCGTCTCGATCATCCGGAGGCCATCTTTTCGGAATATTTCTTCGTTCCAAGTTTTCAGCTTCGTTCATCTCAATATTCTTCCGGTGCTTCGTTCAAGCATTCGTTAATCAGTTTGCGATCTCTTCGATCTCTTTTCTCTAAATTCCCTCAAGTATCCTTGTGCTTTTCTAATTCTTCCCGGTGATTCATTCTCTTTCATCAGTCATTTCCGAATTCTAACGGTGGTTCGTTCAAGATTCTTTTCCCTTGATTATCATTTTAATCCATTCGTTCTTTCGAATCCTACCGGTGGTTCAAGAAGACCTTCTCAAGTTTGCGATATGTCACTTCTCAATCCTTTTTCAAGAAGAATAAGTATTATGCCAAATCCGTTGCTTGTCATCAATTTAATTTGATGAAGGATAAGCATATAATAAATCTTATTCTTATTTCATCCAAGCTGATTAATCCCTTCCTTCGGAGTTTGTTCTTGAGGAATAAATTCTAGTTCCAAGTATTTTAATCTTTTCTTTTCCGGAGTTCAATTATTCACTTGGCCATCTCGTCGGAACCTCCATTTAAATCATCGCAATGCTCATCTTATTCTTTCTTCCTTCATTTTATCTCGTCATCCTTTTGTTACCGGAGTTCTTCATGGTGGATCATCATGATTTAATTCATTTCTCAAGTGTTCATCAAGATTCTTGTCGGTGGAGTTCAAGTATCTTTTCTTCTCGCGTCTCGAAGTGCAATTAATTTCTCTGTATTCTTTTGAAGTGGAGTTTTGCATTTCTTCGTTCCTCTCAGCTATTCTTTCTTTTCCGCTTGTGGTCGGCGTTCACCTCATAATTTTGAGATGTTATCCATAAGTCCACATCAAGCTTATTCTTTCGTTGTTGATTTTCTCAACAACTCCATTCAATCCTTCCTTCTAAGTTCTTTTCAATTCTTCCAATTTTTCTGGAGGCATCGCTTTGTTCATGTTGTCAAGTGTATTTCTATCTTGTGAAGTTCGTGTTATTTTCCTTCCATTTTCAACCAGTGTGCTGCCTAAATCCTTTCAGTCTTGTTCGCTTCTTATCTCGTCCTATCCGGAATGCTTTCATACTATCTTGATTCTGTGAGCTGATTCTCGCCATTCTCGTCGCCATCTCTTTTTCTCGAGTGCTCTCGATTCTTTGCATCTTCTTTCAGTTCTTGTTTCACCTCATCCCTTTTCTCTGCCGTCTCGGTCCTAAGATCTCGGGACGAGATCTCTTGTTAGTGGAGGAGTGTTGTAACGCCCCGGATTCGATGTGCCAGGTGTCCGCCAGTTATTCGCTGTCTTTGCCATGTCATGTGCTTGCGTGTTGCACTTTTCCATGTCATCATCTGCATTTCATATCATGTCATCATGTGCATCGCATTTGCATACGTGTTCGCCTCATGCATCCGAGCATTTTCCCGTTGTCCGCTTTTGCAATCCGCACTCCTATGTCTCCCGCGCCCTTTTACCTCTTTTCATGTGCGGGTGTTAAACGTTCTCGAATGGACCGAGGTTTGTCAAGCGGCCTTGGTATAGCACCGTAGACCGCTGTCAAGTTTCGATCATTTGGAGGTCGTTTGGTACTCCAACGGTTAACCGGTAACCGCAAAGCTCTCTTTGTTGCAGCCCAACTCCCTCCAAAGTGGCCCAAAACCCATCTAGCTCCCTCCATGCTCTCGGTCGTTCGATCACGATCGCGGTACAAAACCGCACCTCATTTGACTCTCCTAGCTCCCTCTACCTATATAAACACCTCCCCATCCAAATTCATGGTCAAAACCTACCCTAACCCTAGCTTCTTCCTCCTCCACCACGGACATGTCCGCCCCACCGACATGTCCGCCTCCACCTCACTCCGCGAATCATAGGCCCACGCCACCTCCGCTGCCTCCCTTCTCCACTCATGAAGCGCCACGTGTCCCGGCCGGCGCGCCTCATTCCGCCACCACCAGGCCCTGAGCTGGGCCTGAAGGCCTGCCCGCCTGGCCTGACACGCCGCGCCGCCAAAGCCCATCCGCATCACACATCCTGCCATGCCACCATGCCGCACACACAAGGCCCCCGCTCCGCCCATCCCAAGGCCATCGCTTCTTGCCCCCCGCCGCCCGAGCTCCATCGCCCCTCGCCGCCCTGCTACTTGCCCGGCCTCGGCCTCCCTCGCCCGCCGAGCTGGCTGCTCGGCCTCGCCATGGCCGACCCGCCGCCCCGGCCCTCCGGCCGGCCATGGTCCGGCCCCTCCGGCTGGCCGGATCCGCCTCTCCGGCCGCTTCTGCCCTGCTCTTCCCGCCTCCGGCCTCCTCCCGATCTCCGGCGAAGCTCGCGAAGATCCGCCGCATCGATATCCGTGCACGCAGGGTTGACTCTCCCCCCTCTCTAAAAATTCATTAAGTCCCCGATCTGCAGTAATTTTGTGCCATTTTCATCGCATCGTATCTCCATGCATGTAGCTCCGTTTTGCGCGTATAATATGTCAAAATGTTAGCCTCGAAGAGTAGATCATTTCATCTCATTGCATCATTTTCATTTGAGCTCATCTTGATGCCCGAAATGCTGTTAGAAGAGTGCTATGTGATGTTAGTTTCTGATTTTTACCAGAACTTGCACTTTTGTCATTTTTGCCATGATTGATGTGTGCATCCTATGGACTTGAGTTCTACATGTGTTTTGATATATGCAATGTCTTCTTTCCAGTGGTTCTTGCTATGTATTTTTGTGATCTATGTGGTGACTAGCACAAGCATGCAAACTAGGTGTCTTGTTGTTGCTGATTTCAGCCCTGTTTGCTGTTATTTTGATGCCATGTTTACTTGATGCTACCGAGAGATCCATGCATATTTTGAGATACTTCACTTAGGATGTTTTGTTCTACATGTCTTGCTCTATCCATCCATGTCCTTGCTTGCAATTATGGAGTGCCATAGCTTGAGTCAATCGAGCTCTACTTTTGCTATCAAATGTTTCCTGGCAGATTGTTTACATGTTATTCAATTTTGCCTAGGTTGTTGTGGTTGATCCATGTATGCTATGTTATTGTTCTTGCCATGTATGTCTTCTATGCCATGGCTTCTTGATGTATGTATGATTAGTTTTTCATATAAGGCTCTGTAGTGAGTGCATTGAGCTTGTAAACATGCCTACTTGTTATCAGTTTTGACATGTCATGTTGCTGAATCTGTTAACTAAACTTTCAATATTGACATGGGTGTTACTATATTTTCTGATCCTTTTTGACTCGTGGTCACTAAAGGACTTTTGTTCTATGATATTAGTAGATTCATGCCATGCCTTTGTTTGCCATGATAAGTTCCTGTAACATGTTGTTTCATAGCTCTAAACATTGCAACCTGATGTTAATTTCTGCAAAGCCTGAAACTGTTATTAGTTGCAATCTTGCCATGTCATTTTGAGCATGTTCTAGTCATTTATGGAGATAGCTCAGTGCTCATGTTTTGTAATGCATTACCTGTACATCATGCCCATGCCTTTTGTTTTCTTGTTGAGGTCCTGTAGCATGTTGTTTTGATGCTTGCAATATGCCTAGTTGCTGTTTTGGACAGCTTGTCCTTTAAACTTGTATAGGGTGTATGTGTTGATCCGCTGTCTGCTTTTGAGTGTGCTCTATATGAAACTTGCTTGATTTTGCATGTAGTTTCATATTATCATGTTGGATCCTTGTTTTGAGGTGTTTTCTTGATGTTTATATGCATTTTGCACCAATGCCATGTTTAACTTGTTTTGCTCATATCTTCTAGGCCGTAGCTCCGAATCTAATGAACTTTATATGTAACTTGACTAGAATTTCGTGTAGATCATCGTGGTAAATTTTAACTTGCTGTTTAACAACTTTAACATAAAGTTATTCAGATCTGGACCAATTTCGAAATTTGTATATGAGGACTTACCGGAATTGTTCTATGTTGTTCCCGGCCTCATTTAAACTTGCCTTGATGTGTTGCTCTTGTTTGCATCATCTCTTGCCATGAGTAGCTTCATGTAGCTTGTCATGCATCATGCTTGTTTGTGCATCATGTCTTGTTCATGTGTGGTGTGTTTACTATGTTGTGTGCTTCTTCTTGTTAGTTCCTGTTTCGTTGCGATCGTGAGGATTCGTTCGTCTACGCTTGGTTCGGCTTCTTCCGTTCGTCTTCTTCATGGACTCGTTCATCTTCTTCATGGACTCGTTCTTCTTCCTTGCGGGATTTCAGGCAAGATGACCGCTACCCTGGATCTCACTACTATCATTGCTATGCTAGTTGCTTCGTTCTTTCGCTATGCTGCGCTACCTATTACTTGTTTATCAAGCCATCCCAAATTGCCATGTCAGCCTCTAACCTTTTGCACCCTTCCTAGCAAACCTTTGTTTGGCTATGTTACCGCTTTGCTCAGCCCCTCTTATAGCGTTGTTAGTTGCAGGTGAAGATGAAGTTTGTTCCTTGTTGGAACATGGAGATGTTGTTCCTTGTTCGAACATGTTTACTTGTTGGGATATCACAATATATCTTATTTAATTAATGCATCTATATACTTGGTAAAGGGTGGAAGGCTCGGCCTTATGCCTGGTGTTTTGTTCCACTCTTGCCGCCTAGTTTCCGTCATATCGGTATTATGTTCCCGGATTTTTGCGTCCCTAACGCGTCGGGTGATTTATGGGACCCCTTGACAATTCGCTTTGAAAAGACTTTTCCAAAGAAGGCCCAACATTGGTTTTACCATTTGCCTCACCACCACCTATATTTCCCTTGGGAGTAATTAACCCAAGGGTCATCTTTATTTAGCCCCCCCCGGACCAGTGCTTCTCTAAGTGCTGGCCCGAACCGAGTAGATCATGGGCCCCTCGTGGCAACTCGAGGTTTGGTTTTACTCGAGGATGTCTCATCCGTGTTGCCCTCGAGAACGAGATATGTGCAGCTCCTATCGGGATTGTCGGCGCATCGGGCGGTCTTGCTGGTCTTGTTTTATTGCTGTGAAATGTCTTGTAGCCGGATTCCGAGACTGATCGGGCTTCCGGGAGAAGGTCTATTCTTCGTTGATCGCGAGAGCTTATCATGGGCTGTTGGGACACCCTGCAGGGTTTGAACTTTCAAAGCCGTGCCAGCATGTTATGTGGCAGATGGGAATTTGTTAATGTCCGTTGTAGAAAACCGAAGTTGATCTTAATTAAAATACACCAACCGTGTGTAACCGTGAGTGTCTCTTTTCGGGTTGATCGAGAGGAGAACACGGTTTCGGGTTATGTTTGACGTAAGTAGGAGTTCAGGATCACTTCTTGATCATTACTAGTTGACGACTGCCTTTGTTTCTCTCCTCGCCTCATTTGCGTATGTTAGCCACCATATCATGCTCAGCCGCTGCTGCAACCTCACCACTTTATCCCTTCCGTTCCCATTAAGCTTTGCTAGTCTTGATACCCATGGTAATGGGATTGCTGAGTCCTCGTGGCTCACAGATTACTACACCACCGCAGGTGTACAGGTTTTGCGATGATCATGACGCGAGAGCGATGCTTGCTTGCGTTGAGTTCTTCTTCGCTTCTTCTTCGATCGGGGTTAGGTTCCGTGTCGGCAGCCCGGGCTAGCAGGGTGGATGTCGCTTGAGTTTCAGTTTATGTTTCATCCGTAGTCGGATGTTGATCTCTTGTATCTTGTATATGATGTTGATGTATTCTTGTGGCATTTGTGCCTTATGTATGTATCCCTATGTTTTTATGTAATGTTGATGTAATGATATCCACCTTGCAAAAGCGTCTCAATATGCGGGTCTATCCTTGGTGGGACCGTCGAGTTCCTTTTGGATAGGGTCGCATATTGGGCGTGACATGACGGTGGTGGTGAAGAACAATCTCCGTAGGGCTTCGCCAAGCACAACGGAAACTAGATGGAGGATAAACTAGAGGGGACGGGGTTGCCGGCACATGACTTGGTGAATCTTGATGTGTCTTGGGTGCTAGCCTCGCCCCTCTATTTATATGTTGAGCCCTGGGGTCGAAACTTGGAGTAAAAGCCTCCTCAAAGTGGGTTTTGTCCGAAAGGCAAGAGTCCTTCTTGGACTCCAGGACCATACGCCAAGGTTCCTGGCGTCTGGCCCCTGACCTTTGCAAAACTTCCTTTTGCACTAACCAAAAGCCCCATGGGCTTTACCCCTTGGCCCAAATAAAGTGTTCTCGTACCCGAACATGTCAGGAAACATTCGAAACTTCTTCTAGTGAATTCTGGAACCCTTTCGGAAGCCAAACACTATTATCTTATATATAAATATTTACCCTCGGACTATTCCAGAGCTCCTTGTCATGCCCGTGATCTAATCCGGGACTCCGGACAACATTCTGTGACCAACATACACTAGTGTGCGTCGGTCCTAAACAAACGGTTTTTACCCCTTTCCACGACGGCATTTGGAACCGTCGTCAAGTGAGTGTGGGCGATAGGGGGGTCCTTCCCACACGACCCAGAAACCGTCGGGGATAGGGCCCCTACAGTACTCCTACTCGTTTCTTCTCGCATTGCCATCACAGTCGATATTCGGTGGTGCTACGTTTACAATGCGCGGCCCATCACAAACGGTTCACTATTATAGAACGTGTATGATGCGCGGCCCATCACAAACGGTTCACCGTTAAGAAGATTAGCTAATCGTCATTCGAGTGACGGACAGGATTACGAAACGTCGGACCGTCGTAACATCATCGTACACGCCAACTATCGCACACGCTATTCTGTGGTGCAACGTTCACGATGCATACTTCATCAGAAACAGTTCATGGTTGCGAATCGTGTATGATAAGGCAACTAACACAAACGTTTAGTTTGCCCGCGTCGTTTGTGATATTGTCTCACACCGCACACGCTTTGCAAACGACAACTGTGTGCATGCTTGCACACGTTTCCTCTCTGTGCACCATCTCCGATTATGGTGCATATCACAAACATTTGTGTTTTACCAACCGTGTGTGCCGTAACAACCTGAAGAGCGTAATTTCACCGTAATTTAATTGCTGCTTTTCCAAATTGTACCGGATTTGGATTTGAATTTTAATGTATGCTACAACTTTATTCATATCCATCAGGTTCAAACAACCAATGCATTATTTGATTCATAGGTACATATGTTCAAGAATTACATAAGAACCAAATAAACAATGATGAACCACATTTGTATACTTGTACTATTAAAGACGGTAAATAAAGAGGCAAAATATATTCTGGTTGCTGAACAAGGTGAAGCGGAATGCCCATATTGTGCCCTCCTCCATGCAGAAGGCACACACGACTCTAGTCCAACCCCTTGTGATGGCCGACCGCCCATCCTTCACGGTCTTCATGAAAACATCTAAATAATCATCGTGTTCTGGTAGAAATACTTTAACCTTTGCATGCCCACCAATCATATAGTTTGAGAGGTAATCTTGAGTAAACTGCTTTGGCAACCACTGCAAGGGAAAAAGATTCAGACATTGTCATCTAACACAACTCATTATGGGCAGTAAAAAGAAGACTGCAGAGTTCTTACTTACCATCCTGCAGTTCGCTGTTGTCTTGTATAAAGTGTAAACAAATAGTTTAATTGCCATCTTTGGACCCATTTTACTAACAATCTTTATCAGCTTCCTCACTTGATGCTGGTTCATCGATATCGCATTGCCCCATTGATGTATACTACACATTGTTGGGCCTCCAAGTGCAGAGGTTTGTAGGACAGTAGCAAATTTCCCTCAAGTGGATGACCTAAGGTTTATCAATCTGTGGGAGGCGTAGGATGAAGATGGTCTCTCTCAAGCAACCCTGCAACCAAATAACAAAGAGTCTCTTGTGTCCCCAACACACCCAATACAATGGTAAATTGTATAGGTGCACTAGTTCGACGAAGAGATGGTGATACAGGTGCAATATGGATGGTAGATATGGGTATTTGTAATCTGAAAATATAAAAACAGTAAGGTAGCAAGCGATAAAAGTGAGCGTAAATGGCATTGCAATGCTAGGAAACAAGGCCTAGTGTTCATACTTTCACTAGTGCAAGTTCTCTCAACAATAATAACATAATTGAATCATATAACTATCCCTCAACATGCAACAAAGAGTCACTCCAAAGTCACTAATAGCGGAGAACAAACGAAGAGATTATTGTAAGGTATGCACCTCAAAGCTATCCTTTCTGATCGATCTATTCAAGAGTCCGTAGTAAAATAACACGAAGCTATTCTTTCCGTTCGATCTATCATAGAGTTCGTACTAGAATAACAACTTAAGATACAAATCAACCAAAACCCTAATGTCACCTAGATACTCCAATGTCACCCCAAGTATCCGTGGGTATGATTATATGATATGCATCACACAATCTCAGATTCATCTATTCAACCAACACAAAGTACTTCAAAGAGTGCCCCAAAGTTTCTACCGGAGAGTCAAGATTAAAACGTGCCAACCCCTATGCATAAGTTCACAAGGTCATTTGAACCCGCAAGTTGATCACCCAAACATACATCAAGTAGATCACGTGAATATCCCATTGTCACCACAGATAAGCACATGCAAGACATACATCAAGTGTTCTCAAATCCTTAAAGACTCAATCTGATAAGATAACTCAAAGGGAAAACTCAATCCATTACAAGAGAGTAGAGGGGGAGAAACATCATAAGATCCAACTACAATAGCAAAGCTCGCGATACATCAAGATCGTGCCAAATCAAGAACACAAGAGAGAGAGAGAGAGAGAGAGAGAGAGAGAGAGAGAGAGATCAAACACATAGCTACTGGTACATACCCTCAGCCCCGAGGGTGAACTACTCCCTCCTCGTCATGGAGAGCGCCGGGATGATGAAGATGGCCACCGGTGAGGGACCCCCCCTCCGGTAGGGTGCCGGAACAGGGTCCTGATTGGTTTTTGGTGGCTAGAGAGGCTTGCGGCGGTGGAACTCCCGATCTAGGTTATTTTCTGGAGGTTTCAGTATTTATAGGAATTTTTGGCGTAGGTCTCATGTCAAGGAGGTTCCCGAATCATCCACGAGGCAGGGGCCCACGCCCAGGGGGTGGGCGCGCCCTCCACCCTCGTGGACAGCTCGGGACTCTTCTGGCCCAACTCTTTTACTCCGGGGGCTTCTTTTGGTCCAGAAAAAATCATCAAAAATTGGCACGTCAATTGGACTCCGTTTGGTATTCCTTTTCTGTAAAACTCAAAAACAAGGAAAAAACAGAAGCTGGCACTAGGCTCTAGGTTAATAGGTTAGTCCCAAAAATCATATAAAATAGCATATAAATGCATACAAAACATCCTAGAAGGATAATATAATAGCATGAATACTTCATAAATTATAGATACATTGGAGACGTATCACCCATACGCAGAAAGGGTTGAAACGCAGATCTTACCAATGACATATGTACCTAAAAGCACCAAGTTAATATTAGAAGCTAAACAACAATTGCACAGTGATGTGGTATAACACTCTTTTATAATATGTCTATATACATCCATATGTGGTAGTCCATTTGAAATCTCTAAAAAGACAAATATTTAGGAACAGAGGGAGTATATTATAACATCCAATATACTCACATATTAGATGAATTAACATCTTATATTATGGGCCGGAAGGAGTTTAGTTCATTCTTACAAATTATCTGCCGTTGTATCCACGGGTTACAGTTAGTTTGTGCTAGTTCGGGCTCAATTAGCCCTAAAGTATATCTAAACATGAGGGCTAGTTTGAGCTAGTTGCATCTATAACCCACCCAAAAAAACTAGTATCCAACCCAAGAGGTGCTAATTGGAGCTAGTTCTCCTAGTGCATTTATTGTCAATCTAACCCTGCCATCCAAACAACTCTTTGGATGGAGTTAGTTCAGGGTTAGTAATGAGCTAGAAACTAACTCTAACCTCTAGCTAAGTTGAGTATCCAAACAGGGCTGTGTTGTTGATGTTGTTGCTGCTGCTCTTCTACGTATATCTAGACATCATTAGAACATTAATGTAACACTCTTCCTTGTTGCTATGTAGCCTAGGATTTCATATTTAGACATTAAGTACAGTGCATGTTACTATGTAGCCTCAGATATATTACATATGGCCCTAGTTAACCTAAGGAAAAATGGGTTGCAGATATATTCAGTTAAAAGTCCGATTCACCAATTAGTCCCTTATTAGTCGCCGGCCTATATGGTACCAGCTACCGATATCCTGAATAGTGAGCAGATATAAGCCATGGGATGAAAGTAACATTGATGGAAAACATCAGTCATTCCCAAAATTGTCCTGTGTAGGTACATCAAGAAGCATGTTAAGCACAACAGGCTAAACATCAACCAAAATTACACATGGCAGACAAAATAATCTCCAATAGATAGCTTCGGTGTGCAGGTTTAAGCACGCTAGTAAAGCAAAACAAGTGGAAAGGTGTGCTAACTGCAATAGGCCAAACATTTAACAACAAGCAAACATGGTCATTCAAAATGGTATTGTGCCGGTCTAAGTACACTGGTTATGGTTAAATAAAAATTGAAACACGTGTTAACTACAAGATGCAACAACCAAATGTAGTCATTCATAGTGGTATTTTTGAAACTGGTACCGATGACATTGAACTGCACAGTTCATACTTGCAAATATAGAACATCACGTTGTGAATAACTGAAATAAACAAGGCATACTACGAACGACCAAAGATAGCATTTGAAACTGAACATATGCTAACTACAAACAACCGAACAATCAAAAAACTTTATAAGAGGCATATGCTAGCTATAACAGGCTTAACAACAAGAAAATATATGCATTCCTATCGGTATGTTTAAAACTGGATTGATGAAATGTACTGCACAGTAAATAATTGCACATATAGAGCATCACACTGTGAACAACTGAAATAAACAAGGCATACTGCAAACAACCAGATATAGCAATTAAAACTAGACATATTCTCACTACACTACAAAAGGGACTTGGCAAAACAAATCATGGGTTTCCCCTGTGAAGAGGCACGACAAAACAAATCATGGGTTTCCTCACTTGTCACGGATGGGCTCGTTCCCAGGGGAAGAGCGCGGAGCCTGGATGCGCTCCATGTTGTCACAGATGGGCTCCTTCCCCTTGGAAGAGCATGGCTGTAGGGTGCCCTCCCTGATGTCGCAGACGGGCGCTTTCCCCTTGGAAGTGCAGATGGGCTCTTTCCCCTTGGAAGAGCTGGAGAGGGTGCCCTCCTCGTGGTCGCCGTCTATGAGGTCTGACTTGGAAGCTGTGGATCCCAAGCCAGCGTCGCAGAACGTGTCCTTCAGAAATGACAAAGGGGCTCGATGGCGATTTAGAATGGCAAATTGTTGACAGCGAGCCAGAGGATATCAGCGGCGGGGCCATGGATGAGATCGACGGCGGTTGAACCCGAGTGGTTGGGGGTGGGCCACTTCACCTGTGACACAGCCCGCCTTAGGGCGTCGCTGTCGATGACCTCGATGTCATAGCCGGCGGACGAGACATGCCCGCATACTCTAGCCCGCTGCTTGAGTGCCTGCCGTCAGTAATGGTCGTTAGCTTCCTCGGCAACGTCGGGCGAAGAGACTGCTATACACCTCTTTTGGGCCAGTCGCTCCTCGAGCTCCACGGGAAGCGTAGCCGGGCTTAGGTTGCGACGCTCTAGAGTGGGGGATGGGGATCTATGGGAAATGGGGCGTTTGACATGCGTCATCTAAGAAACTCAGGGCAGCCTGGGTATGGAGATCGGTGGGTAAGCTGCACGGGCAAACCGGTAGATGTTGACAATGGAGGCCTTGCGGCGGCAGCGGCGGCGGGAACTTTGCTAGGGTTTCGAGCGAGGGAGGGTGTGTGTGTGTGCGCACGCCCGAGGAGGTTTTGGTGTGTGTGTGTGTGTGGAGGGGGGCGGGGTGTTTGAGGAAATGACGCGGGTACTGAAAATTTTACTACGCGGGAGTCAAACGCGGGAGTGAAATGCCGGGCTATTGAAAATTTTGATGATAGTGCATCGCACACGGTCCAGAGATAACAACCGTGTGTTATGAAACATAAAAGCCCTCGAGGCGGGCAAATATTTTCTAGGGATGCAGGCGGGATTGGGAACAAGAAACACTGTGTGTTATGAAACAGAAAAACCCTCAAGGCGGGCAGATATTTTTGAGAGTGGGAGCCTCGTGGAGCCCAATGTACTGTGCGGATGTGTGCGTGACAGGTGCACCGGCGTGGCACACGGTTAGTTTGAGTGAACCGTGTCTGTCGTGTCATCCGACTTGTCTAATGTTCATAAATTTGGTGAAAAATGACGCGGGAGGGGGTCAGAACACGAACACGCTTGCATGTGGACCAAATTTATGTATCAAAATGGTGGTTTGATTTTCAAATACCAAATGCAACTTCGATGTGGCACCTCTCTCACAAAGCGCACGGTATTGCTTGCCCCCCCCCTTCGTGCCGACACGAAGGGAATCCTAAGCTATGAATGCATGCCCCCTCCCCCTCAACCGAGGTTCATCTATGAAAGTGTGAAGTAGCTAGCAGCCCCCTCCTCCCTCGTGTCGGCACGAAGGGAATCCTAAGCTATGAATGCATGCCCCCCCCCCAACCGAGGTTCACCGTAGCAAAGTGTAAAGTAGCTAGCAGCCCCCTCCCTCGTGTCGGAACGAAGGGAATCCTAAGCTATGAATGCATGCCCCCCAACCAAGGTTCACCTAGCAAAGTGTGAAGTAGATCTAGCAGTCCCCCCTCCCTCGTGTCGGCACGAAGGAATTCCTAAGCTATGAATGCATGCCCCCAATCGAGGTTCACCTAGCAAAGTGCGGAAGTAGCTAGCAGCCCCTCCCTCGTGGTCGGCACGAAGGAATCCTAGCTAAGCTATGAATGCATGCCCCCCCCCCAACCGAGGTTCACCCTAGCAGAGTCTTGCGAGTAGCTAGCAGCCACCCCTCCCTCGTGTCGGCATGAAGGGAATCCTAAGATATGAATTCATATGCCCCCCAAACGAGGTTCACCTAGCAAAGTGCTTGAAGTAGCTAGCAGACCCCTCCCTCGTGTCGGCACGAAGGGAATCCTAAGCTATGAATGCATGCCCCCCCCCAAACCGAGGTTCACCCTAGCAAAGTGTGAAGTAGCTAGCAGCTATCCCTCCCTCGTGTCGGCACGAAGGAATCCTAAGCTATGAATGCACATGCCCCCCCAACCGAGGTTCACCTAGCAAAGTGCGAAGTAGCTAGCAGCCCCTAGTGTCGGCATGAAGGGAATCCTAAGCTATGAGCATGCCCCTCCCCCAACCGAGGTTCACCTAGCAAACTGCAAGTAGCTAGCAACCCCCACCCCCCTCGTGTCGCCACGAAGGGAATCCTAACTAAGCTATGAATTCATGCCCCCCAACCGAGGTTCACCTAGCAAAGTGCGATGTAGCACCCTCCCCCCCACACACACACTTTCAGTCGGAGGGCCAGAGAGGCATATATCTCACCAAGATGGAACGTAAAACGGACCAAGAATAATCCACCTTGGTCGTACAACCTCTCTCTTGTTGTTGGTCAAAGTGATGGCCGTCCATGCGACCCTGAAGATGGGCTAGCTCGCCAATAATCATGCAAGTAGCTAGTCCCCGACGACAACCAGTGCATGCGTGTGGCCCAAACATATGTATATATGGAGAGGTGTGTTTCTGAGTAACAATGGAACAACTTTGATGTGGCATCATGATTCCGAACTAGAAATCCCCACACTGAGTGAGGGTTAGGTTGACGATGCATATGTATGTTACACCACACTTCAAGCCAATGACGGGGATTCATATATGCATGCATGCGTGCATAGTATATGCGCTCAAACTTAATTGGGTCTGAATCTCACCATGATCTATACTACGATAACACGAACCAAATGAAGAATCCGCCATGGTAACCTATCTTGTTGTTGGTCAAGGTGATCATGGATGTCCACGCAGGCCCACGAATATATAGGCTTGTCGCCGATAACCACGTGAGGGAGTGTATTGTTCGAAGGCAACCACTACATGCATATGTATGGAGGTGATGCGTGCATGCATGTTTGAATACACAACATTGATCTGGCGCGTGTGTCAAAAATCATACACTAGCTCCCCACACAGAGAGAGACCGCTTCATGATGGTGTCGTTGTACTAGCCCCTTCGACTCGATGGGAGGGATTCATGCGTACACATGCATGTGTGTGTGCTCAAAGTGTATCATGCATGTCATCCCAGAGAAAAAATAATAATCCCCTCCTAAGTCAAATTAACCTCTCTTGTTGTCAGGAAAAAAGAAGTGATGGACCAAGCAGGACCACAGATAGAAAGCATCGATATTGCTGATAACCGCTTAAGTGGGTGCGAGAGGACAACCACCACCGCTTTGCATGTGGGCCAAACATATATATGTTGAATACCCAAAATGCACAACTTTGATGTGCCACATGCCTCAGAAACCATAAAACATGCACCCACACAGAGCGAGGTTCATATCAAGCGTACTACATATGATGGTCCCCTTCCCCCCTGTTCACCATATACTATATGCTCCTGCCGTAATATATGTACAACCCAAAATAATCCTCATCGATGGTGAAATTAATTAACCTCTCCCGGTGTAGGTCAAAGTGATGGATGCATGCATGCATCGACGATGGCCTCGTGGGCCCACAGATGGAAGCGTCACACGTGAGTGTCCTAGCTAGGATATATATGCATGTGGCCCAAATAGGTGTTGTGTCATGTTTGAATAACCAATTTCATAATTTTGATGTGGCACAAACAAACAATTAATTTCACCAAAAAAGATTTATGTACTCTCACGCCGCTCACACGATTAATTTATGTACATATATTAATCCTCTTCACCATATTTTAATGTGAGCAGTAGTGAGGTTAATTTGACCATCGACTGCATGTGGCCAAAACATTTATGTATGAAAGAGTTGTGTAATGTTTTAAATAACGATTTCACGACTCTGTTGTGTCACCAACCTGCCTAACAAAACGGCCAACCCACACGGTGGCTCACAACTCGTAGTGTACTGCGAGCTACCCGCCACCCCCAGATGCACACACCCACACACACATCGTGAATCCACCGCAACTACGATGCATGTTAAATTAATTATCCCGCGGTGAACATACATGTTACCAAAGGAGGGGCGTTTTAATTTCAAAAAAATCACAGAGATCATTAAGACGTTTTAGTACATTGATTGATTGATTTTCTATGGGTATAATGTGCAAAAATCAAATTTGAGCTACATGCACACGTGATAAAGCACCTAAATGGATTGCAAAAACACATGTGTCTCATCGGGTGCATGTTTACTCCCTGTGCAACAAATTTCAAACATTGAGAATCTTGATTTTCAAATTCTAGTACATCCAAAACTTATTTGAAGTTCATGAAACTTATCGTGTTGTCATATGGACACCAATACAAAGTGGCATTGTACTTTTTTTTGTCAAATTTGAGACCAGTTTTGATGTATTATCTAATTACACACGGGAGATTATTAATAATTGGGAACCAATATCCCAAACGGATTATTTATTCGAACCGTGAGCGTTAGACCAACAATGGATATGTGCCATGCTTCGGTTAAGCAATAAAGCGGCAACATTAATCATCCAAATAAAAAATATATGTGCCACCGTGCGACCTGTGTGGCGTGCAAGCAGGCGTGAGTTCACGGAACGCATGCGAGCAGTCCGGCGCGCAGGCAGACGGAGAGGAGTGCGTGCAGGTGTGTGAATTGACGGAGGCGTGCTTGCTGCGCAGTGTCATCGGGAGGCGTGCGAGTAGCTGTGTGAAACTTTGGTAAGCATGCCAGCAGTCCGGTGCGCAGGCTCACCGGGAGGCGAGCCATCGGTTTGACCACCGCCCGCCTCTCTCCCACAACTCCCACTACTCCATATTAATGGTGCGCCCGAGCGGCTGCACCCCCCATCCTCGCTACGCACACACAAACCTCTCTCTCCGCTTGCATCCTCGACGCCGCTCTCAGTCCTCAAAGCCGTCAGTGTATGAGGATGCCGCCAAAGCGCCCCATCGGAGGGAGTGGTGACGCCGGGGCTGCTAAAGCATCGGAGCACGGCGTGGAGATGGAGACAGAGGTTGCCGTCACTGCCGACGAGTTATCGCTGCACCTGACGTCGTCTACTTCGTCGAGCTTCCATAGCCAGAGGTGGAGTTCCACACTGACTCTGACGACCACTCCGGCGACGACTCCGACTCCGACTCCGACGAATAGCTGGTTAGTCATCTATAGCCATTTATGTTAGATCATAGGTTTCTCTGGTTACTCCTGCCTCCCCCTTTTTGGAATAGAAATCATGTGGTTATGTTCTCCCAATACATGAAATCTGAGTAAGTTTCGTTAGATCCATGTAGTGTATTGATTGTTTGAATGGTACAGGTGATAAGTGATTAGTTGTTTCATCTGTGCAAATGATTTTTGCTAGTAATCCGACTAGGGTTAGTGTTCGTGCTAATAATTCCTTGAATGGCCTACATATGTTTGTGCCATTATTTTCTTCAAGATTGGTCTGTACATAGACGACTGTGCTTAAAAATCGAACCATCATCTCTGGATATGTATAAATAAAGAGCCATAAATTCCTAATCCTACTTCACGGCATGTAATCAGTGATTTGATGCCAGATTTGTTTTACTATTTGTATAGGTGCCGTCTGACGATGTGGACAACGAGGATGAAGATGCTCAGAGGAGGTACAAGAGGCGAATCCCGAGGGAGCTTTATGCGGGAATGCATAACAGGCGTATTAGGACCTGGAACGACGGCTATGGATGCCCATTTTGCAACCACAAGATTTATGACGCGTATCTAAATGTTCTAGCGCATGCAAGAGGACGGGACGTTGGCTCCTTCAAGCAGAAGTATTCTCACAGGATGGTGCACGGCGCGTACGCCGAGTACCTGGAGAAGCTTCAGGATCGTGCCGGCCTCATGTGAGATGAGATGTGGGATGGATCGAACTATGTACGCTAGAGTATGCTTAATGGCGGTTGAACTATGTACTTATGGTTGAACTATGCTTATGTACGTGTACGCATATTATCTATGTCTGAGTATGTTAAATATTTCACCAAATTTTGGTAAAAATTACAACGGGGGACCAATAAACCCGGACAGAGGTAGTATGTCAATCACACACGGTTCCCAAAATTGGAACCATATGCAATGACTTTCATTTTTCCTGCTACGTCAATCACACACGGTTCGCTCTAGCAAACCGTCGCCCCCAAAATTCTTTGTGGGACAGAAAACCCTCACCACCCAATTCAAAAAAGAAAACCCTCACCATCCCCACATCACAAAAACCCTCACCCCGCCCGCCACCCCCTCGGCTCCTCCGGTACGTTCCCGATTCACACCTGCACAAGCTCCTTCGCGTCTATGCCATGGCACCGCCTATCGCGGCGGTAAACACTTAGCTCGACGCCTGTCGCCGCCGCCAGGCTGCCGGCAAAGCCCACCGCATTTTGCCACTTCCGCTTGCCGCCGCCTATCGCCATCGACTTTCTCGACGCTGCTCGCGGTCAACCCAACTCCGCTTGGTTGGGGAATCTACCGAGGGTTCTTTATCATGGACGACAAGGTAACTAATTTAACGAGATATTTTCTCATCTCTTATCCCAGTTCATGTGCCTCCTTTAATCACCCAGCGGAAATCGCCGTGAATTCATTTTTATTCGAGTTGATTTGAGGGGTTTTCTTTCATTCATAGAATGTACAGTGCGCCGACACTTCAGGACTTGGTGACCGCTGCCAGAGATTCCATCTCATCGTACCAGATAACTTGAGGACGCGCGCGATATGTTCAGTCTCACCCTAAATTGGTTGGCATGGCCTACTTTCCTGAACATATTCTAAATATTGCTACATTTGGATAAAAGGTGCCACATGCACCATATACGTCAAAGGGGATTTCCACCCTCTTCTTTCTATATTAGGCAAATTAATGATGTATTGTTCTTTTGATTGCTCTCATATTTCCATGACATCATGTTTACCCTATCTGTTTAATTATAGACTTTTGTCCTTCGATTTCAACTGTTGTACAGTTCTTTCAATTTGGGCCCATATTTTCATGTTACCATATTTTCTTTAACAATCCTACCATTTTCTGCAGGACATCCCTCGCTATGCAACATATTATGTAGTGCACAATTTTTCCCTTTACATACATCAAGGCTCCATGAATGTCATACTGCACACAAACCGTGGATTTACAATTGTTGCTACTGTAAGACTTGATGAACGTGGTGACTCCTATTTTGGCACTGGCTTTTGGAATGAAATTGCAAAGTTTTATGTACTGAAAGCTGGCACTAAAATTGCACTGCACATAGAAGGGCCTGGTCATGAGATATATGCTAACTTCCCCGACAAAATCATCCGTCCAGACTTTGTTCGAAGTAAGTTTTCTTTTCAACTCTCTGCATATGTTGACTTACCCAGCAATGTCAAATGAATTGTGTAGTATTTCGGCAACCAATTGTTATTCCCTTTTCTTACTATATTCCTACCTAATAACTTCTAGTTACCAATACACTTTTCTATTGCCCTATTTTAACTAAATAGTCGCTATACTCCCATTTCTATCAGAAAGCGCCGCTGACAAGGAGACTTCGGAGGTGGAGAACGGGGCTGCCAACAAGCGGAGGCGGGGCGAGCTAGAACCATAGCGACTTCAAAGAGCCTAGAATTAATCAGCAGCCTCCCCGATGATATGTTGAGAGTCATCATCTCCCTCCTCCCAATCAAATATGGGGCGCGGACAACCCTCCTTTCCTAGCGGTGGCGCCCCCTATGGTACTCCAGCCCTCTCGACCTCATCAACACCCACGAAGCTCGCCATGGCTATCGCAAAGCTTGATGCGTATCCAAGATCCTCGGCAGTCACCTTGGCCCAACCAAAGGCCTTAGAATGGGCAAGTTCTGCTCCAACGGCAAGGACCGAGCCAAGCTTGACGATCGGTTCCGATCCCCGCCCTAGATCAGCTCGAGGAGCTCACTTTTGATGATGGGCATATGCGGTCGCTGCCAATGTCCGTGACTCCGCCTCGCGCCACGCCATGCTGCCGCCAAGATCAGAACTGCCATTTCCGCCCCTTAATGACGCGCGCCGCTATTATTCTACCACGATCAAGCACCTCGAGCTCGCCGTCGCCTCTCAAGGGTGACATGGAGCGCTTGCTCCATGGATGTACTCACTCAGTACCTTCGCCTTCAGTGATCAATGGGTTGAGTACCTTCCACATCACCTCCATGACTCTCCGGACAATTTATGTGTGTTGTCAAAGCGGCAGAAGACATCACAAAAGGTGGACCACAAGATGGTCGCCCAGACACACCTGCACTTGAGAGATTACTTGTAGTTGATCAAGAAGGTCCAACAATAATCAATGTCATTTCTGCTACCAAATTGATAGTGGTGGGCTACTCGTCTGACAAATACTCCGAACTTGTTATTGGATCCACAACCGTTCAGGTACAACAACCGCCTTCTACCTCTCCTTCTACAAATTAACATTATTTCTAATTTTGAAGATGTTTGTTCGTCTATCCTTTACAAAATGATTCGGACAAGCTTGACCCTAAATCAAGCACAGTGAAGGTCTTGGCACTAGAATCTATCGGGCCCGACCGAGCAAGTTGTCGGGCTTCGAGATGCTTTCCGTGCTCGGAGAAGCTATATATCAAGGTGATGTTCCTTTCTGTTAAATGTTAACCATAAGGGAGTTCAATTTGTGACACCTTTTTCCAAGTTTACAATGACAATGTACTACGATTTCAAGGTTCTTTTGGAGGATTTCAGACATACATGCCCCCATATTGGTTGCTTGATCCATATGGTTACATTCAATAAGCATTTCTCCTTTGGATTCATCTGTACAAGTTTTCTTAGGGAACTTTTAATCCACTCCAACCTCATGTGAAGAAGGCTACATTTTTCTAGAATCTAATCAAATGCCCATGTTAATCATGTCAGATCGAAGATGGCATGTTAGTGCATTTTAAAAATCCTGCAAACCAAATAGCTAGGCCTGTAGTAATGTTCAAAACTGCATGTAGGCACTAACACATTTTCTTCTTTTGCGGATAAGATTAGGCCCAGTGGTGGATAATGTGATACAATATAACAATTACGTCGAATGCCCAGATCTGCATCTCTCAGAAATTACTTTGAACTCCTACCGAGGGACCTTACCGAGATTATATTCGCCAGTTCTTTGTTCTCGAGCAAGGGTGTCAAGGAAACGAGGTTTGCCCTCACCGAGGGAGTCTGGATTAGGGGTGTCCGGATAGCGGATTACCATCATCGGCCGGACTATCATCGGCCGGACTATCATCATCAACCGGACTCCAAGACTATGAAGATACAAGATTGAAGACTTCGCCGTGTCCGGATGAGACTTTCCTTGGCGTGGAAGGCAAGCTTGGCGATACGGATATGTAGATCTCCTACCATTGTAACCGACTCTATGTAACCCTAGCCCTCTCCGGTGTCTATATAAACCGGATGGCTCTAGTCCGTGGGACGTAACAACAACCCTTACAATCATACCATAGGCTAGCTTCTAGGGTTTAGCCTCCTTGATCTCGTGGTAGATCCACTCTTGTAAACATCCACAATATCAATATCAATCAAGCAGGGCGTAGGGTTTTACCTCCATCAAGAGGGCCTCAACTCAGGTAAAACATCGTGCCCTTGTCTCCTGTTACCATCCGCCTAGACGCACAGCTCGGGACCCCTACCCGAGATCCGCCGGTTTTGACACCGACATTGGTGCTTTCATTGAGATTTCCTCCGTCATCACCGATAGGCTTGATGGCCTCTTTAATCGACAACGACGCAGTCCTGGTGAGACTTTTCTCCCGGACAGATCTTCAGATTCGGGCGGCTTCTTGATCATGGGCCAGCTCACTTGGCCATCTGAGCAGATCGAAGCTACGCCCCGGCCGCGTCGAGTCAGTTTGAAGCCTAAACTTCACAACCGATATCCGCGGGACTTGATCTTCGATGGATCTGAGCCGCAGCCAAGCATGCCGCGCTGTCACGATGGGCATGACCTAACTCGCCACGGACAGCACCTTGAGGTCAGACACGAATCCGCCCGACCCATAGTCCGGAGCCGATCGCCGGATCGAGGACGGATGGCTGGACACCGCCGAGCTGCAACTTCAAGGGCGATGGAGCCGAACACCTTACCTTGTCCCGCATGAAGCCTATGACTCGAGGTGCCGGACTCTCCGCGGACTCAACCTCCTGCGCCCGCCACGAATCCGATTGGGCGCCGATCATGGAATTCACCGCTGCGGACATCTTTCAGCACTTGCCCTTCGGCGATATCATAAATTCATCAAGCATCTCTCGCTATCCGAGAGCCCTGGCCGAACTTCGGCCAGATGGTTGGGACGCGACGACGAAGAAATTTAGAGCCCACCCACCACCCACTTCAGAGCCACCGCCGATTTAACCGGCGTGCTGACCACGACTCAAGACATCGACGGTATGGACGACGATGCCGGAGACTACCAAGAACCAGTGCCTACAGGACACTGGAAGACCACCTCGTCATACGACATATACATGATGGACACCCCAAAAGATGGGGACGGCGAAGAAGCAATGGAGGCTGATTCCTTAAAGAAACAGCCCAAGCGCCAACATCAGCGGCGCCGCTCTAAATCCCGCCACGGCAAGAATGGAGATTCCGGCACAGGAGATAATAACACCCCGTAAAGTGTCAAGACAACTCCTCCAAAGACGATCCAGCGCATGAGGAGGCAGAAGCAAGCCCTCATGAGAGGGCGGCTGACGAAGAGGTCGAGGATGAAAATTACTTACCTCCCTCCGGAGATGAGGCAAGCCTCGACGACGACGAATTCGTCGTGCCTGAGGATCCCGTCGAACAAGAGAGTTTCAGACGCAGGCTAATGGCCACGGCAAACAGCCTAAAGAAAAGCAGCAACAGCTTCAAGCTGATCAAGACCTACTGGCCGACAGATGGACCGAGGTCCTTGCGGCCGAAGAGTATGAATGCCTCTCCAAAAGTTACCCAAAACGCAAGTTGCTCCCCGACTAGAGGAGGAAGCGTACAAACCTACATCACCAGCGCATGTCGGCAGACCGACCACTTCGTGGTCATGACAGATAGGGCGTGCAAGCCCTCCACCAAAACTGCACTCGGCATCGCCTAAAAGCATGAAGCCATGGCGGACGCTACGGACTTGCGAGATATATTGAGGACAAGGCAAGACAATCCAGATCTATCTATGGATCACGTGGGCGCCCCAAGACCCACGACTAATACCGTCGCGCGGATACAACTACCCGCCGGGCGAACACACAGCAGATAACGCCTCTCGAGCTACGCCGCGATATTGCTCAATACAGAGGCGCCAAGACACCCACTATGCTTCACCGACGAAGTAATGGACCATCAAATCCTCAAGGGTTTAAACCCGTTAATATCGAATCCTACGATGGCACAACAGACCCGCGGTTTGGATTGAGGATTATCTCCTACATATACACATGGCCCGGGCGACGCATCTTCACGCCATCAAATATCTCCCGCCAAGCTTAAAGGACCAGCTCGGCATTGGCTTAACAGCCTGCCCGCAGAGTTAATTGATGTTGGGAAGACCGGAAGCTGCATTCCTCGACAACTTCTGTGGCACGATATATGCGACCACCGGACGCAGATGACCTAAGCCACATAATCCAGAGCCGACGAATCGCCAGCAATTCTCGACACGGTTCTTAACAAAGAAAAACAAATCGCCGATCGTCCGGATGCGAGAGCCCTCGCTGCCTTCAAACATAACATCCGCGACGAGTGGCTGGCCCGCACCTAGGACAGAGAAGCCTAAATCCATGGCAGCCCTCACATCACTCATGACCCGCTTCAGGCGGGAGAGGATAGCTGGCTAGCTCGCAGCAACAACCTCAAAGAAAATGCCGGCAGTCCGGATACCAAGGACCGCAATGGCAGGTTGCGCCGAAACAAAAACAAACGCCGCGTTAACGGCGATAAAGAATGAGGATACAGCAGTCAACGCTGGATTCGAGGCTCCAAGCCCGTCAACGGAAGAAGCCATTCAAAAGAACCACTCCGGGCCCGGCCCAATTTGGACCGAATACTCGACCGCCTCTGTCAAATACATGGAAACCCCGAAAAGCCAGCTAACCACACCAACAGAGATTGTTGGGTATTCAAGCAGCAGCAAATTAATCGCCAAAATAGTGACAAGGGCTACACAATGAGGACGAGGAAGAGGCCCGCCGCCCGAACAACAGAGGACAAAAGGGATTCCCCCAAGTTCGGACGGTAAACATGATATACGCAACGATATTCCCAAGAGGGAGCGGAAGCGCACTAAGAGACGATACGCTGATGGAGCCACCGCCTAAATTTCAACCCATGGTCCTCTTGCCCGATCACTTTCGATCAAGAGACCATCCGACCAAGATCCGCTTATGGCGGATTCGCCGCATTGGTTTTAGACCCAATCGCCGATGGATTTCACTCACGAGTCCCGATGGACGGCGGCAGAGCCTGAACCTGCTTTATCGTGATACAAGGCGCAAGATGGGCATAGACCCTTCAAGGATTAAACCTACAAAGACAACCTTCAAAGGCGCCATACCGGTGTCGAGGCCAATTGTACAGTGCTCGCCATACATCGAAGTGGTCTTCGGATCCCGGATAATTTCCGGCGAGGAGTTAATCTTCGACATAGTCCCGCTCCGCAGCGCTATCATGCTCGCTTTCGGACGAACCGCGTTCGCAAAATTCAACGCGTGTCGCATTATGCATACCTTAAGCTCAAGATGCCAGCCCTCGTGGAGTCATCACGGTCAATGGAAACACGAACGCTGCCTCCGAACGGAGGAACATACAGCGCTCTCGCGCGAAGTACAGAGCAGCCTTTTAAGGCAATTTTCGAGTCCGCCGTTAAACGACCGGACACGCCAAACGCGCCGGAGCAACATCAACCAAGACCACCCGCACGCCCGAGCACGCGTAGTAATGCGGCCTCAACCCCAGCCCTCGCAAAATTGTTAGACAAACTCTCCACAGACATAATTACGCCTGGAGATACCATGGGCATAGGGGAAAGACACAACCACAACAGACCCAGAGTGCGGTTCGACCACACCAGGGCTCCCAAGTGTGTCGCTTTTTTTCTTTTATTTCTCTTTTTATACAGAACTCTGTCCGCGCGAACCTGCCAACTCATGATGCAACAGCCAGGAAGGACAAAGGCGCGATTTAACACTCGGTGGTCTCCATCACGAGCATTAAATTTGTTAAATACAACATTCCGCTGCCTACCCTCGAGGGATACGCCTTTAATTCGCCCAACTTTGCTTTCCGCACTATTTGTATCATTCCGCACTCATAGCATATCTTCTCGAATAAAATGCATCACTTTTTGCCCATAATTGCATTACCTTATATATATATATATATATATGTTCATTTACAACATGTTGCACCCAGTACATTTTGGTACGCCAAATACACCAGGGCTTATGTTCTCCGTGATTATGGTGTGATAAAGTCCAACACTTTCACAAGTGCGGCACCTCAATTTATAGCATTATATGAATCGGCTCCAATCATGTCTTGGGTCAATAGTTGGGTTTGCCCGCTCCCATGTTTGGCACCTTACGCCCGCTTCTATCGCTAAGGTAGCACTGGAGAACCATCGCGATTGCGCCTGGTTGAGCCGGGTTAACGCCTCGATGAGAAAGCTAAAACTGACCGTCATGATAAGGCGAGAGACTGGTCGCTGTTCGAGAGGTCCTTTCGGTCCTTAAAGAACTACGCCGCTCGAGCGAAGTTCGGATAATGTCCGACGAAGGCGTGGATAGCGCCCTAATTCGTCCTCCGAATACTAGGGGCTTCACTAAATTTAAAATTATAGAATTCTATGGATAAGTGAGAGTGTTCAAGCACTATAAGTCCGGTTGCCTTGTTCATTGTGTTGAGCGCCTCCTAGATGGACCCAAAATGGGAACTAGAGTGCTCAAGTTTATCCCGAACACCCCAAAGACTGTGGCATGGGGGCTGAAGACGACGACTTGCCATCTCTCGATTTAATAAACGGCCGCATGAAGGTAATATTTTAAATTAACAAGCGTTGCTTAGCGATATGAACAAAGTTTTCAGCGCATGTGATAACACATTGCGAATTTACTCAATAATTACATCCTCGGGGCACTCATCCGCAATCTTGCGGGCGCCCTTCAGACAGTCTTATAGTACATCTCGGTCAGACGATATTCCTTGCCCGCTGGTGGCGCTGCGCTGATTGGCTTCTCCGCATCCAGCTTGCCCCAATGCACCTTTTGCGCTGGCAAGGGCCCGACGAGCACCTTCAATACAAAGCGGATCGCTGATAACCTCCACCTGTGGGCACGATCCACCAGCCGTCGACGAGGCCGGTAGCTCCTGTGCATGGCCTCTCGTGCCACACCCGACTATGAGGCCCTTCATGGCCTGCTCGGCCACCTTGTGGAGCTCGACCAGCCGCTTCACCTGGTCGCTAGGGGCACTGGATGGCCGGCCTCAAAGATACCGAGACCGAAGACCTTCTCCATTGAGCTCCCTCCTCGGCTAGGTAGAATGCGGCGGCATCGTACACGCCATGCAGGCAGATCTGCAAACGCCTCGAGAGCTCCGACCGGGTAAGTAACATGTAATTTACATTCACATGCTTGCTTTGCATGAAAAAGGCCTTACCCGCCGCTATCTTCCTCACCAACTCAATCTCTCAAGGGACTTATGGGCATCGGCCTTGGCAGTTTTAGCACTTTCGAGAGCCGAGGCAAGCTCGGACTCTCGAGTCTTTGAGTCACGCCCAAACTCTCATGCTTTTCCATGAGAGCCCGGAGCTCTTGCTGAACCACCGCCACCCGCGCCTCTTGCTTTTCTCGCTCTGCCTGCCTGCGTGGCGCATTATGCTCGTCATGACACGGCCTCCTTCGTGGTCGCCACCTCGCTCGTGGCACCCGCAGCACCCATGTTATCCTTGTTATTTTTGTTGCAACCTAAATCCTTTTCAGAAGGTACAAGTTCAAAGTGGTGTTACTCACCTTCTTTGTCCCGAGCTACTTCTGGCGCGGCCGAGCTCTTGCTCGACCGCCGAGCTGCTGCTTCAAAGCACCGACCTCCGCAGCCATCAGTCGGCAGAGGTCAGCAGCGCAGCCCGGAACCCATATTGACATAATTTTTAGCAACCCCGTATATCTTCTTTTTTCAGATCCTCATCCGCCTTTTCTTTCCAACACCGAACCGAGCATCGGGGCTACTGTCTATGCGGTATTACATTGCATATTTTTAACTTCTTACCTCAAAGCCCGATAGAAGGCTATCAGAGTTTCGTCAGCCCGCCTTGGCCAGCTGCACTTTTCAATCACCGCACTCATAATAGTGCGGTGTTCTTCCTCGATGGAAGCGCTCTGCAGCGCCCAACAAATTTCCCGGCGCCTCGTTGGACGGAAGCTGCCGGCGTCACGGTCTTGCCCTTCATTCGGTAGCCGCCGGACTCGAACCACCGCGGGTTCTGATATGGAGTCCGCGCGAAGTCCGGAGGACGCCTTGCGGCGCCCGAGCCTCCCCGATGGGTCCCTTCTGGGATCCCACCTCGGCGTCCTCGGTGTCGCGAGGGTGGAGGCGGTCGGGATGGAGTCTACATCCGACGGAGCCAACGACCCGCCGATGAAGCGGGAGATCATCACCGCCGGACTACAGCAAAGATGCGGCATCGTAATGACACTATGTGACGCAGAAAAAGAAATTATAAATCATTCAGAATCCAGATACTTACGATCTCGCGGAGGCCTGGCCCTTGAAGGCCATTCTTCCTCGCCAACGCTGATGTTGGCGGAGCTGTCCGGGAATAGTCCTTCCCTCTTGACCCTTCGCCTCCCCCTGGGGAAGCCTTCCTCTTCCTCTCTCCCTCCTCCGAGAGAGTCCTCTTCTCCTCCTCGCTTTGGGAGGAGTCCGCCCGAGTCGCCGGACACCTGAAAACGGAACTCTTTCGAGCACCCGTGGCCTCCTTCTTGGTTTTCTTCTCCGCACCACGTGCGGTGCCGGACCAGCAGCCTCGCTAGACAAGGCCCACTCGGATTTTCTCGGCATAGGAGCCGGGCAGATAATCTGCCCCGCCTTCCTCATCCAGTCTGTCAAAGGAAAAGGGAAATTAAAACCGCATAGAGTCAAACTATGAAAAGCAAGTGTCCCGAAAGGGGTAGAATCACTTACCTCGCTGGCTTGGCGCTGCGAGCGAAATCCGCGATCTTCGATCATGGATGCGGGGCTTCGGCGCCTTTGAACAGCACCTCCAGCGCCTTTCAGACGTCAGGTCAAGAGCCCGCTCAGCGCTGGTGCTGTTCCGGATTGAACTCCCACAGATTGAATGCCCGCCTTGGCATGGGAGAATCCGGACGAGCATGACTTGGACCACGTTAACCAGCCCGAGCTTCTTCACCAGCTTCGGATACAGTGCTTGGAGTCCCGCTGCCTCCAACTACCCCACAGCAAGCCCTTCTCTTTCCGGGAGGTGAGCTGCGGGGGATACCATATCTGAACTCGGGGCCGCCGCCCATGTAGGGTCACGCTGCTCGGTGATATAGAACCACCCCGATTGCCACCCCTTGACGGATTCCATGAAGGCCCTTCAACTAAAGGACATTGGGCATCTTGCCCAACATGGCGCCTCCGACTCCGCTTGAGTGCCCTTCACTACCTTCGCTTGACATTGAAGGTCTTGAGCCACAAGTCAAGTGGGGCTGGATGCAGAGGAAGGCCTCGCACGCGACGATAAACGCCGAGATGTTGAGGATGAAGTTCGCGCCAGATCATGGAAATCCAGGCCGAGTAGAACATGAGCCCCTGACAAAGGGGTGGAGTGGAAAGCCCAGTCCATGGAGGAAGTGGGGAAGGAAAACGACCTCTCATGGGGCCTGGGGTGGGTATGAGCTGCCTCGTCGGGCAGCCGGTGCGCGATGTCGCCGGAGAGGTATCCGCGCCAGCGGAGTTTGGCGATGTGCTCCTCCTTAACGGTGGAGGCCAACCATTTACCTCCCGCCCGGACATGGTCGGAGAAGGTTGAGACGAGATGCGCGAACTTGGGCGCTGGAGCTCGAAAAGCGGAGATGGATAAGCAAAGGAGGAAGAAGGCGAGGTGAGAAGGTGAATCTTATCCCTTATATGGGCAGGCGAAGTCACGCGCCCCCACCAGCCCGGTAAAACTCGCTTATCTCCCAAGCGCCACCATCAATGGCGCGTTGGGTTACCCACGTCCGTATTGATGAGAATCCCGGATTAAGGGGAAACACGATCTCGCTCGACAAGACGTGCCAAGAAACCGCTTCGCTAAATGCGCCGAGGTGGTAGAGTAAAAAACAATTTAAATAATGGCTTGGTAGTGGCGTGACGCCATGCCGCAGTAAAACGCCAAGAAATTGAACTTGTGTATATATTATTCTCTCTACGGTGGAATGTGGAATTTATTTTGCGAGCGGACACTATCCCGGTGTTCACAATCTTCTATCATTCGAGGAGGAACCCGCCTTGCAATGCCAAGCAATACACGCTACCGGACTTTTCGTCATTGAAGCCTGGTTCAGGGCTACCGAGGAGTCCCGGATTAGGGGTGTCCGGATAGCGGACTACCATCATCGGCCGACTATCATCGGCCGGACTATCATCATCAACCGGACTCCAAGACTATGAAGATACAAGATTGAAGACTTCGCCCGTGTCCGGATGGGACTTTCCTTGGCGTGGAAGGCAAGCTTGGCGATACGGATATGTAGATCTCCTACCATTGTAACCGACTCTATGTAACCCTAGCCCTCTCCTGTCTATATAAACCGGATGGCTCTAGTCCGTGGGACGTAACAACAACCCTTACAATCATACCATAGGCTAGCTTCTAGGTTTAGCCTCCTTGATCTCGTGGTAGATCCACTCTTGTAAACATCCACAATATCAATATCAATCAAGCAGGGCGTAGGGTTTTACCTCCATCAAGAGGGCCCAACTCGGTAAAACATCGTGCCCCTTGTCTCCTGTTACCATCTGCCTAGACGCACAGTTCGGGACCCCCTACCCGAGATCCGCCGGTTTTGACACCGACACCTACATTTATTTCACAAAAATGAATGGTCTGTTGATCAGCACCGGTGCCTGCGGCGGAATGGAGTAGGCTCCAAAAATGCTGAATTTCATTTTGGAACTTCAGATGACAGAGTAATTGGAAGTCATCGGGTCAACCCCATACATGACTTCTCAGTGGCTGACCCCTTTGCAAAAATTGTGAGGTTTTGAAGCCAGACTTAGAAGCAGTGATATTAGTTTGAACCTCTCTAATATCCATGTTCAGCGCATCACGCGAGCGTTTCTAGCCGATGAGCTGAATTTCATTTCTAATATCAGTTTGAACCTTGTAATCTTTGAATTTGAGCCATATAACTCTGGAATTTGAACCTTGTAACATTTCGAACTTTTGTGGTACAATCGTTGAAATGGCATCGTATGAGACTCTATATTGCTAGCACTGTTTTGACCTTAGTATGCAATGGTCTTAGATTTTATTAACCATTCTCGAATTAGTTTACCTTGTCGATCTCACAGCACACGATCTGTATAGCTAACTCGACTGCGATCTTCGACATTATTGCACACAGTTGGTTTCTTCCACCGTGTGCACTGTAGAGCGCAGAATTGATAATCGCACTTGAGTGTCCATCATCACCCTTCTGTGTAACTTTGACCTCATCACCCAAGGGTAAACTTATGACCAAAGTCATTCCACACACTTTGTTTTTACAAAGCTTTTTGCCAATAAACGCCCATGATTTGTCCCTCTTCTAGCCGACGCGTGGCCAAACTAGCTGGGCGGTAAGCTTGCGCGGTAAGCAGCTCGGTAGCGCAGGAATAGTCTCACCGACAAGACATTTGGCGCCTCTTCGAGCCCATGCTTTGGGTGCGGTGTTGTCAAGCGTGCACTGGATTCTGGATTCCTCCGCTATGAACGCCATCACAAGACGTGACGATTATAGGCCGGCCGCCCCCCATTTATTACAACGGCCATTTAACCTACCCTTGTGTCTCTTCAACCTTTCGATCGCGCCCCACCATTACAAGAAGCACACCCACCATGAGAAATTCTTAGAGGGTATCCTACGTGGCTCCAATGGCGTTCCGAGCGGTTGCCGACGACAAGCAGCAGTTCAACATGCGTGCCGTGGTGGACACCCACAGAAGGTTCATGGACCTCTCGGTGGTGTACACCAACGACCCGGTCTGGGCGGAGCACTCCATCCACCTCATGGAGCTGTTGCTTGCCGAGGAGAAGTACAAGGTGGTCGGGTTCGACCTCGAGTACACCAGCGCTCGTGTCGGGTCTCGTCCCAAGGTCATCATCGCCTAGATGTGCGTGTGCCACCACATCCTCATCTACCACTACTGCCTGGCCACAAGGACTTGCGAGCGTTTCGCCAGGTTTGTCAACAGCCCCCACTACATGTTCGCTATGGTGGACATCACCAACGATGTTAAGGTGCTCGAGAATTCGGGCTTCGCCTGCCAGAATCTTGTCAACATCCAGGGCCAATACAAGATCAGGGGTAGCAAGGAGCATGAGAAGGACTCACTGGTTTACCTCGCCGAGGCCATCATCGACCCCTACTACAGAGACATGAAGGACAAGCATGCCTTGCACTCGGCCTGGATGGAGAAACTCGACAAAGCTCACGTCGTGTACGCGACCAATGAGGCGTACACGAGCTATGACATGTACAAAGTGGATCGCTGACATGAGGAAGTCCTCCTTCCCCAAAACGGCTGTGGATCCAGCGGAAGCGAGCAATGGCAAGCGTCATCGCAACAATAAGTAGATGATTAGATCCTCGTTTCTCCTAGTTTAGTATGCATGTAATTGCTTTATTTGGTGTCACTACAAAAAAAAGACACATCCGTGACATTTTGGGCCGAACGAATTTTTTTCTGTCATACATATGACACTTCTATGACGATAATTGTGACAAAACCCGTATCATCATAGATGTGGTGGGCTCTTACTTCTATGACAAAAATCATGATGTAAAATGGGCTTTTCATCCTGGGCGGGCCGGAGACGCAGCTTGCATGACATTCTTTGGGCCGCCCATGACGGAAAAACCGTGGTAGAAGCGAGGGGAGGAAAATTTCGGGAGTTGCCGTTACGGTGGGAGGTCGGGGCGGAGCGATGCGCTGCTTTCTCAGACGACGCTGCTGCGTGTGTGCGCGTTGGCTCGATCAAGCCGAAGCGAGGCGTTGGGCTCTAATCAACCCGAGCGATTGCACCGCAGGCTACGCTACATCGAACCCGAGCGATCGATCGATGGCTGTTAATCGAACCCGATGGAGCGATTCTTCGCCATCGCTGCTAATCAAGCCGATCGATGCTGCCTCGATGAATAGTGAGCGCTATGGGGGGGTTGGATGAACAAGGAGCGGTGGTGTTGCCTCGGATGAACAGGAACCCGTGGTGTGGAGGGCTGGATGAACAGTAGACGGTGGAGCGGTGGCCGTGGAGGGGTGGTTGAACAAGACCCCGTGGTGTGGAGGGCTGGATGAACAGTAGATGGTGGAGGGGTGCCCATGGAGGGGTGGTTGAACAGTAGCAGGTGGAGTAGCGCGCGGTGGAGGCTGGATGAACAGGAGCCTGTGGAGGCTGGAGGAGGTCGAGGTGGAGATGAACAGATCCTGTGGAGTCCTGCTTGCGGCACGCCACACCTTCCCGGCGAACAGACCCCTGCTTCGACCGTAGGAGGTCCGCTTGTCCGCTTTTGCGGTACGCCACACCCTCCCGGCGAACAGACCCCATTTCACCGTAGGAGGTCCGCTTCTCCGCTTTTGTGGTACGCCACACCCTCCCGATGAACAAGACCCTGCTTCGACCGTAGGAGGTCCGTTTCGGTCCGCTTTTGCGGTACGCCACACCCTCCCGATCAACAGACCCCGCTTTGACCGTAGGTGGTCCGCTTCTCCGCTTCGCAGTACGCCAGCCTCGCTTCAATCGCTTGTTTCGCCCAAGCCGGTTGGCTCCCACGCTGCCTGCTGCCTCCCGATGAACACGACGCATTCCGCTGCCTTCCCATGAACACGACGATTTCGCTGCCTCCCATGAACACGACGCATTCCGCTGTCTCCCATGAACACGAGCCCTCGCCAGACGATGCGCGCGATTAGGCGCTCGAGACCCCGCCAGATGTACACATTCGCGGGTCAGATTTTCTTTCTTGCACCGTCACCAGACGACGCGTGTACATGCTACGCGCGCTTCTACTACGACACGTGACGCCGCTTACTACGACACACGCGCCGCTTCTACATCGACCAAAGATATATGTACATACAAGTTCGCGACCGAATGACAACGCCACGACGCTTCGACCAGGTGGGTCCCGACCGTCGTGCAGTTCCTTGCGTGCGAAAATGTAGCTGGTGGGTCCCAACAATCGAGGGGCAAATCGTTTTTTGCCCGGACGCACTTCCTTTGCGCGAAGATGTAGCTGGTGGGTCCCAGCAATGGGGGCGAATCGCTTTTTTCCCGGACGCACTTCCTTGCGTATAAGATGTAGCTGGTGGGTCCCAGCAATGTGGGGCGAATCGCTTTGTTTTTTTCCTAAGCACTTCCTTGCGTATGAAGGTATAGCTGGTGGGTCCCAGCAATGGGGAAACGTTTTTGCTAAATATGGTGGCCCGTCCGGTGGGTCCCCGCCGTCGTGGTGGAATAATTATTTTGCTGTAATAAGGAGGCACTTCCTTGTCGCGGCCGTGGACCCACCTGTCACCTCTCCACGACAAACCCATGTCCGATGGAAGACGCCTGACCATGTTGACCACGCCGCACCGAGAGCACCAGGGCGGTGGACGACGGCGAGGCCTAGGAAGGGGACGACGCGGAGCCGGGGAAGACACGGCAGTGGATGCCCATGCGTAGAGGAGTACGAGGGTTCACTAGTTCACTGCGGTGTGAGGCTGCCGTCGCCGCAGAATAACAGGGGGTGTGGGTGAGTAGAGGGATGGCCTGGCCAGCGGTGGGAGTAGTAGGGAGCGGTGAGGCCTCCGCCGCATCGCAGCCGGCCACGGGAGGCAGGAGCAGGAGGCACGACCGGGCTGGTTTGGGCGGTTGGAGCAAGAAGACCAGAGGTTGAAGAAGCACTACGGCCGTTGGATGGACATCGTACGGTCACTGGAGCTAGAATCATGCATATTGACTAAGTTGACAAAGCCCTCCGTCCCTGTCAACTTAGTAGGCCCACAAGTCAGCCTGCCACTATACTGGGTCCCAGCTAACAGGGGGAGTATTCATTTTTTTGTGTGTAATAAGAAGGCACTTCTTGCGCATTTAAGATATAATCTGGTGGGTCCGAGCTGCCGAGCCGGCCGCGGGGAGGAGGGAGCAGGCAGTCCCGCCCGCTTGTTTGAGCGGCCGAGCAGAAGAGCAGAGATTGAAGAAGCACGGCGGCCTTTGGATGGCCATCCAACAGCCACCGCTTGGCCAACCTTTTTTAGGAAAGCCTCAAATCTGTGGAAAACAAAGATACAACCCATCTGCCATTATTTTTAATAATTTACAGCCCATTTGCTAATTCTTAAGGTTTTTGGAGCCCATATTATTTTTGTTAGCATTACAGCCCATATCGTGGGCCACGGTTAAAAACTTATACGAAATTTTGCATATTTCAAAGGCGGTCCAACTGTTTTTAATCCCAAATTTCGACTCACATTCAAACCGATTTTAAAAATAAATGTATATCAATATTAAATCCAAAAAATTCTCCACGATAAAAATTAATGTAATTTAAAATATTGAAATGAAAAAAGATATTTGAAACTAACTGTCGGTTTGATGTGTTTTAAAATGTACATCCCATTTCTCATTATCGATGGGCTATTTTCTGCCACCAATGAAAGCTCTCTCGTCTTGAAAGATTTGCAGCCCAACAGGCCCGACAAAGCGACTTACTTGAAAAATCACAAAAAACTTGGCTGTGGCCAGTGGACCCAGCTGTCAGCCTCTACACGCATAAGATTCTCCCGATGGAATGTCGTTGACCACATTGACCACGCCACCGAGAGCACCAAGGTGGTGGACGACGGCGAGGCCTAGGAAGGGGACGACGCGAGCCGGGAAGACGCGCAAAGGATGCCCACGCGAGAGGAGTACCAGGTTCACCGTTCGGCTGCGGTGTGAGGCTGCCGTCGCCGCAGGGCCTGGCTAGCGGTGGGAGTAGTAGCGGGCGATGAGGCCTCAACGGCAGCACAGCCGGCCACTGGAGGCAGGAGCAGGCGGTCTCCCCGGCGCTGGTTTGGGCGGCTGGTGCAAGAAGAGCAGCAATTTAAGAAGCAACATGACCGTTTGATTCAAATCTAGTGGTTACTGCTGCTAGAATCATTTATTGACTAAGTTGACAAGCCCTGCGTACGCGTCAACGTAGTAGGCCCACAGGTCAGCCTCCCAACCGTGCGCCCGATGTCGATGGGAGGAATCATTTTTTCGTGTAATAAGGAGGCAGTTGATTGCGTGCGGCCAGGCCAGCGGAGGGAGTAGGGTGGGCCGGGAAGCTCAAGCGGCATCACACAATGGGCCACAAGAGGAGGGAGCAGGTAGTCCCGCCGGTGCTAGTTTAGGCGGCTGGAGCAGGAAGATTAGAGATTGAAGAAGCACGACGGCTAGAATCGTGTGTTCACTGACAAAGCCTTGCATAAACAAGTCAGCCTCAAAATCTGTGGCGTGTACAGCCCATTTGCTATTATTTTTATATTTTTACTCATTTTCTAATTCATATGGAATTTATTGCAGCCCGTTTTCCATTTTTAGAATTGCCGCCATTTTCTCGTCAGACTGTGGTCAAAAATTAACTAAATATGTGGGAAATTTTTGTTGGGGAACTAAATATTCTTAATCCAAAAATTAATAGCCATACTAAAACAAATTTAAAAATAAGTTAGTACTATGTCATGTTAAATCCAATGAAATACGTATAAGATATCAATGAAGAACAAAATTAAAAAAAAACTAATATCCCATTTGCTCGTCTTGAAAGATTTGCAGCCTAGTAATTCGGAGAAAACAAATAGGCCTAGCTTGGGTATTCTTCAAAAATAAATACTGGGCTACCTATTTTCCCAAAGAACTGGTGCATGAGCATTTAGCTTTATTTATTTATTTACTTATTTATGTTTAGGGGACCATGAGCATGTACCTGGGCCAGATTCATGTGAGAGCGCCCTTCCAGCTAATTATGGGCTTCTATTGGGCCTTCATCAAGGGCTGCATGTTATCAACAAGTGGAAAATGTGTTCCAGATGAAAAATAATATGAGCTACGTGCATGCACGGGCACTAAAGGATCGAACTGCAACGACTTCCAAAAATTGTGTTTGTCGCTCTAACAACACATTTATATTCAACCAACAGATGAAATATACTACTGATTGTACATTGAAAATAGCAGCAGCAGAACCAGGGCTGGGGTGCAATGTATAAGAAGGTGCCGTAAGAGTGAAGACGCAGCTCTCTTCCAAACCAAACATCAGCCATCATTACAAAAGGGCTACCAAAAAGAACAAGTGTATGCATCAAACTAAATAAAGATCCTACTACACCAAGTGTACACATCTAACTAACTGCCTCGCTTAGACGTTACTATTTATTAAGTCTGTGGAGATTGGTCGACGGCTTGAACCAGATGGGTGCTCGACGGGGAAACTCCAGCCAAAGAGGTCGAAGTCCGATACTTGCGACCCTCTCTCCTACTTTGGGCTGCAGAGCGTGGCGGCACATATCGGGTATGGTGCATGCAGAGACGCATGGTATGCTGTACACAGTTTTGCTCGATGAACGAAACCGAGCTACCATCATGATCCTTGCCGTCGGTTATCTCCTCGTTAATCGGATAATTCAGTCCGACAAACAGAGAGCGTGTGCTAAGGTTACTTACCAGCCTCCAAAAAAATTCCTGAAGGCCCGAGAAGCTGGGATCCTGCTCAAAGACCTTGCAAGGATCGTGATTGTATTCCGCGAAACAACACGTCCGTGCGCGCGAACGATCATCAATCTTTCGCCGCCGTCCGATCGAGCCAGAACCACCTGCAATCGCCATGCCGCTTTTCTTTGAAAGGTTCTGGATTAGGAAGGGTAGGGACACCAGCGCCTACAACATCATATCAAGTTGAGTCAAATAAAAAGGGCTCTTGATTTAGTCAATCTTAAGAACAACATGTTATGAGCATGAATATTTTTTCAGTAAATGTTGACAGTAATATAAGCAAGCCATCATGATATCATAGGAAAGTAACATATTACTGTAACAGCCGTTTGTAGCGATGACTGGAGTAGGCCAGCAATACGTCCAGCCATAGAAGGAGTCGACAGCGTAAATGAAGCCCTTGTGTTCAATGGCATCAAAGAACCATGGAGGATGTATGATTCTGCGATGGACGTGCAGATTTATCCACTTACCGCAGTGACCTGTCAGATAGGCGAGACCGCGGTTGAAGAACGCAATTAGCCTGAAATCTTTATAATTCCCAGATCTTGTGGGCACTTGGCAGATTACAACCTTGAGCAAATCAAACTTGGTATCATGTTGGCTACTGTAAGATTTCGAGTATTCTGGGCCGCGGTGCCAAAGTAGTGCAATGTTAATCGAAGGAAGGGGGATCAATCGCCGGGTGTAGACCTCCACGAGCATCCAGCTGCCGCGACCGTCGACGAGCACCATCCAAGACGTGTTCATGCCAACCCAGTACATACCGTTAATGTAGCTGAGGCTGACGGGGATCGGATCGCAGTGAAGGGGGTTGATGCTCGCCACCCTACGATCGTTATGCTGCGTGACACGCCGTTTCTGAAGATCAGGCGGCATCAGCAAGCAAGGAGCTGGCTTAAAAAGCTCCGGCCTGAGGGCTTTGAGTAAACGGTACAGCCTCGACGAGCACGCCAAGCGAGCGGCATGGTATCGAGATTGTCCACACGCCAAACAATGAGCTTGATTACCTTTGTGGGGAGCGAATTCCAGCCACTCTTTCGGCGGACGCTGCTCGGTTCTGCCATTGTTAGTGCTTGGGTTTCGGACGAGGGGGAGGCGCCTTAGCGGGGATGGAAGCTTGGACGAGATTATGTGCGGACAAAGATGGAGAAGCTAATATGTGCTGCGGAAGTGGACAGTGATGATGACTACAACACGCCGCTTGACTTACGAGACACATACCATCAGCGAGGGGTCATATCGATGCTGATAACTTGCTTGAGTGATCATAGATCGGTACTCCCTACAAGACCTACCACAAGATTATGCCCTAGCTTGCTAGAGTAGAGTAGTAGAGTAGGACTCTGCTCTACTACTAGCACCGGAGGAGTAGTATATTCTAATCTAAAATAGTTACAAACTTCGATGCCCGATCGTGGAACGACTACGAACCGTGCTCAAAGACCGTGTCTACGTGGTGTTTGGACTTATATGCAAAAAAATAGCAAGATGCCCATGCATTGCACGACACACCATCATCACCAACTCGTTTTTTTCTCTAATCCTACTCCTATAAAAGACTCAGTTGGTGATGATGGAGGCGAGGAGGCGTGTTCAGCCGGGCGTGCAACGGACGACACGGCACTATTTGATTTGTTATAAAAAAAGTACTTGTAGAGATAGAGACATAGGGAGGAGCACGAGGTAAGGTCTTATCTGTAAATGTGGAGAGAGGTGCGGGTATCTTTTGTAAAATTGTCATAGTTGGCTTTATATCCGTCAGATATAGATCGGACGGTCTATATTACAAGATGGCGGGCAAACCATCATCACCAGCTCGGTTTTCTATAAGAGTAGATATATATAGATATAGATAGATAGAGACTAGGGAGTACTAGTAAGGAGACCATCTATCGCTTCGTGTGCTACTCCTGCTCCATTCGGCGGCCGAACGCCCCTACAGCCACTCCTCCTGCGCCCATTCGGCGGGCGCCGTTGAAATCTGGGAGCGCACTCGCGATCGCTGGCAGCCACGACTTCACCGATGACGACTTCTTCCCCAACCTCGCAACCTCTTCCTCAACGACATGGGCGATAACTCAACGCCAACGGTGCTGCTCCTGCTGCACCGTATGTGTTTCTGTCCTTCCTGTTCAAAATCGTGGTAGAATTCATGTTTCTACTCAGATCCTACTACTATGCTAGTCCACATGATTAGTTTCATCTCTGTTATAGCCGCTATGATTTATTTTGTGCTTATTCGGATTAAATCTCGTAGTAACTTGCTCACATATTCAATCGGGCGCAACGCCCCTACAGCCACTCCCGCTTTCATGGATGGCCTGGTCGATGCCTCCAAGGAGCCCTTCGTCCACTGCTATGAGTGCCCGATGCCGCTTTGTGGCTCGCCGGGCGGACATGGTGCATCACCACGGATGCGCAGCAGCGGTCACTCATGGCCCTTGGCGGAGAACATCAAGCACGACACGCATTACCGGTTCACCATGCCGGGTCGCTGGAGGATCACCGCCACCGCTAGTCTCGGAGGAGGACGGCAGCGCTTCCTTTGATCGTGGGCACCGGCGAGGCCCACGCAGCCGCCGCCCCGCTTTTGTAGCGCAGGCGTCGGCGCCGCCACGACGCCGACATCGACACGAGGCAGATGTACGGGTGCAAGGTCAATGTTACTACCCTCCGGTCACGTGGGGGAAACCGCCTCATTGGACAGACTTGGAATCTGAGGAGCTGGTACTATCCCGCCAATGTGGACTTGGAAAACCCATGGCATCCGTTCTATCCTTTACCCGCCGAATCAATGCACGCGGACTCCAAGGAGGTTCACCTGGACATACGCATTATCAAGTGCACTTAGAAAACATGTAGTGTGTGTGTGGGCGCTTATGGCCCGTGTGTTTGCCGCTTTTGATTTTGTAAGCTTGTCGTTAAATTTGAGTGGCTTTCACCACAGTCCTTCCTTTGAACTGCTCCTCTCAGTGAGCTGATGTAAGACACTTTGGGTTTCTTTTGATAATGGAACCGAGGAGGAGCCTCCCTGTTCTTCTAAAAAAATACGCATTATCAAGTTAAATGTTGATCATTAGTCTTCGCTCAATGTAATCCGCTGTCTAAGCATGTGGAGACTTCCATGCAGGATCTTGCTCTATTGGAGTATCGCGATGAATAAAAGTGTATCCGCTTATGGTTTAGTCTAGAATCTTCCATGTATGAATTTTTACTACAATCTTCGGTGAAAGACTTACGATGAACCATTTCTTACATCTCCTCCGCCCCTTGCAAGTCATCCTGATTTAATCCCTCCGTCTAGGTGTATAAGGGCATGGTTAATATTACTTAATAGTATAGCCAACTGTTGACTATAAGAAAGTGCCATGTCATCTGTAGCCAACATGTATAACAATCGATACTCAAAACTAATTTAAAGATCATTTCTTGCAAAGCACAATAAGTGTTATTTCTTCACAAGTTTTGGATGCAGGTTGAACAGTTGAACGCTTTTGTTTGCAAAAGATACCTTTTTATCTATTTCACCCGGATGTTTGTGAGCTCTAGAGATGAGATAATATCCAAGAAACCTATCGATACCGTTACACATGAGATGACCCCACATCCTTTGTCAAAATAAACAACTCCCGATCAATGCATTTCACTCTTCGTGCAACGACGGGCACCTTACTACTATAGATTAGTACGACCAAAAATTGAACTAACATTATATATAGTACGATAAATATTGATGCATGTCACCTAAAATTATATCATTCAAAACTATGTTCAAATACTAATCCAACGATATAGTTTTTGTTGACATGCACTAACATTTTGTCGCTTAAATCTTCACCAAATTCAATGGGGACTAATAAACCACGACCGATGTAGTACAAGTGTAGAGGGCAGCGCTCCATGGGAGTCTCACCTCTCACCCCGCTCGTGGCGCGGCAGTAAAGCCGTCATATCACAAAACCCAACCAGTCCCAGTAATAAATGGCCTGGTAAAATAAACGGACAAACAACCATCACATCCCTCCATCTTTTTTTCATTTCATCTCTCTGCATTTACTTTCTCCGGTTCATCTCCGATGCTCGATCCCTAGCTACTACTCCTAGGGCCAGTTCTTTTGGCGGCTTCCCCAGCTTTTCCCACAAGACTAGTCATAGTGGAGAGTAACAATAAGGCGCCTCACTCATTTATTTGGGCTTCTAAACTACTACTCCATCCTGGTTTATTCCTCACCATTGTAATTTGTGCTAAATTTTGACCAAAGATTTAACTGATAAAATGTTACTCAAAATACTTAGGCGCGGTGCATCTAGGTGTGTAAGTCATCTTACGAAAACCAAATAATCCGAAAACACTTAGGCGCGGTGCATTAACTTCTACCTCGTTTCTTGTTTCTTGACATATCAACCAATAAGAGATAAAGAGTGTGCATGCTTTTAATGACTTGAGATATCAAACACGACATGCAAGTGGTTAGTTCATTGCATGCAATACTATTAATTAGCAAATAAACATTAACGCTTTCGCTTTCTCCTCCTCCTTGGTCATGGTGCACAGAGAAATAACCACAGAGAAGGAAGCTAAAAGTAAACAATCAAATGAGCATTTTGCATTTGTTTTGCATTGAATCGCTTCACAAGCTTGACTAGTGCTGTTTTTCCACTTTTACAAAAACCGCATCGTAATGTTCAAACGTGCATTTGCACGCACATAAGTAATAGTAGTACTCCTCCGCCTAGGTGTACAAGTCTTCCTCCTTCTTGGTCACCGTGCACAACCAAAGATGACTTATTGACCGGACGGAGGGAGTAGCACAGTCTGCAAGCATATATCGAGAGAGACGTAGTCCGATAGTATATAGTAAAGTTTGTGCTATATGCACGCATTTGCAAAATGCGTAATAATACACAACATTTCCAAACTTTCCTTTTACATACTTAATTAAGGACGCTAAAATTCCTGAACGCTCGATTTATCATTTGCGCCCCAAAACTAATGAGATCGCCTTACGAAACAAAAATTATACTCCTCCTAAAAGCCACGACGCTCGCAGGAGTGCTTGCGGCGCACCACGAGTGCCCTGGTGCGCGGTCGTTTCCCAGCGTGCCGACACTTCGCCTTTTCCTCTGCCTCGCAACTCGCGAGGTGATGATTGGCGGCTTGCCGGCGAGCGAGAGCGATCTCACCGGTGTGGTGATCCGGCGCCAACAGGTACTCCTCCTGGCTGGAAGCGTGCACCCGGTCCATGTACCACCAAGTGTAGATGAGGCGCTTGGGCCCGACTGCACTCAGGGCATCGACACGGGTGTCCTCCGCCACCCTCACGGCCCTCGCACGAGCCTTCTGCCAAAGAACCAATTGCTTGACTCTCTCGGACGCGACATAGATCTCCCAGAAAGCTTGTTGCGCTGCGCGCTTCTCTTCCTCGGCCTTCTTCTCCGCCTATTTTACGCGCTCTGCTGAGGCAAAGCCTCCCACAAGGCGACATCCATTTCTTTCCAAAGCTCCTCAAGGCTGGGGGCTCGGCGGGCGGCGGGCGTTTCTTCTCAGAAGGGAGCCGACGCGTCCTCCGACGCTGCGTGCCGGCGAGATTGAGAACGCCGACGCGTCCACCTCGACGCGTCGCGGCGAGGAGCGGAACGCCAACGCGTCTTCCTCGACTAGTGGCGGCGAGGAACGGAACGGCGACGTGTCACATCGCGGCGAGGAGCGGAACACCGACGCGTCTTCCTCGACTAGTGGCGGTGAGGAACGGAACGGCGATGCGTCGCGTAGCGGCGAGGAGCGGAACACTGACGCGTCCTCCTCGACTAGTAGCGGCGAGGAACGGAAAGGCGACGCGTGACCGTCCGCGCGGTGCAGCGAGGGGCTCCTAGGGCTTGGGAGGGAGATGCCATGGTGGTCGGGTGAGAGGGAGGGGAGGAGATAGCGATGAACGTGAACGTGAGGGGAGGAGATAGCGATGTCGTGGGAGGCGCAGATTTATAGCGAGCAATGGCACACCTGCGTAAGATATGGACTGAATCAGATCGACTTAATCAGCAGTTCAGCTATCCACTAACATGTGGGCCAGTACACTGCTGGGCCCGTATGTCAGTGACCCAATGCACCTGAAGTTAAGTAAAAGCTACGTGGGCATATTTGTTGGAGTAAATTACGGGGGAGCGAAGGGGTGGAAATATTGCTGGTCACAACGGATTGGACGAGCGTGGGGGGAGGAGAGTCATGCATGCAGATTTTTTCACATGGGGTGGAGTGGTGGGACCGCCGGAGGGAGAAGGAGAGTTTGGCAGGCATATTGTTTCCACACATGGAGAGGAAAAGATTTGGAGACGAACGGGCTTCCCGCAGGTATGGGGAACGGTGCATAATAAGTCATCTTGCATGCCGGGCTAGGTATAGTCTCAAGTCATTAAAAACATACACGCCCCACACATGTTCATATTTCAAGGTGCACTAAATTATTGCATGCGATGATTAAGGCTGGCCATCATGGTGGTATCTTAGCTGGTACACGGGAATAGCAAACATGCTGATGTGGCAAAGAATTAAAGAAGAGAGGGGGGTTAGACTAACTAGTGTTCATGCATGCATTGGTAAACACATTTTTTGTGAAGAACGACAGCATTAGTTGAGTACTTTTGCAGACTTCAAAAACTATTCCATCGCCTCTACTATCTTGCTAAGAGTAGGTGAAATTTTGAGTCGAGCCCTTTAAACTAGAAGGAGGTAGTGGTACTCTAATAGCTAGGTGTGTAAGTCATCTTACTTAAAACCAAATAATCCCAAAACACGAGGCGCGGTGCATTAACTTCTACCTCGCTTCTTGTTTCTTGACATATCAACCAATAAGAGATGAGGGTATGCATGCTTTTAATGACCTGAGACTATCAAACATGACATGCAGTGGTTAGTTCATTGCATGCAATACTATTTAATTAGCAAATAAACATTAATGTCTCTCGTTTTCCCCTCCTCCTTGGTCACGGTGCACAGCCTAAGATGACTTACTCACCTAGACGGAGGGAGTATCAACATTCACAATGTCAAATCAATATTTTTACACTCATTATAAAACGTAGTTCTTATACTCATTATAATCAGTATTGTAGATATTGATATTTTTAGTATAAATTTGGTCGTGGGATTTCATTGATGCCTGTCAAAGCGTGGAGGAAGCGGAGCTTAGGGCTTGCATTGCCGGTCTCTACATAGGTATTTCTCTTCATAATCCTGTAATTTTAGAGACTGATTGCGCTTTTGTGGTAGCGTCTCTTGCATCGGGGGACTATGACAGTCTGCTATGCGTGACCAAGATGAAAGCATTGAGCATCTCGAAGTTGATCAACAATCTTCAATTGTCAAAGATTAGCCGCTCGCCAATAAGGTGGCACACTTAATCGCTAAGTATAGCTTTGACAATAGATTAGATGGTATTCTTGTAAATAACGCATCACTGTGTGGTGAATATTGTATCGAATGAGTGTACTGGTGTGGCTGGTTAATTAATATAAGGTGGTGTTTAAAAAAAGTATATATTTGGTCAAACACTTTGCAAACGGTTGACGGGAGTAAAAAGGACCAGAGGAAGTATCATGCATGCGGAGTAGGCAAAAAAAATTGCTCATTTTTAGCCGGTCGAAGTCTCAAAGGGCACGACCGCGCGAGGAAGCCGAAGGTCGTGGGAGGCGCGACGGTTGACGGAATTAAGTGATGTTACATCCATGCGCCGACATGGCGTGCGAACAGGCAGAAGCTATACCGTCAGGCCTACGATATGGGTCTAGTAGACATGACATCTAGTGGGTCCCGATAGTTCTCGAGAACTCTTTGGGGCTTGCAGCCGCTTATCCACCGGGCAAGCCAGCAACCCCACGCTGTTCGACGCCCTACTCGTCCCGTCTTCTACCTCACAACAGTTCGCTCCCGATCGTCCCCGTCCTTTCACATTAGTTCGCTCCAGTTTTTATGGGTACAACAGTTCAACTTCTCCTAACCTCCTCCAAAATCCATGGCCTCCCAAATCTCCATGGTCGCCGCTGAGTACCAGGTTAGAGCCATCACCTGCGATTAGTTCATCGTCATCTACACACGTGGATCCGCGACGGTGAAAGCATGGCTTGCTCGCTTCCTACACATGTTCAACAGTTCAACGGATGAGTGGGTCGCTGGGCTAGATGTTGAGTACACCACAGTCCTGGGACGAGAGAAGGATCTAAAGGACGAAGAGAGGAAGAAGCCCGCCGTGATCCAGGTTTGTGTACATAATGTTTGCTTGGTCTACCACATATGCCATGCCGACGTTGAGTGCCAGGATTTTAAGAACTTCCTCAAGGACAAAAGAGTGAAATTCACATCTTGAGGCTTTAAGAACGACAAAGAAGTCCTGCGTCGGATAGGTCTCGTTGTAGGCCAGCCCTTCGATCTCCGTAGGCAAGCCCGGTGTCCTCCTCTCAACCTTCAATGCTGACCACGGCAGCAGCCATGATTGATCCTTCAGACGCTAAACTGAAGAAACCTCATCACGAAGTTTCATCATGCATGGGAGTCAAGACATTAGATGAAGATCACATCTTGTACGCAGCAATGGATGCCTACCTTTGTTTAAATATCTACATGGGTTGGATGAAGAAGCGAGCCCAAAGGTCCGGTTCAAGCAAAGAAGGCCGGCGAAGAGGAAGAGGAAGAGGGACGAGGACGAAGTCGAGGACGTGGACTCGGACTCGAGTAGGTGGCAGGCCGTCGCTCATGCTGGTTCTACTGCAGTGTCAAGCTGACTAGTTGCTTAGTTTATTTTAAAGGGTGTGTTGTGCTGAGGCCCCAACAGAACTATGTTTATGTTCTTTCTCGTTATTTGAACTGTTTTGTACATAGAGTAGTACTAGTACTATGTCTTACTACTGTTCTTCTTGCAGTTGGTACTACTGCTCGTACCTTCGTGTTCCCACTGTACTTAATATGTTCGTACTAGTAGTATAATTTTGGGTCAGTCGATTTGTGAAAGAAGTTCGACGGAGCGAAGGAAGAAGACGACAGAAGAGGTGGAAGAAGCCCTTCTAGCCATCCATGTTACATCAAACGGCTCACATGAGTCGACTGACCCAAATTGCTCCTTCAGATTGCAGGATCCACGTGACATTCAAGGTCTCGAAGGTAGATTCTGCGTCCACACCCGGTTTGCGGGCTCGACGCGCACGCGACCGGCTTCCGCCACGACAGCCACCATGCGCGCCTCCTCCGCGCGGGCGGAGACGACAATGACACACTAGTTCCTCCTCACCGGCGTGCTGGAGCACGCGCTCGTCCTCCTCTTCGTACGCTGAGTGCATAGACGCGGCTCCGCCAGCTACTCGCGTGCTTGGTAGTGCGGCGGCATGGCAAGGAGGGACTATAGACGACGTGAGCGGGTGAGCCTTCGGCTTCATGGCACAGGGATGGCGGCGACACGGCGGTGATGGGCGAGAAATTGTTGGCTGGAGCAGGCGGGCGTCGGCATGCGCAACGGCGGCGGCGGCATATTGATGAGTGCGCGTATGGGAGCTTACTTTAGTTTTATATGAGGTTGGTCAAACTTAAAAGAAAACCGTATAATCCTCAAAAAAAACTGTACTAGTACACGTAAACATTAGACTTAGGCAGCGCTTTTTTTTGAAGTTAGTACCACAGCCACGATACGGAATCCTGTGCAAGCGCGTGAACCGCGGCCGTGCAGTCGATCGAACGGTGCGTCACCGTGTCACGCTCGAAGGACATCCACCGAACCTTTTTGTGTGTGTGAAAACAATCCTCGAATATTACTCAACTTTTTTTTCCTGGGAAAGTTCTAGACGCTGCAATATTTCCATATATTTGAATTTAGCTCCAGTTTGTGTTTATTTGGATTTGGACGTTTTAGGTGCGCCCTAGTTTTTTAATACTTATTTTGTGTGTGTGAATGAGAGAGAACGTGTGTATGTGTCCATATGTGTGTTGTGGCGGAAGGGCAATGTGGAGACGGTGTGCGTGTGATACGTACATAGAGAGGTGTGAATGTGCAAACGATCATGCATGAGTGAGACATAGATGATGCCGATACGCTGTGTATACATGAGAGAACGGTCTTCTAGTTTACTTGTGTGTGTGTGTGTGAGAGAGAGAGAGAGAGAGAGAGAGAGAGAGCATCCGTAACACAACAACCATCTCTCTCGATTCGTCCATCCTCGCACGATCGCATGCAACATATGCATCAACACGCACATTTTGACACCCTCACTCGCCCCCGCCCACCTCAAGGCCCGCACAATATCTTCGTGAATACCCATTTCTCTCCTTAGGTTTGTTTTCGCTCAATATCTGACACACACACACACACACACACACACACACACACACACACACACACACACACACACACACACACACACACACACACACACGCAGCACACACACACACACACACCCCGAGCACACAATTCATCCCCATCCAAGGTTATACGGCGACCACTCTCGCTTGTGCTTCTTTGCACCCCAACATGCACAACACCTCAATCTTCAAAGAGGGCATCGAGCAGATCAAGACGGCGACCACACCGCTAGAGAATGTGGGTCATTTGGAAGCAGGTGATGTGACGACGGCCGACCGACTCCCCCCCCCCCTCTCTCTCTCTCTGCACAAAATTACCAATCCTCTCTCCCCGCACAAAATTGTCAATCCTCAACCCATGAGATCCTTCCCCTCTCGCCCATGTTTTTCCAGCTCTCTCATCAAACATGTTGTCTCTTCTCCTTCCACGATACAGTAATCACGATATTACATGTCTCCATCTTTCTCACAGACCTAACTTCTTCCTCTCTCTCTCTCTCTCTCTCTCTCTCTGTGTGTGTGTGTGTGTGTGTGTCTCGTTAGGTTTGTCTCCTACTCTCTCGTCCACATACATACAATCTTTCCCGCCCTATCTGCTCCATCTTCAAAAGCTCTCTCTGCACGTTTCATTCACACAATGGGATATGTCAAAATGTTGCTTCTATAATGGCTGATGTAGAGTTTTGGTTGTTTTGTTGCATCCTACAAAGTAATAACTATGAAATGCATTTAGATTCTCATTTGACTGGGATTATGTGAGTTTGAGCATGTTGTGAAGTACTATAGACCTTGTATACATCTTGGGATTCACAATGATTGTAACTATTGAATTGTATAGACCATTACATTCAAGTCAATAGCCTAATATATTTATTTCACAATTTCAACAAATGATTAGTTCACTACAAACTAAGAAAACAAATGTGTACTCCTCCGCTTTTATTTAAGTCCGCAGATTAGCATTGGTCAAAGTCAAGTTTTGTAAACTCTCAAAAGCTTATAACAAAAATATTAACATATACAATAACAAATAAATACCATTAGATTCATTATTGAATGTACTTCCACATCATACATATTTGTTATGGTAAATGTTTATATTTTTATATAAACTTGGTCAAACTTTAGGAAGTTTGACTTCGATCAAACCTAATATGCAGAGTTTACTACTACTACTCGCTAGTTGCTTAGCCGAATCACTCAACACGCCACACGGGGAGTCCAGTGTCACAAAATTTTGAGGTCGGCGGAAAATCTCCCGCGACCTGATTCGAGCAAAGGAAGTTACCATCATAGCCTTCGAACAGGCCTACGACGACGCTTGGTAGGGGCTGTTTTCAGAACTTCAGTTCACCCTACCCAGCCAGCCCCACCCCGCACCCAGAGTAGTACACCTGAATACTCCCCATTTTCTATCCCCACCGCAAAATAGACTTCTCCACGGCACCGCAGCCTTCGTGCTCCTCCCTTTACATCGGCGCACTCGCCCACCGCAGCGATCTGCCTCATCGACGACCTCAGACGCCAGACCGGAGCCGGTCCACGTCGTCGTCATAGACGGAGCCTCTTCCCGCATCGCCTTCCACGGTCTCGGATCTGCTTCCGGAAGCCGACGCCAAGCGCAGAAGTACCACCGTCGTGGACAATGAACTGACTCCGCTGTCGACCATGACTCACAGAGGCCGCCACGACCATCGCTTCTCCTCCTCGATTGGTAATGTGTGTATTGAATCACTTAGCAGACATGTGCAGTTCCAATTTTGTTCATACCTACCCTTCAATTTTCCTGGTGCTATTGTTCCGTAAAAGTAATTGGTTATAGCCTCCATTGTCCAACAGAATATCAGCTTGTAATTGTGCGTCGCTTCCTCAGATCGCTACCGTGCTTGGGTAGGTTTTTCATCTGCAACCAGTAGTGTGGCAAATGATGGAAAGTTTTTAGAACTAGCAAGATGCCCATGCGTTGCACGCATCAAGATGCATTTATATGAGTAGTTTATCTTGTGGGAGAAAAGGATGAACGAGGGAAGGCCTTATTTGCAAATCTGGAGAGGGGTATGGGTATCTTTTTGCAAAATTCCCATTTGTTTCCTTCCTATCTGCCGATATAAATCGGACGGCCTATATTGCAAGAAAAAAGTATAGAGAAAAAAGTAGACAGAAAGGAAGTAGAGATAAATATTAAATATAAAATATAAAATAAATATAACCGTAGAGAAGAGAGTAGAGATAGCAGAGACGTCGGAAAGGATCGCGCGCTGGAAAAAGCGGCCGGCGTGCGCTAGTTTTGGCGCTGGCGTCCGCGCTTTATAAAATCCAACGCCCCCACCGCTCTATGCCTCGCCACCGCCTCTCTCCCGCTTTTTCGCCGCCGCCAAGACCACCATGCCGCCGCGTCGCCGAAACTTGGGGATACCGCGGCGTCGCCGCATACCCTCCGGCGGCTTCTCCGCCGAGATCCGTTCCACGGATGCGCCTCGCCTCGGCAATTTCGACACCGCCACCGAGGCCGCCACAGACGACGCGCGGTAGTGTGGCGCCCGTGGCCTCATAGAACATTGAACTTCCCCAACGTGCCGACGCGGGAGCGGGCGCAGGAGCTCGCGCCTCTGCCGCGGCTTAGCACCGACGAGGATCGTCGCGACGACCGGAGGCGGGAGCACCATCTCGGCATCGCCGAGATGGACGAGGAAGCCATTGCGTTGTGGCGCCAACACTTCCGCAGGACATCATCAACGAGCGCGAGTTCTACGCGCAAAGGAGGGCGGAGAGGGATAAGAGGAGGGCGGAGCGAGCCGCCTATCGCGAGGACAAGCGTAGGCGAAAAGAGGACGCTCAATTCAACATGAGGCTAGGAGCAGCGTCGCTCTGGGAATCCTACAGTCAGACGTCGGAGGAGGACATCACCGAGGAGCAGTCGGACGACGAGGAGTAGTTGAATTATCTTTTTTGTATCTATCTATGCTGAGAACTATCCTCTACTCTCTAGTATCTACTTCTCGATCTCAGCATCAGAACGCTTTTTAAAGCGCCACGCTGCTATGATTCTGTTGGAGATGCTCTAACATGGCGATTTAGTGCTTTAATGTTGCCCACAAGATGCGCGAGTATTACTAGTAGTATTTTTCTTGCCATGTTGAGATTTTGAAACCACGAGTATGAACATGCAGAGGAGCAATGAAGACCAAACACGGGATATTCGGGACATCTTCAAGGAGCGTGGCAAGTTAAAGAGGAGCTGCACCGAACCTGTAAAACGAGCTTTGTTAAGTAACACCCTTTCAATTACTTTAGTTTAGCCTCGTGTTCTTCGATGTGTATATGTTGTAGTTTCTGTTTCTCTTAAGCGTGGTGTTCTTCGATGTGTAATAAGAAGAGTCTTAATCGTCCTAATGCTTTTGTTTTTAACTTGATGTAGGAAGTGGGTGTTCTCACCGTGTAGTCTATTTTTATATTTCTTTTCCTTTTGAATTCACTTCTCCGAGTTCTATTTATCTGGCTTCTACTAAATGGATCTAGGTTTCTCTGAGTATTGATCTAAAAAAGAAGTAACTTCATGTCAGGATGCAGTTCCTGCGAGGAGGGAAGTATGGTCAACCTCGAGATCATGTTTCCAAAATGAGGCTGGATTACACACGAGGTGCCGCCTCCCTAATGATGTTGGATTAGACACAAGGTGCAAATTCCTGATGATGCTGGATTACACACAAGCCGTGTGAGTCTTCACTGTTCGTGTCCTCGTGGCATTAGTAAAGGCTGAAAGAAAGCGTGCAACAGCCCTTGAGAATGTAGCTGAGTTCTCAAGAAGCTTAAAAGAGCAATCGATGATCTCTTCACCCAAGCCAAAGAAGAGATGGAAGAAGCCGAAATAAGCTAGCAGAGGCAGAGCAGGCTAGGCGCCTCCTGCTATCTAAAACTGTTGTCAATACAAAATTTCCTTCATAATAGCTAGGTTCAAATGTTTATCCAACAAGATGCTCTTGTGATGTCTGTGCATCTACCGATGTGGCACAAAATGTTTTTTCTCGGGTCATGTAATAACAGCAATTACTTTCCAAACGATAACAGACGAAGCATTGGACATGGTATAGTTCACGCGCATGCCTGACATTCCAAGTCCAACTTCCACATCAAACTCATGTTCACAGATATCTGCACATTCATACATAATGTCCACAACCATGATTCACTTCAAAGCCAAAAAAATGTGAGGAGAGTTATAAATAAAGAAAAACCTCTACTAGTTCCTGCTACTAGTGCGAGCACAACAAGTCAAGACCATGCGTAAATTAATTATATTTTAGTCATTTTTTGTGTTCTAAAATGCCTACCGGCTCGCGGAAGGACGTGTTGCCGGCACACGCGCGGATTCAATAAAGGCAGGTGGGGCAGTCTTAAGCTGGTTGCACGCGGCGAGGAGGCATGCTCAGCCGGGCCTGCAGCGTGTGCGGCCCTCTTGGCCGGCCCGCCGATTCAATGCCTGCGCTATGAGAGGTCGCATCCGTGTCAGAGTAATCACTCCCTCCAGTCCTGTTTTGTTTGGGTATAACAAAATCTCGTTTTCCATTCACATTTTACAAGTAAAGTTCGTGGACAAACTTTGACCCAAAGTACGATGGGGACTAGTAAACCAGAATGGAGGTAGTAGTTTTTTTTAATCAAAGAAGGGTTTCCTTCCGATTCATCGAAAACCAGCATCTAAATCTAAACCATAGTATTTGCCCTAGAACTACCAGGTTCAACATCTTGTAACATAAACCCTTACAACCATACGCCAAGGAGGTACGTAGTACTATGAATTCCATTTAAAATCGGAACTCTTAACCCCGCTAAAAAAACGATATTTTAAATGTGGCTACTTGGCCTGTGGCAACTGGCGAGCCACCGCGCTCCAAGTCGTTCACCTGTGGTCCCGACCATCAACTCCTACAAAGGTGCTCCACCACGTACCCGGTACCCGCGAATGCAGCAATCATGCACCTAGGGTTTTAGGGTTTATTTGTTAACGCCGCCTTTACGTAACACTCATGTGTGCGAGACAGCGAGAGGTCGATCAAGTCGTCGCCTCTTCTCTTCGTATATGTACTCCACCGCTTGTCCGGTGTCCAAAAATTATAATAACTACTAGCAATGTGCCAACGCGTTGCCACACGATCAAAGTAGATTAATACATATTCACCGATTTGATAGAAAAAAAGTCTAGTTTTGAAATACGTATATCTTTTGATGAGATAAGGGAGGCATGTTGTTGGTTTCAAGATTCGAGAAGTGGTATATGTCTAATTTCTACTCTTACTAGCAAGATGCCCGTGCGTTGCACGGAACATCAAAATCTCGTGGGAGAAAAGGATGAACGAGGGAAGGCCTTATCTGCAAATGTGGTGAAGAGTGTGGGTAATTGCCATATTTTCCTTCCTATCCGTCGATATAAATCGGACGACCTACATTGCAGATGGCAGGCCCACCATCATCACCAACTCTATTTTTATCCCTACTCTTATAAAAAGCATTGTCGGTGATGATCGTGTGCCTGCCATCCTGCAATATAGGCCGTCCGATCTATATCTCGACGGATAGGAAGGAAACTATGGCAATTTTGCAAAAGATACCCACACCCTCTCCACATTTGCAAATAAGGTCTTCCCTCGTTCATCCTTTTCCCCCACAAGATAAACTACTCATACAAATGCATCTTGATGTTCCGTGCAACGCATGGCATCTTGCTAGTTGTTGCAAAAAGCCCATGTGTGTGAGAGAGAAAGGGAGAGTGGAGGAGGACGGAGTGCATGTGTGACAAAGACACAAGTAGTGTGTGTGCGATAGGTATCAGCTTAAAATGAGGCGATAGTGTGTGTGTGCACGATGGAGAGGGCGTGTCTCAAGAAGGGAAGAAAAAGCTACAAAGATACAAGGAGCGAGAGAGAGACATGTATGCGATGGTGGAAGCACGAGTGTGCGGGTGTATAAACCTATCTAGAGGCTAGCTAGTCGATAAATGCTTGTGAGAGAAATACGAGTCGGGGTGCAAAAGCGAGAGTTTTGTGTGTGAGAGAGAGAGACGGTAGTCGGGAAGGGGGGTGGAAGCAGGGGTTGTGTTTGTGTGTGTCTGTGAGAGAGAGAGAGAGAGGAGACGGTAGTCGGGGTTGTCTGATCGGTGTCAGTCTGGGATGGAGACGAAAAGGAGACCGCAACAAATGTTGTGTCTACAGGAGAGAGAGAGAGTAATTTTAGTGGTATGAGTCATATGTAGAGACATATAGGGTGTGTGAGAGAATCCCATAGAGAGAAAGACTAAGTGAAAGACGAGTGGAGACTGTGTGTGTGGCGGTGAAAAAGAAAGCTTAGGTACCGAGTGATACCAGAGAACAGTAGAGACGTGAGAGATAATGAAAACCGTGTAATGTATAATGATAGGGAGAGTGTGACACTTCTCAAGGGAGACGTCGAGAGACCATGTTTGCGAGGATAGGAGAAACATGAAGTGAGCGTCTTGGTGAGCTGGAGAAAAGAGAGTGATGGCTACTGAAGGAGCATGCATGCGAGAGAGATGGGCGTGAAAGGAGTGAACAAAAAGGGATTCAAATATTTGAATTGAGATGATGATACATGTAATCCATACTCGAACCAAAATTGATCTATCAAACATGCATACTCATATGAATTCACGCACATCTATGTTATTTAATATGTAGATATTACTGATCCATACATTTTAGTAGAACATAATTTGGTTAAATTTTTTCGAATTCAACCTTAAGATTTCTAGATCGTTGTATTTGTAAATCATATTATACATATAAAGGAGCAGAATTCTTTGTTGTGTGCTTTTGAAAGTATATATGTAAAAAAATGATGTATATAGAATGTAATTCCAATTGAAAATGGATCCGGCCCAAAAAAATAGTAGAATACAAACGAGATTCGAATTGAGTTGGCACGGTAAACGCCACTCGTGCAAAATTTGAACGAAGCGGGAAAGTCGCAGAATCACCAAACCAAAATCTGCGAGATGGAAATCACTACGCCTATCCTCGCCAAGCAAAGCCTATCTGCTGGATTTCTATAGGTTTTGATAGGGTAGGTTTGTAATTTCACCCAAACGTGACGTAACCGCCTCTCACCCGGATTCATACACGTGGGCGCCAAAACACAAGTGTGCCCTCGGCCAAATCGACTCCTCCCGATTCATATTCATACACGGTGGGCGCCAAAAACAAACTCTCGTCGGCAAATATTCGGTGTATGCGAGATTACCGTCCTATCCCCAACCGACTAATGTTGCTGTGATGTAGTAGAAATTTGAAACGGGGGCTAAGTTTGTAAATTTCCTCGCATTTGAGACAAGCGCGCCCTGACTACATGGTTCCCCCCTTCCTCTATACCTCCCTTTTCCCCATTCGTACTCCGTGCGCCAAAACACCCTCTCCACCCCCACCCTCCTCCGTCCGCCGCCGTCCGCCACCCCATCCACCGCCGTCCTCCTCCACCATGCCGGAGCTGATACCCCGACGCCCCCGTCCATTACAAGAGATCGACTTCTCTCATCCACGCCTTCGGACCGGGATCCTTGCATCCCGTCCTCTCGCTTCATCCCCGCCGTCGTCCACCTTGTCGGCGCCGCTCCTATGACCGTCTCGTCCACCGCGCCCCGCCGCCACCGTCTACCCTCCTAGATCCGCTTCCACGCCGCCGATAGCCATCGCTACCGCAGCACCGTCAAATTCTCACCAGAGGCGTACACGAGGCCGCACCAGAGGCGGTACTCTGTCTATCTGCTCGACTTATTTATCGCAGCAAGAAAATAGATCGCCACTGCTTTACTCTGATTTCTTGTCTTGGTTGCGAAGTTGCCTTTGTCCGGTTTGCACCTTCAGATCTGCCATGGCACGCTCAACACTATACTCCCAATGCTGATGGTTTTCCTCTTTTATATTCCACACTAGTTAAATCACAGTAGACTAAATTTCAAAATTGGGTCAGTCAATTTTTCAGAGCTCGCCGGAGTTCGCCGGTGCGATCCAAGGGGCTCGGGTGGTTGTGGGGCCTCGCCGAACGAAGAAAACTCAACACGGGTGGGAGGTGGGTGTGGCGGAGGAACACAGGCGGTGGGGGCCGGTGGTCCGGCCGGCGGCTCGTGCGGTGTTCTGTATGGGAAGAATCACAGACGAGGAAAAAGAAGGGTTAGGAGATGTAGGATCTTCATCCAACCGCCTGAAATGGTCGAGAGACAGCTGGGAGTTGCATTCTTAATGCGCTTTGATTCATCATGTGTGGGCACTGCGCAACCAACATTTTATTATCCAAAATCCGCTTGCTCTTCTTTACCATGTTCGATTGAGCTGTGACAAAAAACGTAGGACCGACTCCAGCAGACTATACCCATACTTCACTCGCCACACCACTAGCCCCACCACACAGACCTGCACTCCAAAGAAAAGGTATACCGATTTCATTTGCCATAGCACCAGCTGTACCACGTAAAAAGCCCACTCCAAAGAAAAAGTACATTAAGTCCACCGGCAAGACCTATCCCAACCTGCAAACGGCCAATTCCTGGATATTGGAACCCCATTCCATTTATTCCCAGTTTAAAAGACAATGCTTTCAATGTTGTTAGGGACTACGTGCATATATTCCCATCATGGGAAGATTATTGTGAAGACAAACACCATTTTCACATCTTCCTGTCCAACTTACGTGTAAGTGCTATTATTCATGGTTATTATTTTCCTGTTTTCTGTTGATTGAACACATCAATGATTTACATTACATTGTTGTAACTAGGCGAGGGTCAATCTGGATAGTCATGACGATGAAAGCTTGCTTGTGCTTTTCAAGGAAGCATTGCAGCAATATCGGTGTTACCTGAGGAAATCAAACTTTGGTGGCAAATCTATAAACGAATTTCCGGTGAAGTCTCCTGTGCTAAAGTTAGAAGACATTGAATGGAAAAACATTGTTATGCATCGGTCTCGCTCCTGTGATGAGGTACTATCTATGAAATCACATGACAATTTGAACTTCTACTTTTCCGCATGTGCCTTACGGATCTTGTTTGCAGGAAATCTGCTCAAGAAGAATTCGGTTTGAAAAGAACGACATGATATCGCAAATATGCTGCCCGCTGCTTTGCTCTTGTTAGTACTGTTGTCCTCAGATCACTGTACTTGCATACATACCGGTTCATTATGTGACAGCAGTATGCATGATAGCTTGCTTATCAATTGTTCGCCCAAATTCTTCAAGATCCAATGCCAATGTTTTTCTAGCTCGCATTGTTCTTGTAAGTACATGATGTCCTTTATCGATGTACTTATAATGACAGTAGTTGTTCATGTACCATCACTCTGCAGCTTATTTTCCTTTGCCCTCCATTTTCTATACATCGATCTATATTTACTCTTACCATAAGGTTGGTAATCAAGAAGTTTAGCTGTGCATTGCTCTTGGCTGTACCTTTTGCCTGTATCGATGCACTTACATTTATAGCTACTTGGTTATGTAGCATCACTCTTCATCTTATCTTAAATATTCTCCATTTTTTTGTATATTATCACATCTATATTTACTCTTAACAAAATGTAGAATAAAGGCAATGCTTATGAAGAAGATTCTGTGGTAAACTTCTTGAATTGCCCCCCCATCAAGCATGGACAAGGCCTTTATAGAGCCTGTCTTCACCAATAATGTAAGTTTGTACATCTCAAGCCTTCAAACTTTGTTGTATATATTTGGTTAGGCATGATCTGCAATAGCTGTTTATTTTTGGTGTTTGCATCAAATTGCATGTTTAAAGTTTATTATATACTCCTCCGTTTCCAAAATAGATAACCCAATTTTGTACTTGAAGTTAGTATAAAGTTGGGTCATCAATTTTAGAACGGAGGGAGTAGTTCATAAACAAAAGTTTGTCCTTTCTCAATTTAAGTTTTCAGTTGTACAACCAAGTTCCTTATTCATACCATGTAAATTAAAGTATACAGAGCAAGTGATCTTCTTTTGCACCGCATGTATGCTTCATTCTTCATCCGTAATCCAAAGGTGTGGTGAACCTACCCACTACAAAGACAACGTCATATTCTGCAATGTCTTAACTATGAACAATGTCATATCATTCTATTACTCCCTCCGTTCAAAATACTTGTCATTGAAATGGATGTATCTAGATGTATTTTAGTTCTAGACACATCCATTTTGATGACAAGTAATTCGACGAGGGAGTATTATTTAAACCGCTCTTTATTTGCCAATCTGAAATGGGATAAATTGACAGACACTAACCATTGATACTTATGAGTTCTTGATCTGTAATCCAAAGGGTGTCGTGAAGCTGCCAACTCCTTCACAATGTCATTTCCTTCCATGTCTTGACCTGAATAATACCATATTATGTTAATGCAATTTTAAACTGTGTCACTTTATTCATCAAGAAGAAATGTGATGAATTGTCAAGACTCGATACTTTTATGTGCAAAACCTGTCATCTCGTCTCGCTTGTTTATCTTTCAGAGTGAGGAAGATTTAAGTGTTGAACAAGCACGCCTCATCATCTTGCTCACCGCTTGCGCTGCAGTCCCAAATAGGCTAACCTTTCTTGAACTCTATTGAAGTGTCACGGTTTTGTATATTATTTTGTCGGCGTGTTTATTTGCACCGGTGGCGATCTTTGATGCCCAGTGTATGTAATCTCTTTGTCCGCTTGTGCTTTATTATCATAGTGGTGAACTTTGATGCCCTGTGGATGTAATATGCTGTAATTTCTTTATTGTATAGTCTAGGTTTTTTATTATTCACGATGCTGCAGTTATTTTACTGTCTTCGCAGTAAACCGGCCAAACCGTAAAATTACGGTACATAATCGGGCCGTCATGCAATCACGATGTAGGTTGGGCCTGAAACGTGTTTAACAGCTAACGGGCGGCAAGAGTCTTAATGAACCCCACCCATGATTGTGCGAATCAAATCACGGGCTTTTAACAGCCAAAATTGTCTCGGTCCTTGTTTGGCCCAATCGATATCGGCCGCGAAAGGTGGCGATGCAAACCGGCCGTAGTTAGGCCCAACTATATGACGGGCATTTAACAGCCGAAATTAATATAGGGCCGAAATGTTAAACGGGTCCTTAAGAGGCCAAAACTAATGTCAGGCCGAATTACTAAGTGGGCCTCTAGCAAGTGGGCCCAAAAGCATAGTGTCCAGTTGACGGGCCGAATCTGATATGGGCCATAATTGAGCCCATAGCCTCTTAAAGGGCTGTACCTGATCTGGGCCGTAATTTGGCCCAGAACATGGTAGACTTTTAACGGGCCGGATCTCATATGGGCCATTATTAGGCCCGGAACATGGCAGGCCATTAATGGACCGGATCAAATATGGCCCAACATTTGGCCCAAAACATGGCAGCCAGTTAATGGGCCGGCCTACTAGGGCCCTCAAATTCTTGTGGGCCTACAGCTGGACCGGCCCGTTAATGTCGGCAAAATCTCATGGGCCTTTAGCCGGGCCGGCCCATTATGGTCTGCAAGAATCTTGTGGACCTTTACCTAGGCCGGCCCATTATGGCAAACAAAAATCTTGTGGGCCTTTACCTGGGCCGGCCCATTATGGCCTGTGAAATCTTGTGGGCCGTTAGCTGGGCCAGCCCATTATGGCCCGCAAAATCCCGTGGGCCTTTAGCTGGGCCGCCCATTATGGTCCGCAAAATCTTGTGGGTTTTAGTTGGGCCGCCCATTTAAACTTGATGGGCGGTCCACGTGTCAACATATCATAGGCGCTCTCGCCCATTGGATGAGTGACACTGTGCCGGTAGCGACCGACACGTGTCTCCTCCGACCAATGATGATTTTACACGGAAAATCCCCATTGGTCGGGCTGTTAACAGGTTATCGGATCCAAAACCCGACCCGATAGCTTAACGGCGTTCGTTACGGTGGATGCCACGTGTCGGTCACCCTTGACGAAAGCACTTCGTGGACGCGTGATTTATCGTCATGGAAGTGGACACTTCGTGATGATAATTTTGGTAATGTCATGGAACACTTCTACGACAAAGACGTATGACTATCTTGATCCTGTCATAAATTTGTCATGGATGTACATGCATGACAAAAAACGCGACCTACTGTGACAAACACGTATCATCACGGAAGTGTATTTTTTTTGCAGTGCGTGTGGAAATGTTATGTGTGTAGTCACTTGTGTAATTGTATGCTTAATTTGGTTATGCAATGCTGTCTTTTTAATTATATATGTTGATGCTCTGTAGACAGAGCGTAGATGTTGTGTGGACAAAGAAAATCACATCGCACACGGACTAAACAATGGAACCCGTCGGTGATGATTTCATCAATCACACACAATTGTATACCAGCAATCGTTTGCTCACAACACATACATCTTATTAGAAGCAATCATTTGCGTTATATCGTCTTCGCACACATTTCTAATTACAGACCTGTTTGCCGCGTATCACACATATCTTGTTAAGTTGAACCGTTTCTGTTCTCTTGTCTCAATGAAAACAGTTCATCCGAGTGAACCGCATGCCGTATATCGCACACACCTTGATTTGGCTGACCGTTTCTTTTGTGTTGCCTAATCACAAACAGTTCATCCGAGTGAACCGTATGCTGTACATCACACACACATTCATCTGGCTGCCCATTTCTTTTGTTCCTCCTCATCGCAAACGGTTAATTGAGCTGAACCGTATGCCCTGCATCGCACACGCAACTAAAATCTGAACCGTGTTTGATGCATCCTCCATCGCAAATGTTTTGCACGTTTTTTGATGGTTATTTTACACCACCTTTTGCGATTATGGCATCGCACACAGTTACGTCGAAGGGTCTCTGATCATAGTGCCGTGTTAGCAGCATCCTGCAGTAGTGATACATAACTCATATAATACTATATCATCAACGAACGTTAAGCGTGCGGACCCTACGGGTTTGAGAATGATGTAGACATGACCGAGACACTTCTCCGGTCAATAACCAATAGCGGAACCTGGATGCCCATATTGGTTCCTACATATTCTATGAAGATATTTTTCGGTCGAACCTTATGACAACATATGTAATTCTCTTTGTCTGTCGGTATGTTACTTGCCCGAGATTCAATCATCGGTATCTTCATACCTAGTTCAATATCATTATCGCCAAGTCTCTTTACTCGTTCTATAATAGATCATGCCGCAACAAACTCCTTAGACACTTTGCTTGCAAGCTTCTTGTGATGTTGTATTACCGAGAGGGCCCGGAAATACCTCTCCGTCATACGGAGTGACAAATCCCAATCTCGATTCACGCCAACTCAATAGACACCTTCGGAGATACCTTTAGAGCATCTTTATGATCACCCAGTCACGTTGTGACGTTTGATAGCAAGTTATTCCTCCGGTAGTCGAAGGAATATGTATTTGACATTAAGAAAGCAGTAGCAATAAACTGAATGATCATATGCTAAGCTAATGGATGGGTCTTGTCCATCACATCATTCTCCTAATGATGTGATCCTGTTATCAAGTGACAACACATGTCTATGGTTAGGAAACCTTAACCATCTTTGATCAATGAGCTAGTCTAGTAGAGGCTTACTAGGGACCCGGTATTTGTTTATGTATCCGCACATGTATTTAAGTTTCCGATCAATACAATTCTAGCATGAATAATAAACCTTTATCACGAATAAGGAAGTATAATAAAAAAATTATTATTGCCTCTAGGGCATATTTCCATCAGTCTCCCACCTGCACTAGAGTCAATAATCTAGTACATTGTAATGAATCTAACACCCATGGAGTCTTGGTGCTGATCATGTTTTGCTCGCGGACGAGGCTTAGTCAACGGGTCTGCTACATTCAGATCCGTATATATTTTGCAAATCTCGATGTCTCCATCCTTGACCTTTTCACGAATGGAGTTGAAGTGTCTTTTGATGTGTTTGGTTCTCTTGTGAAACCTGGATTCCTTCGCTAATGCAATTGCTCGAGCGTTGTCACAAAAGATTTTCATTGGACCCAATGCACTGGGTATTACACCCAGGTCGGATATGAACTCCTTCATCCAGACTCCTTCATGTGCTGCTTCGGAAGCAGATATGTACTCCGCTTCACACGTAGATCTCGCCACGACACTCTACTTGGAACTGCACCAACTGACAACTCCACCATCCAATATAAATACGTACCGGGTTTGTGACTTAGAGTCATCCGGACCAGTGTTGAAGCTAGCATCGATGTAACCATCTACGACGAGCTCTTCGTCACCTCCATAAACGAGAAACATATGCTTTGTCCTTTTCAGGTACTTTAGGATGTTCTTGACCGTTGTCAAGTGATCCACTCCTGGATTACTTTGGTACCTCCTTGCCAAACTTATGGCAAGGCACACAACAGGTCTGGTACACAACATAGCATAAATGATAGAACTTATAGCTGAGGCATAGGGAATGGCTTTCATTTTCTCTCTATCTTCTGAAGTGGTCGGGCTTTGAATCTGACTCAATTTCACACCTTGTAACACATGCAAGAACCCTTTCTTTGACTGATCCATTTTGAACTTCTTCAAAACTTTGTCAAGGTATGTGCTTTGTGAAAGTCCTATTAAGCATCTCGATCTATCCATATAGATCCTGATGCCTAATATATAAGCAGCTTCACCGAGGTCTTTCATTAAAAAATTCTTATTCAAGTATCTTTTTATGCTATCCAGAAATTGTATATCATTTCCAATCAACAATATGTCATCCACATACAATATCAAAAATGCTACAGAGCTCCCACTCACTTTCTTGTAAATGCAGGCTTCACCGTAAGTTTGTATAAAACCATATGCTTTGATCACCTCATCAAAACATATATTCCAACTCCGAGATGCTTGCACCAGTCCATCGAAGGATCGCTGGAGCTTGCACACTTTGTTAGCACCTTTAGGATCAACAAAATCTTCTGGTTGTATCATATACAACTCTTCTTTAAGAAATCCATTAAGGAATACAGTTTTGATGTCCATTTGCCATATTTCATAATTATAAAATGTGGCAATTGCTAACGTGATTCGGACTGACTTAAGCATCGCGACAGGTGAGAAAGTCTCATCGTAGTCAACCCCTTGAACTTGTCGAAAACCTTTTGCGACAAGTCGAGCTTTGTAGATAGTGACATTACCATCAACGTTTTTCTTCTTCTTGAAGATCCATTTATTTTCAATGGCTTGCCGATCAATGGGCAAGTCCACCAAAGTCCATACTTTGTTCTCATACATGGATCCTATCACAGACTCAAGCCATTTAAAGAAATCTAGGCTCATCATAGCTTCTTCATAATTCGTAGGTTCTCCATGGTCTAATAACATGACTTCCAGGACAGGATCATCATACCACTCTGGTGAGGAACGTGCTCTTGTCGACCTACGAGGTCCAGTAGTAACTTGATCCGAAGTTTCATGATCATCACCATTAGCTTCCTCTCCAGTTGGTGTAGGCATCACGTGAACATTTTTCTCTGATGTGCTACTTTCCAATTCAAGAGAATGTACAATTACCTCATCAAGTTCTACTTTCCTCCCACTCGCTTCTTTCGAGAGAAACTCCTTCTCTAGAAAGGACCCATTCTTGGCAACAAAGATCTTGCCTTCTAATCTGTGGTAGAAGGTTTACCCAATAGTTTCCTTAGCGTATCCTATGAAGACACACTTTTTCGATTTGGGTTCAAGCTTATCAGGCTGAAGCCTTTTGACATAAGTGTCGCATCCCCAAACTTTAAGAAACGACAACTTAGGTTTGTTGCCAAACCACAGTTCATACGGTGTCATCTCAATGGATTTACACGGTGCCCTATTTAACGTGAATGTGGCTGTCTCTACTACATAACCCCAAAATGATAGTAATAAATCGGTAAGAGACCTCATAGAACGCACCATATCTAATAAAGTGCGGTTACGACGTTCATACACACCATTACGCTATGGTGTTCCAGGTGGCGTGAGTTGTGAAACAATTCCACATTGTTTTAAATGAAGTCCAAACTTGTAACTCAAATATTCGCCTCCGCGATCAGATCGTAGAAGCTATATTTTCTTGTTACGACAATTCTCTACTTCACTCTGAAATTCCTTGAACTTTTCAAATATTCCAGACTTGTGTTTCATCAAATAGATATATCCATATGTACTCAAATCATCTGTGAAGGTCAGAAAATAATGATACCCGCCGCGTGCCTCAACACTCATCGGACAACATATATTGGTATGTATTATTTCCAATAAGTTATTAGCTCGCTCCATTGTTCCGGAGAACCGAGTTTTAGTCATCTTGCCAATGAGGCATGGTTCGCAAGAATTATTCTCCCCCTAAGTTCTATACCTATTTATTTTAGATCTCACTCTTGTTCGTGACCGTGAAGGGATTGACAACCCCTTTTTTGTGTCGAGTGCAAGTGTTTGTTTGTTTGTGGAGGTGCATAGATTGGAGACTTGCTTGTGCCTCCTACTGGATTGATACCTTGATTCTCAACTGAGGAAAATACTTATCTCTACTTTGATGCATCACCCTTACCTCTTCAAGGGAAAAACCAACGCAAGCTCAAGAAGTAGCAGGAAGAATTTCTGGCACCGTTGCCGGGGAGGTTCTACATCAAGCCTACCAAGTACCCACCATAAACTCTCATCTCCTGCATTACATTATTTGCATTTGCCTCTCGTTTTCCTCTCCCTCACTTCTAAAACATTTTCAGAACAACACAAAATATTTTCCTTTTTATTCGCCCTTCTTTTGTTCTATTTTCGTTTGCTTGTGTGCTAGACTGGTTTCTTTCCATCATGTCTGAATCTGGAGAGGTTATCTTTGAAAATTTTGAGAATCTTGCTAGCATAAATCTTGAGGAAAAACTTGGATCTTGTTCTAGATCATGAAACTGAAACTCCCCCTAATTATAAGGCAAAAACGTTTCATGTGGGAGACGGTAATATTATTGGGAAAAGTATTATTCAAGAATTCTTTGATTGTACGAGAACTTTTCCTATTAATAAGCGACATATCCTTCTTGATACAAATTGCTGTGTGGATGCCATTGTCATGCTTATTGATAAATTAGAAAGAAAATTTGTGCACATCCACCCCGCTTTGCAAAAGGTGTTTTATGAACTTCCCAATATTCATCATCCTAACGCTAAAAAGATTGCCACTATCATCCTTATGTGGGAATTGGGTTTTTTTAATACAAGAGGCTTGGGAAATTTTTGTTTTCTACAATAAATACATGAACATCCTCCGATTGAAGAAATTCTCCATGATAAAGATACTTTTTGTAGCTTGGAATCTAGAGATTATCAGTCTTACAGTGACAATCTTAGGAGGAGAGTTCCCTACTCAGAAATTACTCAAGCCCTTTACCTTGAGACTTATGATAAATTTGACTGGATAACTAGGGGAATTTATGTAGGATTTAATGATGATTGGACAGAATAGATGACTAGGGGAACCCATTAAAAATGAGATACATATTTTATATGATGATATATATGGTGATGATCCAGACTATGGGTTTGTGAATGTCAAAGTCACTAATCAGAGTCCTTTTCATGAATTAAGTTCACCTATTAGAAGGGAAAGAAAAGAAAATAGAGATTTGCTCAGAAATTTTTTGGTAGATTTGATTAAAAAGGAATTGCATACCAAAGATGACAATAACTAGATCTATGTTTATGCCTAGCTAGGGGCGTTAAAAAATAGCGCTTGTTGGGAGGCGACCCAATTTTATTTTTGTGTTTTTTGTTTCTGGTTCTGGTTTTCAATAAATACACATTATTACTTCTGTAGTAGTTGTGTTTTGGTGTTTTAATTAGTTTTTGAGCCAAGTAAGACCTTTGGGATGGCTTACGGTGATAGTTGATTTGATCTTGATGAAAAACAAAAACTTTTGCGCCCAGTGAAACAATTTAAAAAATCACAGAAGCGTGATTTTGATATGAATGTTTTATACAAGATTGATATAGAAATTCCCAGGTTGTCCTAAGTTTTTAGAATTTTTAGAGTTACAGAAGTATATGAACTTTCCAGATTGCTACAGACTGTTCTGCTTTTGACAGATTCTGTTTTCTATGTGTTGTTTGCTTATTTTGATGAATCTATGGGTAGTATCGAGGGGTATGAACCATGGAAAAGTTGGAATACAGTATATATAACACCAAGATAAATAAAGAATGAGTTCACAACAGTACCAAAAAGTGGTGATTTATTTTCTTATACTAACGGATCTCATGAGTTTTCTGTTGAGTTTTGTGTTGTGAAGTTCTCAAGTTTTGGGTAGAGATTTGATGGACTATGGAATAAGGAGTGGCAAGAGCCTAAGCTTGGGGATGCCCAAGGCACCCCAAGGTAATATTCAAGGACAACCAAGCATCTAGGCTTGGGGATGCCCCGGATGGCATCCCCTCTTTCCTCTTCAATCCATCGGTAAATTTACTTGAGGCTATATTTTGATTCACCACATGATATGTGTTTTGCTTGGAGCGTCTTGTATGATATGAGTCTTTGCTTTTTAGTTTTCCACAGTCATCCTTGATGTACACTCCTTTTGAGAGGGACACGCATGAATCGTGATTTATTAGAATACTCTATGTGCTTCACTTATTTTTTTTGAGCTAGGCAGTTTGCTCTAGTGCCTCACTTATATCTTTTTAGAGCATGACGATGACTTTATTTTATAGAAATTTTTGAAATCTCATGCTTCAATTATATTGTTTTGAGAGTCTCTAAACAACATGGTAATTTGCTTAGGTTATGATTTTAGTCCTAATATGATGGTCATCCAAGAGGGATATAATAAAAAACTTTCATATAAAGAGCATTGAATACTATGGGAAGTTTGATTCCTTATGATTGTTTTGAGATATAAAGATGGTGATATTAGAGTCATGCTAGTGAGTAATTGTGGATTGGTAGAAATACTTGTGTTAAAGTTTGTGATTCTCGTAGCATGCACGTGTGGTGAATAGTTATGTGATGAAGTCGGAGCATGATTTATTTATTGATTGTCTTCCTTATGAGTGGCGGTCGGGGACGAGCGATGGTATTTTCCTACCAATATATCCCCCTAGGAGCATGCGTGTAGTACTTTGTTTTGATAGCTAATAAATGTTTGCAATAAGTATGTGAGTTCTTTATGACTAATGTTGGGTCCATGGATTATACGCACTCTCACCCTTCCACCATTGCTAGCCTATCTAGTACCGCGCAATTATAACTGGTGCATTACACCCACCATATACCTTCATCAAAACAGCCACCATACCTACCTATTATGGCATTCCAAGATATATCCATGCAACTTCCACCGTTCTGTCATATTTTGTTCTAGCATTGAGTTGTAATTCTTGAGTTGTAAGTAAATAAAAGTGTGATGATCATCATTATTAGAGCATTGTCCCATGTGAGGAAAGGATGATGGAAGCTATGATTCCCTCACAAGTTGGGATGAGTCTCCGGACTTTACAAAAAATAAAAGAGGCCAAAGAAGCCCAAATAAAAAAGAGAAAAGATAAAATGAGAGAAAAGAGAGAAGGGACAATGTTACTATCCATTTACCACACTTGTGCTTCAAAGTAGCACCATGATATTCATGATAAGAGTCTCCTATTTTTTCACTTTCATATACTAGTGGGAATTTTTCATTATAGAACTTGGCTTGTATATTCCAATGATGTGCTTCCTCAAATTTCCCTAGGTCTTCATGAGCAAGCGAGTTGGATGCACGCACACCCACTTAGTTTCTTTTTGAGGTTTCATAAACTTATAACTCTCAGTGCATCCATTGCATGGCGATCCCTACTCACTCACATTGATATCTATTGATGGGCATCTCCATAGCCCGTTAATACGCCTAGTTGATGTGAGACTTTCTCCTTCTTTTTGTCTTCTCCACAACCACCATATTCTATTCCACATATAGTGATGTATCCATGGCTCACGCTCATGTATTGCGTGAAAGTTGAAAAAGTTTGAGAACACCAAAAGTATGAAACAATTGCTTGGCTTCTCATCGGGGTTGTGCATGATTTAATACTTTGTGTGATGAAGATGGAGCATAGCCAGACTATATGATTTTGTCGGGATAACTTTCTTTGGCCATGTTATTTTGAGAAGACATGATTGCTTTATTAGTATGCTTGAAGTATTATTGATCTTATGTCAATATTAAACTTTTGTTTTGAATCTTATGGATCTAAATATTCATGCCACAATAATGAAGATTACATGGATAAATATGCGAGGTAGCATTCCACATCAAAAATTCTGTTTTTATCATTTACCTACTCGAGGACGAGTAGGAATTAAGCTCGGGGATGCTTGATACGTCTCCAACGTATCTATAATTTTTTATTGTTCCATGCTATTATATTTTCTATTTTGGATGCTTAATATGCATTAATATGCTATTTTATATTATTTTTGGGACTAACCTATTAACCTAGAGCCCCGAGCCAGTTTCTGTTTTTTCCTTGTTTTTGAGTTTTATAGAGAAGGAATATCAAATGGAGTCCACACCGAATAAAACTTTCGTGATGATTTTTCTTGGAACAGAAGACATCCGCGGAGCTTGGAGAGGGGGCCAGAAGAGTCCTGAGGGATCCACAAGCCCTCGGGTCGCGCCCTAGGGGGCGCCTCCCTAGCTTGTGGGCCCCTCGGGAGTCCCCCAACCCTAATCCTTGCACTATAAATTCCCAAATATTCCCAAACATATTGAAGCGTCCACCAAAATACTTTTCCGCCGTCGTAACCTTCTGTTCTGGTGAGATCCCATCTTGGGGCCTTTTCCGGCACCCTGCCGAAGGGGGATTCGATCATGGAGGGCTTCTACATCAAATCTATTGCCCTTTCGATGAAGCGTGAGTAGTTTACCACAGACCTACTGGTCCATAGCTAGTTGCTAGATGGCTTCTTATCTCTCTTTGATCTTCAATACAATGTTTTCCTCGATGTTCTTAGAGTTCTATCTGATGTAATATTTTTTTCGGTGTGTTTGTCGAGATCTGATGAATTGTGTATTTATAATCAGATTATCTATGAATATTATTCGAGTCTTTCTGAATTCATATATGCATGATTTGATATCTTTGTATTTCTCTTCAAATTATCGGTTTGGTTTGGCTAACTAGATTGGTTCTTCTTGCAATGGGAGAGGTGCTTAGTTTTGGGTTCAATCTTGCGGTGTCCTCACCCAGTGACAAAATAGGGGTAGCGAGGCATGTATTGTATTATTGCCATCAAGGGTAAAAAGATGGGGTTTTCATCATATTGCTTGAGTTTATCCCTCTACATCATGTCATCTAACTTAAGGCGTTACTTCGTTCTTATGAACTTAATACTCTAGATGCATGCTGGACAACGGTAGATGTGTGGAGTAATGGTAGTAGATGCAGGCAAGAGTAAGTTTACTTGACACGGACGTGATGCCTCTATTCATAATCATTGCCTTGGATATCGTCATAACTTTATATGCTTTTCTATCAATTGCTCGACAGTAATTTGTTCACCCACCATATTATTTTCTTTCAAGAGAGAAACCTCTAGTGAAACCTATGGCCCCCGGGTCTATTTTCCATCATATATTTTCATATCTATAAAATCAAAAACCCAAAAATACCTTGCCGCAATTTATTTACTTTTATTTTGTTTTACGTTTTAGTAATCCTTTATATCTATCTCCATCAGATCTCATCCTTGCAAGTGACCGTGAACAAAATAACCCCTTTATCGCATTGGGTGCAAATTTTTGATTGTTTGTGTAGGTGCATAGATTGGACACTTGGGTGTACCTCCCACTGGATTGATACCTTGGTTCTCAACTGAGGGAAATACTTATCTCTACTTTGCTACATCACCCTTTCCTCTTCAAGGAAAAAACCAACGCAAGCTCAAGAAATAGCAGCGTCCATGATGTATGAGGTGTATGTGCCCAATGTATGCAATTTGTTGTTTGGTTGCACTTTATTATCACTGGTGACAAACTTTGATGCCCATTGGATGGAATATGCCGTAATTTCTTTATTGTATAGTGTAGGATTATTCTTAGTTTCTATATTGTAATTTCTTTATTGTACAATGTAGGTTTTCTTAGTTACTTTAATTTTATAAACGATTTGGTTACTGTATATGATATCGTTGAGGCCGAAAGCATCGACTGGGCCCGACGGGCCAAAACGTTACCAGGACACCATCGGAATAGAACGAATATATGTAGTCATAGTGGGGTCATTACTGGGTCGACCCACTAATAATATGAGGTTCCTAATCCACTTGGGCTCTTAATGGACCAGATGGGCCCATTCTTCTTAAGCAGGCCCATTATAATCATTGGCCATTAGGTGGCGAAAATGAAATGTGGGTCCAGACATTAACAGGACGAAATCAACTGTCGGCCTTATGTGGCCCATGCAGACCACATGCCATTAACACGCCGAAAAACAACTCGGGCTTAGTTGGTCCAAAAGAAAACATGGCCCTTAATAGGCCAAAAGGAAGATTGGCCTGAAATGTGCCAAAGAGCTCACGGGCCATTAGCAGGCTAAAATCTATCTGAGGTTAGACGACCCAATTGCTAGACAGACCATTAACATGACAAAATCTAACTTGTGTAATAAATGGGCAAACATAGTACACGGGCCTTCGACATGCCGAAAGTGAGAACATGCCAGAAATGTGACACTATAAGCATGGGTCGTTAAGCGGTCGAATGTTACGCCAGGCCACAAATGGCCCAAGTTATCGTCGGTCGTTAACAGGCTGAAAGACACACCAAGCTGGAATTGGCCCAACTGTAGACGGGTCACTAAAAGGCCAAAAACACACTGGACCGCAGTTTGGCCCGTATACATAGTGTACTATTAATGGGCCGAAATTGCTGATGGGCCATATGCAAGCAGGCCGTTGGTGGGCTAGCCCTCTAACTTTTCTATAAATCTTGTGGGCCTCTGATTGGGCCAACCTTTTTAAGTAAAGGGCCACTATTGGGCCCGACCATGTGTCTCCTTTTCGTTGGCATGTATCCTCTGTTGGATGCGCAACATCTGTCGCAACGTAGATATGACACGTGGTTCAGTTGGCAATTGAGAAATTGACACGTGGAGAAGCGTTATTGGCCGGGGCTATTAATGGGTATCGGATGCAAAGCCGACAACCGATAGCTTAACGACGACCTGTTATGGTGGCTACCATGTGTCCGTTACACTTGGTGAAATCACTACCATGACGCGCCATTTATCATCATGTTGTAGGAACTTTCTAACAAGGGAAAAGCAAACAAAGATTTTGTGATGGAAATCCATACAACTTGCTATTCACAATATGATACCCCTCATAGCTCTATGGTAAGAATTTGAATAACTTAATATATATTTATATTATTGATTATTAGATCATATGCAGTACTGATGTGCATGTCCTTCCATAAGGACAAAAACAACAAGAGGAAAGCATCCGCTACTAAGTTTTCAGAAGAATCACACACCATCAAGAAGGATTCCAGTATGAGTTACAGTGCACAGGAAACATTTGTAAGTAATTTCTAATGTTTAGAGTTCAAAAATTATTATGCAAGCCATCATATTGCAATTTACTAACAGTGCATGAACAACAATTTGAATCATGATGTGGCTTGCAACATAAAGAGGGCACCTACACTAGAAGTTTTACCGCAAATACCTGAAAGGACGTGGATGTCACCTAGGGGGTGAATAGGTGGTTTAAAAATAATTATGGTTTAGGCTTTAACAAATGTAGAATAAAACTATCCTTTAATTTGTAAAGCACAAAAGCTAAATATATTAGGCTCAACTATGTGCACCAACAACTTATGCTAAGCAAGATAAACAACTATGTGATAGTAAGATATATAACATGAAGCATTATGGCTATCACAAAGTAAGTGCATAAGTAAAGGGCTCGAGTAAGAGATAACCGAGGCACGCAGAGACCATGATGTATTTTGAAGATCACACCATTGCGAATGCTAATCTCCTTAGAGCAGTGTGGAGGCACAATGCTCCCCAAGCGCCAAAATGGCTCACTGTATTCTCCTCACTCCCCTTGCACAATGCAAGGTTGTGTGTCTTCACTAAGGGACCCTTGAGGGCGGTCACCGAACCCGTACAATTGGAGACCCATGCGGGCGGTCATCAAACGCGTCCAAAATTGCCCGGGGCAATCTCTAGGACTTAATTGGAGGCTCCCGAAGCTCACCCCAATGATTGAGCTCACGACAATACCATCCGTCTAGGGAGCCCACGCGCCCAAGAGGAACAAGCTCTGGGGTACCAAACACCCAAGAGTACTAAGCTTCACAACTTCCACTTACACGTATCACCACGGAGAACTCAAACCTATGCACCAAATGCAATGGCAAGAGCACATTGAGTGCTCAAGTCCTTCTCTCTCAAATTCCACCACAACAACTAATGCAATGGAGGAATATGAGAGGAAGAATAAAAGAGGAGAACAAAAAGAACTCCAAAATCTATATCCACAAGGTTCCCCTCTGTAACATCCCAAATTTCCTATTTGGAATGTTTTACAATTATAGCTAAGCATCTATGCATTCTGTTTGAATTTGAGTGGCATTTGAAGTTTCAGAAAGTTTGGAGTTGTTGGAATTTGAATTCAAAATTTTGGCAGTGGAAATCATTTCAAAAACTATGCCTGATAAATACTTGAGAAAAAGTATGAGAGGAGTAAACATGACACTCCAAAAATATCAGAGGAAAAACATTGCCAAAAGGTTTGAATTCAAATTTGAGTTTTATTTGAATTTTGAAAAAAATGAATTTTTATAAAGTTTGGATTTTGCCCCTGGAAAAATGTTCAAATGATAGGGAATATTCCCCTGATCATTTTGATATATATATGTCCTATATAAAATATTTATATTTTATATATTTATTCTCTGTTTTTATTTTCAAAAAAAGGAAAAAAAAGACCCAGGCGCCAGCCAGGCCGACTGGCCCAGCCAGCACCTGGGCAGCCCACCGAACCGGCCCAGCCAGGCGCCAGCCGAGCCGGCCCAGCGAGCCACCGACCCACCCCCTCGCCCGAACCGGTTTCGCCCCGGCCAACCGACAAGCGCGCCAAGACTCCTCTCTCCCCTGGCGGGCCCCACCTCCCTCTTCCCTCGCGACGCCACCCTCCGTGCCGCCGCTCACGGATCCCGCGGATCCGGATTCGCCATGGATCTCTCCCCGATTGCCCCTCATCCAAGACGAGGCCCCGCCTATAAATACCCTCCCTCACCCCATTCCCCCCTCGCCCCTGACCTCTCCCTCTCTCCGTACGCACTCGCCGGAGTACCCGAACGCCGCCGCCGCCATTAGCCACCCCGAGCTCGCCCCGGTCACCCCCGAGCTCGCCCGACTCCACCAAACCCACCCCCTCGTCGCGCCGCACCCGCCAGACCACTCCGCCGTCGCCCCCGACCACCGGAGACGCCGGAGCACTCGCCGCCCGAGCCGCCGTCGCCGTAGCCGTCCGGTAAGCCGCCGGAGTCCCTCCTCGCCGTTAGATCCAACGCGTACGGCTTAGATTAGATCCCCCCGAAGGGGTATGTTATTTAAAATAAACCGGGTTTTATTCCGGTTAGATCCGGTTTATTTTTAGTTAGGTTTTTTTTATTAGACCGGCCGATTCGTTTTAAACCCTAGGGCCCGTTTAGTTATATTACGCCCAGGGCGTTAGTTAGGCCCATTAGCCCGTTTTTCTTTTATTTTCGTTTTCTGTTTTAACAGAATAGTTTGAGATTTGAAAAATTCATATCTTTTAATCTACTTAATATTTGTAAGTGATTCTTTTTTTGTTGGTTTGCAAATTTCTTATATTTTCTGTAGAAAATATATTTAGCTATGTTAAAATTATTTAAAATTGCTTTGTTTTAGATTTAGACAGAATAGTAAATCTGCTATAAAATGAGTTAGGAAAATTATTTTTTAATGATTCTTTTTGTCCCAACTTTTTTTTGGCATTGCCAAATCGTAGGAATTAATTTGGGCATTTTAGGATTAATAAAAAATAGTTTTAAATCAGAATCATGTTATTCTTAATTATTTAACTAGCTACTGTTTTCCTATTGTTTTAGTTAGCAAATAAATTTATTTTTCATATGTGATAGATTATTCTAGGTTAGTTTCTGTCACTTTAGAGCATGAACTTTTATTTATAATAAATAAAACTTTTATTTTATTTTTCTTATTAGAAATTGCTTTAGGCCTAATAGGAGTTTCATAATAGATTTTTTAGTGATTCTTTTTGCTCCTAGTTGCATGATGCATTCTTTTCTGTTAGGTAACATAAACCCATGTTTAAGTTATGTTAAGAAAAATTTTGTTATGTAAAACTATTTTTAGTTGTTGCTTGAAGTAGGAAAACTTTGAGTTGGATTTCTTTGAAGTTTCCTTTGGGTTTTTGATTCGTTTGTTTTGGTGTGTTTCATATTACTATGTTGTTATGTAAGTGATCATATGTTGTATGCTTATTATGGTTATTGTTTGCCTCGGTAGAATTTCCGGAGTGCGAAGCTTGCTACCACGAGTCCCTAGGTTACGAAGATCGTCAGCAAGGCAAGTCATTGATCATGTTTCTTTACAATACCTATGATTTTTATTGCATTAGAATTATACCTCCCCACCATGCATGCAGTAGGTGAAATTTTGAAGTTATGTTCTTGAGTAGTATCATGTGGTAGGATGAACCAATTCCCCCTTGTTACCATGACCTGGGACGAAGTAGTTATTTTTGCTATGCTCGTAGACGGGGTTGGTTGAGTGAATTCATAAGGGAGATGTGAGAGTCAAGATGATGACAACCCCATGAACTTCAAGCTCAAGATGGACTTCAAAATTCACTCTTGGGTGGAGGATTGTTGACGGGCACCCTGGAGAACCCAGTGGTTGGCGGGATGCATGGAGAAGTGCCATGACATCTTGCGAAAGCTTCACCCAGCCACGAAGAGACGGATGTATACCCAATTGACCGGAAGCTTACCTTTGCAGCTGCAAGCCATTATGGGCTCGGCTTGGTCAACCCTAGTTGTGACTCTGGCTGGGCGGTACTACGAGATGTAGAAGAACGGTAGGATTGGATGGGTACCGCGGTGGCGGAAGAACTCTTCTAAGACCTGTTTACTTCGTCCCGTCTTCAAACACCATGAAGTGCGAAGACTTAAAAGGAGGAACGATTCTTGCGGGTAAAGTCATAAACCTCTGCAGAGACAAGATCTAATCGATTAGCCGTGTCCCGATTACGGACAATTTGAGCCTCGGAACTTGGAAGTATTCGAAATCTCAACACTAAAATTAATAAATTAATTGAGGGGTTATGACTTAATAATTTGGGAATGAGACATTGGTTGGTGGAACCATCTCAATAACTACCAACAATTTTGTAGTATTTGCAAGCAAGTCCACTGTAGTAGGGAAAACGGCTTTTAGCAAAATGATGAAACATAGAGCCCCACACCAAATTTCATATAGTATTAGTAATACTTTATTATTCTCTATTCATGTCTTGCCATATTCAAAATGCTGACCTACACGGCTGCAACGTCTTATGTTGCAGAGGAGTATTCGATCAGATTGAGGCTACGATCCGCGCTTGGCGATTGCCCTATGGAGTCGGATGGACTCGCTATTCTTCTCGCTTCCGCAGCTTTACTTAGTTTATTTCTCATGAGTTGGCCTTCGGCCGAATTTATTCTATTGTAATAAAGACTCTATATGACAACCGTGTAATAAATTCAGGTGTGATTGAACTTTGATTATTTCATCAATGTACTATGAGTACCAGCATGATCTTGGGATGGTATGCATACGTAGATTTGACCGATTTTGGGTCAGGTCGCTCTGAGATGGTATCGAGCACACGCTGACCGTGGGGCGTAACCCCTAGGATCGGAAAGCCATAGGAAGAGACTATTTACTTTATATCCTTATCATTCCGTAATTCTCCCTGCTCATTTCTGACTTCTCTTTGATTTTCAACATTCTAGATGGCGCGAGTTCACCCCGCTTTGCTACGGAGTTTTGCCACCAGATGAGACGATGCCCTTGGCGGAAGCTGGTCCAGATGGTGAAGAAGCTGAAGATTGCTCGCCCTCGATCACCGGAAGCCTACCAATGCACTTCCGACGGATACCGCTTCTGACAGGATCGAGGTGCACATTCCAGGAGAACCTTCGAGGACATCTGAGCCTATTGACTTTGAGTTTACCGACTTCAACTGGATCCTCGGAAGAGACATGGCGATATATCGTGCACTTGGACATCTCCGAGAAGAGTACAGGGCGAGCTCGATCCATCGACCTCGCCATGGTTTCTCGCAGAGCAAGGAATGGAGATATCATCCGTGCATGAGGGCGATTCCATTCTCTCGTATGTCCAAGACTTGGAGTGTCTCCTCAGAAGCGGAGATCCGGACTCGCATAACTCGAAGGTACACAGGAGGTTGTTGTTCCGTGAACTGGAACTGGAGGAGAAGGCACACGCAGACTTCCTTGGCCATGAGGAAGAAATCGCGGACTTCATGGAGAGAGTCGACGACCGGAAGATGAAGGTTGCCGCATTAGAGGAAAAGATGGACCTGGGAGAGGACCTTTTTCCGAGTGGAGATGACGGACCTCTCGTGAGCAATGATCAGGATTATGAAGGGAGCTCCACTGGAGAAAGCCGCAAGAGGAGGCGCCGCATCAGAGGACGCCCCACCGGAGGACATCGCAATAGAGGATGCAAGGATTATTGATGAAGACATTTAGTCGACCACCATGTTATTTTACTTTTTCCGTCGATCAGTTAGGCCGTTATTTTCGATTAGTCGTGAGCATTTTGTAATCGAGTTGGAACCATGTTTGAGTGGAATGAATAAATGATTGGTGTGATTATGATTGTGCATTCATATGGGTAGTGTTATTTCTCATTAGACCATTGTTCTATTCTAATTTTCTCATCCACTCCAAAACACCGATGCCTCCGAGACGTGACCCGGTCTCAACTTCCGCGGATCTCACCCAGCTGATCCAGCAGCAGAATGCTCTCATGCAGATGCTCATTCAGAACCAGAACAACAACAACAACAACAATCCACCGCCACCACCCCCTGTTGACAACTTGACTCGATTCCTAAGGCTGAATCCGCCAGTGTTCTCTAGCAGACCGAGCCGATTGTGGCCGATGATTGGCTCCGCAAGGTCGGAAGAGAGTTAATCACTGTTGGATGCACCGATGCCATAGAAGGTGCGCTTTGCCGCACATCAACTTGATGGACCTGCAGCTTCTTGGTGGGAGAACTACACCGCCACTTATCCCATCGGCACCTTCACGTGGGATCAGTTCTAGCAGGCTTTCCGCACCGCTCATGTTTCAGCCGGAGCCATGAGTCTCAAGAAGCGTGAGTTCCGCAACTTACGCCAGGAAACCGTCTTCGTGGCGCGATGACGTGGATGAGTTCAGCAAGTTAGCTCGCTATGCCCCGGATGATGTGGCCACAGATGCCGCAAAGCAGGAAAAGTTTCTCGAGGGACTCAATGACGAACTGGGAATGCAGCTTATGGTGGCTACCTTCACCAACTACCAGGAGCTGGTAGACAAGGCCACCATACTTGAAGGCAAGCAGCAGCAGATTGATAGCCGCAAGCGGAAGTACAGCCAGGGGAAGTACAACTCTGGAGCTCAGCAGAAGCCCCGTTATGCACCATACTCAGGAGGGCATACCCATCATAACCATGGAGGACATAACCATGGAGTAAATGGGAACAACCGCAACCAGGACAACAAGTCAGGCAATGGACATGGCAATGGAAATGGCAATGGCAACCAGCACCGTCCTGCCCCGGCTCCGAAGGATCTGAGTCACATCACCTGTTTCAAGTGCCAGAAAATAGGGCACTATGCCACCGACTGCCCGGAGGCCAAGCAGAGGAATGGAAACGGCAATGGAAGCTCAGCGAAGAAGCCCAACCCTTTCCCTCGTGCTTAGGTGAACCACATTGACGTGGAGGACGTCTATGATCAGCCAGACACTGTGGTTGGTAAGTTTTTATTGAATTCACGTTCAGTATTGGTACTCTTTGATTCTGGTGCAATGCATTCATTCATATCAAGGGTAGTTGTGGAAAAGTATGGGTTGCCCACTAAAACCCTTAGAAGCCCCTTCGCGTCGGGCCCGCAGGAGGAGAAATGATGGCAGGTTTAGGCTGTCATGCAACCCTCAACATCGGAAACCATAAATTTCCGCAGACCTCATAGTATTGGAAACCCGGACCTTGGATGTAATCCTAGGCATGGATTGGTTGACAAAGTTTGAAGGAAACATAGATGCGCACGCAAGTCGATTCTGCTCACCACCGGGCGCGTAAGAGGATCAAGTATGTATCCGAGCATAGCCGGATGAAGAATCGGTGAATTCCCTCACGGGAGTTGTTCAGGAGGAAGTGCCAGTAGTGCAAGATTTTCCCGATGTTTTTCCGGAGGAATTACCAGGAATGCCACCGGACCGAGACATTGAATTTCTGATTGAGTTATTGCCCGGCACAGCCCCAATATCCAAGAGGCCCTATCGGATGCCCCCGAATGATTTGAAAGAGATCAAGAACCAAATTAATGAGTTATTGGAGAAAGGATATATTCGGCCAAGCTCATCACCTTGGGGAGCCCCTGTTCTTTTGGTAGAGAAAAAGGATGGAACCTTGAGAATGGTTGTGGATTATCGTTCGTTGAACGAAGTGACCATCAAGAACAAGTACCCTCTGCCGATGATTAATGATCTATTTGATCAGCTAGTTGGAGCCAAGGTATTCTCCAAGATCGATCTTCGATCAGGGTATCATCAGGGTATCATCAGTTGAAGATCCGTGAAAAGGATATACCCAAAACAACATTCACTACCAGGTATGGTTTATATGAGTATACCGTCATGTCATTTGGATTGACTAATGCCCCTGCATACTTCATGAATTTGATGAATAAGGTATTTATGGAATATCTGGACAAGTTTGTCGTGGTGTTCATCGATGATATACTGATTTTCTCCAAGTGCGAGGAAGAGCATAAGGAACATTTGCGTCTAGTTCGAGAAACTTGAGAACATCGCTTGTATGCCAAGTTCAGAAATGTGAATTTTGGCTGAAGGAAGTCGGATTCCTCGGACATGTTATTTCAGGAGAAGGAATAGCAGTTGACCCGCCAAGGTTGAATCATCACCGATTGGCGATCGCCCACCTCGATTAAGGAGATCCGCAGTTTTCTCGGACTCGCCGGATATTATCGGAGGTTTATTGAGAACTTCTCGAAGATTGCCAAGCCCATGACTGAGCTGTTGAAGAAGGAGGCCAAGTACATTTGGACCGAGGATTGTGAAGCTTTCAGGAATTGAAGAAACGTTTGGTTACAGCCCCAGTGCTGATTTTGCCGGACATACACAAGGATTACTAGGTATATTGTGACGCTTCTCGGCAGGGACTCGGAGGAGTACTCATGCAGGAAGAAAAAGTTGTATCTTATACCTCCAGACAGCTACGACCTCACAAGATGAATTATGCCACACATGATTTGGAGTTAGCAGCCGTTGTGCATGCACTCAAGACCTGGAGACATTTCCTCATCGGAAACCGTTGTGATGTTTACACAGATCACAAGAGTTCGAAGTATATTTTCACGCAGAAAGAGTTGAACCTCAGGCAGAGGAGATGGCTAGAGTTAATCAAGGACTATGACATGAGATTGCATTACCACCCAGGGAAAGCTAATGTTGTAGCAGATGCTTTGAGCCGTAAGAGTTATGTGAACACTCTTATAGCAGGAGGATTACCCCAGAGTTAGTCGATGACCTCGAGAGATCTCCGATCGGAGATAGTTCCGAGAGGATATGTTGCAACTCGAAGTTCAGTCCACTTTGGCGAAAGGATTCGTGAAGCCCGAAGTCGGACAAGGAAATTGATGAGATAAAGCAAAAGATGAATGAAGGAAAATCTAAAGGATTTCGTAAGGATGAATACGGAGCTATATGGTTCGAGGATCGTATTTATGTGCCCAATGATCCCGAACTCGGAAGCTAATTCTTCAGAGGCTCATGATTCACCGTACTCGATTCACCCGGTAACACCAAGATGTACCGGATTTGAAGGAAAGTTTACGGTGGGCGGTATGAAGAAGGATATTGCCGAGTACGTAGCGATGTCGATGTTTGTCAACAGTAAAGGCAGAACATCGAAGCCAGCAGGTTACTTCAACCTTTGCTGATTCCCGATTGGAAATGGGAAAAACTTGGAATGGATTTTATCACAGGATTACCCAGGACCCGTTCAGGTTATGATTCTATCTGGGTAGTGGTTGATCGTTTGCCCAAGGTAGCTCACTTCATTCCCGTGAAGACTACCTATACCAGTGCTAAGTTGGCCAAGATATACATGACCAGGATCGTATGTCTACATGGAGTTCCGAGGAGTATCGTGTCAGATAGAGGAATACAATTTACCTCAAAGTTTTGGAATCAGTTGCATGAAACTTTGGGTACGAGGCTGGAGTTCAGTACAACTTTTCATCCGCAGACAGATGGACAGACCGAGAGAGTCAACCAGATTCTGGAGGACATGTTGAGAGCTTGTGTGCTAGACTATGGGTCTAGCTGGGATGATAATTTGCCATACGCAGAGTTTTCATACAACAACAGCTTATCGCCTAGTCTCAAGATGGCCCCTTCAAGCTCTATACGGAAGGAGGTGCGAACACCATTCTTTGTGGGATGGTGTTGGAGATCGATCACTTTTCGGTTTCGATCTTATCGAGATTCGAAGAGAAAGTCAAGCTGATTCGAGATAGACTCAAGATAGCACAATCGAGACGGAAGAGTTATGCCGACAAGAACGCAAGGAAGTAACTTACGAAGCGGGAGACCGAGCATATCTTCGTGTGTCCCACTTCGTGGAATCAAGAGGTTTGGTGTCAAAGGAAAGTTAGCACCCGATTCATTGGCCCTACAAAATCCTTGAGCGTCGTGGAGAAGTTGCTTACAAGTTGGAATTGCGGAAGGATTGTCCGGAGTTCATGATGTTTTCCATGTTTCTCACCAAGAAGTGTCATGCCGACATGGCCGATATTCCGTTGAGAGACACAAGGCCCCTAGAGGCCATACAACTCGACAAAGATCTGACTTATAAGGAGAAACCCGTCCAATTCTCGAGATCTGCGACAGAGTCACCCGCAGACAAGATCATCAAGTTTTGCAAGGTCTGTGGAGTCATCACTCCAAGAGGAAGCCACCTGGGAGCGCGAAGAAGACCTTCTTCAAGACCACCCGCACCTATTTGCTAGCCAACCCGAATCTCGAGGGGGAGATTCATCTTAAGGTGGGTAGGTTTGTAACATCCCAAATTTCCTATTTGGAATCTTTTACAATTATAGCTAAGCATCTATGCATTCTGTTTGAATTTGAGTGGCATTTGAAGTTTCAGAAAGTTTGGAGTTGTTGGAATTTGAATTCAAAATTTTGGCAGTGGAAATCATTTCAAAAACTATGCCTGATAAATACTTGAGAAAAAGTATGAGAGGAGTAAACATGACACTCCAAAAATATCAGAGGAAAAACATTGCCAAAAGGTTTGAATTCAAATTTGAGTTTTATTTGAATTTTGAAAAAAAATGAATTTTTATAAAGTTTGGATTTTGCCCCTGGAAAAATGTTCAAATGATAGGAATATTCCCTGATCATTTTGATATATATATGTCCTATATCAAATATTTATATTTTATATATTTATTCTCTGTTTTATTTTCAAAAAAGGAAAAAAAGACCCAGCGCCAACCAGCCGATCGCCCAAATGCCAAGACTGGCAGCCCACCGAACCGCCCACCAGAGCGCCAATGAGCCGCCCAATGAGCCACCGACCCACCCCTCGCTGAACCGGTTTCGCCCGGCCAACCGACGCAGAAGCCCCCTCTCTCTCCCGACAGGCGGGCCCCACCTCCTTGTTCCCCTCGCGACGCCACCCTCCGCCGCCGCTCTCCGGATCCCGCGGATCCGGATTCGCCATGATCTCTCCCCGATTGCCCTCGTCCAAGACGAGGCCCCGCTATAAATACCCTCCCCTCACCCCATTCCCCCTCGCCCCTTGCCGGACCTCTCCCTCTCTCCGACGCACTTTCGCTGAGTACCCGAACGCCGCCGCCCATTAGCCACCCCGAGCTCGCCCGGTCACCCCGAGCTCGCCCGACTCCACCAAACCCACCCCCTCGTCGCGCCGCACCCGCCGGACCACTCTGCCGTCGCCCCCGACCACTGGAGACGCCGGAGCACTCGCCGCCCGAGCCGCCGTCGCCGTCGCCGTCTGGTAAGCCGCCGGAGTCCCTCCTCGCCGTTAGATCCAACGCGTACGGCTTAGATTAGATCCCCCCGAAGGGGTATGTTATTTAAAATAAACCGGGTTTTATTCTGGTTAGATCCGGTTTATTTTTAGTTAGGTTTTTTTTATTAGACCGGCCGATTCGTTTTAAACCCTAGGGCCTGTTTAGTTATATTACGCCCAGGGCGTTAGTTAGGCCCATTAGCCCATTTTTCTTTTATTTTCGTTTTCTGTTTTAACAGAATAGTTTCAGATTTGAAAAATTCATATCTTTTAATCTACTTAATATTTTTAAGTGATTCTTTTATTGTTGGTTTGCAAATTTCTTATAGTTTCTGTAGAAAATATATTTAGCTATGTTAAAATTATTCAAAATTGCTTTGTTTTAGATTTAGACAGAATAGTAAATCTGCTATAAAATGAGTTAGGAAAATTATTTTTTAATGATTCTTTTTGTCCCAACTTTGTTTTGGCATTGCCAAACCGTAGGAATTAATTTGGGCATTTTAGGATTAATAAAAAAATAGTTTTAAATCAGAATCATGTTATTCTTAATTATTTAACTAGCTACTGTTTTCCTATTGTTTTAGTTAGCAAATAAATTTATTTTTCATATGTGATAGATTATTCTAGGTTAGTTTCTGTCACTTTAGAGCATGAACTTTTATTTATAATAAATAAAACTTTTATTTTATTTTTCTTATTAGAAATTGCTTTAGGCCTAATAGGAGTTTCATAATAGATTTTTAGTGATTCTTTTTGCTCCTAGTTGCATGATGCATTCTTTTCTCATTAGGTAACATAAACCCATGTTTAAGTTATGTTAAGAAAATTTTTGTTCTGTAAAACTATTTTTAGTTGTTGCTTGAAGTAGGAAAACTTTGAGTTGGATTTCTTTGAAGTTTCCTTTGGGTTTTTGATTCGTTTGTTTTGGTGTGTTTCATATTACTATGTTGTTATGTAAGTGATCATATGTTGTATGCTTATTATGGTTATTGTTTGCCTCGGTAGAATTTCCGGAGTGCGAAGCTTGCTACCACGAGTCCCTAGCTTACGAAGATCGTCAGCAAGGCAAGTCATTGATCATGTTTCTTTACAATACCTATGATTTTTATTGCATTAGAATTATACCTCCCCACCATGCATGCAGTAGGTGAAATTTTGAAGTTATGTTCTTGAGTAGTATCATGTGGTAGGATGAACCAATTCCCCCTTGTTACCATGACCCGGGACGAAGTAGTTATTTTTGCTATGCTCGTAGACGCGGTTGGTTGAGTGAATTCATAAGGGAGATGTGAGAGTCAAGATGATGACAACCCCATGAACTTCAAGCTCAAGATGGACTTGAAATTCACTCATTGGGTGGAGGATTTGGTTGACGGGCACCTGGAGAACCCAGTGGTTGGCGGGATGCATGGAGAAGTGCCATGACATCTTGCGGAAAGCTTCACCCAGCCACGAAGAGACGGATGTATACCCCATTGACCGGAAGCTTACCTGTGTAGCCACAAGCCATTATGGGCTCTGGCTTGGTCAACCCTAGTTGTGACTCTGGCTGGACGGTACTACGAGATGTAGAAGAACGGTAGGATTGGATGGGTACCGCGGTGGCGAAGAACTCTTGGAAGACCCTGTTTACGTTCGTCCGTCTTCAAACACCATGAAGTGCGAAGACTTAAAAGGAGGAACGATTCTTGCGGGTAAAGTCATAAACCTCTGCAGAGACAAGATCTAATCGATTAGCCGTGTCCCGATTCACGGACAATTTGAGCCTCTAGAACTTGGAAGTATTCGAAATCTCAACACTAAAATTAATAAATTAATTGAGGGGGTTATGACTTAATAATTTGGGAATGAGACATTGGTTGGTGGAACCATCTCAATAACTACCAACAATTTTGTAGTATTTGCAAGCAAGTCCATTGTAGTAGGGAAAAAGCGGCTTTTAGCAAAATGATGAAACATAGAGCCCCACAGCCAAATTGCATATAGTATTAGTAATACTTTATTATTCTCTATTCATGTCTTGCCAGCATATTCAAAATGCTGACCTACACGGCTGCAACGTCTTATGTTGCAGAGGAGTATTCCGATCAGGATTGAGGCTACGATCCGCGCTTGGCGATTGCCCTATGGAGTCGGATGGACTCGCTATTCTTCTACGCTTCCGCAGCTTTACTTAGTTTATTTCTCATGAGTTGGCCTTCGGCCGAATTTATTCTATTGTAATAAAGACTCGATATGAGAATCGTGTAATAAATTCAGGTGTGATTGAACTTTGATTATTTCATCAATGTACTGTGAGTACCAGCATGATCTTGGGATGGTACAAACACAGAGATTTGACCGATTTTGGGTCAGGTCGCTACACCCTCACTCTGAGGATAAAATGATTGGTGGAAATATAGATCTATATCTCCTCTGTCTTTCCCTCAAAAATAATCAAGAATCATGGGAGGAATAGAGAGAAATCAAGCTTATGGAGGTCTACAATGGAGGAGAAAACCGTGCTCCAAAAACTATGGTTGGAGGTGGAAGAAGGGGGTATTTATACGTCCAAGTGAAAAGATTCATTGCACACAGCCGCCACCCCGGGGATCCGGACAAAAGGGATCCAGGCACTCAGACGGTCTAGACAAAAATCCCTCTCAACCCCGGGCACCCGGACCAAAAAATAGAAACATCGGCACGGAGGGTCGGGCACTCGAGGGTAGGACCCAAGGCACATTCCAGGGGTGCCAGAGAAGTGCGCGGGTGGGGCCGGACATCCGAGGGTCTGAGACCCTGAGCACCCTGGGAGGCCGAGAGATGCGGAGAGGGGGTCGGGCACCCGGCGGTCCGAGACCCCGGGTACCTGGACATGGCCGAGGCTACAAGCCAACTTTCGAGTGACCTTGGACACCCAGGCCTTGGGACCCCGGGCACCCGGACATGGCCGAGGACACTTGCCAACTTTCGTATGACCCTGGGCCACCGATGGTGGCAGAGAGGTGCGGGAACCGGTAAACCCAAAATGGCCATAACTTTTGGAAATGAACTCTGAATTTCAACGAAATCAAGCTTGTTGGAAAGCTAACAACAGGAGCTACCAGAAGCTTAATATAAAATTAAGAACTAGCAATGGATAAAATACCCATAATATAAGGGGAGAACCCTTCCTCAAATAAGAACCAGAAAAATCTCCAACATCGAAAGTGTCATAGAAGATGCATAGGAAATATGTTTTTGATGAACTAGAGCTCGTCGCGAAGATCACCACAAGCTCTAAAACCTCACAAAGAGAAAATCCAAACAAGAACCAATTAAGATTATGCCAAGGATGCAAAGGTTTGAGATCTAGACGAATGATACGAACATGCTACTCACTCGAGAGCCTCCCTTGATAGTATGGCTACCAATCTATAACCCGATCTCCCGACTAACACCACAATACTGGTAAAATAGAAAATATATGAAGGATAAACCTTTGCCTTGCGCATAATACACTTGAACTACATGACGAAGATATTGACATTCTCAAGTTAGACCACCTTTCTTGATTGCGCTGACTCAATGAAGACTAGTGAATTGCTCCCCCATACTCCACTATGGGTGAGCCTCTCTCCAGCACATCTTCATAAGTCCATTATCTCTAGAGTGAATGGCAAGCTTTAAGCATGTGATGCTCCACTTGAACCCCACATAGTTATTCAACCTTGATGACGGCCACTACTTGTTATATGATATCTTCCTCTTGATGTAAGACCATGAAAAAAATACCTAACCCCACATAGAACCACCACACAATTAGATCACGGGTTAGTTCACAAAGCGTATTGCTTACCATGCCGTGAGATCACGTGATCCCATTCGGTACATCTTCTATGCTTTGTGTGTTGACCAACTTGAATCAACTCTTTGTACTTTGACTTGATCAACCATGTATCTTTTCCCCTCCCTTCATAAAGATGATGTTGAAAGTGCAACTAGTCCCCAGGTGGTTTTGGTAATTAATAACAACATATATTTCATTGATCTAATGAACATTGATGATAGATTTCACAAAATATCAATGATTGGCATGGCATGGACTAACGGATGTGGACCCTTCAAAATGTGAAGAAAAAAATTTGGCTACCCCAAGACTCTACATTTTTGGTTTAGTGGTTCAAGATCACAGTGTGTCCCTTAGGAAAGCCAATACTATTAAAATGGGATAAGGTATTGTTGATGAGGTTGTTGCTCAAAGTGCTGAGAGAAAAAGATGATATTCCTCCAAAAATCCTCAATCACTTTCCCACAATCACATCAGTCCAAACCCTCATCATCATTTCGGTCCCACCGATACTATCTGCCCTGAACCCATTGAGATGATCATTCTACTGCCACAGCCAAAACCCTAAGATTTCAGTCTGTAACATCCCAAATTTTCAATTTGGAATGATATACATAGAGCATCATTGCATATCATATTTTTCATTGCATTTTCTTTGCATTTTGCTCGATCCTAGAAATTCTACACAACTCAAGGACCCTCGGAGAGAGTTGGGATTTTCATTATTTTCATAATTGAGTTTTCTCAATTTTTGAAAATAGGATCGTTGATTTTAATTATTTTATCTTTAATTATTTCTATTACAAAAATATGCGAGAGGGAATAAAATGAATTTCCCAAAATAAAGAAATAATGAAGATTTAATAATAAAATCAAATAAGATTTTATTTTGGAGTTTTTCGCATTTTTATTTGAATTTAAGAAAAATGCGCGTTTTTCAAAATTGCATTTAGGCCCCAAATAAATGTTCATTAAATCCGGCTTGATTTTAGAAACCGGGTAAATTTATCTCGGGATTTTTGGAGTCCGTTTGGTACTTCTTTTGATATTTTTCTCGCGTAATGTTTTATTAAAAAACGAACGCTTTTCGGGCCGTGCCTGAGCGGGACTCTCTCGGGCGCTTTTAAATACCGGCGCCTGGGAGCCCCAGCCCACCCGAGCCGCCCAGCCCACCCGAGCCGCCCCACCCGACCATGCCATGCCGCCCGGCCATTGCCGCCCTGCCGCCCGCCATTACCTGAGCTGCAGATTCGAGGTTCGCCGCCTCGATTTCCGTGCCGTTTATAATTTATTTTAAAAAAAAAACGATCGGTTTTTTTCTGTTTTTTTTATTTTTTTATTTTTATTTTTTTTCTTTTTCCGTACGAATCTGTTCGTCGTATTTTTCTTTTTCTCGGATTTAATCCGCGATTTTTCTGATCGCGATTCCAGATTCGATTTTCGTTTTAGTATAACTTTTCACTCGTTTATCGGAATCAGGCGATTCAAGCGCCTGGAGTTTCGTCTCGAAACCCTCTTTCCGAATAATCTACTTAAACAAGTTTTTGCATCTATAAAATTAGACTTAGATCCAGATTAGTAAAACGAAGCTGTTTTCTTCCGCTGTTTGACTTTCGTTGCTTCGTTTGATTTGATTCTTTTTGCAAACCGGAGTTCTTAAGTTGAACAATCTGGTTAGATCTATTTGAGTTTTACCTATGCATTAGATGAGTAAGTTGTATGCTTGTTTGTTTGTCTGCGATAGAATACCCGGAGTGCGCCGCTTGTTACTTCGAATCTCTAGGTTTCGCGGATCATCAGCAAGGCAAGTAACACTTTGATCATACTCTTCTCATACCCAGTTTTTATGCATTAGATCTATTCTCAAACACTTGCATGATTAGGATCGAATTAAATTGTGGGATGGGAAGTAGTTGAGGTAGTACCTATTACCTGCTTTATTATCAAACCTTTGGGAGTTACTTCTACGTTTGCTTATTATGCTATGCTATGCTAGTAGACGTGGATTGGGTGAGTGTATTCCATGATAGATGTGAGATTGTTAATTAATGGTTTATTTAAGGTGGCAACTTAAACACACATCTGGGTGGATTGAGGCACCTGGTTTCTATCAGACTTGCTGTATTTCTTTGGACCGCCACCCAGTGCTCAAAGGGATCATGAGATTATTCAAACTAGAAACTTCCGTGTGCAGCCACAAGCCATTATGGGCTCTGGCGTAGTTGACTAAGTTGTGCGAACTCTTACGGGTAGGCTAGCTGATGTAGGGGTTGTAGGTTGGTGCGGTCTACCCACATGTAAGGTGCTAGCGCTTACGAAGACTATGTCTCGATCCGTTTCTCAAACACCATGTAGTGCGAGAAACCAAACGGAGGCGATCGAGTCTTGTGGGGAAAAGTGCGCAAACCTCTGCAGAGTGTAGAAACTAATCATGGTTAGCCGTGTCCCCGGTTATGGACATCTTGAGTATCTAGTACCTGGATATCATGTGAATCTCATCATGTTACTTCTAATTAATATTGTTGGGTTTGTTAATGAGTACTTTTAATTGGGATTGAGAATCTCAAACCATTCTCAATGTTTCACAACCACCATGATAGTTAAATAAATTTATTCCTTTGCAGTAGGGAAAAATTGGCTTTATGCAAAAATTGTAACCGTAGAGCTTTCCACCAGCCATATATGCATGTAGTATAGGCTATTCATTCCATTATTCTCTATGTGTTACATTGCCAGCATATTCCATGTGCTGACCCGTTTTTGGGCTGCAACGTTTCATGTTGCAGACTTTTCAGACGACGAGTAAGGTGCTTAGTTCGTGGTTCTATACTCAGTGATGCCGTTGGAGTTGATGGACTCGCTTATTCTTCCAAGCCTTCCGCTGTTATCGTATTAGATGGCCTTAAGCCATGTTTATTTTATTAAGTTCTCGTGTGTGATTGCTACTCTGTTATAAATCCTTCGAAGTACTGTGTGGTGTCAGCATTACTGATCCAGGGATGACACTGAGCACAGAGACTTGACCGTTTGAGGTCGGGTCGCTCTGAGAGATGGTATCGAGCACACACTGACCGTAGAGACACGACCATTAAGCTAAAGCCCTAGATCACTACTCTCTCTCTCATTTCTAACTCCTCATCTTTTCTACTCTTTTAGGATGGCTAAGCGAGGATCAAGTTCACTCAGTAGGATGAAGATACACCCTTTGGGCGACACCTGAAGGAAGTCACTAAGTACCTTAACATAGGATTACCAAGCTTCACGGGACCTACAATTCCACTTTACCCAAGAGGAGCTATTGGAAGATTCAAGCTCAAGTTCCGGAAGGACGTTTGCGCCAATCACGGAGCCCATAGAGTGTGTTTTCAATGCACCAACCTGGAGTGCAGGAAAGAGTATGGCAGCTCACATAACCATGGGGCGCATTGGAGAAGTTTACAAAGAAGACCTCAAGGATACTATCTACCAGATTTGCGGACGCCGAGATGAACAATGGGAGATAGTTGGCACTAAGAAGGATCGATCCATTGCAGCTTTCATCCAGAGTTAAACCAGCACATTCGACGTCAGAGAACCAGATGTCTTGTGAGACATGATGGAGTTGAAGACAGCAAAAGCCAAGATTATCGAACTAGAAGGAGAACGAAGGCCACTCGCAAGGACTACATGGAGGAGATTGTAGCTCTAGTGGGACAAAGCGGCGATCTTAAGGAGAAGATTGAAGAACTCATGGGAAATTCAACACCGGAGGAGAAGATGAAGATAGCACCTGTCCGAGAACTACATCATCATCGGCGACACGATTCCGATCCTAGTGATGATGATTACGAAGATGAAGCTGGAGCAGATATCATGGAGTCTTCATCGGAGCAGTTTTTCTAGTTGACCACCATAACAGTAGTAGATTACCCCCATGTTATTTTAGTTTTAGTTTCAGCACTTTGTAACGATAGATAGACCGTTGTATGCCCTTGTTTGAATTGAGGGAGTGATATTGTGTGATTTGTCTCATGTGCATATGGGTAGTGTTTCTCTCTAGACCTCATTCTATTCTAAATTCTCGTCTTTTCTTAAAACCCTCAGATGCCTCCGAGACGCGACCCCGGATTTGTTTTCCCGCCAGAGATCACTCAGTTGATTCAGCAGCAGAATACCTTGATTCAAACATTGGTACAGAACCAAGGCAACAACAACAACAACAACAACAACAACCCACCGCCACCACCACCTGTTGACCATTTGACCCGTTTCTTAAGGCTGAATCCGCCGGTGTTTTCCAATAGCACCGAGCCGATTGTTGCAGATGATTGGCTCCGTAAGATAGGGAGGGAGTTGACCACTGCAGGATGTACAGATGGAGAAAGGGTGAAGTTTGCCGCACACCAGCTTGAAGGACCCGCAGCAGCTTGGTGGGAGAATTTTATAGCCACTTACCCAGAGACACCTTTGTCACATGGGATCGATTTGAAAAAGCTTTCCGTCTGCCCATGTTTCAGCAGGAGCTATGGCCATGAAGAAGCTTGAGTTTCGCAACTTGCGCCAAGGAGGACGGACGGTTGGCGATATGTAGATGATTTGATAAACTAGCACGTTATGCCCCGGATAGCGTTGCTACGGACGCAGACTAAGCGGAGAAGTTTCTAGAAGGACTGAATGATGAGTGAGCATGCAGTTGATGGTAGCCACCTTCAATAACTACCGAGTTAGTAGATCGTGCGCTTATGATTGAAGGAAGCAACAACAAATTGAAAATTGCAAGAGGAAGTATGGACGGGGAAGAATAACTCGAGCTCGTGAAACTTCGTTTTACCCCGAAGCCAGGAGGACAGTTTCAGCATACCCATGGAGGAGGTAGCTCGCACAACCATAATGGCACCAAGAATGGGAACGGGAATGGAGGAAGCAATGGACAGAACCGCACCAACCCGTCAACACCATCCAAGGTAGACCTGAGCCACATTACTTGCTTTAAGTGCCGCAAGACTGGGCATTATGCAAAGGAGTGTCCAGAAGGCCAGGATGGAAATGGCAATGGAAGCTCAGGAAAGAAGCCGAACCCTTTCAATAAAGGACAAGTGAACCACGTTACCGTGGAGGAGGTTGAAGCTCGGCCGGATCGTGAAATAGGTAAGTTTTGGTTAAGTCATTTCTGCGGTTGTTCTTTTTGATCTTGGTGCATCGCCTTCATACATATCAAGGGATTTGTGGATAAGTACAAATTACCAACCCAAGCCCTTAGGTCACCCATGCTAGTAACCTCACGGGAGCAGAATACATGGCTAGTAAATGGTGTGATTGATCGCCATTAAGGATTGGACACTATGTTTTCCCTCGGACCTAATAGTTCGGAATCCCAAGGATTGGATGTGATATTAGGCATGCATTGGTTATCAGTATGGAGGAACATAGATTGCGCCAATAAGTCAATTTTGCTTACCACCCGAAGGGAGGAGAATCAAGTATGTATCACGGCATGAGCCGAGGAGAGCACATGTAAATTCCTTATCGAGTTGTGCAGAGGAAGTACCGATGGTAAAGGATTACCCGGACGTGTTTAGGAAGAGTTGCTGAGCATGCCACGGATAGAGACATTGAGTTTCGATTGAACTCTTGCCGAACCTTTGGCCGATATCTAAGAGACCGTATAGGATGCCAGCCCAAGATTTGGAGGAAATTAAGAAGCAGTTTAAGGAGTTACTGGATAAAGGTTTTATTCGCCCAAGTTCTTCGCCTTGGGGATCACCGGTACTTCTAGTGGAGAAGAAGGATGGATCATTAAGAATGGTTGTTGATTATCGAGGATTGAATGAAGTGACCATTAAGAACAAGTACCCATTACCGATGATCAATGACTTGTTTGACCAATTGCAAGGAGCTAAGGTGTTTTCAAAGATCGATTTGCGATCAGGGTACCATCAGTTGAAGATTCGAGAGCAGGATATACCTAAGACGGCTTTTACCACCAGGTACGGGCTGTATGAGTACACCGTTACGTCATTTGGTCTGACTAACGCACCTGCCTATTTTATGAACATGATGAACAAAGTGTTTATGGAGTTTTTGGATAAGTTAAATCGTGGTGTTCATTGATGATTTTTTGGTTTACTCGAAGAATGAAGAGGAACATAAGGAGCATTTGCGTTTGGTACTCGAGAAGCTCAGAGAACATCAGTTATATGCCAAGTTCAGTAAGTGTGAGTTTTGGTTGAAGGAAGTTGGATTTCTTGGACATGTTATATCCGGAGAAGGTATAGCAGTAGACCCCACTAAAGTTGTTACTGTAACAATCTGGGAAGCGCAAACAACAGTTGGAGAGATCCGGAGTTTCCTTGGACTAGCGGGATACTACCGGAGATTCATTGAGAATTTTTCAAGGATTGCGAAGCAGAATTGTTGAAGAAGGATACCAAGTTCATTTGGACCGAGGAGTGTGAAGCTAGTTTCCAAGAGTTGAAGAAATGTTTGGTTACCTCACCAGTGTTAATTCTGCCAGATCAGACCAAGGATTATGAGGTATATTGCGACGCTTCACGTAGAGGACTTGGAGCAGTGCTTATGCAGGAGGGGAGAGTTGTTTCGTATGCTTCACGACAGCTTAAGCCTCATGAGTTAAATTATGCTATGCATGATTTGGAGTTAGCAGCCGTAGTACATGCGTTGAAGACATGGAGACATTTCCTCATTGGAAATCATTGTGAGGTGTATACGGATCACAAGAGTTTGAAATACATCTTCACGCAGAAGGAGCTAAATCTCAGGCAAAGGAGATGGTTGGAACTCATCATAGATTATGATATGATATTGCATTATCACCCCGGAAAGGCTAACTTGTAGCAGACGCGTTGAGTCGTAAGAGTCACGTCAATACATTGATGACGGGAGAAATACCAAAGGAGTTAGCCGAGGATCTTCGAGAGCTATGTTTCGAAATAGTTCCGAGAGGCTATGTTGCAGCATTGGAGATTCAGTCAACTTTGATGGACAAGATCAGGGAAGCTCAGAAGACTGACAAAGAGATTGCCTCTATAAAGGAGAGAATGAGCGAAGGAAAGGCTAAGGGATTTCGTGAGGATGAGCACGATACCCTATGGTTTGAGGACCGTGTATATGTGCCCAATGACCCAGAGATCAGGAAGTTGATTTTGCAAGAGGCACATGATTCACCATATTCGATTCACCCAGGAAATACAAAGATGTATTTGGATTTGAAGAATACTTTACGGTGGACGGAATGAAGAAGGATATTGCGAGTATGTAGCGTTTGTGATGTATGTCGAGGGTGAAGGCGAACATCGAAGCCGCCAGGATTATTACAGACCATTGCCTATACCCGAATGGAAGTGGGATAAACTAGGAATGGATTTCATCACGGATTGCCGGACTCGTTCGAGCCATGACTCGATTTGGGTTATAGTCGATCGTTTGACGAAGGTAGCTCATTTCATTCGGTAAAGACTACTTACAAAGATGCCAAATTGGCTAAGATATACATGACCAGGATTGTATGCTTGCATGGAGTTCGAGGAGTATCGTGTCGATAGAGGAACCCAATTTACCTCAAAGTTACAGAAGCGGTTGCACGAAACTTTGGGAACCAGATCGAGTTTAGCACGCTTTCCATCCACGAGACGGATGGACAAACCAAGAGAGTCAACCAGATTTTGGAGGATATGCTTAGAGCTTGTGCTTTGGATTATGGATCAAGTTGGGATGACAATTTGCCGTATCACGGAGTTTTGTTATACCAACATTACTGCACCAGTTTGAAGATGGCCCTTCGAAGCATTATGCGGAAGGAGGTGCAGGACCCGTTGTTGTGGGATGAAGTTGGAGACCGCCATTGTTTGGACGGATTTGATTAAGGAGCGAGCAGAAAGTAAAGTTGATTCGCGATAGGCTCAAGGTAGCCCGGTCGAGAGATGAAAAGCTATCGGATTCAAAATGCAAGGAGACGAAATCTGAAGTCGAGAGCGAGTATATCTTGATATCGCCACTTCGAGGAGTTAAGCGTTTTGGAGTTAAGGAAAGTTAGCACCTCGATTTGTTGGACCTTATCGTGTTTTGGAGCGTATGGGAGAAGTTGCGTACAAGTTGGAATTACAGAGGGATTGTCAGGAGTTCATGATGTGTTTCACGTTTCACAGTTGAAGAAGTGTCACGCAGAGATGGATGATATACCAGAGAGAGATACCGTGCCACTGGAAGCGATTCAGTTGAATGATGATTTGATCTACGAGGAGAAACCAGTTAAGATTTTGGAGTATGCCAGCAGAGTCACTCGCAGCAAGGTCATTAAGTTTTGCAAAGTTCAATGGAGCCACCACACTGAGGATGAAGCCACCTGGGAGCGAGAGGAAGATTTGCTTAAAGACCACCCTCACCTATTTTCTAGCCAACCCGAATCTCGAGGGCGAGATTCATCTTAAGGGGGTAGATTTGTAACATCCCAAATTTTCAATTTGGAATGTTATACATAGAGCATCATTGCATATCATATTTTTCATCGCATTTTCTTTGCATTTTGCTCGATCCTAGAAATTCTACACAACTCAAGGACCCTCGGAGAGAGTTGGGGGTTTTCGTTATTTTCATAATTGAGTTTTCTCAATTTTTGAAAATAGGATCGTTGATTTTAATTATTTTATCTTCAATTATTTCTATTACAAAAATATGCGAGAGGGAATAAAATGACTTTCCCAAAATAAAGAAATAATGAAGATTTAATAATAAAATCAACTAAGATTTTATTTTGGAGTTTTTCGCCTTTTTATTTGAATTTAAGAAAAATGCGCGTTTTTCAAAATTGCATTTAGGCCCCAAATAAATGTTCATTAAATCCGGCTTGATTTTAGAAACCGGGGAAAATTTATTTCGGTATTTTTGGAGTCCGTTTGGTACTTCTTTTCATTTTTTTCTCGCGTAATGTTTTATTAAAAAACGAACCGCCTTCGAGCTGCGTGCCAGCGGGACTCCGCTCGGCGCTTTTAAATACCGACCGCCCGGAGCCCCAGCCCACCCGAGCCGCCCACCCGAGCCCTGGCCGCGCCCCAGCCATGCCACACCGAGCCGCTGCGTCTTCCGAGGTTCACCGCCTCGTTTCCGTGCCGATTTTTATTTTATTTTAAAAAAAACCGATCGGTTTTCTTCGGTTTTTTATTTTATTTTTTTATTTTTATTTTTCCCTTTTCCATTTAATCTGTTCGTCGTATTTTCTTTTCTCGGATTTAATCCGCGATTTTCCGATCGCGATTCGAGATCCGATTTTCGCTTTAGTATAACTTTTCGCTCGTTTATCGAATCGCGATTCAAGCGCTGGAGTTTCGTCTCGAAACCCTCTTTCCGAATAATCTACTTAAACAAGTTTTTGCATCTGTAAAATTTGACTTAGATCCAGATTAGTAAAACGAAGCTGTTTTCTTCCGCCGTTTGACTTCCGTTGCTTCGTTTGATTTGATTCTTTTTGCAAACCAGAGTTCTTAAGTTGAACAATCTGGTTAGATCTATTTGAGTTTTACCTGTGCATTAGATGAGTACTTATTGTATGCTTGTTTGTTTGTCTGCGATAGAATACCCGGAGTGCGCCGCTTGTTACTTCGAATCTCTAGGTTTCGCGGATCATCAACAAGGCAAGTAACACTTTGATCATACTCTTCTCATACCCAGTTTTTATGCATTAGATCTAGTCTCAAACACTTGCATGATTAGGATCTAATTAAATTGTGGGATGGGAAGTAGTTGAGGTAGTACCTATTACCTGCTTTATTATCAAACCTTTGGGAGTTACTTCTACGTTTGCTTATTATGCTATGCTATGCTAGTAGACGTGGATTGGGTGAGTGTATTCCATGACAGATGTGAGATTGTTAATTAATGGTTTATTTAAGGTGGCAACTTAAACACACATCGGGTGGATTGAGGCACCTGGTTTCTATCGGACTTGCTGTATTTCTTTGGACCGCCACCCGTGCTCAAAGGGATCATGAGATTATTCAAACTAGAAACTTCCGTGTGCAGCCACAAGCCATTATGGGCTCTGGCGTAGTTGACTAAGTTGTGCGAACTCTTATGGGTAGGCTAGCTGATGTAGGGGTTGTAGGTTGGTACGGTCTACCCACATGTAAGGTGCTAAGCGCTTACGAAAGGCTATGTCTCGGTCATCCGTTTCTCAAACACCATGTAGTCACGAGAAACCAAGCGGAGGCGATCGAGTCTTGTGGGGAAAAGTCATAAACCTCTGCAGAGTGTATAAACTAATCATGGTTAGCCGTGTCCCCGGTTATGGACATCTTGAGTATCTAGTACCTGGATATCATGTGAATCTCATCATGTTACTTCTAATTAATATTGTTGGGTTTGTTAATGAGTACTTTTAATTGGGATTGAGAATGCTGTCAACCATTCTCAATGTTTCACAACCACCATGATAGTTAAATAAATTTATTCCTTTGCAGTAGGGAAAAATTGGCTTTATGCAAAAATTGTAACCGTAGAGCTTTCCACCAGCCATATATGCATGTAGTATAGGCTATTCATTCCATTATTCTCTATGTGTTACATTTCCAGCATATTCCATGTGTTGACCCGTTTTCGGGCTGCAACGTTTCATGTTGCAGACTTTTCAGACGACGAGTAAGGTGCTTAGGTCGTGGTTCTATACTCAGTGATGCCGTTGGAGTTGATGGACTCGCTTATTCTTCTAAGCCTTCCGCTGTTATCGTATTAGATGGCCTTAAGCCATGTTTATTTTATTAAGTTCTCTCTTGAGACATTTAATTGTAATAAGTGTGTGATTGCTACTCTGTTATAAATCCTTCGAAGTACTGTGTGGTGTCAGCATTACTGATCCAGGGATGACACTGAGCATAGAGACTTGACCGTTTGAGGTCGGGTCGCTACACGGTCTGACCGAATTGGTTCTCGGTCTCACCGAGAAGGGCTTGCCAGGTTTCTGTGATGAAGTTGTTTCATTTTGGAATCACGGAGACAAAACAGTCACAATTACCGAGACACGGCTCTGCCCTAGCCATTGCACCTCGGTCTCACCGGGATGGTATAATCGGTCTCACCGAAAACGCCAACGGTTAATTCTTTTGAACTAGTCAGTCTCACCAAGATTTTCATATCGGTACCACCGAGTTGGGTCAAATACTTGTAACGGCTGGATTTTTGGTGCTACCTATTTATACCCCTCCACCACCGCTCACTCTCAAAGGAGAGCCATCAGAACAAAATACAACTTCCACCATTCATTTTCTAAGAGAGAACTGCTCATGTGTTGAGATCAAGATATTCCATTCATACCATTTGAACCTTGCTTTCTAGAGTCTTCAAGTTGCTTTCCACTCCAATTCTTCTCCCACCCAAGACAAATCTGTGTGAGAGAGACTGAGTGTTGAGGAGACTATCATTTGAAGCACAAGAGCAAGGAGTTCACCACCAACACAACATCTATTACCTTTTGGAGAGTGGTGTCTCCTAGATTGGTTAGGTGTCACTTGTGAGCCACCAAGATCATGTGGAGTTGAACCAAGGAGTTTGTAAGGGCAAGGAGATCGCCTACTTCATGAAGATCTACCCGAGTGAGGCTAGTCCTTCATGGACGAAAGCCATGATGGAATAGACAAGGTTGCTTCTTCATGGACCCTTCGTGGGTGGAGCCCTTCATGGACCCATGCAACCATTACCCTCCGTGGGTTGAAGTCTCCATCAACATGGAGTACGATAGCACCACCTATCGGAACCATGCCAAAATCATCGTGTCTTAATTGCCTTTGAAATCTCCAAATCCCCCTTTACTTACACGTGCAATGCTTTACTTTCTGCTGCTACACTCTTTGAATTGCATATGTAGGGTGATACTTGACTTGCTAGAATTGCTAAAATCTGCTTACAACTAAAATTTGGAAAATGTTAGGTTTTATTTGGTCAATTAGTCCAATCACCCCCTTTAGACATACTTCCGATCCTACAAGTGATATCAGAGCTTTGGTCGCCATAGCATTGGTTTCACAACCTAGGAGAGTATGGCGTCTAGTGAGGGAAACTACCAGTGTTCGGGTCCATATTTTGATGGTAAAAACTTTGCTAGTTGGAAGCATAAGATGAAAATGCATATTCTTGGTCATAACCCCGCTGTTTGGGCTATTGTTCGTATTGGCTTGCAAGGTGAATTCTTTGAGGATGGTAAGGATCCGGATCATGAAGCAACTGCAGAAGAGTTGAAGATGTTGCAATACAATGCTCAATCTTGTGACATTTTATTCAATGGTTTGTGCCCCGAGGAGTTCAACAAGATTAGTCACCTCGAGAATGCAGAGTAAATTTGGGATACTTTGGTTCATATGCACGAAGGTACCGAGTCCGTCAAGGAATTAAAGTTGGATGTGCTTCAAAGTCAAATTGAGAAGTTCAAGATGAAGGATGGTGAAGGAGTTGGCGAAATGTACTCTAGGCTTGCTCTCATCACGAATGAGATTGCGAGCTTAGGAAGCGAAGAGATGACCGACAAATTCATCATTAAGAAGATCCTTAGAGCCTTGGATGGAAAATATGATGCCGTGTGCACATTGATCCAAATGATTCCCAATTACAAATATCTAAGCCCACGGAAGTCATTAGAAGGATTGTTTCTCATGAGATGTCACTCGAGGATAAGGAGGAGCTCCACAACAAGTCAAGTGGCGCTTACAAAGCTTCAAGTGATGCTCCTACAACTTCAAGTGACAAGCAAATATCCAATGACGAATTGAGCCTAATGGTAAAGAACTTCAACAAATTCTACAAGAATAGAAACAAAGAGCGAAGCTCCAAGTCAACACACTATGAGCAAAGATCATCAAGTCGTGATAAAAATGGCTACAATTGTGGAAGACCCGGATACTACTCCAATGAGTGTACGACACTTCAGAAGAAAAGAGAAGACTCGCATAGAAGGAAAAGTAGAAGAGATGAATCACCTCATAGAGAGAGGAGTAGTAGAGATGATCGTTATGAATGAAGACCTTCTCAAAGAAACAAGGAGTCAGAAGGGAAATAGAAGTCAACCAAGAGCTACTCTAAAAGAAGACATCGAGCTCATGTTGGTGAATGGGTTTCCGGCTCCAACTCCGACAATCATTCCAAGAGAAGTTACCACTCCGACTCCGACTATAGTCAAGATGAAGGTGTTGCCGGACTTGCTCTAGTATCATCCAACTCCCATGACTTATTTGCTTCATCAATGAAGGGATTGGAAGATGCTTCATAGCTAAAGGCCCCAAGGTATAAAATCTTGAGTATCTTGATTTCAATAGTGACAAGGATGATTTGCTAGGTGACGATGATTTGCTTGTTGATAAAACTAGTGATGTGAGCTATAATGAACTTGCTAGTAATCATGACGGTCAAGATGAAACAAATTACAATGCTAAGAAGGAGATTGAGCGTCTAACTAAAGAACTAAACACTCTTAAGTTAGCCTATGAAACAACTCAAGAAGATCATAGAGAGCTTCTAAGAACTCATGAGAAGCTACGCTCCGAAAAGCTAAATTTAGAGTAAGAGCATGAGCTTCTTAAAGCAATCAATGATGATCTTCGAAAGAAGAGTTCTTCTTACATTGCCAAACGTCTCCTCTTGTCTACTTTTATGCCACAAGTTAAAACTACTCAAGCTAGTAATAAGAGTAAGAAAAGTTCTTCATCTAGTAGTAACAAGAACAATGCTAAATCAAATATTGTTGCTCCTAGTATTTCTCTTGATTCCAGTAATGATTCTCATAGCCAAGTTACCCCTAGGCAAGAAAATAGTTTATTGAAGGGAATTATAGAGAAAGGTGTTTACAAGAGTCTTGCCAGGAGTAAGCAATTTGAGGAAATTGTACGCAAGCAAGTAAGACACCGGAAGAACCAAGGTATTGGTTTGGAACAAAAGTTAAATGCAAATGGAGTTGAATGGGAAGAAGATCAATATACCAAGACGAAGTTTGTTCCTCAACAAGAGAAGTACGATCCCACTTATTTTGAGGGAACACAAGCTCAAGATGATCTTCCACCACAAGACCACAAGCTAAAAGGAAAGGATAAGCTTCAAGAAGTGATTGACTCATTCGAAGAATCACCTCAAGCCATGGTCAAGTGGGTTCCCTAGACTTCATCAAGCTCTACTTCATCAAGTTCAACCACAACTCCAAGGATTCCCATCAAATTGATGTGGGTCCCAAAAAATAAGAACTAGAGTGTTGTTGAGGGTGACTCTGCCAACAAACTTCACTCACATTCTTTTTGGCAAGGACTTGTGCAAACAACTTCAACATCTTGCAGTAGTTCATGGAGTCACAAACCCTCTTGTTTGTAAGACAAGGGACAAGGTATTTGATGCATTCATGGACATCATCATATGTGTATTCCACTCTATGTCTACGGATATCCTTGTATGTTCCTTGTGGGACTAACCCATGTAGGTATTGAAAGTGCAAAATTCAAGGATTGCTCCTAACTCTTGATGGACTAGATCAACATTGAACATCCACGTATACACTATCTACATGAAGTCATCAACGAAAAAACCCAAGGTTAGTTCATCCCTACTTGGGGGGATATCACATCTAGGGGGAGCTTTGCTCTAAGACTTGAGCTAAAGCAACTCTAATGGTGTGAACACATTAATGCTTTATGTAAAAGTGGTAACCCCACTTCTACTCAAACGATGAGTATGACCTATGATCAAATGTTATCATTTGGCTTCTAAGTCAATATACTCGTATGTAGATGACTATGTCATCGCTCACTGCTTGATAGTTGCTAGAGTTGGTTGTGCATGTTTGACACGTATTTCATTTGCTATCTTATTGTGTGAGAATGTTGGTATGCATATTTCTTATTCGAGGACATTCATTTGTAGTTTGGTTGGTTTGGTTTATTTGGCCAAATGGATGTGCAAGAATGCCTAGGTACCTTCTCTAGCTATCTATCTCAACTCATCTAAATTCATTCATGCTATATCACAAAACTTGAACAAGTCTCTTTCGGACCCTCCGGGTGAGGAGCAATCGGAGCCACCGATCCGACTAGGGCTGACCTCCAAAACCTTCTAAGTGCTCTTCGATTAGACCAAATCACAACCATCCGGTCCCACCGAAATCACTAGGACTGGCATGTCTTTTTCATCTCGGAGAGACTGATACGTCTCCAACGTATCTATAATTTTTGATTATTCCATGCTATTATATTATCAATCTTGGATGTTTTATAATCATTTTATAGTAATTTTATATCATTTTGTGGTACTAACCTATTGACATAGTGCCAAGTGCCAGTTGTTGTTTCTGCATGTTTTTTACATCGCAGGAAATCAATACCAAACGGAGTCCAAACGCAGCGAAACTTTTTGGAGATTTTTTTGGACCAAAAGACATCCAATGGGCCGAAGAAGCACCTAGGGGTGCTCCGAGGGGAGCACAACCCACCAGGGCGCGCCAGGAGGCCCAGGCATGCCCTGGTGGGTTGTGCCCACCTCGGGTGCCCCCCGGACCGCCTCTTTACTCTATAAATACCCCCAATATTCCAGAAACCCTAGGGGAGTCAACGAAAATCAATTCCAGCCGCCGCAGAGTCCAGAACCACCAGATCCAATCTAGACACCATCACGGAGGGGTTCACCACTTCCATTGGTGCCTCTCCGATGATGCCTGAGTAGTTCTTTGTAGACCTTCGGGTCCGTAGTTAGTAACTAGATGGCTTCCTCTCTCTCTTTTGATTATCAATACAATGGTCTCTTGGTGATCCATATGATGTAACTCTTTTTGCGGTGTGTTTGTTGGGATCGGATGAACTTTGAGTTTATGATCAGATCTATCTTTTTGTATCCATGAAAGTTATTTGAGTTTCTTTGATCTCTTATATGTATGATTGCTTATAGCCTCGTATTTCTTCTCCAATATTTGGGTTTTGTTTGGCCAACTTGATCTATTTATCTTGCAATGGGAAGAGGTGCTTTGTAGTGGGTTCGATCTTATGGTGCTTGATCCTAGTGACAGAAGGGGAACCGACACGTATGTATCGTTGCTACTAAGGATAAAACGATGGGGTCTATTTCTACATAAATAGATCTTGTCTACATCATGTCATCGTTCTTATTGCATTAAATTTAATACACTAGATGCATGCTGGATAGCAGTCGATGTGTGGAGTAATAGTAGTAGATGCATGCAGGAGTCGGTCTACTAATCTTGGACGTGATACCTATATAATGATCACTGCCTGGATATAGTCATGATTATTTGAAGTACAATCAATTGCCCAACAGTAATTTCTTTACCCACCGTTTGCTATTTTTCTCGAGAGAAGCCACTAGTGAAACCTACGGCCCTCGGGTCTCTTTCTCATATTATTTTCCTTTGCGATCTATTTTCCTTTGCTTTTATTTTCAGATCTATTAAACAAAAATTACAAAAATACCTTGCTGCAATTTATTCTTACTTGTTTTATTTGGCATTCGATCTATCAATCTACTACAATTTATTCACGTCCGTTTGCCAATTTCCGGCGCCACTACCCGAAAGGGATTGAAAACCCCTTTTACACGTCGAGTTGCGAGTATTTGTTATTTGTGTGCAGGTGTTTTTTACGTTGTGTTGCTTGATTCTCCTACTGGTTCGATAACCTTAGTTTCATCACTGAAGGAAATACCTACCGTCGCTATGCGGCATCATCCCTTCCTCTTTGGGGAAATATCGACGTAGCTTCAAGCCGCATCAAAGGGAATTTCTGGCGCCATTGCCGGGGAGGATCTTAACCATCTACCAGGTTCCTAATCACAAATCTCATCTCCTCGCAATTTACATTATTTGCCATTTGCCTCTCTTTTTCCTCTCCCCCACTTCACCAAAATTTGCCGTTTTATTCGCCCTCTTTTTCGTTCACCGTTTTCTTGTCAGATCTATCCTTTGCTTGCAATCATGAGTGATTTCAGTATGGCACCAATAGATGATGGCCTAACTCCTAAGATTGGACGTTCGGGCAATCTGGATGCTAAAACTTTTATCTTGGGGCAAGGGGATGTTATGGGAAAAGAAAGTATCCAAGAATTTTTCAATTGTGTTGGAAATCTAAGTCTTGATGATGCTCATATGCTTAGGACTACTAGATCTTACGCGGATGCTATTTCAGCACTAGTTCTGAAACTTGAAGGCAAATTTATCCGTACTCATCCTACTTTGCAAAGATTGCTTTTTGAGCTTCCCGTTATAAACAATCCTAAGGCTAAAAAGTTGGCCACTCTCGTTTTTATGAATGAATTTGACTACATAATACGGGAATCTAGGGAAATCTTTGATTTTTATGGTATGAATCGTGAAAAGCCCGTGATAGATGAAATTCTTTACAATAGTGACTATGCGTTAAGACATTTGCATGGGGATAATAATTTTTTTGATGAGAATCTTAAAAAGGAAGTTCCCATTTTAGATGTAATCCAACAAGTTTTCAACAATGTTAATCAACATTACTCTTGGATTGTTGCCGGAAATCAAAGGGGTCATGATGATGGGAAACTTAATAATGCTAAAGTTTCTATGGATAATATGTTTTATGTTGTCTTTACAAAACCTCATGACAAGAATACCTCTAAGGAAATTAAGCAGAAGGATGACAAAACTTAGATCTTTGCATTATGCCTAGCTAAGGGCGTAAAACTATTGGGCCGAAGAAGCACCTAGGGGTGCTTCAAGGGGAGCACAACCCACCAGGGCGCGCCAAGAGGCCCAGGCGTACCCTGGTGGGTTGTGCCCACCTCGGTTGCCCCCCGGATCGTCTCTTTACTCTATAGATACCCCAATATTCCAGAAACCCTAGGGGAGTCGACGAAAATCAATTCCAGCCGCTGCAGAGTCCAGAACCACCAGATTCAATCTAGACACCATCACGGAGGGGTTCACCACTTCCATTTGTGCCTCTCCGATGATGCGTGAGTAGTTCTTTGTAGACCTTCGGGTCCTTAGTTAGTAGCTAGATGGCTTCCTCTCTCTCTTTTTATTATCAATACAATGGTCTCTTGGAGATCCATATGATGTAACTCTTTTTGCGGTGTGTTTGTTGGGATCGGATGAACTTTGAGTTTATGATCAGATCTATCTTTTTACATCATGAAAGTTATTTGAGTTTCTTTGATCTCTTGTACGCATGATTGCTTATAGCCTCATATTTCTTCTCCGATATTTGGGTTTTGTTTGGCCAACTTGATCTATTTATCTTGCAATGGGAAGAGGTGCTCTGTAGTGGGTTCGGTCTTACGGTGCTTGATCCCAGTGACAGAAGGGAACCGACATGTATGTATCGTTGCTACTAAAGATAAAATAGTGGGGTCTATTTCTACATTAATAGATCTTATCTACATCATTTCATCGTTCTTATTGCATTACTCCGTTTCTCCATGAACTTAATACACTAGATGCATGCTGGATAGCGGTCGATGTGTGCAGTAATAGTAGTAGATGCAGGCAGGAGTCAGTTTACTAATCTTGGACGTGATGCCTATATAATGATCATTGCCTGGATACCATCATGATTATTTGAAGTTCTATCAATTGCCCAACAGTAATTTGTTTACCCACCATTTGTTATTTTTCTCGAGAGAAGCCACTAGTGAAATCTACGGCCCCCGGGTCTCTTTCTCATATTATCTACCTTTGCGATATATTTTCCTTTGCTTTTAATTTCAGATCTATTAAACCAAAAATACAAAAATACCTTGCTGCAATTTATTTTTACTTATTTTATTTGGCGTTCGATCTATCAATCTACTACAATTTATTCACGTCTGTTTCCCAATTTCTGGCGCCGCTACCCGAAAGGGACTGACAACCCCGTTTACACGTCGGGTTGCGAGTATTTGTTATTTGTGTGCAGGTGTTGTTTATGTTGTATTGGTTGATTCTTCTACTGGTTCAATAACCTTTGTTTAATCACTGAGGGAAATACCTACCGTCGCTGTGTTGCATCATCCCTTCCTCTTTGGGGAAATACCGACGTAGCTTCAAGCCGCATCAGAGACCGATTTGAAATGCTCGGCATCACCAAGTTGCAGTGCTCATAGCAGTTACACATCTTGGTGCCACCAATTTGTTTCACTCGGTCTCCCAGAAGACACCCAAGAGGCCAGAATTGCACCCAACTGTTGAGAATTTTTTCTGCCTAGAAGACACCCAGGAGGGCAAGGAAGTGCACCAGACGAGGCATGTGGGGTGCACTAGGCACCAGGGTGCACCAGAGGCCCCAGCCGCACCCTGTTGGGTAGTGGGGCCCAAGGGAAGCTTCTCCATCGACCATCAGCTCTATACATACTTTAAAATCCCCAAAACCCTAGGGGAATAGAGAGAAAACGGTTTCCGCCGCCGCAAGTTCCAGGACCATGAGATCAAATCTAGAGGCCTTTTCCGGTGCTAGAGGGGTCAACGATCACACAGGGGGTTCTTCATCATCCTTGTTGCCCCTCCGATGATGCGTGAGTAGTTTACCACAGACCTACGGGTCCGTAGCTAGTAGTTATATGGCTTCTTCTCTCTTTTTGATCCTCAATATAATGTTCTCCTCGATGTTCTTGGAGATCTATTTGATGTAATGATTTGTTGCAGTGTGTTTGTTAGTATCCGATGAATTGTGGGTTTATGGTCAGTTCTATCCATGAATATTATCTGAGTCTTTGCTGAACTCTTTTATGCACGATTGTTATAGCCTCATATTTCTGCTCCGAATTTTTGGTTTGGTTTGGCCAACTAGATTGATTTTTCTTGCCATGGGAAGAGGTGTTTTGTGATGGGTTCAATCTTGCGGTGCTCAATCTCAGTGACAGAAAGAGACATGAAACGCATGTATCATTGCTATTAAGGATAAAAAGATGGGGTCTATTCCTACATGAATAGATCTTGTCTACAGCATGTCATTGTTCTTATTGCATTACTCAGTTTTTCCATTAACTTAATACACTAGATGCATGCTGGATAGCGGTTGATTTGTGGAGTAATAGTAGCAGACGCAAAATCGTTTCAGTCTACTAATCTTGGACGTGACTCCTATATTCATGATCGTTGTGTAGCGACCTGACCCAAAATCGGTCAAATCTACGTATGCATACCATCCCAAGATCATCTTTGGTACTCACAAAGACATCGATAAAGTAATCACAGTTCAATCACACCGAATATCATTAATCGATTCTCATATAGAGTCTTTATTACAAGGGAATAAATTCGGCTCAAGGCCAACTCATGAGAAATAAACTAAAAACACTGCGAAGCGTCGAAGATAAGCGAGTCCATCCGACTCCAAAGGGCAATCGCCAAGCGCGAGCGTAGCCTCACTCCCGCCGGAATATATCTCTGCAACATAATACGTTGCAGCCATGTAGGTCAGCTTTTGGAATAAGCTGGCAAGTCATGAAGAATAACAATAATAAAGTTACTAACTCTATATGCAATTTGGCTGTGGAGCTCTAAGTTTCATCATTTTGCGAAAAGCAAATTTTATCCTACTACAGTGGACTTGCTTGCAAATTACTACAATTGTTGGTAGTTATTGAGATGGTTCCGCCAACCAATATCTCGTTCCCAAATTATTATTAAGTCATAAACCCTCAAAATTAATTCATTTGTTTTAGTGTTGAGATATCCGAATACTTCCAAGTTCCAGAGGCTCAAATGTCCGTAACCGGGGACACGGCTAATCGATTAGATCTTTAAACTCTGCAGAGGGTTGCGACTTTCCCATAAGAATCATTCCCTCCTTTAAAGTCTTCGCACTTCATGGTGTTTGAAGACGGACTAATGATAAACAGGGGTCTTCCAAAGAGTTCTTCCGCCACCGCCGTACCCATCCAATCCTACCGTTCGTCTACTTCTCGTAGTACCGCCCAGCCAGCGTCACTACTAGGGTCAACCCAGCCAGAGCCCATAATGGCTTGCGGCTGCACAGGTAAGCTTCCGGTCATGGGGCATCCATCCTTCTCTTTGTGGCTGGGTGAAGCTTTCCGCAGGATGTCATGGCGCTTCTCCATGCATCCCGGCCACCACTGGGTGCTCCAGGGTGCCCGTCAACCGCCCTCCACCCAAAGAGTGATTTTCCAAGTCCATCTTGATCATTGTAGTCCATGGGTTGTCATCATCATTGACTCTCATATCTTGCTTATGAATTTCACTCATCCCAAATCCCGTCTACGAGCATAGCAAAATAACTACTACGTCCCGGGGTCATGGTAACAAGGGGATTGGTTCATCCTACCACATGATACTACTCAAGTTTAATGACTTCAAGATTTCACTACTGCATGCATGGTGGGGTGGTGACAACTACTAATGCACAAAAACATAGGTATAGAAATAACATGATCAAAACTTGCCTTGCTGATGATCCTCGTAAGCTAAAGAGTCGTAGTAGCAAGCTTCGCACTCCGAAAACTCTACCGAGACAAACAATAACACAATAAGCACAAAGCAAGAGGATCACACAAGATAACAATAGTAACATAGCACAACAAAACAATCAAAGCCAAAACCAAAAGAAAAACTCAAAGAAACCAATTCAAAGTTTTTCCCTACACCAAACAATAACTAAAATAGTTTTTATATAGCAAAAATTCCTTAATATAACCTAATCATGGTTTTAAGTTAACTTAACAGAAAAGGATTAACTAAGCAATTAGGAGCAAAAAGAATTAATTAAAAGCTATTATAAAACTCATTTTAGGCCTAATCCAATTTCTATTAAGAAAATTAATTGAAAACTTTTATTAATTATAAATAAAAGTTCATCTAATGGAGGGACAGAAACTAACCTAGAATAACTAATCACAAGTTAAAAATAAATTAATTTACTAATTAATTAATTAAGAAAACAGGAACTAGTTAATTAATTAGGATTAATAGGATTCTGCTTAGAACTAATTATTTATTAATCCTAAAATACCCAAGTTAATTTCTAGGGTTTGGCAATGTCAAAATAAAGTGGTGACAAAAGAATCATGCAAAATAATTTTTCTAACTAAAGTTATAGCAGATTTACTATTCTGACTAAAACAATATTAAAGCATTTTTAATTATTTTAACATAGCTAAATATATATTTTCAGAAACTACATAAAATTTGCAAATCAACAAAAAAGAATCACTCAAAAATATTAAACAGAATAAAAGATATACATTTTGAAAACTGAAACTATTCGCTAAAACAGAAAATCAAAATAAAAGAAAAAGGCCTAATGGGCCTATATCGTGCACTAGGCGAGTTTAGTCTAAACGGGCCCTAGGTTTAAACTAAACGAACCGCCTAAAAATAAAAACCTAAACTAAAAACTAAACCGATCGGACCGGCGGTTTTATAAAATAAAACCTAACCCTTGAGTTCTAATCCTAGCCCTAGATCTAGGATCGGACGGTGGGGGTTGCAGGTGACTTACGGACTCGGGACGGCGGCGGCGGCGAAAGTGCTCCGGGGCGTCCGGACGTCGGCGAGCTCCGGCGACTCGTCGGGAAGACGCGCACGGGGTCGGGAAGGGTTCGGTGGTGTTGGGGGTCGGGGTGGACCAGGGCGTCGACGGCGGCAACAATGGCGGCGGGAAGGGTTCGGGACTCCGGCGACGTCGAGCGGGAGGAAGAGGGGTGCAAGCGAGCTCTCGGGGAATGGGGTGCGGGGCTCGGCTCTTTATAGCCGGGGCCTCGGGCTTGCCTCGGAAGGGCATCGGGGTGTCGGGGATCCGGATCCTTGGATCCGTGGATCTCCCGAGGTCGATGGCGTGGGGAGGGGAAGAAGAGGGGGGGTCCCACGGTCACGAGAGGAGAGAGAGGCGAGGGGGTCGGGTGGCCGAGGCCTAGGCCTTTGGTAGCTGGGCGAGGGGTCGGCGGCTGGCTGGCTGGCTGGCTGGCTGGGCTGCCTGGGCCATTAGGCTGGCTTGGTGGGTTGGCTTGGGCCAGCGCTGGGGCTGAGGGTGAGCAGCGCTGGCTGGGCACAGGGTGGCTTCGGCTGGCGCCCGAGGGTTTTTCTTTTATTTTATTTTAATTAAAACTAAAACAAAAATAAAACCAAATCTAAAAATAATTTATATAGGGTATATATACCAAAATGATCAGGGGAATATTCCCTTTCATTTGAACATTTTTCCAAAGGCAAAATCCAAACTTCATAAAAATCTATTTTTTTCAAATTCAAATAAAATTCAGATTTGAATCTAAATCTCTTGGCATTGTTTCCTCTGATATTTTTGGAGTGTCATGTTTGCTCCTCTCATACTTTTGATCAAGTATTTATCAGGCTTAGTTTTTTGAATTGTTTCCCACATGCCAAAGTTTGAAATTCAAATTCAAAACTCAACTTGCTCTGAAACTTCAAATGGCATTCAAATTCAAACAGGATGCATAGGATGCTTAGCTATAATTGTAAAACATTCCAAATAGGAAATTTGGGATGTTACAAACCTACCCACCTTAAGATGAATCTCGCCCTCGAGATTCGGGTTGGCTAGCAAATAGGTGCGGATGGTCTCGACGAAGATCTTCTTCGCGTTCCCAGGTGGCTTCTTCCTCGGTGTGGTGACTCCATAGTACCTTGCAAAATTTGATGACCTTGCTGCGGGTGACTCTGCTTGCGGTCTCGAGAATTCGGACGGGTTTCTCCTTGTAAGTCAGATCACTGTCAAGTTGTATGGCCTCTAGGGGCACTGTGTCTCTCAACGGAACATCGGCCATGTCGGCATGGCACTTCTTCAATCGAGAAACATGGAAGACATCATGAACTCCGGACAATCCTTCCGCAATTCCAGCTTGTATGCAACTTCTCCACGACGTTCGAGGATTTTGTAGGGCCAATGAATCGGGTGCTAACTTTCCCTTGACTCCAAACCTCTTGATTCCACGAAGTGAGACACACGAAGATATGCTCGGTCTCCCACTTCGTAAGTCACCTCCTTGCGTTCTTCGTCGGCATAACTCTTACGTCTCATTGTGCTATCTTGAGCCGTCTCGAATCAGCTTGACTTTCTCTTGAATCCTTGATAAGGTCGGAACCGAAAAGTGATTGATCTCCAACACTATCCCACAAATGGTGTTCGGACCTCCTTCCGTATAGAGCTTGAAAGGGCCATCTTCAAACCGGATTGATAATCTGTTGTTGTATGAGAACTCACAGACGGCAAATTATCATCCCAGCTAGACCCATAGTCTAGTACACAAGATCTCAACATGTCCTCCGAATCTGATTGACTCTCTCGGTGCATCCATCATGCTCGGATGAAAAGCTGTCTTGAATTCCAGCCTCGCACCCAAAGTTTCATGCAATCGCTTCCAAAACTTTGAGGTAAACTGCGTTCCTCTATCGACACGATTTTCCTCGGAACTCCATGCGGACATACGATCCTGGTCATGTATATCTTGGCCAACTTAGCACTGGTATAGGTAGTCTTCACGGAATGAAGTGAGCTACCTTGGTCAAACGATCAACCACTACCCGGATAGAATCATAACCTGAACGGGTCTGGGTAATCCTGTGATGAAATCCATACCAAGTTTCTCCCATTTCCAATCGGGAATCGGCAAAGGTTGAAGTAACCTGCTGGCTTCGATGTTCTGCCTTTACACGTTGGCAAACATCGCATACTGCTACGTACTCGGCAATATCCTTCTTCATACCTATCCACCAGAAACTTTGCTTCAAATCCAGGTACATCTTGGTGTTGCCGGGGTGAATCGAGTACGGTGAATCATGAGCTTCCTGAAGAATTAGCTTCCTGAGCTCGGGATCGTTGGGCACATAAATATGATCCTCAAACCATATAGTTCCATGTTCATCCTTACGGAATCCTTTAGCTTTTCCTTCCTCCATCTTTTGCTTTATCTCATCGATTTCCTTGTCCGACTTCTGGGCTTCACGAATCCTTTCGGTCAAGGTGGACTGAACTTCCAGGGTTGCAACAAATCCTTTCGGAACTATCTCCAGTCGGAGATCTCTGAGGTCATCGACTAACTCCTGGGGTAATCCTCCTGCTGTAAGAGTGTTCACATAACTCTTACGGCTCAAAGCATCTGCTACAACATTGGCTTTACCGGGGTGGTAATGCAATCTCATGTCATAGTCCTTTATCAACTCTAGCCATCTCCTCTGCCTGAGGTTCAATTCCTTCTGCGTGAAGATATATTTCAAACTCTTATGATCTGTATAGACATCACAACGATTTCCAATGAGGAAATGTCTCCAGTGTCTTGAGTGCATGCACTACACTTGCTAACTCCAAATCATGCGTGGCATAATTCATCTCATGAGGCCGTAGCTATGCGGAGGCATAAGCTACAACCTTACCTTCCTGCATCAATACTCCTCCGAGTCCTTGACGAGAAGCGTCACAATAGACCTGGTATTCCTTATGTATGTCCGCAATATCAACACCGGGCTGTGACCAACCGCTTCTTCAACTCCTGGCGGCTTCACATTCCTCGGTCCAAACATACTTGGCTTCCTTCTTCAACAACTCAGTCATGGGCTTGGCAATCTTGAGAAGTTCTCAATGAACCTCCGATAATATCCTGCGAGTCCGAGAAAACTGCGGATCTCCTTGATCGAGGTGGGTGACCGCCAATCGGTGATGATTCAACCTTGGCGGGATCAACTGCTATTCCTTCTCCTGAAATAACATGTCCGAGGAATCCAACTTCCTTCAACCAAAATTCACATTTGCTGAATTTGGCATACAGCTGATGTTCTCGAAGTTTCTCCAGAACTAGACGCAAATGTTCCTTATGCTCTTCCTCGCTCTTGGAGAAAATCAATATGTCATCGATGAACACCACGACGAACTTGTCCAAATATTCCATGAACACCTTGTTCATCAAATTCATGAAGTATGCAGGAGCATTAGTCAATCCAAATGACATGACGGTATACTCATACAAACCATACCTGGTAGTGAATGCTGTTTTGGGTATATCCTTTCACGAATCTTCAATTGATGATACCGATCAAGATCGATCTTAGAGAATACCTTGGCTCCAACAAGCTGATCAAACAAGTCATTGATCATCGGCGGAGGGTACTTGTTCTTGATGGTTACTTCGTTCAAAGCACGATAATCCACAACCATCCTCAAGCTTCCATCCTTCTTCTCTACCAAAAGAACTGGGCTCCCCAAGGTGATGAGCTTGGGCGAATATATCCTTTTTCCAATAACTCATTTATTTGATCCTTGATCTCTTTCAACTCATTCGGTGGCATCCGATAAGGTCTCTTGGATATTGGGGCTGTGCCGGCAATAACTCAATCAGAAATTCAATGTCCCCGTCCGACGGCATTCTGGTAATTCCTCCGAAACACATCGGAAAATCTTGCACCACTGGCACTTCCTCCCGAACAACTCCGTGAGGGAATGCACTGATTCTTCATCCGGCTGTGCTGGCTACATACTTGATCCTTTTCTCGCTCGGTGGTGAGCGAGAATAGACTTCTGGGCACGACCAATGTTCCTTCATACTTTGACAGCCAATCCATGCCTAGGATTACATCCAAGGTCTGAGTTTCCAAAACTATGAGTTCTACGGAAATTTGTGGTTCCCGGTTGAGGGTTGCGTGACAGCTTAAACCTGCCATCATTTCTCCTCCCGCGCGAACCGACGCCGAAGGGGGCTTCTAAGGGTTCTAGTGCGTAATCCGTACTTATCCACAACTACCCTTGATATGAATGAATCGTTGCACCGTAATCAAAGAGAACCAAAACTGAACGTGAATTCAATAAAACTTACCAACCACGATTCCGGCTGATCATAGACGCCCTCCACGCCGATGTGGTTCACCGAGCACGGGAAACGGATTTGGCTTCTTCGCTGAGCCTCCATTGCCATTTCCATTCTTCTCGCTTGGCCTCCGGGCGTCGGTGGCGTAGTGCCTGTCTTCTAGCACTTGAAGCGGTGATGTGGCTCGAGATCCTTCGGAGCCGGGCAGAACGGTGCTGATTGCCATTACCATTTCCATTGCCATTGCCATGGCCTCGACTTGTTGTCCTGGCTGCGGTTGTTCCCATTACCTCCATGGTTATGAACTCCATGGTTATGATGGGTGTGCCCTCCCGAGTACGGTGCATAGCGGGCTTCGCTGAGTTCCCGAGTTGTGCTTCCCTGGCTGTACTTCCGCTTGCGGCTTCTATCTCTGCTGCTTGCCTTCCGAATGGTGGCCTTGTCTACCAGCTCCCGGTAGTTGTTGAAAGTAGCCACAATAAGCTGCATGCTCAGTTCATCATTGAGTCCCTCAAGGAACTTCTCCTGTTTACGGCATCTGTGGCCACGCCATCGAGGGCATAACGAGCGAGCTTGTTGAATTCATCCACGTCTCGTGCCAAGACGGTTCCCTGGCGTAAGTTGCGAACTCACGCTTCTTCGCACTCATGGCTCCACTGAGACATGAGCAAGGTCTGAAAACTGCTGGAATTGATCCCAAGTGATGCCACCCATGGGAAAAGTGGTGGTGTAATTCTCCCACCAAGAAGCTGCAGGTCCATCCAGTTGATGCGCGAAAAGCGCACCTTCTCAAAGATCTGTGCATCCAACGGTGACTAGCTCTCTTCCAATCTTGCGGAGCCAATCGTCACCACAATCGCCTCGGTGCTACTAGTGAACACTGGCGGATTCAACCTCGTAAATCGAGTCAAGTTGTCCACGGTGGGTGGTGGTGGTGGCGGTGGATTGTTGGCGGTGTTGTTCGATTACAATCGAGCTGCATCAAGCATTCTGCTGCTGGAGCAGCTGGGTGAGCTCCTGAGGGAAACCAAAGGTCACGTCTGGAGGCATCCGTGTATTGGAGGGATGAGAAATTTAGAATAGAACAATGGTCTATGAGAAATAACACTACCCATATGAATGCACAATCATAACACACCAATCATTTATTCATTCCACTCAAACATGGTTCAAACTCGATTACAAAAGCTCATGACTAATCGAAGGAAAAACATCGGCCTAACTGATCGATTTAAAAAGTAAAAGATAACATGGTGGTCGACTAAAAGTCTTCATCGCTGGCGCCTCCTCTTGGGGTTTCCTTCGTGGTACTCCTTCAAATCCTGATCATTGCTCACGAGGGTGCTTCATCTCCACTGGAAAAGGTCCTCTCCAAGTCCATCTTTTCCTCTATCGCGAAAGCTTCATCTTCGTGTCGTCGACTATCTCCATGAAGTCCGTGATTTCTTCCTCATGGCCAAGGAAGTCTGCGTGCCTTCTCCTCTAGTTCCAGTTCATGGAACAAAGCTTCCGTGTGTCTTGAGTTACGGCGAGTCTGAATCTCCGTTTCTCGAGAAGACACTCCAAGTCCCGGATGTACGAGAGTGGAATCGTCCTCAATGGTACGGATGATGTCTCCATTCCTTGCCTGCGAGAAACCATGGCGAGGTCTGAGTGATCGAGCTCGCCCTGTACTCCTCTCGGAGATGTCCAAGTGCTCGGTAGATCGCCACGCCCCTTCCGATGATCCAGTTGAACTCGGTGAACTCAAAGTTGATAGGCTCCGTGTGTCCTCCAAAGGTTCTCCTCGGATATGCACCTCAATCAGAGGCGGGTGTCCGTCGGAAGTGCATTAGTTGGCTTCCAGTGATCGAGGGTAGAGCTATCTTCACCGCTTCACCATCTGGACCAGCTTTCTTCAAAGGGCATCGCCTCATCGGGCAGGCGAACTCCGTAGCAAACTGGGTTGAACTCGCGACCATCTAGAATGTTGCAAAGGGGAGAAGAGTCGAATTGAACAGGAAGAATTATAGAATGAAAAGGGTTCAAAGTAAATGGTCTCGCTATGGCTTTCCGATCCTAGGGGTTACGATCCTACGGTCAGCAGTGCTCGATACCATCTCTCAGAGCGACCTGACCCAAAATCGGTCAAATCTACGTATGCATACCATCCCAAGATCATCTTTGGTACTCACAAGACATCGATAAAGTAATCACAGTTCAATCACACCTGAATATCATTAATCGATTCTCATATAGAGTCTTTATTACAAGGAATAAATTCGCTCAAGGCCAACTCATGAGAAATAAACTAAAAACACTTTGAAGCGTCGAAGATAAGCGAGTCCATCCGACTCAAAGGGCAATCGCCAAGCGCGGGCGTAGCCTCACTCTGATCGGAATATATCTACGCAACATAATACGTTGCAGCCATGTAGGTCAGCTTTTGGAATAAGTCGGCAAGTCATGAAGAATAACAATAATAAAGTTACTAACTCTATATGCAATTTGGTGTGGAGCTCTAAGTTTCATCATTTTGCGAAAAGCAAATTTTATCCTACTACAAAGGACTTGCTTGCAAATTACTACAATTGTTGGTAGTTATTGAGATGGTTCCGCCAACCAATATCTCGCTCCCAAATTATTATTAAGTCATAAACCCTCAAAATTAATTCATTTGTTTTAGTGTTGAGATATCCGAATACTTCCAAGTTCCAGAGGCTCAAATGTCCGTAATCGGGACACGGCTAATCGATTAGATCTTTAAACTCTGCAGAGGGTTGCGACTTTCCCATAAGAATCATTCCTCCTTTAAAGTCTTCGCACTTCATGGTGTTTGAAGACGGACGAATGAAACAGGTCTTCCAAAGAGTTCTTCCGCCACCGCCGCACCCATCCAATCCTACCGTTCGTCTACTTCTCGTAGTACCGTCCCACCAGCGTCACTACTAGGGTCAACCCAGCCAGAGCCCATAATGGCTTGCGGCTGCAGAGTAAGCTTCGGTCATGGGGCATCCATCCTTCTCTTTGTGGCTGGGTGAAGCTTTCCGCAGGATGTCATGGCGCTTCTCCATGCATCCCGCCACCACTGGGTGCTCCAGGTGCCCGTCAACCGCCCTCCACCCAGAGTGATTTTCGAAGTCCATCTTGATCATTGTAGTCCATGGGTTGTCATCATCATTGACTCTCATATCTTGCTTATGAATTTCACTCATCCCAAATCCGTCTCGAGCATAGCAAAATAACTACTACGTCCGGGGTCATGGTAACAAGGGATTGGTTCATCCTACCACATGATACTAGTCAAGTTTAATGACTTCAAGATTTCACTACTGCATGCATGGTGGGGTGGTGACAACTACTAATGCACAAAAACATAGGTATAGAAATAACATGATCAAAACTTGCCTTGCCGATGATCCTCGTAAGCTAAAGAGTCGAGTAGCAAGCTTCAGACTCAGGAAACTCTACCGAGACAAACAATAACACAATAAGCACAAAGCAAGAGGATCACACAAGATAACAATAGTAACATAGCACAACAAAACAATCAAAGCCAAAACCAAAAGAAAAACTCAAAGAAACCAATTCAAAGTTTTTCCCTACACCAAACAATAACTAAAATAGTTTTTATATAGCAAAATTCCTTAATATAACCTAATCATGGTTTTAAGTTAACTTAACAGAAAAGGATTAACTAAGCAATTAGGAGCAAAAAGAATTAATTAAAAAGCTATTATAAAACTCATTTTAGGCCTAATCCAATTTCTATTAAGAAAATTAATTTAAAACTTTTATTAATTATAAATAAAAGTTCATCTAATGGAGGGACAGAAACTAACCTAGAATAACTAATCACAAGTTAAAATAAATTAATTTACTAATTAATTAATTAAGAAAACAGGAACTAGTTAATTAATTAGGATTAATAGGATTCTGCTTAGAACTAATTATTTATTAATCCTAAAATACCCAAGTTAATTTCTAGGGTTTGGCAATGTCAAAATAAAGTGGTGACAAAAGAATCATGCAAAAATAATTTTTCTAACTAAAGTTATAGCAGATTTACTATTCTGACTAAAACAATATTAAAGCATTTTAATTATTTTAACATAGCTAAATATATATTTTCAGAAACTACATAAAATTTGAAAATCAACAAAAAAGAATCACTCAAAAATATTAAACAGAATAAAAGATATACATTTTGAAAACTGAAACTATTAAACTAAAACAGAAAATCAAAATAAAAGAAAAAGGCCTAATGGGCCTATATCAGGCACTAGGCGAGTTTAGTCTAAACGGGCCCTAGGTTTAAACTAAACGAACCGCCTAAAAATAAAAACCTAAACTAAAAACTAAACCGATCGGACCGGCCGGTTTTATAAAATAAAACCTAACCCTTCGGGGTTCTAATCCTAGCCCTAGATCTAGGATCGGACGGTGGGGGTTGCGGTGACTTCATCGGACTCGGCGACGGCGGCGGCGGCGGCGAAAGTGCTCCGGGGCGTCCGGACGTCGGCGAGCTCCGGCGACTCGTCGGGAAGACGCGCACGGGGTCGGGGAAGGGTTCGGTGGTGTTGGGGGTCGGGGTGGACCAGGGCGTCGACGGCGGCAACAATGGCGGCGGGGAGGGTTCGGGACTCCGGCGACGTCGAGCGGGAGGAAGAGGGGGTGCAGCGAGCTCTCGGGGGGGGGGGGGAATGGGGTGCGGGGGCTCGGCTCTTTATAGCCGGGGCCTCGGGCTTGCCTCGGAAGGGCATCGGGGGCTGTCGGGGATCCCGGATCCTTCGGGATCCGGTGGATCTCCCATGAGGTCGATGGCGTGGGCGAGGGAAGAAGAGGGGGGGTCCCACGGTCACGAGAGGAGAGAGAGGCGAGGGTCGGGTGGCCGAGGCCTAGGCCTTTCAAGGTGGGGGCGAGGTCTGGCGGGCTGGCTGGTGGCTGGCGGCTGGTTGCCTGGGCCAATGGCTCGGCTGGTTGGCTTGGGCCAGGCGCGGGGGGGCTGAGGGTGAGGCGGCGCTGGCTGGGCTCTGGGTGGCTGGTGGCGCTTAGGGGTTTTCTTTTATTTTTTTAATTTAAAACTGAAACAAAAATAAAACCAAATCTAAAAATAATTTATATAGGGTATATATACCAAAATGATCAGGGGAATATTCCCTTTCATTTGAACATTTTTCCAAAGGCACAATCCAAACTTCATAAAAATCTATTTTTTTCAAATTCAAATAAAATTCAGATTTGAATCCAAATCTTTTGGCATTGTTTCCTCTGATATTTTTGGAGTGTCATGTTTGCTCCTCTCATACTTTTGATCAAGTATTTATCAGGCTTAGTTTTTTGAATTGTTTCCCACATGCCAAAGTTTGAAATTCAAATTCAAAACTCAACTTGCTCTGAAACTTCAAATGGCATTCAAATTCAAACAGGATGCATAGGATGCTTAGCTATAATTGTAAAACATTCCAAATAGGAAATTTGGGATGTTACACGTTGCCTTGTATATCTCATGATTATTCACTTTATCTATCAATTTCCCAACTGTGTAATTTGTTTACCCACCGTAGGCTATTTTCTCGAGAGAAGCCTCTAGTGAAAACTACGACCCCCGGGTCTATTTTCCTATCATATAAAACCAAAAATACCTTTATGTGTTTTTCCTTTACTTATTTATTTTATGTTTTAGTTAGACCTATTTATCAAATCTCATACAATTTAATCTATCTCAATACCGAGGAGGAATTGACAACCCCTCTTACATGTTGGGTTGCAAGTTGTTGTTGTTGTTGTTGTTGTTGTTGTTGTTGTTGTTTGTGTGCATGTGATGTTTACACAGTGTTGTTTGGTTCTCCTACTGGATTGATAACCTTGGTTTCATAACTGAGGGAAATACTTACCGTTGCTGTGCTGCACTATCCTCTCCTCTTTGGGGAAAATACCAACGCAAATACAAGCAACCAGCAAGAATTTCTGGCGCCATTGATGGGGAGACATCATCAACATCTATCAGGTTCCTACGCACAAACTCTCATCTCCTTGCAATTACTTTATTTGCCATTTGCCTCTCGTCTGCAGCTCCCCCACTTCTAAAACATTTTTTTTAAATCCAAAAATATTTTTCGTTCGCCTTTTTCTTGTATGATCTTTTGTCTTCTTGCCCACTTTATCTTTACGGATAATTCCTCCCTTGCTACATGCACCCCTGAGTATGAATTTCTCAATTTCAAACAAAGGGGAGGAGAAAATTTAAAAGTTGCTTGGTATAGGATTTGCAATGCTCATAATAGATCTATCCGTAAGCAATCTACTACTATCCTTCTTCGCAATTTTTATGTTGGTATTAATACTTGGTATAGATTTGTTGTTGACACTATCACCGGAGGCAATTTCTTGTTGTGTCCCTCTATGGATGCTTTTAATGCTATGGGAAATTTAGTGGGATCACCACCTATCGTTATCAATGAAACAATTTTAACTCTTGAGCATGTTATGCAAAGGCTAGATGCTATTGAAAAGAAAATGCTCATCGTAGAAAACATTGAAAATTTGGATAAAAAGATCCATGATCATGCTAATAGAATTGGGTCAAAGATAGGAGATACTCTTAAATTACTAAGAGACAAAAAACTTGTAGCTGATGAAAGGGTGCAGGAGAGCCCTGCTCGGATTGATAATTAGAAGAAATTTTTAGTAACTTGAGCTCGGCATTTTATTCCATTAAAACTATTGAAAAAACTCCTACTAGTAAGAATTGCAAGTTTGCACATGTTCCTAAAAACAAGGTTGCCGCTTCTAGTAGCAACAATGAAGATCTTACAATGATTAGTATTCACCCCAACTTTGTTGAAGTGAGAAAAAACCTTACTTGCAAGAGTGAATTCTTCAATTTTATTCCTAGGAGCGTGATTATTGAAAATATGCATGCTAGATCTTTGAGGAATTATGGTTGTGTGATTGAGGAATTTGAAACCAAAGATGACAATATTTGAATCTATGCATTATGCCTAGCTAGGGGCGTGAAACAATAGCACTTGTTGGGAGGCAACCCAATATTTATCCTTTAAAATTTTGTTTATTTTATGTTTTTCAACAAATACACAATTATGCCTCTGTTATGATTGTGATTTTTATGTTTTAATTAGTGTTTGTGCCAAGTGATGCCTTTACGATGGCTTGGGTGATAGTTTATTTGATCCTGTTGAAAAGCATAAACTTGTACGTCCAGTAGATGAATTTTTAAAAAATCACAGAAGCGACGAAGAATTCTGAATTTTTTACACAAGATTGATATAAAAATTGCCTCTGTCGTCCTAATTTTTCAGAATTTTTGGAGTTACAAAAGTATGGTTAAGGTACAAATTACTACAGAATGTTCTGTTTTTGACAGATTCTGTTTTCGTTGGATTGTATCGGGGTATATAAGCCATGGTAAAGTTAGAATACATTAGGTATAATGCAATAATAAAATATGAATGGGTTTGCAGCAGTACTTAAAGTGGTGACTTGCTTTATTATACTAACGGATCTCACGAAGGTTTTTGTTAAGTTTTGTGTGATTGAAGTTTTCAAGTTTCTGGTGAGATCACGATGGATGAAGGAATAATGAGTGAAAAGAGCCTAAGTTTGGGGATTCCCATGGAACTCCAAGGTAATGTTCAAGAAGAACCAAGCAACTAAGCTTGGGGATGCCCCGGAAGGTATCCCCCCTTTCTTCTAACGAACATAGGTAGTTTTACGTGGAGCTATATTTTTATTCGTCAGATATCATGATTTTTTCTTGGAGTGTATTGTATTATCTGAGTCTTTGCTTTTTTTTGCTTTTTAGTTTGTCACAATCATCCTTGTTGGACACACCTATTTGAGAGATCCATAATGATGCTATGATTTGTTAGAATTGCTCTATGTGCTTCACTTAAATTTTTTGAGCTAGGAATTGCTCTAGTGCTTCACTTATATATTTTTGAGCATGGTGGTGCTTTAATTTTTAATAAATATGCTCTCATGCTTCACTTAGATTATTTTGAGAGTTGAAACTTTTTTAAGAAATACTTATGCTCTCGTACCTCACTTAAATTTATTTGAGAGCTTGAAAAGTAGCAATGGTGATATATGAAATTAGTCCCAAAGTGATAGATATTCAAGGGGGGTATAATAAAAACTTTCATGAAGATCATTGGACAATATAAACTTGATTCCTTGTAATAGTTTTGAGATATGGAGATAATAATATGTGAGTCATGTTGGTGAGTAATTATGCTTAGTAAGAATATTGGTGTTAAGATTTTTGATTCCCTATGCAAGCACGAAAGTCAATAGTTATAATGAAGTAATATACTACTTGTGGTGCATTATTAGGTGTTAGTTATGCTTAATGCTTTTTTATGATTGTTTTCATTTTTTGGTTGGTTGCTTCTCAATCTATTTGCTAGCCTTGCCTTGTACTAAGCAGGAATACTGCTTGTGCATCCAAAATCCTTAAACCCAAGTTGTGCTAAATGAGTCCATGATACCTACCTATATGTGGTATTTCCACGCCTTTCCAAGTAAATTTGTATGTGGCAATTCTGATTTTCAAAATGAAATTCCCTTTTGTGTGCTCGTACCGCTCATGAAGCGGCAGGGGGTGGCCAATATTTTCCATGCTAGATATTTTATTCTCAAGATGAGTGTTTATTCACTTGTCATTGCACGAGAGTGTGGCAAGGTAATAGGGATGCCCAATCCCGAAATAATTTTTTTTATTTATGTTGCCAAATAATAAATTCCTTGGAAAGTGTTGCTATGGAAGGCACCAGTGGATACGGCTAGCCATGGATTGTGAAATAATGGTGGAAAAAGGAATAAACTTTATTTAATGTCTGTGAACTGCCTATGATTTATCTAGCATGGAAAGTATTGGGAATTCCCGATCGTTTTTGTTGATAGGAAAAGCATGCCACTTAAAATATATGTTTCTCTCAATTTAAGCTTTGAGCTCTGGCACCTCTACAAATCTCTGATCCCTCTGCGAAGGGCCTGTCTATTTAATTTATGCAAAAAAATTGAGTCTTCATCTTCTCTTATAAAGAACCAACTAGGGACCATTGTTGTCATACTTGTGCATTGGATATAGCTAATATTTTAGTGTGTTTCATGGATGGATCAATGATTGAGCATAATGGGCCAGGGATAGCTTTCTTCAGTGTTGATATTTTGAAAGACATGGTTGCTTGTTGACATGCTTGAGTATTGATGTCTTCATGTCAAATATAGACTATTGCTTTGAATCGTCTAAAAGTCCAAATGTCCATGCTACAAAAAAAAAGAATATATGATGAACATGTTAGGCAGCATTCCACATCAAGAATTTTGTTTTTATCATTTACCTACTCAAGGACGAGTAGGAATTAAGCTTCGGGATGCTGATACGTCTTCAACGTATCTATAATTTTTATTTGTTTCATGTTGTTATATTATCAATCTTGGATGTTTATATTCATTTACTAGCAACTTTATATCATTTTTTTGGGACTAATATATTGACATAGTGCCCAGTGCCAGTTGCTTGTTTTTCACTTCGCGGAAAACCAATACCACACGGAGTCAAAATGCCATGAAACTTTTTGGAGAATTTTTTCTGCCCAGAAGACACCTAGGAGGCCAAGGAAGTGCACCAGAGGAGGCCCATGGGGCCCACTAGGCACCAGGGGACACTAGAGGCCCCATGCGCTCCCTAGTGGGTAGTGGGGCCCACGGGAAGCTTCACCATTGACCTTCATCTCTTTAAATACTATTAAATCCCCAAAACCCTAGGGGAGTCGAGAGAAAACAATTTTCTCCCCCGCAAGTTCCAGAACCGAGATCCAATCTAGAGGACTTTTCCGGCACTCTGCCGGAGGGGTAAATGATCACGGAGGGGTTCTTCATCATCCTTTTTGCCCCTCTCATGATGCGTGAGTAGTTTGCCCCTCCGTAGCTAGTTTCTAGATGGATTCTTCTCTCTTTTTGATCTTCAATACAATGTTCTCCTCGATGTTCTTGGAGATCTATTTGATGTAGTGACTTTTTGTGGTGTGTTTGTTGAGATCCGATAATTGTGGGTTTATGATCAGTTCTATCCACGAATATTGTTTGAGTCTTTGATGAACTCTTTATTGGGGAACGTTGGAGAAAATAAAATTTTCCTACGGTTTCACCAAGATCTATCTATGACTTCATCTAGCAACGAGTGATAGGAGTGCATCTACATACCTTTGTAGATCGCGAGCGGAAGCGTTCAAGAGAACGGGGTTGAGGGAGTCGTACTCGTCGTGATCCAAATCACCGATGACCGAGTGCCGAACGGACGGCACCTCCGCATTCAACACACGTACGGTTGGGGAAGACGTCTCCTCCTTCTTGATCCAGCAAGGAGGAAGGAGAGGTTGATGGAGATCCAGCAGGACGACAGCGTGGTGGTGGATGCAGCAGGGATCTCGGCAGGGCTTCGCCAAGCTCTACGGAGGAGGAGGAGGTGTTGGAGTGGGAGAGGGAGGCGCCAGGGGCATGGGTGCGGCTACCTCCCTCCCCCTCTTATATAGGCCCCCAAGGGGGGGCCCCGAGATGGGATCTCCCAAGGGGGGCGGCGGCCAAGGGGGTGGAGTGCCCCCCAAGGCAAGTGGAGGCGCCCCCTCCCCTAGGGTTCCCAACCCTAGGCGCACGGGGGCCCAAGGGGGGGCGCACCAGCCCACCAGGGGCTGGTTCCCCTCCCACTTCAGCCCATGGGGCCCTCCAGGATAGGTGGCCCCACCCGGTGGACCCCCGGGACTCTTCCGGTGGTCCTGGTACAATACCGGTGACCCCGAAACTTTCCCAATGGCCGAAACTCGACTTCCCATATATAATTCTTCACCTCCGGACAATTCCGGAACTCCTCTTGATGTTCGGGATCTCATCCGAGACTCCGAACAACTTTCGGGTTACTGCATACCCATATCTCTACAACCCTAGCGTCACCGAACCTTAAGTGTGTAGACCCTACGGGTTCGGGAGACACGTAGACATGACCGAGACGACTCTCCAGTCAATAACCAACAGCGGGATCTGGATACCCATGTTGGCTCCCACATGCTCCTCGATGATCTCATCGGATGAACCACGATGTTGAGGATTCAAGCAATCCCGTATACAATTCCCTTTGTCAATCGGTATGTTACTTGCCCGAGATTCGCTCGTCGGTATCCCAATACCTCGCTCAATCTCGTTATCGCAAGTCACTTTACTCATCAGTAATGCATGACCCCGTGACCAAACACTTGGTCACTTTGAGCTCATTATGATGATGCATTACCGAGTGGGCCCAGAGATACCTCTCCGTCATACGGAGTGACAAATCCCATCCTCGATCCGTGTCAACCCAATGACACTTTCGGAGATACCCGTAGTATACCTTTATAGTCACCCGATTACGCCAGACGTTTGGTACACCCAAAGCACTCCTACGGTATCCGGAGTTACACGATCTCATGGTCTAAGGAAAGATACTTGACATTGGAAAAGCTCTAGCAAACGAACTACACGACCTTGTGCTATGATCAGGATTGGGTCTTGTCCAATGACATCCAATGTCCATAGTCAGGAAACCATGACTATCTGTTGATCAACGAGCTAATCAACTAGAGGCTCACCAGGGACATATTGTGGTCTAAGTATTCACACGTGTATTACGATTTCCGGATAATACAATTATAGCATGAATAAAAGACAATTATCATGAACAAGGAAATATAATAATAATCCTTTTATTATTGCCTCTAGGGCATATTTCCAACAGTCTCCCACTTGCACTAGAGTCAATAATCTAGTTACATTGTGATGAATCGAACACCCATAGAGTTCTCGGTGTTGATCATGTTTTGCTCATGGAAGAGGTTTAGTCAACGATCTGCGACATTCAGACACGTATGCACTTTGCTAATTTCTATGTCTCCATCTTGAACATTTTCACGAATGGAGTTGAAGCGACGCTGATGTGCTCGGTCTTCTTGTGAAACCTGGGCTCCTTGGCAAGTGCAATAGCTCCAAAGTGTTGTCACGAAGAGTTTGATCGGCCCCGACGCATTGGGTATGACTCCTAGGTCGGTGATGAACTCCTTCACCCAAATTGCTTCATGCGCTACCTCCGAGGCTGCCATGTACTCCACTTCACATGTAGATCCCAAGACGACGCTTCGCTTGCAAATGCACCAGCTCTCGCTCCACCATTCAACATATACACGTATCCGGTTTGTGACTTAGAGTCATCAGATCTGTGTCGAAGCTAGCATCGACGTAACCCTTCTGACGAGCTCTTCGTCACCTCCATAAACGAGAAACATGTCCTTAGTCCTTTTCGGTACTTCAGATATTCTTGACCACCGCCCAAAGGTTCCTTCTCGGGATTACTTTGGTACCTTCCTACCAAACTTACGGCAAGGTTTACATCAGGTCCGGTACACAAGATGGCATACATAATAGACCCTATGGCTGAGGCATAGGGATGACACTCATCTCTTCTATATCTTCTGCCGTGGTGGGACATTGAGCTGAGCTCAATTTCACACCTTACAACACAGCAAGAACCCCTTCTTAGACTGATCCATATTGAACTTCTTCAATATCTTATCAAGGTATGTGCTTTGTGAAAGACCTATGAGGCGTATCGATCTATCTCTATAGATCTTGATGCCTAATATATAAGCAGCTTCTCCAAGGTCCTTCATTGAAAACTCTTATTCAAGTAGGCCTTAATGTTGTCCAAAAGTTCTATATCATTTCCCATCAAAAGTATGTCATCTACATATAATATGAGAAATGCTACAGAGCTCCCACTCACTTTCTTGTAAATGCAGGCTTCTCCATAAGTCTGCATAAACCCAAACGCTTTGATCATCTCATCAAAGCGAATGTTCCAACTCCGAGATGCTTGCACCAGCCCATAAATGGATCGCTGGAGCTTGCATACCTTGTTAGCATTCTTAGGGTCGACAAAACCTTCCGGCTGCATCATATACAGTTCTTCCTTAAGATAACCGTTAAGGAATGCCGTTTTGACGTCCATTTGCCATATCTCATAATCATAGTATGGGCAATTGCTAACATGATTCGGACGGACTTCACCTTCGCTACGGGAGAGAAAGTCTCATCGTAGTCAACCCCTTGAACTTGCCGATAACCCTTAGCGACAAGTCGAGCTTTATAGATGGTAACATTACCATCCGTTAAATCTTCTCTTAAAGATCCATTTGTTTTCTATCGCTCGCCGATCATCGGGCAAGTCTCACAAAGTCCATACTTTGTTTTCATACATGGATCCTATCTCGGATTGCATGGCTTCAAGCCATTTGTTGGAATCTGGGCCCGCCATCACTTCTTCATAGTTCAAGGTTCACCGTTGTCCAACAACATGATTTCGGTGACAGGGTTGCCATACCACTGGTGTGGAACGTGTCCTTGTGGACCTATGAAGTTCAGTAGCAACTTGATCCAAGTACCTTGATCATCATCATTAATTTCCTCTTGAAGAGGTGTAGGCACCACACTAACATTTTCCCGAGCTGCACTACTTTCCGGTTCAAGAGGTAGTACTTCATCGAGTTCTACTTTCCTCCCACTTACTCCTTTCGAGAGAAACTCTTTTCCGAAAGGATCCGTTCTTGGCAACAAAGATCTTGCCTTCGGATCTAAGGTAGAAGGTATACCCAATGGTTTCCTTAGGGTATCCTATGAAGACGCATTTTTCCGACTTGGGTTCGAGCTTTTCAGGTTGAAGTTTCTTGACATAAGCATCGCATCCCCAAACTTTTAGAAACGACAGCTTAGGTTTCTTCCCAAACCATAATACATACGGTGTCGTCTCAACGGATTTAGACGGTGCCCTATTTAAAGTGAATGTAGCTGTCTCTAGAGCGTATCCCCAAAATGATAGCGGTAAATCAGTAAGAGACATCATAGATCGCACCATATCCAATAGAGTGCGATTACGATGTTCGGACACACCGTTCTGTTGAGGTGTTCGAGCAGCGTGAGTTGTGAAACGATTCCACATTTCCTTAAGTGTGTACCAAATTCGTGACTTAAATATTCTCCTCCATGATCTGATCATAAGAACTTTATTTTTCGGTCACGTTGATTCTCTACCTCATTCTGAAATTCCTTGAACTTTTCAAAGGTCTCGGACTTGTGTTTCATCAAGTAGACATACCCATATCTACTTAAGTCATCGGTGAGAGTGAGAACATAACGATATCCTCCATGAGCCTCAACGCCATTGGACCGCATACATCAAGTATGTATGATTTCCAATAAGTTGGTTGCTCGCCCATTGTTCCGAGAACGGAGTCTTGGTCATTTTGCCCATAAGGCATGGTTCACATGTGTCAAATGATTCATAATCGAGAGACTCTAAAAGTCCATCAGCATGGAGCTTCTTCATGCGCTTGACACCAACGTGACCAAGGCGGCAGTGCCACAAGTATGTGGGACTATCGTTATCAACTTTACATCTGTTGGTATTCACACTATGAATATGTGTAACATCACGTTCGAGATTCATTAAGAATAAACATTGACCATCAGAGCATGACCATAAATCATATCTCTCATATAAATAGAAAAACCATTTTTGTCGGATTTAAATGAGTAGCCATCTCGTATTAAACGAGATCCTGATACAATGTTCATGCTCAAACTTGGCACTAAATAACAATTATTGAGGTTTAAAACTAATCCCGTAGGTAAATGTAGAGGTAGCGTGCCGACAACGATCGCATTGACCTTGGAACCATTCCTGACGCGCATCGTCACCTCGTCCTTCGCCAGTCTCCGCTTATTCCGCAGCTCCTGCTTTGAGTTACAAATATGAGCAACGGCACCGGTATCAAATACCGGAGCTACTACGAGCAATCGGTAAGGTACACATCAATTACATGTATATCACATATACCTTTAGTGTTGCCGGCCTTCTTGTCCGCTAAGTATTTGGGGCAGTTCCGCTTCCAGTGACCCTTCCCTTTGAAATAAAAGCACTCAGTCTCAGGCTTGGGTCCATTCTTTGACTTCTTCCCGACAACATGCTTACCGGGCGCGGCAACATCCTTGCCGTCCTTCTTGAAGTTCTTCTTACCCTTGCCTTTCTTGAACTTAGTGGTTTTATTGACCATCAACACTTGATGTACCTTCTTGATTTCTACCTCTGCTGATTTCAGCATTGAAAATACTTCAGGAATAGTTTTCACCATCCCCATATTGTAGTTCATCACAAAGCTCTTGTAGCTCGGTGGGAGCGATCAAGGATTCTGTCAATGACCGCCTCGTCCGGAGGTTAATGTCCACTGGGACAAAGCGGTTGTGCAACCCAGATGTTTTGAGTATGTGCTCACCGATGTAACTATTTTCCTCCATCTTACAACTATAGAACTTGTCGGAGACTTCATATCTCTCGACCCGGGCGTGAGCTTGGAAAACCATTTTTAGCTCCTCGAACATCTCATATGCTCTGTGTTTCTCAAAACGCTTTTGGAGCTCCGGTTCTAAGCTGTAAAGCATGCCGCACTGAACGAGGGAGTAATCATCAGCACATGACTGCCAAGCATTCATAACGTCTTGGTTCTCTGGGATGGTCGCTTCACCTAGAGGTCCTTCTAGGACATGTGCTTTCTTGGCAGCTATGAGGATGATCCTCAGGTTCCGGACCCAGTCCGTATAGTTGTTGCCATCATCTTTCAGCTTGGTTTTCTCTAGGTACGCATTGAAGTTCATGTTGACATGAGCGTTGGCCATTTGATCTACAAGACATTTATGCAAAGGTTTTAGACTAAGTTCATGATAATTAAGTTCATCTAATCAAATTATTTAATGAACTCCCACTCAGATTAGACATCCCTCTAGTCATCTAAGTGTTACATGATCCGACTTGACTAGGCCGTGTCCGATCATCACGTGAGATGAACTAGTCATCATCGGTGAACATCTCCATGTTGATCGTATATTTCATACGACTCATGTTCGACCTTTCGATCTCTTGTGTTCCGAGGCCATGTCTGTACATGCTAGGCTCGTCAAGTTAACCTAAGTGTTTTGCATGTGTAAATCTGTCTTACACCCGTTGTATGTGAACGTTAGAATCTATCACACCCGATCATCACGTGGTCGAAACAACAAACTGTCGCAACGGCGCACAGTTAGGGGAAACACTTTCTTGAAATTATTATGAGGGATCATCTTACCGTCGTTCTAAGTAAACAAGATGCAAAAACATGATAAACATCACATGCAATCAAATAATAGTGACATGATATGGCCAATATCATATAGCTCCTTTGATCTCCATCTTGGGGCTCCATGATCATCTTGTCACCGGCATGACACCATGATCTCCATCATCATGATCTCCATCATCATGATCTCCATCATCGTGTCTCCATGAAGTTGCTCGCCAACTATTACTTCTACTACTATAGCTAACGGTTTAGCAATAAATTAAAGTAATTACATGGCGTTGAATCAATGACACGCAGGTCATACAATAATTAAGAAAACTCCTATGGATCCTGCCGGTTGTCATACTCATCAACATGCAAGTCGTGATTCCTATTACAAGAACATGATCTCATACATCACAATATATCATTCATCATTCATCACAACTTTTGGCCATATCACATCACAAGGCAATTGCTGCAAAAACAAGTTAGACGTCCTCTAATTGTTGTTGCATATTTTACGTGGCTGCAATAGGGTTCTAGCAAGAACGTTTTCTTACCTACGAAAAAAGCCACAACGTGATTTGTCAACTTCTATTTACCCTTCATAAGGACCCTTTTCATCGAATCCGCTCCAACTAAAGTGGGAGAGACAGACACCGCTAGCCACCTTATGCAACTAGTGCATGTCGATCGGTGGAACCTGTCTCACGTAAGCGTCACGTGTAAGGTCGGTCCGGGCCGCTTCATCCCACAATACCGCTGAAGCAAAATAAGACTAGTAGCGGCAAGAAAGTTGACAACATCTACGCCCACAACAAATTGTGTTCTACTCGTGCCAAGAGAACTACGCATAGACCTAGCTCATGATGCCACTGTTGGGGAACGTTGCAGAAAATAAAAAAAATTCCTACGGTTTCACCAAGATCTATCTATGAGTTAATCTAGGAACGAGTGATAGGAGTGCATCTACATACCTTTGTAGATCGCGAGCGGAAGCGTTCAAGAGAACGGGGTTGAGGGAGTCATACTCGTCGTGATCCAAATCACCGATGACCGAGTGCCGAACGGATGGCACCTCCGCGTTCAACACACGTACGGTTGGGGAAGACGTCTCCTCCTTCTTGATCCAGCAAGGAGGAAGGAGAGGTTGATGGAGATCCAGCAGCACAACGGCGTGGTGGTGGATGCAGCAGGGATCTCGGCAGGGCTTCGCCAAGCTCTACGGAGGAGGAGGAGGAGGAGGTGTTGGAGTGGGAGAGGGAGGCGCCAGGGGCATGGGTGCGGCTGCCCTCCCTCCCCCCTCTTTATATAGGCTCCCAAGGGGGGGCGCCGGCCCTGGAGATGGGATCTCCCAAGGGGGGCGGAGGCCAGGGGGTGGAGTGCCCCCCAAGGCAAGTGGAGGCACCCCCTCCCCTAGGGTTCCCAACCCTAGGCGCAGGGGGGCCCAAGGGGGGGCGCACCATCCCACCAGGGGCTGGTTCCCCTCCCACTTCAGCCCATGGGGCCCTCCAGGATAGGTGGCCCCACCCGGTGGACCCCCGGGACTCTTCTGGTGGTACCGGTACAATACCGGTGACCCCTGAAACTTTCCCGATGGCCGAAACTCGACTTCCCATATATAATTCTTCACCTCCGGACCATTCCGGAACTCCTCGTGATGTCCGGGATCTCATCCGAGACTCTGAACAACTTTCGGGTTACTGCATACCCATATCTCTACAACCCTAGCGTCACCGCTTAAGTGTGTAGACCCTACGGGTTCGGGAGACACGTAGACATGACCGAGACGACTCTCCGGTAAATAACCAACAGCGGGATCTGGATACCCATGTTGGCTCCCACATGCTCCTCGATGATCTCATCAGATGAACCACGATGTTGAGGATTCAAGCAACCCCGTATACAATTCCCTTTGTCAATCGGTACGTTACTTGCCCGAGTTTCGATCGTCGGTATCCCAATACCTCGCTCAATCTCGTTACGGCAAGTCACTTTACTCGCATCGAATGCATGATCCCGTGACCAAACACTTGGTCACTTTGAGCTCATTATGATGATGCATTATCGAGTGGGCCCAGAGATACCTCTCCGTCATACGGAGTGACAAATCCTAGCCTCGATCCGTGTCAACCCAATGTACACTTTCGGAGATACCGTAGTATACCTTTATAGTCACCCAGTTACATTGTGACGTTTGGTACACCCAAAGCACTCCTACGGTATCCGGGAGTTACACGATCTCATGGTCTAAGGAAATATACTTGACATTGGAAAAGCTCTAGCAAACGAACTACACGATCTTGTGCTATGCTCAGGATTGGGTCTTGTCCAATGACATCCAATGTCCATAGTCAGGAAACCATGACTATCTGTTGATCAACGAGCTAGTCAACTAGAGGCTCACCAGGGACATATTGTGGTCTAAGTATTCACACGTGTATTACGATTTCCGGATAATACAATTATAGCGTGAATAAAAGACAATTATCATGAACAAGGAAATATAATAATAATCCTTTTATTATTGCCTCTAGGGCATATTTCCAACACTCTTTTATGCATGATTTTTATAGCCTCGTATTTCTTCTCCGAAATTTTGGTTTGGTTTGGCCAACTAGATTGATTTTTCTTGCCATGGGAAGAGGTGCTTTGTGATGCGTTCGATCTTGCGGCGCTCAATCTCAGTGACAAAAAGAGAAATGACACGCATGTATAGTTACTATTAAGGATAAAAAGATGGGGTCTATTCCTACATGAATAGATCTTGTCTACATCATGTCATCGTCCTTATTGCATTACTCCGTATTTCTATGAGCTTAATACACTAGATGCATGCTGGATATCTGTAGATGTGTGGAGTAATAGTATTAGATGAAGAATCGTTTCGTCTACTAATGTTGGACGTGATGCCTATATACATGATCATTGCTTTTGATATCATCATGATTATTTGCTTTTCTATGAATTTCCCAACAATAATTTGTTTAACCACCGTATGCTATTTTCTCGAGAGAAGCCTCTAGTGAAAATACGGTCCGCGGGTCTATTTTCCTATCATATAAAACAAAAACACCTTGCTGTGTTTTTCCTTTATTTATTTAATTTTATGTTTTAGTTAGATCTATTTATCAAATCCCATACAATTTAATCTATCTCAATACCGAGGAGGGATTGCAAGCCCTCTTACACGTTGGGTTGCAAGTTGTTGTTGTTTGTCTGTAGGTGATGTTTACATAGTGTTGCTTGGTTCTCCTACTGGATTAATAACCTTGGTTTCATAACTGAGGGAAATACTTATCGTTGTTGTGCTGCTTCATCCTCTCCTCTTCGGGGAAATACCAATGTAGATACAAGCAATCAGTGCGGTGCAGCAATGTCAGATGCAAGTGACATCCAGAACATGACAGAGGAGCAGAGTGCTGACTTGAGTGCAGGTTCAAGTCCCGAGGGCAGTTTTTATGAGGGAGAGAGAAGCTCTCGAGACTTTCCAAAGGCAGCCACTAGATCCAAGAAGAAGATAACTTATGATGAAGATGAGGATTTTTGTTGCAGGAGAGGCAACATCAAAGAAGAAGAAAGTGGTTCTTGCAAAAGAGTATGGCAACGATTGCCTCACCAACATTCCTATGTTCATGATGGGTTTTTACCTCATGAGGAAGACATTCATGATAAGCTGAATAAGATCAGATCTCGGTTTTTTGGGCAAAGGAGAATGGCAAACAAAAATACCACATGGTCAATTGGGAAAACATTTGTCGACCGAAGGAAGTGGGTGGTTTGGGGGTGATCAACACCAAGACAATGAATTGGTGTTTGATGACAAAATGGGCGTTGAAGATTTTAATTGGTCAAGCACTACTGCAGGATGCTGCTAACGCGAACTACGATCAGAGACCCTTTGACGAAACTGTGTGCGATGCATTAATCACAAACGGGAATGTAAAGAAACCGTCAAAAAAGGTGCAAAACGTTCGCGATGGCGGAGCCATCAAACACAGTTCAAATTTTAGTTGCGTGTGCGATTCAGGCCACACGGTTAACCCATTGGAACTGTTTGCGATGAGGAAGAACAACAGAAACGGGCAGCCATATCAATGTGTGTGTGATATACGGCATACAGTTCGCTCCGATGAACCGTTTGCTATTAGGGAGTGCAACATAAACGGTTAGCCAGATCAAGGTGTGTGTGTGTGATATAGGGCATACAGTTCACTCGGACGATCTGTTTTCGATTAGCGAACGCAACAGAAACGGTTCAACTTAACAAGATGTGTGTGATACGTGGCAAACAGCCGACTCGGATGAACTGTTTGTGATGAGAAATTACAACACAGATGGTTAATACAGTTAGTTCGTGTGCGATCCTGTGTGTACAAAAAACTTTGAAAAATGCAAACTAGTTACTAGCGGTGGCTAGGAGTATCGCACACGATGCGTCTGCGAGTACTCATGTGCGACGATTAGTAAGTTACACATATGTTTCCTTATGTTAACACTTGTGTGATAAATAACACGTGGCACCGGATACGGTATTCGGGTTGTGTGTGTGCTCCACTTAGTCTTCCCGCGCTCCAGCGAATGCTTCCCGTGCTCCACATGGATGAATTGTAAAATCCACGCCTATTCCCTCACAGGGTTTCCCGCCACCAGCTAACGGCTTGCTGCATATAACCCATGCGGCAACGCACCGTCGCGACACTCTGCGAAGATCTAGTCCTCACCCATCTACCATTAGTTATTCCAAGCATGCCAGGCAACGACCAAAGCTTCGACATCGACGCCTACTTGCGTTACATCTTCAGCGAGGAGAACGAGCCGGAGCAGGTCGGGGAGCAAGAGCTTCATCGGCCGGTGCAGGCACCATGGCCCATCGGCAGCGATATTGGCGTCACAGTCCTTGGGAGCACAATCGACATATTGCAGAGGAGGTGTGATGAGCAGTTTTCCATCCACCGTGCAAAAGATCCAGAGCTGCTCGGCGACATGATCGACGACCCACCCGAAGAACCGCCGTCACCAGTGTTCATCAAGAGCTTGATGCCCCGCAAGGAATGGGCAGAGGACCTCTGTGATTCAGTCAAGACAAAGGCAACCTACGGCTTCATCATTGCCCGTGGCCGTGTCAACCTCGATCCCAATGATGTGGTGGCCAGGATCGAGTGCATCCTTGGCGGAGTTGACGTCCCCGACGAAGTAGAACATCGCCAACGTGATATCTTGAGGATGCAGGTGATCGGCGGAATTTGCTACCAGGCCAGAGACATGGAAATGGAGCGGTTCCGCGGAGTTGTCATGCGCGCGATTGCACGCTGTCAAGCTCTTCTGGAAGAGGCCCAGCAGCCCCAAGAGCCTCCCAGCGCCAGCAACTCCGTAGGTGGAGGCGGGTCGGTACACTCGGAGTGAACGGCCGCGAGGGTGCTATGCTGATCATGGAGTCCGAGAAGACCATCGTCGGAAGGCCGCCAGCTCAGCCTTTTAGCTTATATTTTATTATAACTGTATGCATATGTAGGCCGTGAGTGTTCTGGGCCTTGCCGCATTTGGCATTTTAAATTATCCTGAATATGTAAGACAATTATTAAGAATTATTAACAATTGCCATTGTAACTTTGCCTCAATGGCGAGCAGAGCACGCGCAGGGACGCCAGAGCGGAGCGCGTCGCGGCCGCCTCAACGGCGAGCAACCATGTGGTCAACCTTCTGCCATCAATAAATTTTAACCTTATTTCTCGTCACATTGCTGATTACAACGCAATAAGTAATTGCAAATCTGTTCACACTTATCGAACTAATATGTGTTCACACTTAGCACCGGGCTATAAAAACTACCCACTCGAAAATTACTTCATAGTTCCTCTCCTCATCACCCACAAAACTAGTTTTTTTCTGTCAAGTGGTTCCGCCATGACCGGTAGGAGGCGTTTAGGGTGGACATATAACCAGGCAGCAAAGACCAAGGCCGCGGAAGCACTAGAGAGGTCTCGTCGTGAAGCCGCAGCCGCAGCAGAGATGTCCCGATGCGCCGCGGAGCCCTCGAACAAGCTCTCACGGGCACGCGAGGGATCTCACAAGCGCATTCGCGGCATCGGCCATCGCGACGAGCCGGCGTTCCTGAAGTCCTTCGCCACCGACGACGACATTCTCGCTGGCATCACTACGCAGCTGGAGCTGGTCGACGGCTTGATGAAGCTGCTCAAGATCAGCGATGTCTCGGTTGACAAGGCGACCGGCCTCGTCGAGCAACTCATGGATGACAGTGCGAAGCTCCTCAAGTTGGTCGCCGAGAAGGAGGAGGAGGCCATGATAACCCACAAGTATAGGTGATCGCAAAAGTTTCGAGGGTAGAGTATTCAACCCAAATTTATTAATTCGACACAAGGGGAGCAAAAGAATATTCTTGAGTATTAGCAGTTGAGTTGTCAATTCAACCACACCTGGATAACTTAGTATCTGCAGCAAAGTGTTTAGTAGCAAAAGTGATATGATAATAATAGTAATGGTAGCAAAAGTAAAGATAAATGTTTTTGGGTTTTTGTAGTAGTTGTAACAGTAGCAACGAAAAAGTAAATAAGCGAAGAGCAATATGTGAAAAGCTCGTAGGCAATGGATCAGTGATGGATAATTATGCAGGATGCGATTCCTCATGCAATAGCTATAACATAGGGTGATATAGAACTAGCTCCAATTCATCAATGTAATGTAGGCATGTATTCGGTAAATAGTCATACGTGCTTATGGAAAAGAACTTGTATGACGTCTTTTGTCCTACCCTCCCGTTGAAGCGGGGTCCTAGTGGAAACTAAGGGATATTAAGTCCTCCTTTTAATAGAGAACGGGAACAAAGCATTAGCACATAGTGAATACATGAACTCCTCAAACTACGGTCATCACCGAGAAGTATCCCGATTATTGTCACTTCGGGGTTGTCGGATCATAACACATAATAGGTCACTATAGACTTGCAAGATAGGATCAAGAACACACATATATTCATGAAAACATAATAGGTTCAGATCTGAAATCATGGCACTCGGGCCCTAGTGACAAGCATTAAGCACAGCAAAGTCATAGCAACATCAATCTCAGAACATAGTGGATACTAGGGATCAAACCCTAACAAAACTAACTTGACTACATGATAAATCTCATCCAACCCATCACCGTCCAGCAGGCCTACGATGGAATTACTCACGCATGGCGGTGAGCATCATGAAATTGGTGATGGAGGATGGTTGATGATGACGACGACGACGAATCCCCCTCTCCGGAGCCCCGAACGGACTCCAGATCAGCCCTGCCGGGAGAGATTAGGGCTTGGCGGCGGCTCCGTGTCGTAAAACGCAATGAAACTTTCTCTCTGATTTTTTTCTCCCCGAGACGGAATATATGGAGTTGGAGTTGAGGTCGGAGGAGGTCCAGGGGGCCCACGAGATAGGAGGCTGCGCCCTAGGGGGGGCCGCGCCCCCCTGTCTCGTGGACAGGCTGTGGGCCCCCTAGCATTAATTCTTTCGCCAAAAGTTCTTATAAATTCCAAAAAGTGCCTCCGTGGATTTCCAGGACATTCCGAGAACTTCTCTTTTCTACACATAAAACAACATCTGCTGAAAACAGCGTCAGTCCGGGTTAGTTTCATTCAAATCATGCAAGTTAGAGTCCAAAACAAGGGCAAATGTGTTTGGAAAAGTAGATACGTTGGAGACGTATCAACTCCCCCAAGCTTAAACCTTTTCTTGTCCTCAAGCAATTCAGTTGATAAAATGAAAGTGATAAAGAAAAACTTTTACAAACTCTGTTTGCTCTTGTTGATGTAAACATGAAAAGCCAGCATTCAAGTTTCAGCAAATATTATGAACTAACCATACTCACAATAACACATAGGTCTCACAATTACTCATATCAATAGCATCATCAGCTAGCGAGCCATAATAATAGAACTCGGATGACAACACTTTCTAAAAATAATCATAACATGATATAACAAAATGGTATCTCGCTAGCCCTTTCTGAGACTGCAAAACATAAATGCATTGCACCTTTAAAGATCAAGGACTGACTAAACATTGTAATTCATGGTAAAAGAGATCCAGTCAAGTCATACCCAATATAAACCAATAATAATGAATGCAAATGACAGTGTGCTCTCCAGCGGGTGATTTTTAATAAGAAGGGCGATGACTCAACATAAAAGTAAATAGATAGGCCCTTCGCAGAGGGAAGCAGGGATTTGTAGTGGTGCCAGAGCTTGATTTTAAATTAGAGATTGAATAACATTTTGAGCGGCATAATTTTGCTGTCAACGCAACAACTATGAGATGGCTGTATTTTCCATACTACATGCATTATAGGCAGTTCCCAAACAGAATGGTAAAGGTTTATACTCCCCCAACCACCAACAAGCATCAATCCATGGCTTGCTCGAAACAACGAGTGCCTCCAACATACAACAGCCCTAGGGGAGTTTTGTTTAATTATTTTGATTTGCTTTGATCTTTTGGATCATGGGACTGGGCATCCTTTCTGGCCCTTTCTCGTGAATGAGGAGCGAGTCCACTCCTCTTGAGAATAACCCACCTAGCATGGAAGATATAGGTAGCCCTAGTTGAAACATGAGTTGCTCGAGCATACAAAACAGAATTTCATTTGAAGGTTTGGAGTTTGGCACATACAAATTTACTTGGAACGCAGTAAATACCGCATATAGGAAGGTATAGTGGACTCATATGGAACAACTTTGGGGTTTAAGGAGTTTGAATGCACAAGCAGATTCCCGCTTAGTACAGTGAAGGCTAGCAAAAGACCGAAGCGACCAACGAGAGAGCGACAACAGTCGTAAACATGCATTAAAATTAATTCACGCCGAGAACAAGCATGAGTAGGATATAATCCACCATGAACATAAATATCATGAAGGCTATGTTGATTTGTTTCAACTACATGTGTGAACATGTGCCAAGTCGAGCCACTCAATTTATTCAAAGGAGGATACCATCCCATCATACCACATCATAATCATTCTAATAGCATGTTGGCACGTAAGGTAAACCATTATAACTCATAGCTAATCAAGCATGACACGAGCAACTATAATCTCTAAATGTCATTGCAAATATGTTTACTTCATAATAGCTGACTCAGGAACGATGAACTCATCATAATTACAAAAACAAAAGAGGTCGAGTTCATACCAACTTTTCTCATCCCAATAAGTCCATCATATATCGTCATTATTGCCTTTCACTCGCACAACCGAATGATGTGTATAATAATAAGAGTGCACGTGCATTGGACTAAGCTGGAATCTGCAAGCATTCAACTCAAGAGAGAAGACAAGTAATATGGGCTCTAAGTTAAATAAACCATCATGCATATAAGAGCCACTAAGCATTTTCAATATTGTCTTCTCGACCCCCAAAAGAAAGAAAAGAAAAGAAAACTATTTACACGGGAAAGCTCCCAACAAGTAAAAAGAAGAACGCGAAATCTTTTTGGGTTTTCATTTTAATTTCTACTACAAGCATGGAAATTAAACTAACTAATTTTTTTTGTTTTTTCTTAAGGTTTATCAAACACACAAGAATAAAACTAGAAAAAGAAATTTAAACTAGCATGGATAATACAATGAAAGAGTATGAGCACCGACGACTAGTGTGTGAACATGAATGTAAAGTCGCTGAGAAATATGTACTCCCCCAAGCTTCGACTTTTGGCCTAAGTTGGTCTAGTACCAAGGACCGCCGCTACTCTCCCCGGTGTAATGGGGGTGTAATCAGATACCACCGGCTGGTCATCTCCGGATCCCATCGATGATGATGCACGATAAGGGTCCAGCCTCAGGTTCGCTCAGTTCGTGTTCGAGTAAAAGCTTGAGCTCGATGATTGTTCACCGCTTCGGTGTGACAAGAAAATTTTCTGCAAGCAAATCAAACAGCAAAGGCGCAGGCAAAATAATAACCTCAAAGTGTTTCTTATTGAATCTAAGTTTATACAAGAGCATCTTCTCTTCGTTGTCAACAATAAACTTGTGTGCTACCATGCTCTTGTAATCTAAAATGTGAGGAGGTAATTTTGTCTCCTCCTCCTCATGGTGCCTAATGGGTATCTGAAAATGTTCAGCATGACGTGCAGCATAGATACCTCCAAATATGGGGCCTTTTGTACGATTCAGGGCTAGCCGTTTAGCAACGACGGCACCCATACTAAAAGTATTGTCTCCTAGCAAAGCATGTTCAAGAATAATAATATCTGGAATGCTCAAATTTCCACTATTTCCACGACCAATAAAGCATCTACTAGCAAATATGGCAAAGTAGCGTAAAACAGGAAAGTGTATGCTAGAGACCTTCGCCTCGGAGCCATTCTTTGGCTCCTCTACAGCAATAGTATTAACAAAGCCACCTACATCTTCACGATGGGGTTCATCTAATTCTCCCTCATAAGGTATCCTACATACCGCGCAAAAATGACGTAAAGACATTTCTTTGAATTCATCATATAAATGAAATGATATTGCAGGCGGTGATTTCTTAGGGTAATAGTAAAAGTTTTGCACGAAAGTATTGGTGAGTAAGAGATACTGATCGATTCGGTCGTTCATCAAACCGGTGAGGCCTGCAGTCTCGATTAAAGCATAAAAGTCTTCATGAATTCCGGCTTCTTTCAAGAAATCCTCACATGGCCATTCGCACGACCGTACTTCCGCTAAGCAGGGAAGAATATACTTGGCTTTTTCCTTCTCTTTGGCTTGTTTTTCCTGAGACCTTTGGCTAGAAGAGCCTTTAAAAAGCCTCCTTCACATTTTCTGAAAATTTCTGAAATTTTAGTAACTTCAAAATAAAAGTGAATAAAACTAAACAAGATTGGTAGCAACTACTCCTACAAGTGCCTAGAGCCTATATCATGCATTGGAATTGCTTGGGACCTAAAAAATTTAACATGCAAGCTCAAGAACATGGTCACCTATGCAGCAAAAATTTGCAATGAATAAAGCACTAGAACAAAAACTAATTGAACCAATGGAGGAGTCACATACCAAGCAACAATCTCCCAAAGCAGTTTTGCGGATGGAGCTTTGAGTTAAGAGATCGAAAATCGCAGCAAAACGAGCTAGAACTCGTGCTTGAGCTGGATGGGAATTTTTTTGGGTAGAAGATGAAGTGTGTGGGTGCTGGCATAAGTGGAGGGGAGCCACCAGGGGCCCACGAGACATGGGGGCGCGCCCTCCTCTCTCGTGGCCTGGTGCTTGGCCCTCCTGCAGTGTTTTCAGTGCCTAAAATCCTCAAATATTCCAGAAAAATCATACTAGATTTGCAGGGCATTTGGAGCACTTTTATTTTCGGACTAATTTTTAATGCACGGATAATTCAAAAAACAGACGGATAATACTATTTTTGCTTTATTTATTCTAAATAACAGAAAGTAAAAAGAGGGTACAGAAGGTTGTGCCTTCTAGTTTCATCCATCTCGTGATCATCAAAATGAACCTACTAACAAGGTTGATCAAGTCTTGTTAACAAACTCATTCCGAATAACACGGAACCGGAGAAATTTCGAATAACACTAAGTTACCTCAACGGGGATATGAAAATCCCCAACAATAAGAATATTATACTTTTTCTTGACAGTAGGGAGAGGAAATTCAAAACCTCCAAAAATAATAGTTGGAGCTTTTTCAATAGAATTGATGCTACGAACTTGAGATTGTTTCCTCGGAAAGTGTACCGTATGCTCATTACCATTAACATGAAAAGTGACATTGTCTTTGTTGCAATCAATAACATCCCCTGCAGTATTAAGAAAAGGTATACCAAGGATAATAGACATACTATCGTCCTCAGGAATATCAAGAATAACAAAGTCCGTTAAGATAGTGACATTTGCAACCACAACAGGCACATCCTCACAAATGCCGACAGGTATAGCAGTTGATTTATCAGCCATTTGCAAAGATATTTCAGTAGGTGTCAACTTATTCAATTCAAGTCTACGATATAAAGAGAGAGGCATAACACTAACACTGGCTCCAAGATCACATAAAGCGGTTCTAACATCATTTCTTTTAATAGAGCATGGTATAGTTGGTACACCCAGATCTCCAAGTTTCTTTGGTATTCCACCTTTAAAAGTGTAATTAGCAAGCATGGTGGAAATCTCAGCTCGTATCTTTCTTTTATTTGTGATGATATCCTTCATATACTTAGCACAAGGATTTACTTTAAGCATATCAGTTAAGCGCATACGTAAGAAAATAGTTCTAATCATTTCAGCAAAGCGCTCAAAATCCTCATCATCCTTTGACTTGGATGGTTTAGGAGGAAAGGGCATGGGTTTCTGAACCCATGGTTCTCTTTTTTTACCATGCTTCCTAGCGACAAAATCTCTCGTATCATAACGTTGATTCTTTGATTGTGGGTTACCAAGATCAACAGCAGGTTCAATATCTACATCATTGTCTTTGCTAGGTTGAGCATCAACATGAATATTATCATTAACATTATTACTAGGTTCATGTTCATCACCTGATTGAGTTTCAGCATCAGAGGTGGAAATATCATTGGGATTCTCAGGTGTGTCTACGACAGGTTCACTAGAAGCATGCAAAGTTCTATCTTTTTCTTCTTCTTCTTTTTAGAAGAACTAGGGGCCTCTAAATTATTTCTCTGAGAATCTTGCCCGATTCTCTTAGGGTGGCCTTCAGGATACAAAGGTTCCTGAGCCATTCTACCAGTTCTAGTAGCCACTCTAACAGCAAAGTCATTTTTATAATTCAATTCATCAAGCAAATCATTTTGAGCTTTGAGTACTTGCTCAGCTTGACTAGCAACCATAGAAGCATATTTGCTAACACGGTGAAGTTCATCTTTAACTCTAGCCAGATTAGCACCTATGCGTCATATCTTGAAAGCATTATTCTTTAACTCTCTACCAACATAAGCATTAAAACTTTCTTGTCTAGCCATAAAGTCATCAAATTCATCTAAGCATGGGCCATGAAATTTAGTAGAGGGTATTTCAACTTTATCATATCTATAGAGAGAATTTACCTTTACTACCTGTGTCGGGTTATCAAGACAATGTGGTTCTTCAGGCGGTATATTAAGACCATGTATTTCTTCAATAGGTGGTAAATTCTTAACATCTTCAGCTTTAATACCTTTTTCTTTCATTGATTTCTTTGCCTCTTGCATATCTTCGGATGAGAAATAAAATACCTCTCTTCTTGGAGTGGGTTTAGGAATAGGCTCAGAGTTGGCTCAATTGGTTCAGAATTACTTGAGAACTGGCTCGGAAGAGTCCAATTATTTTCATTAGTCAACATATTATTCAATAGTATTTCAGCTTCATCGATCGTTCTTTCCTCGAAAACACAACCAGCACAACTATCCAAGTAGTCCTTGGAAGCATCGGTTAGTCCATTATAAAAGATATCAAGTATTTCATTTTTCTTAAGAGGATGATCAGGAAAAGCATTATAACGGAGAAGCCTCCCCAAGCTTGTGGCGACTCTCTTCTTTGATTTGCACAAAATTATATATTTCCCATAAGGCAGCTTGTTTCTTATGAGCAGGGAAATATTTAGCGAGAAGTAATAAATCATATCCTGGGGACTACGCACACAACCAGGAGCAAGAGAATTATACCAAGTCTTAGCATCACCCTTTAATGAGAACGGAAATATCTTAAGGATATATAAATAGCGAGACTTCTCATCATGAGTAAATAGGGTGGCTATATCATTCAACTTGGTAAGATGTGCCACAACAGTTCCAGATTCAAGGCCATAAAAAGGATCAGATTCAACTAAATTAATAATATCAGGATCAACAAAGAATTCATAATCCTTATCAGTAATACAGATAGGTGAAGTAGCAAAAGCAGGATCGGGTTTCATTCTAGCATTAAGAGACTGATGCTTCCATTTAGCTAACAATTTCTTAAGATCATTTCTATCATTGCAAGCAAGGATTTCCATAGCAGCTTTTTCGTTCATAACATAACCCTTAGGAACAACAGGTAATACATAATCATTGGGGGAACCTTCATCATCACTATCATCAGTAATAGGATCTTCATATTTTCATTCCCCTAACTCTAGCAAGTTGTTCATCTAGAAATTCACCTAATGGCAAAGTAGTATCACGCACGTAAGTAGTTTCATCATGCATAGCGAATGGCATCATCAATAACATGCGACATATCGTAATTCATAGCAGTAGCAGGTTTAGGTGTCGCAAGCTTACTAATAACGGGAGGAGAATCTAGTGCAGAGATAGATGGCAGTTCCTTACCTCCCATCGTAGTTGAGGGCAAAATCTTGGTTTTAGCGTCTTTCAAGTTCTTCATAGTGATCAACAGATATAAATCCCAAGTGACTCAGAGAATAGAGCTATCCTCCCCGGCAACGACGCCAGAAATTAGTCTTGATAACCCACAAGTATAGGGGATCGCAACAGCTTTCGAGGGTAGAGTATTCAACCCAAATTTATTGATTCGACACAAGGGGAGCCAAAGAATATTCTTAAGTATTAGCAGTTGAGTTGTCAATTCAACCACACCTGGATAACTTAGTATCTGCAGCAAAGTGTTTAGTAGCAAAAGTGATATGATAATAATAGTAACGGTAGCAAAAGTAAAGATAAATGTTTTTGGGTTTTTGTGGTAGTTATAACAAGAGCAACGGAAAAGTAAATAAGCGAAGAACAATATGTGAAAAGCTCGTAGGCAATGGATCGATGATGGATAATTATGCGGATCGATTCCTCATGCAATAGCTATAACATAGGGTGATATAGAACTAGCTCCAATTCATCAATGTAATGTAGGCATGTATTCCGTAAATAGTCATACGTGCTTACGAAAAAGAACTTGTATGACGTCTTTTGTCCTACCCTCCCGTTGAAGCGGGGTCCTAGTGGAAACTAAGGGATATTAAGGCCTACTTTTAATAGAGAACCAGAAGAAAGCATTAGCACATAGTGGATACATGAACTCCTCAAACTACGGTCATCACCGAGAAGTATCTCGATTATTGTCACTTCGGGGTTGTCGGATCATAACACATAATAGGTGACTATAGACTTGCAAGATAGGATCAAGAACACACATATATTCATGAAAACATAATAGGTTCAGATCTGAAATCATGGCACTCGGGCCCTAGTGACAAGCATTAAGCATAGCAAAGTCATAGCAACATCAATCTCGAAACATAGTGGATACTAGGATCAAACCCTAACAAAACTAACTTGATTACATGATAAATCTCATCCAACCCATCACCGTCCAGCAAGCCTACGATGGAATTACTCACGCACGGCGGTGAGCATCATGAAATTGGTGATTGAGGATGGTTGATGATGACGACAATGACGAATCCCCTCTCCGGAGCCCCGAACGGACTCCAGATCAGCCCTCCCGAGAGATTAGGGCTTGGCGGCGGTCCGTGTCGTAAAACGCGATGAAACTTTCTCTCGATTTTTCTCCCGAGACGGAATATATGGAGTTGGAGTTGAGGTCGGAGGAGGTCCAGGGGCCCACGAGATAGGAGGCGCGCCCTAGAAGCGCGCCCCTGTCTCGTGGACAGGTTGGGCCCCTGTCATTAATTCTTTCACCAAAATTTTTATAAATTCCAAAAGTGCCTCCATGGATTTCCAGGACATTCCGAGTACTTTTCTTTTCTACACATAAAACAACATCATGGCAGTTCTGCTGAAAACAGCGTCAGTCCGGGTTAGTTTCATTCAAATCATGAAAGTTAGAGTCCAAAACAAGGGCAAAAGTGTTTGGAAAAGTAGATACGTTGGAGACGTATCAGGCCGCCGGCCGGAAGATGCTGCATGAGCAGAGCAGTGCCTCGGAGATGACGCTGAAAGCGGTCGTCGAGGAACTGATGGGTGGCTTGAGGAAGCTCTGGATCGAGCGCGAGCAGGAGGTGGAGGAATCTGTGGCTGCTTTCAAGCAAAGTCGTGAGGAATTGAAGAAGGAGCTGGAGGATTTCACCACCCTGCAATCCATCGACGAGTAGAGACAGTAGCAACCCAGATCGTTGTCTGCAATTTCCTTCTCTTGCCGCCGTGTCTTCCGGGCTTTGCCGCATGTGGCATTTTAAATTATCCGGAATATGTAAGACAATTATTATCTGCGCCATTGTAAATTTGTCATCGTATTATCCGTTGCCATTTTATTTGTGGTCGTATTATCCGTTGCCCTATGTGGCAATTTAAATTAGGGCGGAATACGAGTTGAAAACACGAACAAGCAAATGCTGCCGTGGGATGACAAGCAAACACCCTCCGTCGAGGTGCTTTAATTAAACCATTAATGGAGAAGTTGTGAGCGAGGCGGGCGGCGGCTGGTGCATGGAGGTCAAAGAGGTCGCTTCCCGGTGAGCATGGGCGGCCTTGCTGCTCGCACATGTCCCGTCGAGCCTGCGAGGTGGACAGGATGCACGCGTCCCGTCGAACTTGCACTCGGACTTCTCGCGCTCGTCCCGTCTAATTAAACAGCTGCACGCACGCCACCGAGTATGGTTAAATTTCGACACGGTAAATATAATACAACCGTTTGCGATATTAACGTGTCAGCTTTTTGTTTCAAAAAGGACTTCGTTGGCTACTAATGTGTGCGCCTCTTCTCAAACTGGACGATTTTTTTACCACGACATATATGTTCCATGTCATGAAACCATGCCAAGTTTCATGTTTTTTGGTTGACTTTTCTATTTACTGGGATTTAAAAATCGAGATTCTCACTGTTTCAGGACGACGACAAGTTTGTAATTCATTCTCATTCCTTAAACGAGACCTAAACATGCACCCAATGACACATGTATGATTTCCCACCCATTTTGCTTCACTGGAGCATGTGGTTGTAGTTCAAATTTGAATTATGGACTACATTAAATGCATAGAAAAATTAGTAATTAGTAATATATATACAATGGCCAAACAAACCCTGAACAGTTTGAAATTTCAGCCCGACACTCTTGTTATTCTATGTTTCCTGTAGAAAACAAAGTTCAAGGCGAGAAGAGGAATCGATTATCGTTTCGCCCACAAAAGGGGCATGTTTCCCTACCGGAACCACGAGGGTTGCGACATGCTCCGGTTTGTAAAAGGCTTGTAATATAGCTTCGCCCAGATCGGACAATTATATATACCATGCAGTGACACCATGCCAAGTTTCATGATTTCCTGGTCAGTTTTGGATTTACAGACATTTAAAAACCGAGATTCGTAATGTTTGTGGCTAGGCCAGGATGGCGAGACGGTTGAATTCGTTCCCATTCATTCCACTGGACCTAAACATGCACCCCAAGGAAACATGTACGTTTTTCTAGCCATTTTGGTGCACTGGAGCATGTATTTGTAGTTCGGATTTGAATGATGGACATTAAATTCCTAGAAAACTCAATTAATGAATAAAAAAGGTCAAATGCACCCTGAATAATTTCAAAGTTCAGCGCGAATCTCCAGTTGTTCCGTGCCGCGTGTAGAAGAAAATACTAGGCTAGAAGAGGGAGTGATTATCGTTTGGCCCACAAGGGGACACGTTTCCGTATCGAAACCACAAGGGTTCTTGCGACAGGCACCGGTTCGTAATACGTTTGTAATAAAGCTTGGCCCAAATTGGCAATGTTTTTACCACGACATATATGTGCCAGGACATGACACCATGCCATCTTTGATGAATTTTTGGTGAGTTTAGGATTTAGGGGGACTTAAAAACCGAGATTCGAAATGTTTGAGGACGAGCCAGGACACCAGTACGGATGTAATTCATTCCCATTTCTGGCATGAGACCTAAACATGCACCCAAGGACACATGTATAATTTTTCTAGCCATTTTGGAGAACTGGAGCATGTATTTGTAGTTCAGATTTGAATTATGGACATTAAATGCCTAGGAAACTCAATTAGTGTATAAAAAGGCCAAACGAACCCTGAATAAGTTTAAATTTCAGCACGGATATCCTGTGGTTCCATGTTGCCCATGGAAGAAAATACAAGGCGAAAAGAGGCAGTGATTACATTTCGCCCACAAGGGGAACACGTATCCCTATCAGAACCACGAGGCTTCTTTGGAGAAGCTCCAGTTTTTGTAAGAGATTTGTAATGAAGCTTCGCCCAAATAGGACAATGTTTTTACCACGACATATATGTGCCATGATGTGACACCATGCCACCTTTGATGACTTTCTGGTGAGTTTAGGATTTATGGGGACTTAAAAACCGAGATTCAAAATGTTTGAGTATGAGCCATGACACCAGTATGGTTGTAGTTCGTTCCCATTCCTGGCATGGGACCTAAACATGCACCCAAGGACACATGTATAATTTTTCTAGCCATTTTGGTAAACTGGAGCATGTATATTTAGTTCAGATTTGAATTACGGACATTAAATGCCTAGGAAACTCAATTAGTGTATAAAAAGGCCAAACGAACCCTGAATAAGTTTAAATTTCAGTAGGATATCCTGTCGTTCCATGTTTCCCGTAGAAGAAAATACAAGGTGAAAAGAGGCAGTGATTACGTTTCGCCCACAAGGGGGACACGTTTCCCTATCGGAACCACGAGGCTTCTTTGAGAGAAGCTCCGGTTTGTAAGAGGCTTGTAATAAAACTTGCGCCACAATGGACAAAAAAAATTCCTCGACATATAAGTGCGATGTCGTGACACCATGGCAGGTTTCACGATTTTCAGCTTAGTTTTGGATTTACGGGGATTTAAAAACCGAGATCGAGATTCTTCTCACGAAATGTTTTCAAATAGCACATGGTTCACTCACGAAAGCCGATATTCAATGAAAACTTCATGGAAACCATATTTTAAAGTTTCATAAAAATCTGAAAAAAAAATGTGGGATGTTAAGAAGGTGATGTTTTATTGCGACACAAAATTTCAAGTTGAAAAACATTACGAGATGTGAGTTATGAAAAAGACAAATTCCGCCCTGAATAGCGACATTACTATTCGGCACTATTCAACACAGATTTTGTCTTTTTCATAGCTCACATCTCTTAATGTGTTTCAACTTGAAATTTTGTGTGCCAATAAAACATCATCTTCTTAGCATCCCACATATTTTTGAAATTTTTTTGAAACTTCAAAACATCTTTTTCTCGTGGTCTTCACCGGTTTCCACTGAATGTTGGTTTCCGTATCCCCCCCCCGCTGCTGCGATCTGAGTCTGTGTTACGGCTGGCCGTAACCCAAACCCCACGGATCGTGCGTGTGCAATCGTTGGATGCTCCCAGATTGAGCGGCAACCTGAGCCCTTTCGACAAAGACATGCAAGACATGGGTAAGCACTGTGCGCATGGCGTCGTAGCTCACGCTTCCTTCTCTACTAGGTTTTCATTCAAAACAGGCTACCATTTCTCGCCACTCCTCTCATATGTTTCCCGCCTCTTCTCCCAGATATGCATGATGTAGATGTTCGTTTAATTCTTATTGTTCATCTCATCCAAAATCAATTAGTTTTATAAAAAAAACTTTTTTTAAGATTCATGGAATTGTGCATTATAAAGGTAAAAACAGAAAGTGACAATTCATTTAGAAAAAAAGGTTTGGGCAATTAAGATACGGAAGATTCTAGAGAACAAAGGAGAAGTGCTTGTGTTTTGAGGTTTGTGCATTATGCTTAAGTTCAACCACGGATACTTCTATATTGTACATGTGGCAGAATTTGGTGGAATGTAGATGATATCCAATGGCCAGTAGTGCTCGGATTTGCCATCTCTGTACCGTCAGATTGGCTTCATCCAACGAGCAAATTTCATAGTTATTCGCACACTATATAGGTGTATAGATGTATAGATATATATAGATGTGTCCCATGCTAGACAAAATAAAGTTTGAGAGCATGCGTGGGTGACCCCACCGCCGCCTCGAAGTTGGGAAGCTGACATCATAGGTATTGAACCAGGCTTGGAGTCGGGTACGGTGTTCGGTTTGTAATGTACTTGGCGTGGCCCATCGAAGTTGTGCATTTGGGATTTAAACACATCATACACCATCGTACCCATACATATTTTCGGGCCGCATGCAGTGTATACAGGGTCTTCCGATCGACCACGTCTCCCTTGTGCGGTTTTTTGTGACGACACCGATATCTGTGGGCTCCCCGAGTGTATATATATCATCCCTTTGACCGATAATGAGGGGTATGTGTTGGCCATGAATGGATTCCTCCTAGTTCATGTTAGGGCCGGCCACCATCAAATGTCGGTCAACCAAAGCTCGAGCTCATGTGTTGTCAGGATTCCCTCCCAGATGCTCGGATTGCTGGGTTCGACCTACATCAAACCATGCGTGCGTATCTCGTCCTTAACTACCTTTCCTTCATGGTTGTTGTCTGTATCGAGAGGTAGGCACCACATCTAAATTGTACATTATTATATATTGAAAACACACATCACCCCTTCCCAACGTACATCATTTTGGGCCGCATGCAAGAGGTGCTGGTTTTGTGGTCCCTCTCATGCGATGTTTATGATGGTTCAATCTATTGGCCCAAGCGGTTTATCGACAACAACAACTATCATTTGACCAAACGAAAGATTCATTGGTTCGTCTTATGGTAGGTCATGGCGACATGCATGTATGACCGAAGAATCGATCATTACGTGCATCCGCCCCGCTGACACGAAGTGGGAGGTGGTGGGCCAAGCATCCTAGCTAGGTACGACATTATGTCATTATATATATCCTAGCTAGGTGGTTGTTAGGGTGCTTTCGGGTTTGTGAGGCAGGTGCCACCAAAGTTATGCATGTATTTAAAGTTTTAAACATCCCCAATATTCGTACATATATTTGGCCACTTCCACGTGGTTCTTGACTTATGTCCCCTCTCATCGATCTTCAATGACGCGCCCAACCGTGGGCCCGCGGGGTCAAAGTTGTGCATTGAAATTTTGAACATCACATACCACCCTTTTCACTCATATATATTTGGACCACATGCTGGTGTGGCTGTCTTTTGACCCTTCCTAACGTTATTTTTTGCTACAAAGACTGATGATCCTCAACGGACACGGGGTATAATATCTAAACCATGTGCGATACAAGTGCGATATGAATCACCACGACTGCGCAAGCGCGAGCAAATTAAGGTGGAGGTACTGGCTCAACCGTGTTCGATGCAAGTGCGCTGAAATCATCACGACCGCACAAGCATGAGCAAAGGGTGGAGGTACTGGCTCAACCATGTGCAATGCAAGTGGGCTGAAATCACCACGACCGTGCAAGCGTAAGCAAAGGGTGGAGGTACTGGCTCAACCGTGTGTGATGCAAGTGCGCTGAAATCACCACGACCGCGCAAGCGCGAGCAAAGGGTGGAGGTACTGGCTCAACCGTGTGCGATGCAAGTGCGCTGAAATCACCACGACCGCGCAAGCGCGAGCAAAGGGTGGAGATACTGGCTTAACCGTGTGCGATGCAAGTGCGATGTAAAACCACCACATGTGGAAGCTAAAGGCGGGTAAGTTTATTTGGAAATTAGGACAAACCGTGTGCGATAGACAAGCTAGCTAGAAATATAAAAAACAAACTACCCGCCTTGAGCGTTGCAAAAATGGGCGGATCCGCGCCACTTTCCCTTATTATCATACACGCATATTGTTATTGAACCGTGCGCGATCTTGGGCACTCCCGCCCCGCATCAATTCCTTTACCCAAATTTTAGTAGCCGACACACTTCAACCGTCGCCCACACTCCTCCAGCACCGACCTTATAGTAAAATTGCAGTAGCCGAGGCATTTGAACCGTCGCCCTCCCTCGTCCACCACCATCTCCACCCACCATTACTAAAAATTTCAGTAGCCGTAGCATATCCTCAAACACCCCCCTCCATAGTCCCCCACCCGCCCCCCTTCGAATCCTAGCTCACGGCCGCCGCCAGCGCCGCCGCCAACCCTGCTGGTCTGCCCGTTCCTCCTAGCTTAGATAATAAAATTAAAGGTTATCCAGCGATTCCCATACCATCACCCCACTCCCCTGAGTTTTTAGTTGAGGCTTGCGGTGTCCCTCCCCACCAGATCCACATCCCCTGCTCCAGAATGTCGCAGCCTAAGCTCGACCACGTATCCTGGGGAGCCCGACGAGCGTTCGGCCAAGAAGAGGTTTATCATGACCTCTCTGATGAATGTTGGCGAGGTGGTCGTTGTTCGCCCCGACCTGTCGATCCCGGAGCAACACGTCGCCGCGGAAGCCGGCGAAGTCATTGACTATGTTGCCATGCTGAAGGCTTCATGTCAGTGGGCTAGCATATTACTGTATCTCGGGAAAGCTGGCTATGACATCAAGCTTGTCCACACCGACAGCTTCACGCGGGCCATGTCACAGGTTAAGTGGTCCATCCCCAACCCCTCTGGTTCAACCGCCGTCAATCTCTTCGACGGCCCTGCCGCTGATCTCCTCCGCCAAGCGGTCAAGGATTTGTGAGCTTTATACGCCATTGAACCCATTTTGTCACATCTAAAGGACACGTTCTATGGCGGCGGCTTGGGAACCTCAATTGCCATGTCAGATCTCATTCACCACGACCACGACCACGAGGAGGGCACCCACAAAGGTTCTTCCAACGTGAAACAACCCATCTGTGACATCAGAGAGCGCACCATGGGTGTGTGCTCTTCCAACTGGAAGGATCCCGTCCATGAAATGTGAGGCAACATTCTATCAGCAAATATTACCTTTTCTAGCTTGCCAACCCATACCTTTGTTGTAGTAGCATTTGCTGTGCGGTGCTTTAACTGTGTCGTGTTTAATTATTTCAGTTATGCAAAAATGTATTGTTCAATAGGTCTATGTGATGTTTAAGTATGAATTTTCCACTTTATTTTCACGAATGGCTATATTTGGTTGTTTATAGTGAGTAGATGCCTTGTTTATCTGTATTTGGTTGTTAGGTTGGTTGGAGTGAGCATTTTTCAGTTATCGAGAAGATGCCTTGTTTATCTGTATTTGGTTCTTAGTTTGGTTGCAGTTAGTATTTGTCCAGTTATCAAGCAGATGCCTTCTTTATCTGTATTTGGTTGCTAGGTTGCTTTTTTAGCATTTGTCCGGTTATCAAGCAGATGCCTCGTTTATCTGTATTTGGTTGTTAGGTTGCTTTTTTAAGCATTTCTCCAGTTATCAAGCAGATGCCTTGTTTATCTTTATCTGCTTGTTAGGTTGGTTGCAGTGACCATTTGTCCAGTTTCCAAGCATATGCCATATTTATCTGTATTTGCTTGTTAGGTTGGTTGAAGTGAGACTCTGTCCAGTTTTCAATGGCTATATTTGGTTGTTATACTAGTCATTTATGCCTTGTTTATTTCAGTCATTCACAATGTGTGGTTCATAATGTGCAAGTCGGAACTGTGCCGCTCGACTACATCAATACCAGTTTGAACAGCTATATTTGGTTCCGGTTATTCCTGGTGTAGTTAACACATGCCCTTTATTTCAGTTTTACACATTTATCTAGTGTGATGTTTAAGCATTACCTATGTTCTATTCATTTTCAACAATATCAGTTTGAACTGCAATATTTGATGGTCGTTAAGCTTCTTTGTCGATAACATTGCCTTCCATTTTATATCTGCTTTAACACATCTTTGAAACCAACACATTCAAGCTATCATTTGGAGATGATGTTGTTTACCTTTGCTATATTTGTTTGATGTTAAGATTGTTGTACTTATCATGCCTTTCCACTACTTATGCAGGACAACAACGGGAGTGGCCACCATTGTCCGCCGAGGTTAGCTTCATCCCTCGGCTTGTACCTCCCCCGTCGTTCCATAATGTAGTGCATATAGATCCAGGCCTGGACACTAGTTAGCTTCTAATATTGACTTGTTGCTTGTAGGTACATATGCCCTTGGCAAGGATCCACGCATCGACCCTTTTTTGCGTATGGGGCAATGAGATATTGATGAACAAGCATCAAGTGTGGAAACTGATAAGGATTATTAGCAAAAAGATACGAATGGTGGCAAGCAAATTATTTGTTTATGCTCTATCCAACACAACAGTGAGCTGTAGGATGGTAACTACAAACTCTGCAGCTTTCTTTTTATCGCCCATAATGAGTTGATAGACAACAATGTACGAATCTTTTTCGTTCCAGTGGTTCCCAAGCAGTTCACTCAAGATTACCTCGCAAAGTACATGATTGGTGGACACGCAATGAAGGTTAAAGTATTTCATCCAGACTACAATGAGCATCGATAAGTCCTAATGAAGACAGTGAAGGATGGACGGGCAGCCATCACAAGGGGTTGGCCTAGAGTCGTCATGCGCTTACGCATGGAGGAGGGCACAATATGGGCATTCGCTTCACCTTCTCCGGCAACCGAATGTCTTTCACCTCTCTCTTTACAGTCTTTAGTATAACGTGGTTCATCATTCTTTACTTGCCGCTTCGTAGTTCTTGATAGATATGTACACATGCATTGGATTATGGATTCGTGGTTGAACCTATATTTGTAATAAACATGGTTGGATATGAAATAAGTGATTGCCTACTTTCAAATTCATAACATGTGATTTTTAAATTAGGGATTAATTATGGATTAATTGTGGATTAAATAGGGATTACACTTCACACGGTTTGCGAGAGCGAAACGTCTGCAATATACGTGGAGATCAGAAATGTTTCTAGGATCCACTACATGTGCGATCAATCTCCACTGCACACATGATTTTCTCTTGAAAACTGTTTGCGTTAGGCCACCTTGCGCAAACGTTTACCACATAAAAAGTGTGTGTGATGGACAACCTTTGCCACACAGTTTCTTCTACGCACCGTGTGTGATGCATTCAATAACGCAAACGATAAAATTATTAATATCGTGTGCAACGGCAACGCTATCACAAACGATTTAACGGGAAAAATTGTATGTGATGTACCTGTGAACGGAAACGTTTTCCTTGGAGCGACTGTGTGGGATGTACATACGAATGGAAACGTTTAGCGGGACTGATTGTGTGGGATGTACTTGCGATCGAAAACAATTTCGGTGTATGATTGTATTTTTTTAGCTCTACTGTATGTATTTCCGTATTTGAGCGCTCGTCGGTCGCACACGACCTCATTTTGCCAAATGTGTGTGCCAGGAGGGCATATCCCCAACGGTTTCTGGGTCGTGTGGGAAGGACCCCCCTATCGCCCACACTCACTTGGCGATGGTTCCAAATGCCATCGCGAAAAGGGGTTAAAAACTGTTTGTTTAGGACTGACGTGCACAAGTGAAGGTGGGCTATGGCTAGACATCTTCTGGGCTAAATATTTACAACCAGGGATCGTTGACTTCTGATCCAATATAGCGCTATCTCAGTTTGTGAGGGATATTAAGAAGGTCCAGCCGTTACTCCGCCTTGGGACAAAATTTGTAGTGCATGACGGCTGAACAACTTGCTTCTGGAAGGACCACTGGTGGGGTCCACAACCATTTAGTGTAACCTTCCCGCTCTTGTTTGCTATCTCAACCAATCAGGAGGCAAAGGTTGCGGAAATGTGGTGTCAAGGTTGATGGGCCCCGCGGTTCTGCTGATCTCTGGGTCCCGGGGAGGCCTCGGAATGGGAGCAAATGCGGGACAATTTGAATGGGCTCCGTCTCTTGCATGGAAAGGATGAGGTGTGCTGGCGTCTTGAAGCATCAGGGAGCTTCTTGACGGGCTCACTCTACAAAGAAATCTTCAAAAGCTCGAGCCCATGTAACCTAGCGAGGAAATGGAAAGCTCGGTTACCAGCAACAATTAAAATCTTCCTTTGACAGGTACCACATAACAGAATAACTAGTGGATCAGGTGCAAAAATGAAGAGGCCCAGGTGATGGCAAATGTATTTGGTGTGGAGAGGATGAGGACCGCGACCACATCCTCTTCAGATCTATCATGGCTAGATTTGTGTGGAGTGGCGTTCGTGAGGCAATGGGTTGCTCCTAGAACCCAAGTGGTTTCTCGAATTTCTATCGTCTAGCATCTACCACGATGGGAAGGGATCAAAGATGGCGTGGGTGGGATTTGGGGCCATCGCATGGGCCCTCTTGATTACCAGAAACAAAGCTTTGATAGAGGGTTTCTTCATTCGTCATCCGGCTCACCTCCTATACAAAATGGTGTATTTCTTGCAACTATGGAAACTTCTGGCAAGAAACACGGACAGAGGACGGGTGGAGGAGCTCGCAAGCAAGGTGCAAGCAAAGTGCACTAATCTTCGACATGCATCATAGGGAGATCACCGGCCGGCCGCCGCCCTAGCTACCACGACAACCTCTGTGTCTTCGCGTAGGTCTTCTTAGGCCTAGCTTAGTTCTGCGCTGCATCGTGTGATGGGCCTTGGGCCTTGTATCTCAATACCTTTCCTGCTTTAGACTTGTATCATGACGGTTTCAGTTGCAAGGGCCTCATTATAAGGTCGGGAAGATGCCTCCTTTCTATGAAAACAACAAGCACCAAGCCATCTGCTAGCTCCAAGGAGAGAACAAATGTGAGGAAGGTTCATGTGCCAAGAAGGACAAGATCTTCGAGGAAGAGCCAAGTAAGAAAAAGAGGGTGAGGATGGAGTTAGTTCAGGTGACCTTCAAACCCACCTCCATGAGGAGAGATGACATGCCAAAGGAAGAAGAAGACTAAGAGCCTGCTGCAAACCCACCGCCTGCCAAGCAAGAGAAGCTCATGGCAGATGCCATGAAGAGTGCAGCACCCTCCAAGTCCAAGCGTAAGGCGCCTACTTCCAAGGCAAGAGGGAAGACAATTAGGAGTACCTCTGCTGTTGAGAAGAACAAGGCCCTATTGCCTGAAAGAGAAGAGGAAGAAGAGGATGCCCAAGTGCTCATGAAGCTAAGACCCAGATTGCCAGCGCATAATGATGCTCATCCAGTCGCTGAGAACATGAAGAAGAGAAAAGGGCAAAGGTATGAGGAAATGGAGAGAGGCCGACCCCTACTCCATTAGAAGGAGGACTGCAGTTGACTATCGCTTCCACGCCAAAGAGCAACAAGATTTCTGTGAGACAGTTCTGCTTGACAAGAAGCCCATTGTTAGTGACATGAAGTGAGTGGACTGGAAGTACATTGATCAACATGAGGACAACTTCCCCCACGTTCATGAGTACTTCAGGTCCATTGGTGTTGATGCATTCACACGGAAGAAGCTTACTTCATGGAATTAGTTTCACTTTCTGCGCTTGAGGGAAAATTGCTACTATCTTACAAAACTCTGCGCTTGGAGGCCCAACACAAGTCTACAAGAATAAAATTGCGTAGTAGACATCAGAGATCAAGCCTAGAGACGTTTAGCTCTATACTTATTTGAACTTTTTGGTACTTGTTGCCAAAGGAGGAGAATTGTACGGACCATAGTGCTTCGAGTGAGCTAGTGCTTTGCTTTTTCTCACTTGGTTTGCTTTGAGTTTTTGCTACAATTTGATTCGTGGTGCTTTGAGGCACCTTTGTGTGATGCTTGTATGAGACTACATTATCGTGTGCTTGATCATACCGTACATTAATGCTATGCTTGCTTGGATATTAATTTCATATGGTCTTGTATTGTCATTCACTTTCTTACTTGGTGATGAGTGTCGTTTATGTTGCAATATTATCATTTTGAGCACTCCACTAAGATGTATGTGACATGGAAGAGTAACCCAAGGAACCTAATCGATTGTGCATTTGCATTCAAACACAATTTTTTAATAATGCACAAATTTAGGGGGAGTTCTTGCTTATCACATACTTCTCAAAGCGACGATGCATTTCATTCATTATATTATTTTATCAAAGCTTTGATCTATATGTTGTCATCAATTACCAAAAAAGGGGGAGATTGAAAGTGAAACTAATCCCCGTGTGGTTTTGGTAATTAATAACAACATATATGTCATTGATATAATGAACATTGATGATAGATTTCAAAAAGGAACAATGATTGGCATGGCATGGACTAATGCATGTGGACCCTTCAAAATATGAAGAACAAAGTTTGATTACCCCAAGACTCTACATTTTTTGGTTTAGTGATCCACGATCACATTGAGTCCCTTAGGAAAGCCAATACTATTAAAAAGGGATGGGATATTGTTGATGAGGTTGTTACTCAAAGTGCTCAGTGATATTGCTCCAAAAATCCTCAATCACTTTCCGACAATCACATCTATCCAAACCCTAATCATCATTTCGGTCCCACCGATACTATCTACCCCAGACCCACCGACATGATCATTCTACTCCCATATCCAAAATCCTAACATTTCGGTCTGACCAAATTGGTTCTCGGTCCCACCGAGAAGGCCTTGCTAAGTTTCTGTGATGAAGTTGTTTCGTTTTGGAATCTCTGAGACAAAATGATCAGAATCACCGAGAATCAGCTCCGCCTTAGCCATTGCACTTCGGTCTCACCGAGTGGGTATAATCAGTCTCACAAAAAAAGCCAACGGTCAAGTCTTTTGCACTAGTTTGTCTCATCAAGATTTTCATTCCGGTGCCACCGAGTTGGGTCAAAGACTTATAACGGTTGAGTTTTTGTTGCTTCCTATTTATACCCCTCCACCACCACTCACTCTCAAAGGAGAGCCATCAGAATGAAACACAATTTCCACCATTCATTTCTGAAAGAGAACCATATGCTCATGTGTTGAGATCAAGATATTCCTTTCCTACCATTTGAACCTTGATTTCTAGCCTCTTCAAGTTGCTTTCCACTTCAATCCTTCTCCTACCCAAGCCAAATCTGTGAGAGAGGTGGAGTGTGAGGAGTCTATCATTTGAAGCACAAGAGCAAGGAATTCATCACCAACACAACATCTATTACCTTTTAGAGAGTGGTGTCTCCTAGATTGGTTAGGTGTCACTTGGGAGCCCCTAAGATCATGTGGAGTTGAACCAAGGAGTTTGTAAGGGCAAGGAGATCTCCTACTTCGTGAAGATCTACCCGAGTGAGGCTAGTCCTTCTTGGACGAAAGTCATGGTGAAATACAAAAGGTTGCTTCTTCGCGGACCTTCATGGGAGGAGCCCTCTATGGACTTGCGCAACCATTACCCTCCGTGAGTTGAAGTAACCATCAACGTGGACGTACGATAGCACCACCTATCGAAACCACGCCAAAGTCACCGTGTCTTTATTGCGTTTGAAATCTCCAAACCCCTCCTTTACTTACATGTGCAATGCTTTACTTTCCGCTGCTACACTCTTAGAATTGCATGTGTAGGGTGATACTTGACTTGCTAGAATTGCTAAAATCTGCCTACAACTAAAATTGGGAAAAGATTAGGTTTTATTTGGTCAAGTAGTCTAATAACCCCCCCTCTAGACATACTTTCAACAGATATCTTCAAGGTAAAGATGAATGTTCACCCAATCTTGTTCTTCAAAACAAGCTTTCTATAGGCTCAACTCTAACATGACCAATCTTTGGATAACTCCTTGAATAATACCTTGGTCAACACATAATTGTCTTCTTTTCACCTTGAAACCAACATATGGTGTTCAAGCATTGCCTATGGACAACCTTAAAGTATAACTCAAAGCAACCATTAGTCCATATGGATTTTCATCAATTACCTAAACCAAACATAGGGGCACCATGCTCTTTCAATACCCGACGTGAAGATTCTTGAGAAAAAGAGTTCCTTCGTCAGGTTACTTTCAAGCTTCAACGTTTCATCACATAATTCATCCCCTAAACAATGCATCTGAGAGCTAACAAGCAAATATTACAGCACAAGAGTCACACGCAAAAGTAGATATTGACACATTTAACGAAGGTATGAATGCAACACTTGGTGCATAGAAGAAACAAATTGAAGACCTCAAAAGGAAGAAACAACAAGAAATAAAAATTGTCAAGATGGATCAGGATAGAAAAATTTGAGCGTTTGAAAAAAAAGCAATAAGAAATGGAGGTAATTCTTAGTCATATCTTAAGGAAGCCATCCGAGTCTTCCTAGGAGACTCTATCACAACCCACCAATTGTTGATGGTGCATTATTTTTTGTCATGATACTTTCTCGCATGTATTAATTGTCGTGCTTGACAATATGTCATTTGGATGCTCATTTAATATGTGGATCAGTGTTGTGACAAATGTGAAGTCTCATTGTTAATATAAGTTGTGATGGCAATGTTTAATTTCAATATTTTTGTAATTTAAATTCAAATTTGCCAACAAAATCAAACCGTCCACAATTTTACGCTATCTAGAACATGTGACGGTACTGGTGATGGAAATTAAAGTCATCACCAGAGTTGTGACCCTGATACGTCTCCATCATATCTATAATTTTTGATTATTTCATGCCAATATTCTACAGCTTTCATATACTTTTGGCAACATTTTATATTGTTTTTTGGACTAACATATTTATCCAGTGCCAGTTCCTATTGTTTGCATGTTTATTGTTTCACAGAAAATCCATATCAAACGTAGTCCAAATGCGATAAAATTTATGGAGATTTATTTTGGAACAATGTGATATTTTGGAAGAAGAATCAACGCAAGGCGGTGCCCGAGGTGGCCACAAGGCAACAGGGTGTGACATGGGGGGGTAGGGCGTGCCGTTTTGCCTTGTGACTCCCTCGTAAGTCGATGGGAGCCCTTCTTCGGCCACAAGGAAGCTTATATCGAGAAAAAAAGCGTGGTAAAATTTCAGACCGATCAGAGTTACGGATCTCCGGGTGGCCACAAGGCAACATGGCGTGACCTGGGGGGTAGGGCGCGCCGTGTTGCCTTGTGACCCCCTCGTAAGTCGGTTGGAGTCCTTCTTCGGCTGCAAGGAAGCTTATATCCAGAGAAAAAAATTGTGTTAAAATTTCAGACCGATCAGAGTTACGGATCTCCAGATATTTGACAAACAGTTTTTGGCTAGAAACAGGGATGTGAAACAGAAGAGAAACAAAGAGAGAGATCCAATCTGGGGGGCTCCTGCCCTCCGAGAGCCATGGTGGCCGATGACCAGAGGGGAAACCCTCCTCCCATCTAGGAGTGAGGCCAAGCAAGAAGAAGGAGGGGGGCTCTCTGCCCATCAATGCAGCAGTGTAAACCTCTTCTCCCTGTTGAATCTCTACTTAAACATCGTGCCTAATGCTATATATTATTATCCAATGATGTGTGGCAATCCTATGATGTTTGAGTAGATTCTTTTCATCCTACGGGTTAATTGTGGTACGGTGTGATTGATATGAGTTTTATGTTGATATGGTGTTGTCCTATGGTGCCCTCCGTGTAGCGCAAGTGCGTGGGATTACCGTTGTAGGGTTTGCAATACGTTCATGATTCGCTTATAGTGGTTTGCGGGAGTGACAAAAGCTTAAACTCGAGTAAGGGGGTTGTTGCGTATGAGAGTAAACATGACTTGTTACCTAATGCTATGGTTGTGTTTTACCTTAATGATCTTTAGTAGTTGCGGATGCTTGCAAGAGTTCCAATCATAAGTGCATATGATCCAAGTACGGAAAGTGTGTTAGCGTATGCCTCTCCCTCATTGCATATGATAAGTATCCATCGTGTTATATTCAATTGCATATTGACAATCATTCTCTTCATTGTACAAAAAGCTTTCTACTAAACAACTAACTTTTATTATCTTGCAAATTACTCCTAGTTTTATTCTTGCTATGTACTTCTAGTTTTATTCTTGCAAACGTATCCTCTTACGTACACCTACAAAGTAGTTTTATTCTTGTTCTAGGTAAAGCGAACATTACGTGTGCGTAGAGTTGTATTGGTGGTCGATAGAACTTGAAGAGAATATAAATTCTACCTTTAGCTCCTTGTTGGGTTCGACAGTCTTACTTATCGGAAAAGGGTACAAACTATCCCCTATACTTGTGGGTTATCAGACACCACTTGTAAGGACCCACGCCAACAATGTCCGGACCCACATGTAAGCAGCCATGCCAGCACCCGTCCGTACCATGTAAGCAGCCACATCAACATCTTCTAGCTCGTCTGCCAGCTTTGTTGACCATTCAAAACTAACTAATGACTTATTACTAATGGTCACCATCACTAGTAAAACCTATGCTAGATCCACATGGAAGCTGCCAAGTCAGCAACTGATGGCCCCATTTTGTCAAATTATTTGGCCAGTCAAACCCATAAACCGATTGCTAGTGATGAATTATCGTCACCAAAAACGATCTACGTGAAAGATCGATCTATCATAGGTGACATTTTTGGCCGTCATAAAAAATGGCCTTTAGTGATAGAATTGGATTCATTATCGAAGACGCGATCTTACGTGATGGGAAAAGTGGTACTATCAAGAATTTACTTTCTGTGACGGCGCTTGAGTAACAGAGCGGACAACGGCTGAAAAATGTCACAAGACCATATTTGGTGACGAAAATTGGTTTTACATGACACAAGTGAAACGTCACAAAATAGCGCACATTTTTTAGTGACCTCTTTGGTGGTGTCGCGTAACGCTCCGTGCGCCCTCTTCCCCTCCTTGTCTGAGGGTATTACCACGAGGGTCCTCCCTGTGTGCGCGGTGGGACGTGGCCGCCGTGCACCGCAATTTAGAAGGTGCCTCCCTCACCTCCGCCCGGGTTCATTTCAGGGTCAGTTGTGATGAGGGGAGTGTGGCAGCGCAGCGATAGCAACCGCATCGCAAGGCGCTGCGAGAGACGCCGGGCTGAGACTAGAGGCCATCCGCTTCCACGAGTTCCACCAGTTCTCAAACCCAGGGCCCTATGCGAGGGTTTTCCTCCAAGGACACTGGGGGCACAGGAGGAAAGAGCGCATGAACTACAACGTTGATGCTCGGCCCAGCTCATCGAAGACCAGGCGACGGTGTACTGGTCACCAATCTCGCTCTGGCTCCTAATGCCTTGCTAGTCCACCCTAGGATCAAATGTTGTCGGGCTCACCGCCTGGACCCTCCAGTGTGGGTCCTCCCTGTCCTTCGATGGCGTGTGCCGCTGGCCCATGGGAGATGGCGTGGGGGCACCTTCTGTTGCCATGCCTTCTTGGGGACGATCATATGCCGATGGATCTGACTATGATGGGCGTTGTTATAGCTGCGCATACTTCTTACGGGCCAGCATGCACATCGGAGATGACCTGAGCCTTAACCCCTTACCAAGCGCGCTAGATGTTGAATGGTGATCGTTGATATTAGAGCTAAGTTGCAACTTCTACATTGTTCGGCCAAGGGTTCAAACTCCACACACACGACAAGCAATTTACCCAAATTTAGGCCACCGCGATGGTGTGATACTCTACTCATGTTTTTATTGTTCTTCGTATATCAATTTCTCGCGACCCCTCTTTGCAAATACTCCTCCTCTTTTATACCTTGGGTCATAGTTGACTTCTACCTCAAATCTGCGTGACACTGCCAACCTGAATTGTAGGTATCCATTGTTGATGACGAAAGGGTGTGCCCCATGTTTCTCACATGTTGCCCATCATCATCGGATGCACTTGGGCATGGCTGCATTGTACCTGGTGCCACCTTTGAGCACGTCGTGTCTTGGAGCGGCCGGGGAGCACCGCAAACTTTGTACTGGCCCTCCCGGAGGTCCTCAGGGATCCAAAGGACCAGTAATGGATGCCCCAACTAGATCCCAAATGCACCCCTCGAACGGGGCACCCTAGCGCACCCGTCCACGAAGGTGACCTTTGTCTTATTGGTGGAAAACCTGGCGCCCGCTCCCATCGGGGACATTAATTCAGCGCGAGCAACCGCCTCGCTCAAACAGCGTGCTTATGCGAGAGAACTAGGGGAGCCCCCTTCCCCGTATCACTGACAACTACCCACTATAAAAATAGTAACTTAGACTAGTAACATGTGCTACTTGTGAGTTGTGTTGGGTTTTCCTCGAAGAGGAAGGGATGATGCAGTACAGTAGAGATAAGTATTTCCCTCAATTATGAAACCAAGGTTATCAATCAAGTAGGAGAATCACACAACAACTCATTAGCAGCACCTGCACACAAAATAACAAATCCTTGCACCCAACGCGAACAAGTGGTTGTCAATCCCTTGGCGGTTATTTGCAAGATTAAATGTATGGTGATAGATAGATCAAACAAAAATATAAAATAAAATAAATAAAGTAAAATTGCAGCAGGTATTTTAGGAATTTTAATATATGATGGAAGTATACCCGGGGGCCATAGTTTTCACTAGAGGCTCCTCTCTTGAAAATAGCATACGGTGGGTAAACAAATTACTGTTGGGAAATTGATAGAAAAGCAAATAATTTTGACGATATCCAATGCAATGATCATATATAGGCATCACATCCGAGACAAGTAGACCGACTCCTGCCCGCATCTACTACTATTACTCCACACATCGACCTCTATCCAGCATGCATCTAGAGTATTATGTTCATAAAGAACGGAGTAACGCATTAAGCAAGATTACATGATGTAGACAAGATAAACTCACGTATGAATAAACCCCATATTTTTACCCTTAATAGCAATGATACATACGTGTCATGTCCCCTTCTGTCACTGAGATTGAGCATCGCAAGATCGAACCCATTACAAAGCACCTCTCCCATTGCAAGATAAATCAATCTAGTTGGCCAAGCCAAGTTAATAGATCGGAGAGAAATACGAAGCTATAGTAATCATGCATAAAAGAGTTCAGAGAAAACTCAAATAATATTCATGGATAGATCTAATCATAAACTCAAAATTCATCGGATCCCAACATACGCACCGCAAAAAGTGATTACATCGGATAGAACTCCAAGAACATCAAGGAGAACATTGTATTGAAGATCAAATAGATAGAAGAAGCCATCTAGCTACTAACTATGGACCCGTAGGTCTGTAGTAAACTACTCACATATCATCGAAAGGGCAACAAGGTTGATGTAGAGCCCCTCCGTGATTGAATCCCCCTCCGGCAGAGTGCCGGACAAGGCATCCAGATGGGATCTCTCGAGAACAGGAACTTGTGGCGAAGAAAAAGTATTTCGTGGACTCCTCTGTTGATTTTCCGATTTTAGAGAATTTATAGAGGCGGAGTTAGGTCAAACGGAGCCACGTGGGCCCCACAAGCCACCAGGGGGCGCCCTGGTGCCTCGTGGGCCACTGCTCCATCTGCTCGTCTCCTCCCGAAGCTTCCAGGGTCTCTTATGTCCAGAAAAAAATCACCCAAAAGTTACATCGCATTTGGACTTCGTTTGATATTGATATTCTGAAAACCAAAAACAGGCAAAAAAACAACAACTGGCACTGGGCACTAAGTTAATAGGTTAGTCCCAAAAATGATTTATAATTGCTTGTAAATGTATATAAAACATCCCAAATTGATAAAATAATAGGATGGAACAATAAAAAATTATAGATACATTGGAGACGTATCAAAATGTTACTAGTCCAAGTTACTAACCACTATGATCAACCTATATTTTTGTTGACAAATACCAATCCGGGAAATCTGCTAGTCGCGCCAACATGGATCACAATTTCATATGTACTCTCTCAGTTCACTATTATAAGATGTTCTAACTTTTCTAAATCGAATATATAAAAATGTGTTTAGTGTTTGTTCATTCATTTCAGTCAGTATGTAGTTCATATCGAAATAGTCTAAACATCTTATAATACTTATAATATACTATCTAATTGTCTGTGCGTTGCAACGGGCGCATACATATTCTAGTGGCTCAACACTAATTATATTCGACACATCCCTTGCATCCACCCATATTCTAGAATTTGATAAGTTTTAATTTGATTTGAATATAGGTAGGAGAATGTAGGGATAGCTTTAATTTGGTTGATATTTTGGTGAGATAATTAATTTGATATGGGTATGCATAGGGAAAGTAAATATTTTTTTGATTTAGTTGAGATTTTTGAAAGATACGATTTGATTTGATTTGATTGAGTTACTGTAGGATGTGATTTTAAGAACGTACCGATTTGGTTTAGATTATTCCAAATTACTACATTTATGTTGATTTTTTTGGGGCAGCACTCTGCGCTGGTGCGCCGGCCCAAATTTTGGGCCGGTCCAACCCTGGCCGTTAGATGCGCCCCCACATAGCCGTCAGATCGCGCTTCCCCCAGCGCTTGTCACCCTGTCATGATTTCAGATCCGAGGAAAAGCACCGCCATAGGTCATGGCGGCCGCCCCCATCGCCGGGTCACGCAGCGCGCCGTCGCCCTCCCCCGTTTGCCCTCACCGCCGATAGTCACCGCCGTGCTCCATGGCAACGCTCGCCATCGATGCTCGCAAACAAAAAAGGTTGTCGAAAAAAGATGCTCTGTATTGCCGCCCCTGTTGAATCAGTCAAAAAACCTGGTTCCAGCAAATTAAAGATAAGGTTGTAGCAAAAAGTCGCTCGTCCAGCAAAGAACGAAAAAGATACTCTGGTGGACATTTTTTGGAACTGGTTCCAGCAAAATGATTCATCGCTTCCAGCAAACCTGGTTTTGGTTGCAGCACCCCTCGCCCCTCCGCACAAACTTGTGTGGTGACCCTGCAGCTCACCGTGCTCACCCTACAGCTTGCCGCGGTCGCCGGTTCCAGCAAAAACCAGGTACGATTGCAGCTCCTGCATCAATGGTTGTTGCATCTATGTGCTCCAGCAAACTAAAAGGGTCGATGGTAGCAAAAGATGCAAAGTTGGGGGTTGGTTCCAGCAAATCAAATGCACGGTGGTAGCAAAAATTGATGCTGGTACTAGCAAAATACAAAAGAGTGGTAGCAAAAAATGCAAAAGGGGCACTAGTTTCAGCAAAAATTTGAAAACACCGATAGAAGCAAAAAATTGTGCGGGATCCAGCATCTGGCCACCATGGTTGTAGCACTCGCCAGCATCCGGCACAGTTTCAGCTTTTCTAGGCCACGGTTGCAGCTCCGCCTGGCCGCGGTTCCAGCATCCCACCAGGTCGGTCGTAGCATCCTGCCGTCGCTGTCGTCACACTGATCTATGTCCAGCCATGGCGCACTGCATATAGCAGCTTCCGGTGAGGCCGGTTCCAGCTCTGGCCATGGCTGGTTGCAGCAATATAGATGCCGGCAGCAGACCGCGGCGAGCGCGTCAAGCAGACGCAGCCCTAGCTCCCTGCCGACAAAAAGCATCTACCGCCGCACAAACTCGCATATCTCCGCAACCCTTGCAGCTCCCCATGTCTCCGAGTGTTCCACACGACGCGGTAGCAGAGAGAGCGGCGGTGAGTGGTGGTTTTGACGGGATTAATGGGCGCGGTGGCCGCCGGCGGTAGCAAAGGAGTCGAAGGAGAGAGCGACGCAATGGGATGTGGATTTCTTCGGCTGGCTTTGGCTTTGTCTCAAGAAGATAAGGTAGTGAGATAAGGATAGAAACGATGCCACTATGATGCGTGGGACCACGTGTGAAGCTAGCGTGCAGGAGAGACGATCACGTGGAAAGCAATCGTACGTGCCGCGCGTGACCGGCCCGAGCTTCGGCCGGTCCGCCGGCCACAAACGTTTACCTTTTTATTTTGTGTGGCATGGGTTGGGAGTATCAAAAAAATCAAGAGAAAACAACGGAGGAAGGGGTGCGTGAGGAGGGTGTGTGTGTGGAGGGAAGAAACAAGGAAGAGAGAGGCCACGTGGCCATCTCCGTTTTAATAATAAAGACTAAGACGATGCATGTGCATTCTATCAAGATACAAATATTTTATTACGTTAGCTTGTGATTTATCTCTCCGTACTAATATGATTGTGTAAATAAAGGAACCTGATAAGTGCCACACGTGTGGCACAAACATAGACAACTACGAATGTGTTTGATGACAAGTTTAGTGACGCGAGAATGGCAACTCTAGTCATGAAGCATGTCAGATATGTCAACTTTCAGTTTTTTTTTGTTTGACGATTTTAGTTGTAAAAAGTGCCAGAAACGGATTGCTTCGTGACATGCGTGAAAGTAATAAATCTTTATCAAATTTAGCCCATGATTTACCTTATATGTTGATGAGAAGTTTGGTAAGTAAACTAAAATAAAATTAATTCAGAAATAAACAAATTAAGGTGATTCATTATCATACCAGGAAGATTGGAAGAAGGGGCCGTGAGAAAAAAGATACATAAAATCTTATATATCTATACCAATATAAAAAGACCTAAATAGGCAAATCCAAATCATCTCGACCATCAAATCTTGTTATTTAGCGGTTTAAATCGCTCTAATGTTAAGCACCAAACACGTTTAACGCTCTAATTACCCACCATGTCATTGGTTATAAACACGTTTTGACTCAACGCTATCCCTTAAAATTTGTCATGTAATTAATATCCTATCATTCCCGTGAAAAAGTAATTGATATCTTATCAAATAGTGCAACAGATATATCTTACCTAATATAACATGTAACTAATATCCTACCTAATATAAACGTGCATTGCACGTACACTATTACTAGTATATGTTTTAAGATTGAGATTGAGATATAGATTTTCAAGCGGCAGAGATAGAGATAGGTGTTTTTAAGCGGTGGAGATAGAAACAATGAATGGAGCGAGTACTCCCTCCGTTTCAGTTTACAAGTCAAGTATAAATTGGTATATTTTTTATCGTTTACAATAGTTTAGGTTGTCAATTTTATCACCTTAATATAAACACTATAACACAAAAATTACACCTTTGAAAATAGAACATCTGAAGTTTATATTGATATAATTTTTGTAATATATAATTTGTATTAGGTTGGTCAAATTGACGATCTAGGGGTACGCACCCGTCCTGTAAATTAAGAGGGAGGGAGTAGCTGAGATTCACAAGAAGGATTCGAACATTAAATAAAGATTTGAAAAATAAATAAATAGCATTTCATTTGTTTTTACAACAAAATCTTTCTAGCACATCACTTGTCCCCAGCAACATGGCCACAGTGCACACACATTCCCCTTTTGGACCAGAGCACACAGTCTTTCTATCCATTAATTAACACTCGACACCTTTTCTCAAGCTCTCATCTCCAACCTTTTTATTTAAACCCACCTAGAAAAGCGAAGCCCCCCAAACATCCCTCCTCTCCTCTGCCTCTCGCAGAGTCACCAATCTCACTCCCCCACCCAACCAAAAGCCAAAACGCACACCGCCACTGCCATTACCACGGCGAGTTATGGACGCCGGCGCGCTCCAGCTCGCCGCCGCCGCCGTTGCCATCGTCGTCGCCGCGTTGGCATGCAGATGGTTCCTTGTGGCGTGCGCGGTCGGGGTCCGGAAGCAGAGGCCGCGGCTCCCGCCGGGCAGCACGGGGCTGCCCCTGATCGGCGAGACGCTGCGGCTGATCTCCGCATACAAGACGCCCGACCCGGAGCCCTTCATTGACGAGCGCGTGGCGCGGCACGGGGGCGTCTTCACCACCCACATCTTCGGCGAGCGCACCGTCTTCTCCGCCGACCCGGCCTTCAACCGCCTCCTCCTCGCCGCCGAGGGCCGCGCCGTGAGCTGCAGCTACCCTTCCTCCATCACCACGCTCCTCGGCGCGCGCTCCCTGCTCCTCACACGGGGCACCGCCCACAAGCGCCTCCACTCGCTCACCCTCACCCGCCTCGGGCGCCCCGCCTCGCAGCCCCTGCTCGCGCACATCGAGCGCCTCGTGCTCGCCACCATGCGCCAGTGGGAGCCCACCGCCACCGTGCGTCTCCTCGACGAGGCAAAGAAGATTACCTTCAACCTCACCGTCAAGCAGCTCGTCAGCATCGAGCCCGGGCCCTGGACCGAGAGCCTCCGCCGCGAATACGTCAAGCTCATCGATGGCTTCTTCTCCATCCCCTTCCCTTTCGCCTCATTTCTCCCCTTCACCACCTACGGCCAGGCCCTCAAGGTGTTTATCCTTTTGCCTCAGCCCTTCCCCTTCGTATGGACATTGCGTTTGCACAAATTCGTAACTGATCTATATTCTGTTATCAAATTTGCTCTAGTCGAGGAAGAAGGTGGCCGGAGCGTTGAGGGAGGTGATAAGGAAGAGGATGGAGGAGAGAGGAGAGGAGAATGGGGATAAGGAAGAGATGGACGGAAAGAGGGAGAAGAAGGACATGGTGGAGGAGCTTCTTGAGGCGGAGGGCGGGAGCTTCTCGGAGGAGGAGATGGTGGACTTCTGCCTGTCCCTGCTTGTTGCTGGGTACGAGACCACCTCCGTCCTCATGACGGTGGCCGTCAAGTTCCTCACCGAGACGCCGGCGGCGCTGGCACAGCTCAAGGTATGGAATGAATCATCAGGATTTGTTTGGTAAATTGTCAATTCTTGCGCACGTGTGGTAGTGCGTACTGTCAAATAAGGTCGGACACTAGTTAGGATTCGTCAACCGATTTCATAATATCTTATTATAATTGGGAGTTAGGTTAGGTAAACCTTTTCGCTGTGTGCATCAACTGATGCAGAGGCTATTGTTTGCTCTTGTCCAAGAGAAAATTTGCCGTGCCGGCAAGTACAGTTTTGTTAATTCAGATAGTAGTTTGTTAACTAAAAGACTATTGTTTACGTTTGTAGCGATCTGTTAGCATCTTGGTTTCAGACAGGGGTGATGTTGACTGATTCTTTTATCTGATTGTAACCTAAGAATGGATCTGCTATGAACACAAATCCTACCGACTTCTTCCAAAAGCATGTTTGCTCTTTTTCTTCTTTTGTTTACTCATACTAGACTAAATTTATCAACATAAGCAAAAACTGAGAATCCTTACCCAAAGCCAGCAACCGTAGTTAGATTGAATATGTGAACCTCTTCAGCCGATGTTGTTTTCAAACTTATACATATGCTTTTATTTTTATTTATTTTTCAAAAAGGGGGACTCCCCGGCCTCTGCATCAGAACGATGCATACGGCCACATTTATAAATAAAATAGGTTCAACAATGTCTTAGAGTCGTGAAACAAAATAAAGGCGAGCTCACATAGAGCCTCAACGCCAAAACAAGAAAAGGCCATAAAGCCACAACTGGCTGGCATATCGTTGCTTCTATTGATATGCTGTCTCGATATAGGTGCAACTAATACAGATGTCTTGCTGATTTGTTAATATGAAATGTCTTGCTGATTTTACAGGAAGAGCATGAAAATATGACAAAGATGAAAGGTGAAAATCAACCCCTAGAGTGGGTCGATTACAAGTCAATGACCTTCACCCAATGTGTAATGATTTCAATGCCCCCATATTTCTTAAAGTTGATCTGCATATCATACATACCGCCGCATTTGTTGACAATAACATCTAAGCTCACTGGGATTTTTCACATCATAATAAGGAATGCCACTTCCACAGGTGATAAATGAGACACTTCGTGTGGCTAACATAATCGGTGGGGTATTTAGGCGAGCAAACACTGATATTCATTTTAAAGGTACTTCAGTAAATCCACACTTAAGTATTCAGAACCTTTTGATCAGGAATACTCCCTAGTGTGTGTAACATTTGTTTTTATTCATCATTCTATTAGGTTACACTATCCCGAAGGGCTGCAAAATATTTGCTTCGTTCCGAGCTGTGCACCTCAACAATGAACACTATGAGAATGCCCGGACGTTTGATCCATGGAGATGGCAGGTACCCTTTACGGTGCTGTTGGTCAATCGTATTCTGTTATATCTTGGCTTATGCTAGTAGAAAAGTAAAGTAAATGCCTGCATAAGGGTACTATTTTGTGGTACCATGTACTTACTTTGTTGCTGGTGCAGAGCAACAACAAACTTCAGAACGAGGTAGGGGCCAACTTATTTACTCCCTTTGGCGGTGGACCTCGGTTGTGCCCTGGCTACGAGCTCGCTCGGGTTGTCATCTCTGTTTTCCTCCATCATCTTGTAATGCGCTTTAGGTAATCCATCTTCGTCTTCATGTTCAGTTCGAGTTTCTACATTGTTTGTGGCTATACGATCTAGATGTTCTGCAATTGAAATTCCAAACTAAGATGCCGCTTTGATTTCTTCTTTGTGCATAAATTTGGCAGCTGGGAAGCGGCCGAGGAAGATAGGCTCGTCTTCTTTCCCACCACTCGAACCCTCAAAGGATATCCGATCAATCTCAGGCGGCGACCGGAGTCTGTTTGACGACCTCACATTGGTCTTCGGCTGCCCTTATCTTGAAAGCGAAACTAAACATAGATGAAGGAAGAGAAAGGAAATCGGGTAAAATAGCTAGTAGTCTACTTTTGTTCCTTTGTGTGTATCATTTGTAACCTGGTATTTACACAACAGCAAAGTTGTGCTGCTTGTAAAATGTGTGGCCTGAACAGTTGGTGTGTACCGGTTACAAGTGACATTTTGTCGCGTATTTGGATATATCCCAAACTTATGAGATGCGTCGTACTATTATCAGCAAGATGCGTCGCTAAGAAACGAGAGGATACGGCCGTCTCCTCGTAAAACACTCTTGAGATATCGATCCTTGTCAAACATGTCTCTGTCAGCTTATGCTTATCACTGACTGGCCATAGTGCTTGTTTCGGAATGAACTGTTCTTAGTACACAATTTATTCATTTATTACACACGTACGCACAGGCACATCCGAACAACATCATAGTGGTTGATTTTTTCTGTTTACTTGACAGTCGCTTGTAGAAACACCGATTACACACACACTTGCACCACACTCACTAACATGATTCAAAATTGACAATCACCTTTCACTGAAAAAATAAACATCACCTTCTGCTGAAAGAATATTCTGTATTAATAAGACACTAAAGTGTCAAATCTGAGGTATGATCACCTGTGGGCTGAACATACGAGTACAACTAATAATGTATACGGCTATTGACTATATATATATTATGATGTTGCCATTTAATGGACCATCACTTATAATCACTAATAAGGTTTACTATAAAACTGGCATTTTTGTTCACCTTTTCTCTACATCCTTCTTCATATCTAGGCCGCGATGGAGGGGCCCACAGCGGGAGCCGCAACAGAGGGGCCAGCCGCAGGAGGGCGCGCCGAGGCCGCACCGGGAGGAGCCAGCGCGAGCCGCGCCGGGGCCAAGAGGGGCCGCGCCGGGGGCTGCACCGGGTCCGCATCCGAGACACCATCATGGGGCGCCGAGTCTGCTGCAAAAGGCGGTACCTGGTAAAAGGGAAAAACCCGCTTATCAAAGTACACGTGTCGGGAGGTATACACGGGGTGGGAGACGGGGTCGTAGCACCGGTAACCTTTGGTGTTAGGGGGGTAGCCTAGGAAGATACAAGCTACGGAGCGAGGAGCGAGTTTGTGTGGTGTAGTGGAGGCGGTGCTAGGATAACACAAACAACCGAAGATGCGGAGACCATCATAGGATGGAGGGGAACCGAAGAGAAGTTGGTGTGGGGTGTAGTTCCAGCAAGGACGACAAGGCCTAATGTTAACTAGGAGTGTGGCGGTGGCGAGTGCATCGGGCCAGAATCGAGGGGGCACGTTGGAGTGGAACAACAATGTGCGGACGCAATCGTTAAGAGTGCGGAGGATCCGCTCGGCGCGCCGTTCTGCTGGGATGTGTACGGGCATGTGAGACGAAAGGTAGTGCCGTGAGATGCGAGAAGGTGACGGGTGGCAGCATTGTCAAACTCTTTTCCGTTGTTAGTCTGGAGGGCGAGAATAGGGCGCCCGAACTGGGTGGTGATGTGGGAGTAAAAGGCCGTGAGAGTGGCGAGAACATCGGATTTGCGACGGAGCGGAAACGTCCACGCAAAATGAGAGAAATCATCAAGTAAAACAAGATAATATAAGAAGCTCGTGTTGCTCGCAACGGGAGATGTCCAAACATCACTGTGGATTAACTGAAACGGAAAAGAAGAAATAGTGTTTGACTCGCTAAACGACCGACGAACATGTTTACCGAGACGGCAAGCATGACAAGTGTGCTCGTCGAATTTATTACATGAAAATGAAAAACTCTTGAGAATCTGGCGAAGGACGGTGGAGTTGGGGTGACCCAAGCGTGCATGCCAAAGGTCGACACCGGCGGAGAGGGCGACTGGAGAGGCGGCGGCGGTGGAGGCGGAATGCACCAGGTACAAGTCGTCGGGGCTGTCACATCGGTGGAGCACCATCCGTGTACGGGCGTCCTTCACAGAGAAACCAAGACCATCAAATTCAACAGTGAGAGGATTGTCACGTGCAAGACGACGAACGGAGACAAGGTTTTTAACTAGGTTAGGTGAGACAAGAACATTAGTCATGTTAATAGGCATAGAATTAGACGGAAAGAAACTGTGACCGACATGAGTAATGGGTACGGAGGAACCATCACCGAAGGTGATGCGGTTCGAGGTGGTGACCGGGAAGGAAGAGGCAAGGTTATCGGGGTGCGACGTCATGTGGGCGGTAGCCCCCGTGTCCATGTACCAATCACCGCCACCTCCGTAGTTGGAGGGAGACGGCGCCGAGTGTAGCGCAGCGAGCAGGGCGGGATCCGAGGGAGCTGAGCCGGCGCGGGCGGCGGTGCGTAGCCGAAGGAGGCGGGCGCCGAGGCGGGCGCCGAGGGCGCGTAGCCACCCGGGGCATAGCCGCCCGGGGGCGTAGCCGCCTGGTGGGTAGCCCCCCGGGGCGTAGCCGCCCAGTGTGTAGCCGCCCCCACCCGCCTGGTGAGGTGCAGCGGCGAGGTGTGTCCGAGGCCCGACCGGGGGCGGTCCGAGGATGCCCGCGGCCTGTGGGACCGACATGTGGTAAGTGTGGACCATGCCGGTCCACGGGTTAGGGCCGACGGCCCAGGGCGGGGAGGGCTAATGGTGGCATGGAGCCCCCCATACCCCGGCTGCTGCTGCTGCTGTTGGGGGCGACCTCCGCCCCCGCCCCCACGACGCCGGTTGCGGCGACCGCCGCCCCCGCCCTGCTGTTGTTGCGGAGGAGCGGGAGGTGCGGGTGGAGCGGGCGGGAGGGGAAAGTATCCCGGTGGCGCCGGCGAACGTGGTTGGGGCGGGGCGGGCTGCGGCGGCCCGCGAGATGTCCCAGCGGCAAGGGCGGCGTGGTGAACACGGGCCTTGACCTTCTTCATCCGGCGTTCCTCCAAGCGTAAATACGTGGCGACGGATTGGAAGGTCGGGTTCGGCAGCAGGGAGAGCTTCAAGGCCACGTTGCCAAAATCCTCGTTGAGGCCGGCGGTGAGGGTGCTAAGCATGAGCTCGTCCGACGCCTTGGTGCCGATGTCGCGGAGCTCGTCGGCGAGGCGCTTCAGGCGCATGCAGTAGTCGTCGATGGAGGAATCATCTTGGTGGCACCCGAAAAATTCCTGCTGCAAAAACGCAAGACGTTGAAGCTTATTGTCGGTGAAGAGATTGTTGATCTTGGTCCACACGACACACGCGTCGTCATCCTCCGAAACGACCGTGTGGAAGATGTTCGGGGAGACCGTGAGGTAGAACCACCGGATGAGGGAGGCCTCAATGGCCGCCCAGTACGGATCATCCGCCATGAGGTCGCCATCTACGGTCCCGTCGACGTGCTCGAGGAGGTGGTACTCACGGAAGACGAGGTTGAAGTAGGTCTTCCACGCGTAGTACGAGGAGGTGGATTGGTCGAGCTTGATGGGAACGCGGGTGTGGATGTCGAGATCAGGGACGGCGGTGGCGTCAGGCACAAGTCCGGCGAACGGGTGGGAGTTGCTGGAGTGGGGAGACGCCATGGGAGCAGCGGCAAGGGAGAGTTGCGGCGGCTCGGGTGGGTGGAGGCTAGTGGCGGCACCGCGGGTTAGGGTTAGGGTTTTGGGGCGCGGCGGCGACTTAGGGAGGGAGGCGGCGGCAGAGAGGAAAGCGGCGGCTGCGAGGGGAAGGGGCGCGGCGACGGCAGTGTACAGCGGCGGCGGCGACGCAAAAGAGGCGGCGGCGGCTGTAGGGCGCCGCGGCGGCTGGTGCGGAAGGTGGGAATAGGATCGGCGTGCTAAACTGATACCATGTTAATTAGGAAGAATGAGATTGCACGAAGCGATAATCATTGATCGTGTGCATGCTGCACATATATAGATACATGGTGAACCGGCCTTTACTTATCTTCTAAGATGTACAAATATACGAGGGAAGAAAGAGATACAACGGTATAAATACAGACCCAAGTCTTATACATACGCAGTGTACAACGTATGCTCAACAAGAAGCATGTGTAGTGATAGACTCTTGTACTGACTTTTGCGTGAGAGCTCATTCCTTTTATTTTTCACATCCTTCTTATTAACATACGGAAAAATGTAATGTAAACGGACTATTAAGTTTGCTATTATACTTAATTTAATTCCACTCTTCAATCACTCAAACACTGGCTGGTTCCCCTCTACGGTCGCACTTTCAGTATCCACCTGCACACTTCCTTTAAAGGTATACCAAATGTTTATGGAAGCTCAATTGTATTGACCATTTATCTTATTTGTACCTTTTCTATATATATTTAATCTACAATTGCACTTTTTACCACACTACTTAAATATTTTGAAGTGTACATCAAACTCTGTAATGTGCAAGTATACCAGCATAATTTCTACTCCCTTCGTTCACTATTATAAGAGCATCTATATCTTAAGCCCCAAATTCCGCCCTAAACACCTGGGGCGGGTTGACCGGTTGCTGCCCGAACATGAAATCGCCTCCCAACCAGACATGACGAATCCGGCCCAAACGCCCAGACTGACCGGCAACCTGCATATCCGACCCATATATGGGGCAGATATAGGGATGCTCATGCGCGTCTGCCATGTAAGACTGGCCGCTAGGACCCACGCGGTCAACTGCGTAAACCGGCGTTTTGACGGGCGTCTCCTCCTTTTGTTGGTGAGGACGCATTCATAGTGCCACATGGCGCTGCTCCGGTGTGTCGCCCGTGGAACCAAGTCTGGCTATTTAAGCCGGACGGTGGCAACCCAACCCTAGCCCTCCCCATTTCTTTCCCTTTCTCCCCTTTGCCGCTACCACTTCCAATCTGTCCGCCTCTAGTCATGCCGAGGCGCAGGATCACCACCTACGCCATGCTCACTCCAGAGGCCGACTGCAGCTGCTGGAGGAGGAGGAGGAGCTGGAGCCGGGGCCGGAGCCGGAGAAGGAGGGAGCGGTCATGGAGGAATACGCCGCCATGGAGGAGGCAAAGGAGGAGGAGGAGGAGGAGGAGGAGGCGAAGGAGGCAGAGTCGACGCCTGTGGGCTTCGGCATGCCTGAGGCGCTGTCGGAGTACGAGGTGGCGTAGGCGGAGGAGGCGACAGAGCAGCAAGCCATCATCGAATCCATCCAATCGGAGGCGGAGGTGGAGGTCACTCGACGCTACCTCCGCCAAGAGGACGTGGAGATCTACGAGATCTTTGCTGACACGCAGTCCGACGAGGAGCTGGTGGTGCGCCCGGCCGTCAATGACCACGAAGCCGGCGGCTCTAGCATGAACTTCATCAACATCTCTGACGACGAGGACGTGTAGTGTACTTGGTAGTCTGGTAGTCCGTAGATCTTGGCGTTCCATTATTTTGTAGGGAAGTGCTATTGGAGAAATAGCAACTATGGTTGTTGGAGGTGCAACTTGGGGGCCGGCAGGTCACTGTCCGTGGACGCTCTGAGCCGTGTCTATGGGTATTTGGCAACCCATATCAGTTATTTGTGTTTGTAGATGTTCAAAGATGTTTTGGATATTTTAGTATAAATTATGTACAAACTAAAGTGAGTGAATAAACACACTAAAATGTAACTATATACATCTGATTTAGAAAAATATTTAGAACACTTTTTTCCTAACACAATGCAGACGCAAGAGCTCATATATACGCGCATACACTCACCCCTATGAACGCACACACGCACACCTTACCCCTGTGGAAACCTCCCAGAGACCGAGCCGACATATCATCTTGAGATTTTACGAAGTCGCGTAGGCGCCTCTTAATCCACATGAACATCTTCTTCCCCTAAACGCGTATCACCGGAAATCCTAAAATAAATCTAAAATAAATGCGAGCCCCAGGACTTATAGTTCAGAATGGAGGGAGTATTTATGAAATCGCTTATGTTTTATTTTTATTTATCTTGGTGGTTTGGGAACACCAATCAGAGAGGTGCCCTAGCCCAGTTGCTTTTATTTTGTTAGCGAGCCCTTTTGTCAGTCAGCTACTCATAGTCGGGCTAGTTCAACGAAATTTCACACTTTGCACTTAGAGCAAGTATAATAGAATGATGTAGGCGGACTGTAAGACTTTAAATATTGCATTTTTAGTGAGTTGAAGGAGAGAGAAAAGAAGCGAGAAGAGATGCGAAGTACTGATTAACAGCCGGCTCTAGCACTGGCTTCTAGACAATTTGTGAGAGAGAAAGGTGGGTGATGTATCAACAAAGTGGTATATATTTATATGTAACTATTGTACTTGCCGGCTATAAAGTTGGCTATAGATAATATGGCAAGATCATATAGCAGCAGTCGGCTATACAATTAACCATGCTTAATATTACATAATTTCTACAGAACCAGCAGCCGACTATATTATTAATCATGCTTAGTACTACATGATTCCTATGGAACAACGGTGACAATCATTAGAGCAGGTCTAATAAAACCTAGCCAGCAAGCTATAAGACGTGCTATGTCATTAAAATCTTATTTGAATGAGTGAGAAGAAAGAAGAGAGAGTGAAACGGACTCTTATTCTAGAGCCGGTAATAGCACATGGATGAAAAAAAATGCATGCAACTCTCTTAAAATCATATATACATTTTTTTTGGAATCAATCATTATAGCTACCCTAATTAGTCAATCTAGAAGCCAACCTATCATATAAGTATTTCTTATGAAGACTTTAAGTGAGGTGGGATTCTTTATAGCCCACAGCCGGCTAGCTCTTATGTGCATACTGATCGTAATCGATCGATGGCCCTGAATTGTGTCGCAGGGGTTTTCCTCGATCAAAGAAAAGAAACCGCTACCAGTGTTGAAGCTGCAGAAGATTAGGAGTAAGGTTGGTCATAGTGGGGAGCAACTTAGATTAGTAACGTGTATATGTTACTAGGCTATATTACTACCTTTATAGTGGGTAGTAACATATATATAGTGTCATGCATCACTTCATTTATTACTTTATAGACTTATTTAGCATTGGGAACCGCTAGGCGATGGTAACGTATTATGTTACTCTATTTGTCTCTCTCCTCATTAACTATTTGACACACCGTCATTTTTGCTTATGTGGCATCTATGTTACTACTTATGTTACTCTCACTATGACCAGCCTAAACAGTAAGCTGCAGGTAGCCGACACTGCTCCGTGCGTTCTCCGGCGACCCGTCACATCGAGGTTGTCCGTAGCTGTTGTTGCAACCGATGCCGCACGCTCGATCACTTGCCCGTTCCCCGTCCCATCCATGCATCACGCGGCGGTACCAGCTATATAAAAAAAGGGATGTCCGAGAAAAATATACTCCTCAAGCTCAGTGTAGGTAAGGGGAGAAAAAAATGATGTACTAGTAGTACTATTAGAGAGGGACGCAGTTTCGGTAACTTCATGAAGCCAAGTTTCACCATAACTTAGTTTCTTTATTAACCATATATTAAAGATCCGTGGTATCACATTGACCTTTTTTCTAAACTAAATTTTTTAAAGTGTTCAAAAATTTTGATTTTCTTCAAGCAATTGTAAGTTTTTGTATTCTGGAAAAGTTTCAACCCTTTGGATGTATGGTTTGTGATTAAATAGCTTTTTGAGCTCAAATAAACAAATAAATGTTTATTAAAAAATGATACGCCCAAATGAATTAAAAACTTCACAAGAGATAAAACAAAACATTATGATTTATTCAAATTTTTCCTGGACACTTCACAAAAAAATTGTTCGAAATAAGCGTCAAACTGGTACGTCGGATCTTTAATATATGGCTGATAGAAGGGGCTAAATTACGGTGAGACTCGACTTCATGAAGTCATTGAAATTGCGTTCGAGAGGGGATGAGAGAGTGGGGCATTATCGTCCAAAGTACACCCTCCAGCTCGCGCATTGGCATTTGAGCGGAGAACTACACACACTATATAGTATTGAAGGGAGTAGTAGGTATCTTATAAATGCAAAAGTGTGCACACGCAGATACAATGCAAATCTAAGCACGCACATGCAAATACCTTCGCAGAGGGGAAGCGTGCCCGAGACACTTGCAAATCTTAAATGAAGTCCTTGAAAAAATCAGCTACGCTTCCATGCAATGGCAAAAAGATACCCAAATGACACGTGCACATGTTAGGCACGTGGCACTCCGGCCTTAACCTTTTTTTATGGTAATTCCAGTCACGCAAGGATGGTAAATTTCAGTGTCACATGACAAATTTCAGTCAAAAATAAAACTAAAGCACGAAGTTGCCGAACTAAAGTTGTCATTCTTGCATAACGAAACTTGCAATAAAAAACATCTAAAGTTGCCATATGCTCGTACCTAAGGTTCGGCACTTGTCACGTCCAATGGACATCTACAAACTATACTAAGTTTTTTAGTGGCAATCTATACTATTAGAGAAGAGTTGATACATGGTCCTTTAGCACATGGTCATTAATGTAAAAGATAATTTAGAAACCGAGCGCTGAATCAATTTAAAAATCAAGTCATTAATCCTCTTAACAAAAACGACCTCGGATCTAGAGTCCTTGGCTCGACAGACGAGCTCCCCTTCATAATTCTCAAATCACTCCTTTAAAGGAGCGATGCCAACCGAGGCTTAGCCGAGCTTGTACCCTGCCCGAAGATATCGGATAACTTAGCCCGAAGGCCAACCTCGTAGTTACACTTCCTATTATTTATCCCTGTTGAAAACTTAACCAATTTGTCATCAGTCACCAAAAAGGTGGGGGATTGTAAGTGCATCTAGTGCCCCCTTAGTGGTTTTGGAGTATTGGAGACAAATGAGTTAAGGGACTAATGTGTTTGTGATGAAAAACTTGGTGCTTCCTTTGAAGAATTCGAAGTGAAGAATTGGAAGCTTGAAGACTTTGTTTTCGTAGTTTCTTTCTTCTTTATTTGAGTCATTAGGAAACACCGTACTATCAAAGGGGGTCTAGCTAGGTGATACATAGGCGTATTTTCGACATGATGCTCAAAACCTACAACTACATATTTCTTTGAGTTGAAGACTTTGAAAATCTCTTGCAGTGCAGTCGAGTTCATCAGCGACAGAGACGAAGTTCTTCTGATCATTGACAAAATTGGTCTGACGGAAGAGTTAGGATTCCGCCAGTGCGACTTTCCTACCGTGAGGAAATTCAGTGCCCCGACAAAATTGAGAGTTCAGATTTCCGACCGTTGCTGTACTAGCCAGCTGTTGAGTGGATCCTTATCCTGAAAACATTCATGTCTGATGGGGCATTTACGTCTTATCATGTCGGGTTGCCCCTGCTTATAAATAGCCCCCTCCCTACAACCATTTGTTGGTTGGCTGCTCCAAGAGAGAGATTGACACTTGTCATTTGAGAGCAATCATTAGTAACAATATCAAAGCGAATATCTCATTTTAATGAAATATCTCGGTTTAAACTCAGGTTAGAGGAGTGTAAAGATATCACTTATCACCTACTTTCTTTACTTGGGATTGTGTACTCATACTCTCCTTTACCCGATCTCTTTATTTCTTCCTTGTGTGCAGGCGGCTTTAGTTTTGGTGGTCATACCTATGGCAACACGAAGAAGCATTGTTGCAGAGGAAAGCAACATGTGGAGCATGAGGTAACTATGTCGTCCAAGCCTACAAATTGTCAGAAGTCCATGGCAGCCAAGCAGCGTTTGTCCAAGCCATTGGAAACTTTTTTAGTGAAAGAGTTTGCCAAGCTTCGTTGCATCAACCCCTATGAGACTCCGCGTCCTGCTGGTTATACCAAATCGCAGTACTAGAATGAGATTCGGGAGAGTATTCACTTTGACATATATGCTACTCACAAGAACAAGTATGCCAAAAAGTTCTCCATCGACATCCAGCACATGAGAAATAATGCAGACTATTTTGGTGATGCTTTGGCTCTTTGCACTGAATTTGACTTGTGGAAGCTCATGGAGTTCAACTGTGATTTTGATCCTCATCTGGTAGCTTAGTTTTTGGCCACGGTGCACATTGGTATGGATGTTGCTCGCACTATTACCAGGATTACTAGGGATGAGTTCTTTCAGGCTCCATGGAGAGAGTTTTGCTTGGTCCTTGGTTACGATGACAAGGGAATGATTGATTCTATAGGCATTTGTCCACATGACAGGGCCCAAGCTAGTGGGAAGATTGTTTAGGGTGACTTGTACATTCACAGGAGTGGTGTGATGGGAGATTCTAAGGATCTCAAGCCACTCTATGACATCATGCATTGCATCTACCGCTCTACTCTTATCCCCAAGGTGGGAACCAGGATTAGATTCATGGATAACTCGTTGATCTTATGCTCACTACTCACACTGAGAAGGAGCAGGGTATTCCACTTGACGTCCCCAACTATCTGTGACAGGAGATGTTCTATGTTGTGATGAACAGGAAGGTAGCCACTCTTGCACCGTATAGCATGGCTTTTCTGAGTGAGAAGTGGGGCGAGCATACACCTAATGAACCTTTGACCTCCCCTAGCAACCTTGTGGTTCATGAGGTCAAAAAGCTGAAGAGGAAGAAACATACTGAGCCCCGTGTGACCTAGGATGAGGACGAGGTGCTTGTTGATTCCAATGACAATAACTTAGAGTTACCCCTAGGAGGAAGCCTGGCTAGGCTGTTAGACTGCAGAACAAGGTTAAAAGGCCTTGTGCCTTTAGACTGACATCTAACATAGGATGTATGAGGCGCACAGAGATGAGAAGCTTGCTCGTCACCGCCAGATTTCTACGATGAGGGATTTGAACATTTCTGTTCGGAGTGGTTCTGAGATGGTCATCACACCAGAAGACATATGGATCTCCACTCACAACCAATGGACAGATGAGGATGATGATGATGATGATGATGATGATGCACTTGACAACTCCATAGTTGATGCCGAGCGTGAGCGAACTCCAGTTTTCCAAGGCTGTGACACCGATGAGGACGAGGAGGCATAGGAATCTGAGGAGGATTCTAAGGATGAGGATTGATCATCAGGGGGATTAGCATCACTCTTTCCCTTTTCGGCTTCTTGATGACAAAGGGGGAGAGAGTTCCATTAGGTTATCTCATTGAGATTTGCGTGGGTGGGAGTCACAAACTTGTTTTCAAGCTCGTTATTGTTGCTTGTGACCTCCTTGTTAAGTTAAAACTCATTTTCTTTGGTTTGTGAACTTATTGACTTGGAAATATTATTATTTTTTGCATGGTGTGAGACATGCATTTTTGATGATATCTACCTAAAATTCATGTCTTTAAATTCATGCTTGTGGAGCTATGTTCATTTGTGCTCTTATATGTTGCTCCACCACATGTCGTTGTTGCTTATGCATGCTTAGCATATATCTATTATCATTTGCAATTTTTTGTTGGTATTTAAATCTAGGGGACATCGATCCTAGTTGTGTGCACTTTGAATTCCAAAAGAAAATTCAAGTAGTGCATACATCTAGGGGAGCCAGTCTATATTTGTAGACCGTTGTGCTTTATTATAATATCTTTATGCAAATCATTGTGTTGTTATCAATCACTAAAAAAGGGGACATTGAAAGGACATCCCCCCTTAAGTTTTTTGGTGTTGATGACAATGCAATTTGTGGACTAACCGTGTACTTGAGCTACACATGCACATCTATATGGCACAAGACGGTTAGGTTCCCCTCTAGAAAGGAAAATATCGAAGACGGTATTTTTGGCACTTTTATTTATTTGGTTGTACGAAATTTGTACTATTAAGAGGGGGTCCGTGTTGGAAGGTACGGGTGGAATCCAATCACGTACACAAAATCAATATTGCACCCATGTAGCCTTCCTATCTGTTTTCACGGAGAGAACTCAAATCCCCTTGCACTGAAATGTACTCACTCCATTGTACCGCCAAGGGCAGTGTTTGTACCACTCCCTTGTGGAGTTCGGCAACTTCTTCTCATCCAAGCGGTTGTACCGTATACTCAAGGGATTTTCCACTCTATCCCCTGGAGCGGTACCACTACCCCAAGTACCGGGCCAATAATCTCTAGGGGCCCTTTCCTCTCGGGTTCCAGGTGGTACAAGGGAGTGGCCGGGCGGTTGTACCACTCCGATGCCACAACCAAAGTTATGCAGCTTGAGCGGTTGTACCGCTCTGGTTGCTCTGGCCACACTTATGGGACTTGAGCAGTTGCACCACTCTCCAGTGCGGTTGTATGGCTCATTGTATATTTTCACTGTAACGGTTGTATTTGTGAGTGAATATAAAAAGGAGGGGGTTCTTCCTCCTCCCACCTACTCTTGCCTCTCTTTATCCTCCATTGATGCCTGAAGCTTATTCTTGTCTGATCTCCTTTCCTAGCCAACCAAACTTGTTGATTTGCTTGGGATTGAGATACGAGACCTAGATCTACACTTCCACCCAAAGAAAAGTTGTTATATTATGCAGGAGTTTAAAAACTCCAACTCTTTCCGGTATGATCAAGGGTCCGGCGGCGGTTCAGGGTCCGCTCCGGGTTACGGCGGAGGAAATTCCGGCCCGGGATTCGGTGGTAATCCGGGCGGGCAAGGCAATCAGAATAGTCAAGGCAATCAGAATAATCAAGGTAATCGAGCATGCGAGAACCAAGGGGCTACAATCAACAACAGCAGCGATCGGGTTATCGAGCAATCCAAAGCAATTGAATGGTGGGCGATACCACGTCTTTACCACCAGCTTGGACCGACGAGACCGAAAACTTCGAGGCGGGCGGTCAGTGTTGTTGAACCGGCCGCGCCGCATTACCTGCGCTGGTCCGAGCAGCCGATTGTGTGGAGCGAGAGGACCGTCCTCCCGGGTTTACAATCCGGTCGATTAGCCCTGGTGGTGGCACCCGGTGGCGGATCTAAGTTTACCAAGGTTCTTATGGATGGAGGAAGCAGCATCAACATCACGTACTACGAAACTTTCCGGCGGATGGGGTTAACAGATAGGCATCTCAGGCCATCGATCAGATTTCACGGAGTGGTGCACGGTAAGTCGGCATACCGGTCGGTAAAATAGCTCTGAGGTCACCTTTGGAGACGAACATGACTCGGGACGAAGCGTTGACATTTGAGGTGGTGAAAATTCAAAGCCCTTACCACGCCCTCTTTGGGCGGTCGGCTTATGCTAAGTTCATGGCACGGCCTGTTATGTTTACTTACGCTGAAAATGCGGGTCACAAAGGAACAATAACGGTTCACGGAGCCGCGGATCGCTCTGGAGTGCGAGGAAGGTGATGCGGCTTCTGCAGAGTCGGTTTGTGCCACGGAGGAGTTAAAGTATTATAAGGATAATGTTGATCCGGCGGATATGACCCTTTGAAGAAGCCAACTACTGAGCATGATCCGGACTTGAAGTTCAAATCGGCGGTGAGGCGAAGCTTGTTGATTTTGTGCCCGGCGAGTCATCCAAGCGGTTCACCATCGGTGCCAACCTGGATCCTAAATAGGAAGCGCGCTCATCGAGTTCATCCGTGAGAATCGGGACATTTTGCATGGAAACCTTCCGACATGCGGTGTACCGAGGGAACTCGTTGAGCACACTCTTAATGTGGACCCGAAATACAAACCAGTAAAACAGTTTCTTCGCCGGTTTAACGAGGAAAGGCGCAAGGCCATCGGAGAAGAAGTTGCTAGACTTTTGCAGCAGGGTTTATCGTTGAAGTCTTTCACCCAGTGGCTTGCTAATCCGGTGTTGGTCCTTAAGAAAAATGGCACTTGGCGCGTATGCGTGGATTACACAGATCTTAACAAAGCTTGTCCAGCGGATCCTTCGCCCTCCCGCATTGACCGGATCATTGATGCAACGGCGGGTTGTGGCGTTTGAGCTTTACGGATCGTATTCGGTTATCATCAGATTAAGATGGCGATTAAAGACCAGGAGAAAGCGGCGTTTATCACCCCTTTGGAGCCTTACGCTATGTGTCCATGCCTTTTGGGCTCAAGGCGCCCAAGCAACTTATCGGCGTTATGTCTGAAATTGTTTGCATGAACAGATTGGCGTAATGTACGCGCCTATGTGGATGATATCGTGGTGAAATCAAGGCAGAAGGAAACATTGATTGAGGACTTGAAGAAACCTTTGGCAACTTCGGGTGTACAAGATGATGCTCAACCCGCCAAGTCGTCTTTGGTGTTCCGCGAGCAAATTGTTGGGTTTTCGTGTCCAGCAGGGGATTGAGGCTAATCCGGAGAAGATTACAGCTATCACCTCCTTAGCTAAGCCAAAGTGCATCAATGATGTCCAACGTTTGGCAGGCGGATTGCTGCGCTAAGCGGTTTATCGATCGCCTAGGAGAGAAGGCTATCCCTTTGTACCGATCTTTGAAAAAGACGGATCAATTCGTTTGGAGCTCAACACTGATGAGGCATTAAGCGGATCTAAAGCGGCGGTAGCCAACCCGCTTTATTCTTGCTGCCCCTATTGACGAGGAGCCGCTCTGTTATATGTTGCTGCTAATGCCGAGGCGATGAGTGTAGCCATTGTGGTGGAGCGCAAGGAGGCGGGAAGGAGTATCCGGTTCGGCGCCGATTTACTACATCAGCGAGGTTCTCATCGAATCTAAACAAAGGTATCCACATTGGCGAAGCTGGTATATGGCGTTTTTATGGCAAGCGGAAGCTGAAGCAATATTTCCAAGGGCACCCCATCACGATGGTCAGCTCGACTCCTTTAGGCGATATCATCTTGAACCGGGAAGCAAGCGGCGGATTGCTAAGTGGGCTATAGAGCTTGGGCATACGGTTTAAAGTATGTGCCCGGACGGCCATAAAGTCTCGAGCACTTGTGGATTTCATTAATGATTGGGCGGAGTTACAAGCACCGAGGAGAAGCCGGATCACACCTATTGGACCATCCATTTGATGGGTCCAGGCAATTGGAGGGCTCGGGGGCTGGAGTCGTATTAACTTCCCCACGAGGTGACAAGTTCTGTTATGTTCTCCGCCTAATGTTCCCTTGTACTAACAATGCAGCTGAGTATGAAGCTTTGCTCCATGGTCTCCGGATGGCCAAGGAAATGAACCTCAGCCGGGTTAAATGCTTTGGTGATTCGGACTTAGTGGCCCAGCAGGTATCCGGCACTTGGGATTCCAAAGATCCACTCATGGCTGCATATCATCGGGAAGTGGATGTTGTTGCAGGACATTTTAAGGGGTACCAGGTGGACCATGTGGATCGTCGGAAGAACGAAGCGGCTGATGCTTTGAGCCGGCTGGGGTCCCAGCGTAAACCGGTCCGCCTAGCGTTTTCCTTGACGTGCTGCATAAACCGTCGATTAAAATGCTGATGAAATTGATTTGGCTATCCCGATCCGGAGGCTCGGTTGGTGGCGACCTTACACGCATTCGGATTGGGCGCTCCTTATTTGGCATACATGAATCGGGCGAGTTACGGAGGATGAGATGTTGGCCCGGCAGATAGTTCGGCGGTCTAAGTCTATGACCCTTGTTAATGGCGAGTTGCACCGTCGCAGCGTGTCGAGGCGTTCGATGTTGTGTATCCCCGAAGAGGGCCGTGAGATATTGCGAGAGATTCATGAAGGGATTGTGGTCACCGCGGTTCAAAATCCACGGTGGCCAAAGCGTTCCGCCATGGCTTCTATTGGTTAACGCCCATCTTGATCTGAGAGGATCTGGTCGACGGTGTGATGGTTGCCAAAAGTTCTCGAGCGTGCTCATGTGCCAGCCAGGAATTGAGGATGATTCAATTACTTGGCCGTTTGCAACTTGGGGCTGGATATGGTTGGACCTTTCAAGCGATCCAAGGACAAAAGACCCACCTGTTGGTAGCGGTGGATAAATTTACCAAGTGGGTCGAGCGAGCTGTTAGCAAGTGTGATGCGCCCCGGGCGGTTCAGTTCATCAAGCGGGTGATTTTAGGGTTTGGGTTTCCGCAGAGTATCATCACAGACAATGGTACCAATCTGTCCAAAGGAGCTATGAAGGAATTTTGTGAACGAGAGCACATCCGGCTTGATGTTTCTTCCGTAGCCACCCGCAATCAATGGTCAAGCGGAACGAGCTAATCAGGAAATTTTGAAAGGTATCAAACCCGGCTTATGGTCCCTTTAGAGAGGGCGCCGGGTTGTTGGGTGGAAGAGCTACCATCGGTGATATGGAGTATAAACACTACCCCAACCGATCCACTTTGGATATCGCCGTTCTTTATGGTCTATGGGCGGGCGGTTCTTCGATGATATCCGTCACGACTTCGCCCAGTAGCAGCTTATGTTGAGGCGGATAGCGAGGCAGCACGGCAAGATGATTTGGATCATTTGACGAAGAGCGCGATATGGCAGCAGCTCGCTCGGCGGTCTACCAGCAGATCTTGGCGGTATCACAGCCGGGCGAGTTAAAACCAGAACCTTTCGGAAGGAGACTTAGTGTTGCGGCTCATTCAAGATCGAAAGATATGCACAAGCTATCCCCACCTTGGGAGGGGCCTTTTGTGGTCGATGAAGAATCTATACAACGGGTCCTATTATCTGATTGATGTTCGAGAGCGAAAAGACTCACGCACGTCAGAGGAGGAGACCAACAGGCCGTGGAACATAGCTCATCTTCGGCCTTATTATACTTGAGCCATTGGCTGCACTTATGTACATATCAAGACGATGTATATATTATGAATAAAAGTAATAAACCGGATCCTCGGCTAAAGCGGGGTATCTGTTCTGTATACAAGACCGGTTTGGGTACATGGAGATGCTGTTATAAATCGGCCTCCGGTTCAACCCTTAGCCTTGTTTTCAGCAACTTTTGTCATTTGGGGGCTTGGTCGTATCCGAACCAATGCAACGCCTCTTGGCAGGCGAAAGCCACCAGATCATTTGGGGACATGGTCACGTCTGAACCATCCGCCTCTTGGTCGGCCTAAGGCCATAGAATCACTTAGGGGCTTTGGTGAACCCGAACCATTGCAATGCCACTTGATCGGCATCACGCCACGAGTTCGATTGGGGACTGGCTGACTTGAACCATCGCTACACCTTATAGGGGCTTGGTCTGTCCGACCATGGTAACACCATCTGATCCGGCTTAGTACAGCCTTTTCTTGCAAAACGATTTTTTATCATTGTTTTTGCTTCCATGTGGTCTTTATACCAATCATTTGGCTTTTGTTGGCCTTTGTCAACCGGCAAAAATTTCTTTAAACGGTTCGTTGTTGATCGTTTTTAAGCTGGCGGTTTTGTTCGGTTTGATTTTCTTGTTAAACATCCATTGTGGAGTAACAGGGGCTTGTCATGCCCGCACGGTTTACACGATAAATCGGTCTTATCTGAGGTTGCCCTCCTTTGACGATGATGGTTTATAAGACCTCCGCTTCGGGGTTGGCTAAAGCCGACTGTGTGCCTGATGGTGACAGGTATGTTCGTATCACATAATTTTGATCGTATACCTCGGTCTTTTCTCATATAAATATCGGTATCAGTCCGGTTGGAGGTGTAAAACCGCCATGGCGGTTTAAGAACTTGTGATTGCAGGCAAAATATGTTGCAGGATTTACTACAAAAGCCAACGGATCTGACACCGCCATGCATAAGTTTACACACCAAGGTTGTGCGGCATTGTTCAATAAAAGACACTTGCTATCCTATTACAAAGGCCTTTTGAGGCCGGCGTTTCTGTGAGTTATGCCTTGAAGCTTTGGATATGTCGCCTGCTTTGACGGATTCGCTGCTTCACGGGTTGGCGCGAGGTGGAGGGGCGGCGCTGGCGTCGGTTCAGCTTCTTCTTCTTCCTCGCCCAAAGGCGGAAGTCATTGGTGAACCAGTCAATCCGGGTTAAGGCACGAAGACATCTTCTTCACTTATCGGTTCAGCGGATCAGCGTCGAGGCGTAAGTGTGCTTACGGATTGGAGGAATCAGGCTCTGCACTTCCGGGATGACAAACTCCACCCGTTTGTTATTTGCGTCATAAAAAGATCGGTGAACCTCTAGATTGGCTTCAGCGGCCAGTTGACTCGCCAACGGACGCACTTCCTTTGTGATCCGTTTCAGGGCATCGTTATCAAAGGCTTCACCATTCTCTTGAGCACTGGGAAAACCTTTAGCTATGTCGGCGGATCAAGATCCGCTATCCATGCTTTGGCACGAGTCGAGCGATGGCGTGCCGGCCGGGCTGCGGATCGCTTCATCTCTTCAAGCTGCCCGGAATCATGGACAGCGGTCCAGCGTCTCTCGATCGGGGCGGCGCCGTGTTGTCATAGGGCGTGGCGCATATGACCCGCTGGCGCGGTATATAGCTGCTCAATCGAGTGTCTGAAGCCTTGAGCTTTTTCCGCTTTGTCGAAGCCGGATGAGCAATCGTTTGCCTACACCAGATTTAGACAGCTCAAGTTAAACCGGCGGAAGCTTTAACACAGCATATTCGGTGTAAATTTGCTTACCAAAGATGGCGAGAGGTCATGGCATGCACTTGGTGTTTGAGTCGGTCAGTTCTTGATCACGGTTTAAGGGCGCCTCGGCTTCCTCCGCCCGTTTTACTAAACCGGCCTTCTCGGTGTCGATTGACCCGCTTCGGTTGTACCACTCCTTCATTGTTCCATGGTGGTCGAGCAGTTTTAGCTCATCCTTGGCTTTGGTGGCTTCATTATTTGAGTTTCAGTTGGTTCGGAGGTCCTTGAGTTGCACGGCTTGCTGGTGTATTTCATTACGATGACAAAGGAAGCGGGTTAGTGGTTTCATCATACAAGTCCCAAGCTTAATACAAGTATTCAACTTGGCACTTGGGGGCTAATGGTTAGTTGATCTCAATTTGCTATGAAGAGATACACCTTAAGTCCCGGTTTAACTTTACAAGGTTAAACCGACCCTTGGGGGCTACTATGCAGTTAAAATAAAGAAAGGTCAGCTCTTTACCTCATAGCGGTCCTTCATGCGATTGACTAGACCGGCTTCGAAGTCACGGCTTGCGTAAAGCCGGTTCAGAAAGCCGGAATGAAGCTCTTGGGCAGAGAAATTGTCGTAAGCCGACATATCAGCCTTCCCCTTGTCCTTGATCATAGTAGTGGAACTTTCTTTGATGCTATGCTTTGCTAAAGCGACCGGTTGGCTAGGAGCAGTGTAGCCAGTACCTGTCATAATAACATCGTCATTTTCAGGCCTCTTGTTTGGGCTTGATGTCGTTTTGCTCTGGCTCGGCGGTTCAACAGTCACGACCCGCTCGGCGGACGGGTTTGATGGAGCAGGCTGTGAAGTTTCCATTTGAACCTCCGGCTCAACTTCTGGCGCATCAGCAATGTCATCTTTATACAACTTCGCGAGCTTTCCTTGGCAGCTTCAGGATTTTCGTGTGGTTGTTCCGGGGTTTTCTCTGGATCAACATCCGGGGTAGGATCAAGAGTTTTCGCCTTCTTGCTCAAGCGAGCCTTGGTGCTGCAATATTCAGAATCGGATCAAGACAAATTGACCAAGGTGACGGTGAGTTGAATTGACAAACAGTAATTACATACCCTGCGGCGATGTTCAGCGGAGGCAGTTGTGTGGTGGATGAACCGCCAGACGAGTTGGAAGAGGCCTGATAATTGAATTGAGCGGATTGAGAGGGCATCGGAAGAAACCTTTAAGGGATAGCGCTTTTCGGAGAGCAAGTCACCTCGGCGGCGCTTAGGATAGGTGTGTCAGTAAACCGGTGAGGTAACTGTTGGCCTTGTGCGGGTTGTCTGGCGCTCTTCAGCCTCTTGTGTCTTCAAGTTAAGATTTGGATTCAAGTAAGCACAGGAATGGTATTTTTCACTTTCGGACGGTGCGAAATTCTCTTAACGGTGCAAGATCGGATTCGGAAGAAAGTAAGATTACCTCAACGAAATCGGCATGGCTGGCTTCAGCATCATCTGGGAAGAAAATTGTTAGTAAAAGGATGGTAAAGGGGCCAAGCATATGCGGGAAGAAACACAAAGCGGAAGCGGTTTACCTCAACCGATTCTTCGTCCTCCGGCGGATCGGAGGATTCGGTGGTCTTCTTCTTGCCCGTTTTCTTAGTGGCCTTGGATTTTACACGGCGCCCGAACGGTTTGGTTCGTTTCGAAGGAGCTGTCGGCTGAGAAGTAACAAGGATTAGCGTGTATCAGCAGTATTAAGAGTTTGAAAGGCGTAAGTAGAACTTACCGCGGCGGTTTGTTGGTGGCACAAAATGGAGCCAACCGGTTAGGCTGCAGACGGAGATTGGCTCATCGAGCATCTTCTTGGCGATCTCGGTGACCTCTTGTTCGATTATAGGCAGCTCGTGGCGCCTTTGAGGATCTTTGAGGCTGCGGTGTACTCGTGCATCAATCCGGGCGGCGGCTTAGTAGCAAAACACCCCAAGAGACCCGACAGCGTACAAGATCCACGCCCGGTTAAGCCATTGGCCATTAGAGCCGGAGCTTGATTATTTGCGGTGCGAAGTTCTTCCGTTCAGCGGCGGTTAAGCGGGAAGGCGATGGATGCTGGTTCTTGAGTCGGTGAAGCGGTAACCCGGCAAGGGGTTTTCGTTGGCGAGGCAGTGTTCGGCGATAAAACCAGGTTTGGTTCCATTCCTTTGGATGGCTGTGGTGCTTGGCGTGGGGAAAATCGACTTCCTTCCTCTTACGGATTGAAGCGCCGCCCAACTCCGTGTTAGGACCATCGAAAAAACTCTGTGCGGCGGTTCAAATGGAAAAATCCGGAACAACTCCACAGATGGTTCCTCTTGAAGATAGACTTCGCGAAGACTTGAAAGTTGCATATATTCGACACGAAATTCGGGCCGATGTCACGAGGATGGAGTTGCGGTCGCAAGGCGTCCGGAAAAATTTTGAACGGGTGGGCAGAACCCCGGTCTAAGTGCTGCATAAACACGACTACTTCTCCCTTTCGCGACTCGGGAGAAACTTCGCCTTCGGAACACGCCAATGGAGGACACTTTTGGAGCCAAACCGCCCGGTGGTGACATAGCCGTTGAGCTGCGTTTGATGACTCTGGACCGGACCCGGTTGCAAGCGGAAAATTGAGAGCCATTCCGGAAGATTAAAGCTGCGAGAAAAGGAAGAAAACGGTTCCTTTGTTGAGCGGGTCAGGCGTTACGAATATTGTTAAACCGGCAGTTCGGTGGCGGCTTCCTGTCGGTTTAACTAAGGACTAATGGAGGGTCGGATTAGATATCGAAGTCAAACCGCCCGAGGAGGCAAGTGCTGAAAAAGTTGCTAAGTGTAGACGAAACAGGTTTCCCATGCAAAAGGAAATAATCTAGATCTACGGGGTTCGATAAAAGAAAATTTCTGCGACCTATCTGAGACCTCCTACAGCGCAGGAAGGTTCGGGCATGTTAAAGTGAAAGATCTGAACAAAAGGGAAGGTGCCTAGAGTCGATAAACGGCGAAAGCAGCCGCTTGCATATGAGGAAGCGGGCGGCTGAGCCGTCTGACCATGGCGGAACTGGCATGAAGAGTCGGCATGAGCGCTCACGAGCTATCTGACGAACCGAATTTCAGTGAGATCTAGGGTTTAAAGATAACCTTACGACGGCGGGAACGCGGAGGAGCGCTGAAACTCTGGTCGAGATCCGGTCGATCAGCGGGCCCGGCGAAGCGTCGGTCGAAGGTTGAGGCGACGGCAAGAGCTTCGAAGTCGGTGGTCGCGAGGAAGAAGAAGAGAGGAAGGAGAAGAAGAGAATGACCCGACCGGTCTATTTATAAGGGACGGAGTAATCAATGGGCGAGAATTGAGGAGTCAAAAGCGGCGGAAGGTGCAGCGACCGCCTCGATTCTGGGATAGCCTTAATGAAGGGAATCTTCTTGTTTGGATTTTTGTTCAAAATGGCGTCGGGGTACCACGACACGAAGATCGAAGGATGATGTCACGGCGGTTCAAGCGGATGGCGGTTTACAAGGGAGATCAAGGGTTGCTTGAAGGCGTAGAAGATTGACTGAACGGTTCAAGTCAATCTGGGGCCTAATGTTAGGGATACAACTACGGTGTGAACCGCCCGGAGGGGCGGTTTACCTCGTCGTGATCGAGCCCATAGGGAGGCTGGAGCCCGAAGAATTAAGATCCATACATGTAAACCGCCCTAATCTTGTAACTTGTATTGTAAGGCAAGAAAGGAGAAACCAAACCGGACTCTTGTATGAGCGGATTGGGATTCAATAAGCGGCCAAGGCGTCAACCCGTGTATATAAGGGGCGACCGGTGGCGAGTTAAAGACGAGAGGATTGAGGCTAAGGCAAAGCTATTGCTCCCTAATCGCGAATCATATCAATCACACCACAACCCGGGCGTAGGTTTTACCTTCATCGAAGGGGCGAACGATATAACTCCCGTGTCTTGTGTCCGCATTAACCCCTCTAGGTTAACCCGTACGATGGCCCTGCGACTAAGTCCTTTCATGAGGACATCTGCCGTGACAATTCCACGACACCCTAGATTCTCTTATGGATCTTGTTAATCTTGGGTGTTTGGGCACCCTAGATGGAAGAGTCACCTAGGAGCCACATTCCATTGTGGTGTTGGCAGCCTCCAATTAAGTTGTTTAGATAGCCCCAAACCTGTCTGTTAAGGTTCTAGTTGTCGTATTCAAGGGCACCGCTAGTGGTTTCATGACACCTTGCATCATCCGAGGGTGTGAGGAGAATAGGGTGAGCCATTGTGGTGCTTGAAGAGCATCGTGCATCCACACTTCCAATAGAGATGCACCTCCCCCAAATGAAGGAACTTCGGCAACACATCCTCGTCCCCACTTGCGGTTACTTCTATCCTTTACTTTGTGCAAGCATGTTATATTGTGGTTACTCTTTAGATTGTGCTTATGGTTGTTGATCTTGTCATATAGGTTGTCTACCTAGTTGCATATCTAGATAACCTACTTTATTGTTGAGCCCAAAATTTGCAAAAGAAGTTGAAATTGTTAGTCGCCCACTCACTACCCTTTCAACGATGAAGTGGAGGATGTGTCCAAAGTACATCTTAACCAGTGCGCGACATGCATCAAGAGTCAGTTATCCAACCGATGGCCCTTACCATCGCGCGGGGTTACCTCAGTTATTAAAAATGATTATATTCAAACAAAAGCATTGGGTGTTTAATGACTACACCTTATTTGCCTCCAAGGAATAGATATCCGCTACTGTACTAACCAATTCTCTCTCACTGCTATTTTGGATAGCGTTCTATGTCTTCCTCACTCCTTACCTCCTTTTTGATCGATCTACGGATCCTAGGTACCTGCAGGGCCTTAGATCGAGAGAAAAGACAAGAGGAAATTCTATTGCAATTAGACACACACAAATAATGTCAAATACAAAGTCATTCAATGACCCAGTGGACAAATATGTAGGGTTGCAAGTCCTTGCCACAACCCATTGCTTTACCATATTACTCACACATGGCGAGGATCGCAACATGTACTCATTAAAATGACATAAAGATGAATGATTGGTTGATAACATGTCTTGCAATAGTTACCGGATGTGTAACACCCCTTTAATTAAGCTACAGTAATCTCAGACTAATGATGTCATGTCATCCCTTTTACTAAGCTTAATTCTCACTTCATTGAAGCTAAAGTCAAATTCAAATTCAAATGCAGGTCAAATTACGAAGTCTTCAACCAAGTAAAATGAAAATGTATGTTGGCTTGCAAATAATCACTAAGTACTGTCATGAATTAACCAACGTCTTTTGAAATAATTAAATGCCCTTAACCTCTTAAAAACTGAAACAACAACAACTAATTAGGCCATTTAAAAATAAACAAATGTTTAGGATTTTCCCAATAAATTCCAAAGCTTGTGTGTGGTCTGCTAATATCACCTAGTAATTATGTGCAAGTTTATAGGTTCAACTAAAATCATTTGATACTGGTAATAAATACAAAACAGGGGAGAGATTATAAAATAGAAAAATAGAAATATCCACTGTGCTACTGAGCTTGAGTAGCACAGTGTGCGGCCTAGGTCGCGCCCTACCTCCCTTTTCCAGCTGTCCATGGCGCCCGAGCCTGGACGTCGTTCCCGCCGCGTCCTGCTTATGGTTCATGACGTGTAACATTAATGTTAGTCATGTTTTGCCATGTACAAGATAGCCTGTCTTGCTCGCTTCACCGTTGTAACTATATTTTTGCCCTAGTCATGTGTACTTACAGAAACATTTCAGGATGAAGTGACATCAACACAAAGATCTGAGAGCAGTGCGGCATGGCCGTTACCAAATGATTATGGATTGGAATTGGAATGTGCTGATGTTCTCGAGCATCAACTAGAGGTGGCAAGACAACGTGTATATGATTCTCAACATGTAATCAACACGTTGAGACTGGAGTTGCAGGTATTAGATGCAGGAGTTAAAAAAATGAAACAAGACACTGAGGTAACCACAAAGGAATTGGAGATTTTCTAGACTGAAATTTGTGTTATCTGAATCCGGCCAATCCTATTTTTCAAAGAGATTATAGTTCCAATGGTAAGTTCTGTTGATGCACGTCCATGATGTATGAGCTTTAGTTTCCCAGTGTATGTGATTGTTGTTTTGTATGCTTTACTATCACCGGTGTCGAACTATAATGCCTAGTGGATATAATCTGCTGTAATTTCTTTATTGTATAGTGTAGGATTATTCTTCGTTTCTATGCCTTAGTCTCTTTATTGTATAGTGTAGGCTTTTTAGAGGCGATAGTATAGAGTAGGATAATTCTTTGTATATGCTATATCGTTGAAACGGGGGCCAACATGCCCAAACATTACCTAGACGTCATCCAAATGAACAAACATGTGTAGTCAAAGCGGGCCTTAATTGGGCTGGTCAAGTAATATTAGTGGATCCCAATCGATTTGGCCCACTGTAACAACGACTCTTAGTAGGCCGTTAACAGGGCAAAAGCTCGATAGGGCCGTATAAATGGAAATGGCCCGCGGGCCTCTAGCAGGCCAAAATAAATGTCCATTTTGTGTCGGCCCTTTTACTTGACGGGCCAGTAAGAGGCTGAAATTGCTTCGGGCCAAAAGAGGCCCAATTTACAAACTAGGCTTTTAGCAGGCCTAAAGTCGCGTCCGGCTGAAATTGTGCCTAGGGTAACATGGGCTGCTAATGGACCCAAAATCAGGTGGCACCGTCAAAGGCCCAACTGTTGTGCGGGCCGTTAACGGGCAGAAAGACAAAACGAGATAGAAGTTGGCCCATGTACAGAATGGGCCGAGAAAAGGCCGAAAGTCACAACGGGATAGAAGTTGGCCCAACCACAAAATGGGCTGAGAAAAGGCCGAAAGACGTACCGGCGGCATATTGGTCCATATCTATAATGTGCTGCTAACAGGACAAAAGAAGGTCAAGCCGTAATTGAGCCCAAAGACGTAGCAGGCCCTTAACGAGCTGGAACTGACTATGGATTGGAAATGTCAAATCTAAAATGGGCCTTTGATGGGCCGATTCTATGTAAGTTGCATGGGCCGTGGTTGTGAATGGGCCTGATGCAAGTAGGCCACTAATGGGCCGGCCCACTTATTTTGACAAGCCTGACCCTTTAACCTAAACGGGCCACTGTTGGGCCGTGCCACCTGTTGACGTATCATAGGCGACTGCTGTTCATTGGACGGCTGACACCTTTCACGGTGTGGAGCTGACACGTGGTTCCATTTTTCAATGAGAACTTTACACGTGGAAAATCTCCATTGGTCTGTGCTGCTAGCGGGTTATCGGATCAAAAACTGGACCTGGTAGCTTAACGACGACCCGTTACTGTTGGGAAACGTTGCATGGAAAACAAAAAAAAATCTACGCACACACAGTGATCTATCCATGGAGATGCATAGAAACGAGGGGGAGAGTGTGTCTACGTACCCTTATAGACCGTAAGTGGAAGCGTTTCTCAACGTGGTTGATCTAGTCGAACTTCTTCGCGCTTCAACCGACCAAGTACCGAACGCACGACACCTCCGCGTTCTGCACACGTTCAGCTCGGTGACGTCCCTTCAGCAAGACATCGAGGTAGTAGATGAGTTCCGTTAGCACGACGGCGTGGTGACAGTGATGGTGAAGTGATCCTCGCAGGGCTTCGCCTAAGCACTACGAAAATATGACTGGGGGCGTAAAGGGTGGAGGGGGGCGCCGCAGATGGCTAAACAATTGTCTGGGGTGTGCTAGGCGCGCCCCCACATATATATAGGTGTGAGGGGGGAGGGGAGAGGCCAGGAGGTGCACCAAGTAGGACTGAATCCTACTTGGGCTCCTCCCAAGCCGCGCGCCCCCTGCCATATATATCAGAGGGGGAAGGAAAGGGGGAAGGAAAGGGGGAAGGAAGGGGAAATCCTATTCCCTTTCTTTCCTTTCCTCCTTTCCCTTTGCTTATCCTCCTTGGCCGACCCATATGGGGGCGCACCAGCCCCTTGTGGCTGGTGTGTTTCCCCTCTTGGCCCATAAGGCCCATATCTTTTGCCAGGGGTGCCCGGAACCCCTTCCGGTGATCTGATATGTACCCGGTACCCTCCGGAACACTTCCGGTGTCCGAATACCATCATACTATATATCAATATTTACCTCTCGACCATTTCAAGACTCCTCGTCATGACTGTGATCTCATCTGGGACTCCGAACAACATTCAGTCACCAAATCACATTACTCATATAATACTATATCGTCATCGAACATTAAGCGTGCAGACTCTACGGATTCAAGAACTATGTAGGCATGACTGAGACACCTCTCCGGTCAATTACCAATAGCAGAACTTAGATGCTCATATTGTCTCCTACATATTCTTCGAAGATCCTTATCGGTCGAACCGTTATGACAACATACATATTTCCCTTTGTCCATCGGTATGTTACTTGCCCGAGATACGATCGTCGGTATCTTCATACCTTGTTCAATCTCGTTACTGGCAAGTCTCTTTACTCGTTCTATAATACATTACCTCGTGACTAACTCCTTAGTAATTTGCTTGCAAGCTTATGATGTGTATTACCGAGAGGGCCCAGTGATACCTCTCCGATACTTTGAGTGACAAATCCTAATCTCGATCTATGCCAACTCAACAAACACCTTCGGAGATACCTATAGAGCATCTTTATAATCACCCAGTTACGTTTTGACGTTTGATAGCACACAAGGCATTCCTCTGGTATCCGGGAGTTGCATAATCTCATAGTCGAATGAATATGTATTTGACATGAAGAAAGGAATAGCAAAAAACTGAACGATCATTATGCTAAGCTAACGGATGGGTCTTGTCCATCACATCATTCTCCTAATGATGTGATGCCGTTATCAAATGACAAAACATGTCCATGTTTAGGAAACGTTAACCGTCTTTGATCAACGAGCTAGTATAGTAGAGGCATACTAGGGACACAGTTTTTGTTTATGTATTCACACATGTATTTAAGTTTCCGATCAATACAATTCTAGCATGAATAATAAAGCTTTATCATGAATAAGGAAATATAAAATAACAACTTTATTATTGCCTCTAGGGCATATTTCCTTCAGTCTCCCACTTGCACTAGAGTCAATAATCTAGTTCACGTCGCCATGTGATTAACACCAATAGTTCACATCGTCATGTGATTAACACCCATAGTTCACATCATCATGTGACCAACACCCAAAGGGTTTACTAGAGTTAATAATCTAGTTCACATCACCACGTGAATAAATCCAAAGAGTACTAAGGTGTGATCATGTTTTGTTTGTGAGAGAAGTTTTGTCAACGGGTCTGGCACATTCAAATCCTTACGCATTTTGCAAATTTTTGTGTCTACAATGCTCTGCATGAAGCTACTCTAGCTAATTTCTCCCAATTCCAACATGTATCCAGATCGAGACTCAGAGTCATCCGGATCGGTGTAAAAGCTTGCATCGACGTAACTCTTTACGATGAAATCTTTATCACCTCCATAACCGAGAAACATTTCCTTAGTCCTCTTTAGGTACCTAAGGATAATTTTGGTTGTTGTCTAGTGATCTACTCCTGGATCACTGTTGTACCCCCTTGCCAAACTCATGGAAAGGCACACAACATGTCTTGTACATAACATGTCATACTTTATAGAACCTATGACTGAGGCATAGGGAATGACTTTCATTCTCTCTATATATTTTTTCATGGTCGGGTTTTGAGTCTTACTCAACTTCACACCTTCTAACACTGGCAAGAACCCTTTCTTTGACTGGTCCATTTTGAACTTCTTCAAAAATTTATCAAGGTATGTGCTTTGTGAATGTCCTATCAAGCGTCTTGATCTATCTCTATAGATCTTTATGCCCAATATATAAGCAGCTTCACCGAGTTCTTTCATTGAAAAACTCTTATTCAAGTATCCTTTTATGCTATGCAGAAATTCTATATCATTTCCGATCAACAATATGTCATCCACATATAATATCAGAAATGCTACAGAGCTCCCACTCACTTTCTTATAAATACAGGCTTCACCATAAGTCTGTATAAAACCATATACTTTGATCACCTCATCAATGCGTATGTTGCAACTCCGAGATGCTTGCACCAATCCATAGATGGATCGCTGGAGCTTGCACAGTTTGTTAGCACCTTTAGCATCGACAAAACCTTCTGGTTGCATCATATACAACTCTTCTTTAAGACATCCATTAAGGAATGCAGTTTTGACGTCCATTTGCCAGATTTCATAATCATAAAATGCAGCAATTGCTAACATGATTGGGACGGACATAAGCATCTCTAAGGGTGAGAAAGTATAATCGTAGTCAACCCCTTGAACTTGTCGAAAACCTTTTGCGACAAGTCGATATTTTTAGACAGTAACATTACCATCAGCGTCAGACTTCTTCTTGAAGATCCATTTATTCTCTATGGCTTGCCGATCATCGGGCAAGTCCACCAAAGTCCACACTTTGTTCTCATACATGGATCCTATCTCAGATTTCATGGCCTCAAGCCATCTGTCGAAATCTGGGCTCATCATAGCTTCTTCATAGTTCGTAGGTTCGCCTTGGTCTAATAACATGACTTCCAAAACATGATTACCGTACCACTCTATTGCGGGCCGTGCTCTGGTTGACCTATGAGGTTTAGTAGCAACTTGATTCGAAATTTCATGATTATTATCATTTGCTTCCTCTCTAGTTGGTGTAGGCATCACGGGAACGGATTTCTCTGATGTGCTACCTTCCAATTCGAGAGAAGGTACGATTACCTCATCAATTTCTACTTTCCTCCCACTCACTTCTTTAGAGAGAAACTCCTTCTCTAGAAAGGTTCCATTCTTGGCAACAAAGATCTTGCCTTCAGATCTGTATTAGAAGCTGTACCCAATTGTTTACTTAGGGTATCTATGCAGACGCACTTCTCCTATTTGGGTTTGAGCTTATCAGACTGAAGCCTTTTGACATAAGTGTCGCAACCCCAAACTTTAAGAAACGATAGCTTAGGTTTCTTGCCAAACCATAGTTCATACGGTGTTGTCTCAGAGGATTTAGAAGGTTCCATATTTAACGTGAATGCAGCTGTCTCTAATGCATAACCCCAAAACGATAGTCTTAAATCGGTAAGAGACATCATAGAACGCACCATATCCAATAAAGTACGGTTACGACATTCGGACACACCATTACGCTATGGTGTTCCAAGTGGCGTGAGTTGTGAAACAATTCCAAATTGTTTTAAATGAAGCTCAAACTCGTAACTCAAATATTCGCCTCCGTGATCAGGTCGTAGAAACTTTATTTTCTTGTTACGATGATTCTCCACTTCACTCTGAAATTCTTTAAACTTTTCAAATGTTTTATACTTGTGTTTCATCAAGTAGGTATACCCATACCTACTCAAACCATCTGTGAAGGTCAGAAATAACGATACCCGCCGCGTGCTTCAACACTCATCGGATCGCATACATCGGTATCCATTATTTCCAATAAGTCGTTAGCTTGCTCCGTTGTTCCATAGAACGGAGTTTTAGTCATCTTGCCCATGAGCCATGGTTCGCAAGCATCATATGATTCATAATCAAGTGATTCCAAAAGTCCATCCGGATGGAGTTTCTTCATGCGCTTTACACCAATATGACCTAAAAGGTAGTGCCACAAATAGGTTGCACTATCATTATCAACTTTACATCTTTTGGCATCAATATTGTGAATATGTGTATCACTATGATCGAGATTCAATAAACCATTCACATTGGGTGCATCACCATAGAAGGTTTTATTTATGTAAACATAACAACAATTATTCTCTAACTTAAATGAATAACGGTATTGCAATAAACATGATCTAATCATATTCATGCTCAACGCAAACACAAAATAACATTTATTTAGGTTCAACACTAATCCCGAAGGTAGAGGGAGTGTGCGATGGTGATCGTATCAACCTTGGAATCACTTCCAACACACATCGTCACTTCTCCCTTAACTAGTCTCTATTCATTCTTCAACACCTGTTTCGAGTTACTAATCTTAGCAACTGAACCGGTATCAAATACCCAAGGGTTACTACGAACACTAGTAAGGTACACATCAATAACATGTATATCAAATATACCTTTGTTCACTTTGCCATCCTTCTTATCCGTCGAGTATTTGGGGCAGTTCCACTTCGAGTAACCATTTCCTTTGCAGTATAAGCACTCAGTTTCAGGCTTGGGTCCAGCTTTGGGCTTCTTCCCGGGAGTGGCAACTTACTTGCCATTCTTCTTGAAGTTCCCTTTCTTTCCCTTGCCCTTTTTCTTGAAACTAGTGGTCTTGTTTCACCATCAACACTTGATCCTCTTATTTGATTTCTACCTTCGCCGATTACAACATCGCGAAGAGCTCGAGAATTGTTTTCGCCATCCCTTATAGTTCATCACGAAGTTCTAGTAGCTTGGTAATAGTGACTAGGGAACTCTGTCAATCACTATCTTGTCTGGAAGATTAACTCCCACTTGATTCAAGCGATTGTAGTACCTAGACATTCTGAGTACATGCTCACTGGCTGAGCTATTCTCCTCCATCTTGTAGGCAAAGTACTTGTCAGAGGTCTCATACCTCTTAACACCGGTATAAGTGTGAAATACTAATTTCAGCTCTTGGAACATCTCATATGCTCCATGGCGTTCAAAACGTTTTTGAAGTCCCGGTTCTAAGCCGTAAAGCATGGCGCACTAAACTATCAAGTATTCATCATATCGAGCTTGCAAAATGTTCATAACTTCTGCATCTGGTCCTGCAACAGGTTTGTCACCTAGTGGTGCATCAAGGACATAATTCTTCTGTGCAGCAATGAGGATAATCCTCAGATCACGGACCCAGTCCGCATCATTGCTACTATCATCTTTCAAATTAGTTTTCTCTCGGAACATATCAAAAATATATAGGATCTATATCGCGAGCTATTGATCTACAACATAGATATTCAAAACTATCAAGACTAAGTTCATGATAAATTAAGTTCAATTAATCAAATTAGTAATGAACTCCCACTTAAATAAACATCCCTCAAGTGATACATGATCCAAATCAACTAACCCATGTCCGATCATCACATGAGATGGGATAGTCATCAATGGTAAACATCTCTATGTTGATCATATCTACTATATGACTCATGTTTGACCTTTCGGTCTCAAATGTTTCGAGACCATGTCTGTACATGCTAGGCTCGTCAAGTTTAACCCAAGTATTCTGCATGTACAAAACTGTCTTACACCCGTTGTATGGACGTAGAGTCTATCACACCCGATCATCACGTGGTGTCTCGAAACGGCGAACTATAGCAATGGTACATACTCAGCGAGAACACCTTTATCTTGAAATTAAGTGAAGGGATCATCTTATAATGCTACCGCCGTTCTAAGCAAAATAAGATGCATAAAAGATAAACATCACATGCAATCAAAATATGTGACATGATATGGTCATCATCTTGTGCTTTTGATCTCCATCTCCAAAGCATCATCATGATCTCCATCGTCACCGGCTTGACACCTTGATCTCCATCGTAGCGTCGTTGCATCGAGGTCGTCACCCGCATCATTGCTACTATCATCTTTCAAATTAGTTTTCTCTCGGAACATATCAAAAATATATAGGATCTATATCGCGAGCTATTGATCTACAACATAGATATTCAAAACTATCAAGACTAAGTTCATGATAAATTAAGTTCAATTAATCAAATTAGCAATGAACTCCCACTTAAATAAACATCCCTCAAGTGATACATGATCCGAATCAACTAACCCATGTCCGATCATCACATGAGATGGGATAGTCATCAATGGTAAACATCTCTATGTTGATCATATCTACTATATGACTCATGTTTGACCTTTCGGTCTCAAATGTTTCGAGACCATGTCTGTACATGCTAGGCTCGTCAAGTTTAACCCAAGTATTCTGCATGTACAAAACTGTCTTACACCCGTTGTATGAACGTAGAGTCTATCACACCCGATCATCACGTGGTGTCTCGAAACAGCGAACTATAGCAATGGTACATACTCAGCGAGAACACCTTTATCTTGAAATTAAGTGAAGGGATCATCTTATAATGCTACCGCCGTTCTAAGCAAAATAAGATGCATAAAAGATAAACATCACATGCAATCAAAATATGTGACATGATATGGTCATCATCTTGTGCTTTTGATCTCCATCTCCAAAGCATCATCATGATCTCCATCGTCACCGGTTTGACACCTTTATCTCCATCGTAGCGTCGTTGCATCGAGGTCGTCACGCCAACTATTGCTTCTACAACTATCGGTAACGCATAGTGATAAAGTAAAGCAGTTACAGGTTGCTTGCACTTCATACAATAAAGAGACAACCCCAAGGCTCCTGCCGGTTGTCGATATTACAAAATATGATCATCTCATACCTCAACATATATCACATCATATCTTGACCATATCACATCACAAGATGCCCTACAAAAACAAGTTAGACGTCCTCTACTTTGTTATCGCAAGTTTTACGTGGCTGCTACGGGATTCTAGCAAGAACCATTCTTACCTACGCAAAAACCACAACGGTGTCTCATCAAGTTTACTATTTCAACCTTCTTCAAGGACCGGCCGTAGTCAAATTCGATTCAACTAAAGTAGGAGAAAGAGACACCCGCCAGCCACCTTTATGCAAAACTAGTTGCATGTCTGTCGGTGGAACCGGTCTCATGTGTGTGGACATGTAAGGTTGGTCCGGGCCGCTTCATCCCACAATACCACCGAATCAAAATAAGACGTTGGTGCTAAGTAGTATGACTATCACCGCCCACAACTCTTTGTGTTCTACTCGTGCATATCATCTACGCATAGACCTGGTTCGGATGCCACTATTGGGAAACATTGCATGGAAAAGAAAAAACATTCTATGCACATGCAATGATTTCTCCATGGAGATGCATAGCAACACGGGGGAGAGTGTGTCTACGTACCCTCGTAGACCGTAAGTGGAAGCGTTTCTCAATGCGGTTGATGTAGTCGAACTTCTTCGCGCTTCAACAGACCAAGTACCGAACGCACGGCACCTCCGCGTTCTGCACACGTTCAGCTCGGTGGCGTCCCTCTCCTTCTTGATCTAGCAAGACGTCGAGGTAGTAGATGAGTTCAGTTAGCACGACGGCATGGTGACGGTGATGGTGAAGTGATCCTCGCAGGGCTTCGCCTAAGCACTACAAAAATATGACAGGGGGTGTAAACGGTGGAGGGGGGCGCCGCACACGGCTAAACAATTTGTCTGGGGTGTGCTAGGCGCCCCCCACATATATATTGGTGGGAGGGGGAGGGGAGAGGCCAGGAGGCGCCCCAAGTAGGACCGAATCCTACTTGGGCTCCTCCCAAGCCGCGTGCCCCCCTGCCATATATATCGGAGGGGGAAGGAAAGAGGGGGAAGGGGGAATCCTATTCCCTTTCTTTCCTTTCCTCCTTCCCCTTTCCTTCTCCACCTTGGTCGTCCCATATGGGGGACGAACCAGCCCCTTGTGGGTGGTGTGTTTCCCCTCTTGGCCCATAAGGCCCATATCTTTTGCCCGGGGTGCCCGGAGCCCCTTCCGGTGATCCGATATGCACCTGGTACCCTCTGGAACACTTCCGGTGTCCGAATACCATCGTCCTATATATCAATCTTTACCTCTAGACCATTTCGAGACTCCTCTTCATGTCCTAGATCTCATTCGGGACTCCGAACAACATTCGGTCACCAAATCACATAACTCATATAATACTATATCGTCATCGAACGTTAAGCGTGCGGACCCTACGAGTTCGAGAACTATGTAGACATGACCGGGACACCTCTTCGGTCAATAACCAATAGCGGAACCTATCTGCCCATATTGGCTCCTACATATTCTACAAAGATCTTTATCGGTCGAACTGTTATGACAACATACGTAATTCCCTTTGTCCATCGGTATGTTACTTTCCCGAGATTCGATCGTCGGTATCTTCATACCTAGTTCAATCTCGTTATTGTCTAGTCTCTTTACTCGTTCTGTAATACGTCACCTCATAACTAACTCCTTGGTCGTTTGCTTGCAAGCTTATGATGTGTATTACCTAGAGGGCCCAGATATACCTCTCCGATACTTGGAGTGACAAATCCTAATCTCGATCTATGCCAACTCAACAAACACTTTTGGAGATACCTGTAGAGCATCTTTATAATCACCCAGTTACGTTGTGACATTTGATAGCACACAAGGCATTCCTCCGGTATCCGGGAGTTGCATAATCTCATAGTCGATGCTCTAATAATGATGATCATCACACTTTTATTTACTTACAACTCAAGAATTGCAACTCGATACTAGAACAATTATATGACTCTATATGAATGCCTCCGGCGGTGTACCGGGATGTGCAATGACTCAAGAGTGACATGTATAAAAAATATGAATGGTGGATTTGCCACAAATACGATGTCGACTACATGATCATGCAAAGCAATATGACAATCATGAAACGTGTCATAATAAACGGAACGGTGGAAGTTGCATGGCAATATATCTCGGAAGCAATATGACAATGATGAAACGTGTCACAATAAACGGAATGGTGGAAGTTGCATGGCAATATATCTCTGAATGGCTATGGAAATGCCATAATAGGTAGGTATGGTGGCTGTTTTGAGGAAGGTATATGGTGGGTGTAATGCACCGGCGAAAGTTGCACGGTTCTAGAGAGGCTAGCAATGGTGGAAGGGTGAGAGTGTGTATAATCCATGGACTCAACATTAGTCATAAATAACCCACCTACTTATTGCAAAAAATTATTAGTCATCGAAACTAAGTACTACACGCATGCTCCTAGGGGGATGGATTGGTAGGAAAAGACCATCGCTCGTCCCCGACCGCCACTCATAAGGAAGACAATCAATAAATAAATCATGCTCCGACTTCATCACATAACGGTTCACCATACGTGCATGCTATGGGAATCACTAACTTTAACACAAGTATTTCTACCAATCCACAATTACTCACTAGCATGACACTAATATCACCATCTTTATATCTCAAAACAATCATAAGGAATCAAACTTCTCATAGTATTCAATGCACTTAATATGAAAGTTTTTACTATATCGCTCTTGGATGCCCATCATATTACACTACCGGAATCAGCAGATTTGCCGTCTGCCGACTCTTTGCCGTCTGCTAGCGGACGGCAAAGAAAGGCTTTGCCATCAGCCACCAGAAAACGGACGGCAAAGAGGCAGCAGACGGCAACGAAAGGCTTTGCTGTCAGCCTATCTTTGCCGTCAGCTAGCATACGACAAAGCAGCTTTGCCGTCTGCTAGCTGACGACAAAGAGGGTGGGTGGAGGCCTCCGAAAACGACCTAACGGTCGTTTTCTTTGCCGTCTGCTGGCAGATGGCAACAATTCTTTGTCGTCCGCCAGGGGACGGCAAAGCAAACGGCAGTTTATCAGGCGTTTCCCCCCGGCCCCACCCCACTAGGTACGCTCTTTGTCGTCCGCTAGCGGACGGCAAAGAGCTGACCTACTAGCAAAAAAGGGGCCGCACCCGCGCCCCCACCCCTCTCTCTAGATCTCCTTCACCACCCGCGCCGCCGCCCTCGACCGCTGCTTCGCCCGCCACCTCGCCTCGGCCGCCATCCCGCCGCTCCATCGCCCGCCGCCACGCTGTTCCCCCATCGCCCGCCACCACCCCGCCGCCCCATCCCATCACCCGGCGCCCGACCCACCCCCGCCGCCTCCTCCACCACCACCGAGCCAAGGATTTTTTTCTACTGTTATTTGTGTTTAGATTTAGGTTAGAGTGGTAGGGTTAGGTTACTGCCAGATTTAGGTTTAGATAATTAGAAAAAGAAAAAAATTGAAAAAAAGAAGAATAAGTAGAAGAAGAGGAAAAAGGGAAAAAGGAAGAGGGTTGCCGAGGGGATAGATGGTGGAGCCAGTGGGTCCCGCCGATCCCGACGCCCATGCCGAGAACCCCCCGGTCCGAGTGCTAACCCGTCGACCGTGCGTCGCTATACCTAAGGGCGCCCGAGGACGAGCGGGTTAGGGGGTTCCTCAGTGTCGATGGAACCCTAAATAACAAGTATCCTTGGTGCGAGATACATGTGGCCGTCGATGTCGAGCACTACATCTAGGGCTGGGCGTTCGGTTCCCCCGAACCGATCGGTTCGGTGCTTCGGTCTATTTGAAATTTCGGTTCTGTGGAAATGCTGACCGATCGGTCAACAGAAAATTAGCTAACCAAAGATTGCCAGCACAGAAATTTCGGTTCGGTCGTCGGTTTTACCGAACAACACTGAGATATACTATTTAACAATAGTCTGAATCGTTGCATTTATTCTGACTGTACAGTACCCGTACTAGTAGCAGCACTTTATTCTGATGTACATTGGTTGTAGCTCTTTGTACTAGCTAAAGGCTAGACTCCCTGGTAAACTGAGCGGTGGTGGGCTGGTGGCTGACACAAGTGGGGAAAGTACTTCTCTTTTACCCAAACTTTTACTCTGTAAAATTAGCAACGGCGGCTCGTTGGGTCAGCCACTCCACTTCCCGATGCCGCTGTGGGACTCGAGCACTGATAGAAAATAGATAAGTCCATGTTCACATGAAAGAGTAGCAACGATTCTTAAAAAAGAAAGAGTAGCAATGGGCATGCAGGTCAGACCTATGTGGTTACTCAGTTTTCGTTCTGTTCGGGTAGCAGAGGGACACACCCGAATTCACCGGACTAGGTTCGGTTTTCAACGAATGCAAACCGAATGTGCTACCGAAGTTTCCAGTTTCGGTGAATTTGGCTTCGGTGCCGGTTAATTCGGTTCGATACATCGGTTTTTGGGTTATATGCCCAGCCCTAACTACACCCACGTCCCACAAGTGACGCCGACGTCCGGCGTCCCAAAGCAACTGTTCTCGGCGTTGATGGCGGTCGAACACCCTAAATTCGCCAAGTTGTTCGACCGTCATCGGGCACGAGAACTATTGTTGCGGGACGCCGGGCGCCGGGTTCACTTGTGGGATGTGGATTTAGTGTTCAATGCCGACCGCCTCATGTAACTTGCACCAATGGTAGTTGCTATTTAGTTTACCCGGGGACGAGCGGGTTAGGGGGTTCCTCGGTGTCGATGGTACCCTAAATAGCATGTATCGTCAGTGCGAGGTACATGTGGCCGTCGGTGTCGAATACTACATCCACATCCCACAAGTGACACGGGTCTCAAGGTCCAAGCAACAGTTCTCGGCGTCGATGGCGGTCGAACACCATTGCGAATTTGTTTGGCAGCCTCAGAGATGATGATTTAAACCTAAGTTTTGAAACTTTAAACACCCAAACTAACTCAAGTCGGTTTGGTTGTTTGAAATTTCAAAGCTTGGCTTTAATCCTCATCGCAGAGGCTACCAGACAAATTCGCCAAGGTGTTCGACCGTCATCGGCCACCAGAACTATTGTTGCGGGACGCCGGGCACCGGCTTCACTTGTGGGATGTGGATCTAGTGTTCAACGCCGACCGCTTCATGTAACTTGCACCGATGGTAGTTGCTATTTAGTTTACCCGGGGACGAGCGGGTTAGGGGGTCACTATGTTACTCATCTTTCGATTTAAATGTGCAGTTATTTCGTCGTTGTGAGGGTCTAGTGTTCGACGAGCTCCGCCACTACGTTTGTTAGTGAGCACAAATGACATCTCCTCCTCCCCCCTTCATTTGCTATGTTTCGGTCTTCGTTCCGATGAAACTTGCTAGCTATAGGTGTCAATCATCAGTATGAGTAACCACTATGCGTCTCCCGTTCGAAAGGGTTACATCTATAAATATGCATGCATTTGCATATTTATAATCGCGATTCTTTTGAATTGTCCAACGTTATCCATGGATAGCCCGACTATGTGTAGATTGGGTTCGTTTTCCCATATGCTCTGCTCCGGATCCGATGCAGAATTTCGTCAGTGCCTCCCTATTGTTCTCCGGGTACACATCCTCTTTGCTTATTGCCAAGGCGTGTATCGGAGAACAGCGGAAGTGCTGCTGCAAATTTTATGTCGATCCGAGCGCGGTAGCATGGGAAAACGAACCCAATCTATACATACTCGGGTGGGATTAGGACATATCTTTACCTATTAGCGTGTAGGTTGCATGGACATAATAAAACTGACAAACTCCATTAACTGATGGATATGGTTTGCTTAATTATGTATATATTTCTTGTGTGTCCAGTAGGAAGTCAATATGAGTGATCGTGCGTGGATGTACACCGGTTTCACTAGTCAGAAAGTTTGGACCGAGGAATGGTTAACAAAAACCAAGGGGTTTGTTAGAGCCGCATTTGCAAATGGCCATGAATTTAGCTGGTGCCCCTATGCCCGGTGTGACAACTATAAAAAGAGGGAGTAGCTTGAAATGAGTAAAGACCTGCAGAAGTTTGGTTTTACGTCTGATTACACGGTCTGTACATTACATGGTGAGTCTGCCCAACGTGCCAGAGCCGAGGTGGTTCGTCGTCGCACCGACGAGCATGGTACCGAGACCGCAGACATGGTGCAAGACTTTGACGATGCTTGGGACTCCGACGAGGAGATGGAGGAATCTGCAAAGGCCTTCACTGAAATGTTGGAGTCCTCAAAACGTCCTCTCGACGAGCACACTGAGCTTTGTCAGCTGGATGCCATCTCTGGCTTTGAAGGCTCAATTCAACTTGGGCAGAGAATGCTACGGCGCGATGATGACAGTATTCGGACGATTTGTACCCAAAGGCCATGTGCTACCTCCAAACCTGTACCAGTCAGACAAAATCCTCCGTGCTCTTAAGATGCCCTATGAGAAGATACATGCACAGTGAGAAAGGATGTGTCTTATTTAGGCTTCGATATGAGGACTTGAACTATTGTCCCATTTGAAATTCTTCCGGTATGTTGTGGTAGACAACGGTATGGGTGAGAAGACGCAGACCAAAATACCGTTAATGTTCTTGGTATATGCCAATCGTACCAAGACTTCAACGTCTTTTCATGGTCGAAGAGCGGCCAGACAGATGACATGGCACAAAACGGGCAAAGGAACCGAACTAGATGCAGATGGGAATGTGATGATGGTGCACACATCGGATGGTGAAGCGTGGAAGCGCTTCGATGCATTACATAAGGAAAAAAACGGCAGATCCAAGGCATCCTCGAGTCGCCGTCAGCACAGATGGGTTTAGTGTGTTTGGTCAGATGGCAGCCCATTACAGCTGTTGGCCCGTGTTTGTCATTCCACTCAATCTCCCCGGGCAGATTATGCAAAGAAAGAACATTTTCCTTACGTTGATAATTCCAGGGCTCAACTATCCAGGGAAGAATATGAATGTGTACATGCAGCCGCTTAAGGACGAATTGCAAAAAGCTTGGGATAATGGGTTCAAGAAATACGACGCCTTTAGCAAAGAGAACTTCATAATGCGTGCCTGGTACATGTACTCGAAGCATGACTTGCCGGCGTATCGCTATTAGCTTGGCTGGTGTGTGCATGGAAGGTTCCGTGCCCCACATGCAATGGAGCTCTTGAGTTTCGTTGGCTGACAGTAGGGCACAAGTATAGTTGCTTCGACTTGCATAGACCGTTTCTACTTCCTGGCCATAAGTTCAGGAAAGACAGGAAGAACTTCATCAAAGGTAGAGTTGTCAAACACTCTGCACCACCTGTGTTGACAGGCCAACATACCCTAGATCAGTTAAACGCTCTCGAGCCAGATCTAGAGCATCCAGGGTATTTCAAGGGGTATAGTAAGGAACACGCCTAGACTCACAAGACATGCTTCTAGGATCTGCCTTACTTCAACGACCTCCTTTGCCCACACAACATCGACGTGATGCACACTAAAAAGAATATCACCGAAGCCATTTTTGGTAGATTGTTCGGCATAGAGGGGAAATCAAAGGATAATACTAAGGCTAGAGTCGATCAAGAGGAGCTATGTGATAGACCGTTATAAAACATGAAAGAACCGAAAGGAAAGGGGAACTGGACGAAGCGAAAGGCATGGTTCAATCTTGGAAGGCCAGCTATGAAGGAAATTATTTTGTGGGTGAAAATGCAGTTGATGTTCCCCGATGGGTATGCAGCAAATCTAAAGAGGGGAGCGAGTCTTCAAAAATTGAAAATATTTGGTCTAAAAAGTCATGATTGGCACATATGGATTGAGCGGATAATGCCGGTGATGTTGCGTGGCTTCATCCCTGAGGATGAATGGCTAGTACTGGCAGAGCTGAGCTATTTCTTCCATGTTATTTGTGCGAAAGAACTTTTGCCTGGCCTCATAGAAGAAAAGGAACAGTTGGCGCCGGAGTTGATCTGCAAGTTAGAGATGATCTTTCCGCCAAGCTTCTTTAATCGAATGCAACACTTGATTTTACATCTCCCGACCGAGGCACGATTGGGGGGGCATGCAAAATCTTTTGTGCTACTCAACAAAGAGGATGAAGAAGACGTTTCGAGCAAAATGTAAAAATAAACGTAGAATAGAAGCATCGATGGCGGAGGCATTCATCATTGAGGAGGCGGCAAACTTCGTGACAGCACACTACGAAGCCAAAAATCGTCATTTGCATAATCCGAAGCCTCGGTACAATGCTGACGAGCCAAAAAAGGGTGGATCCAACCTCAGCCTATTCAAATGGAATCTCGCACCAGCCAGCGGTTGGATACCAGTACCGTTGGATGTTGAAGAATGGCGGACCATTTCGCTGTATCTCTTCAACAACCTAACAGAAGTGCGGCCGTACATCGAGTAAGACCTCGGTACATTGTTTCGCAACTTCTAATTCCTTTGAACTTCTCTTATTCCTGGATATTTGATGCAGTCGATACATCACCATATTCTCGTATGGAGCGGTGATCCAAAAGGATTCCATCGAAGAGTATGAGCTTCTGGCAAAGCAAGGAGCCGAATATCCCGGTTTCATCTCTTGGTTAAAAAAAACGGTAATTTCCATTATACCCTTTCATTTCTTTGGCTAATTTGTGACTAATGCAACAATCCTTTCGTATTAAACTTGTAGGCTAATTGAGAGATTATGGATGCCGAATTGAGACAAGTAGCTAATGGTTTTGACTATAAGGTCCGTTCATTTGACAAATACGACATCAACATGTATTGCTTTCGTACCTATGGCAAAGAGCTATCTATGGCCGATCGAAAGTCTACAAATTGTTGTGTCTCTGCCATCGGCGAAGGAGGCATCGAGTATTATGGAAGAGTTGAAGCATTTTATGAACTTCAATTCTATGGTGAAAACCCACCAAACATCATAGTCTTCAGATGTTATTGGTTCCAGCTGAGGGAAACTAGAAGGACTCATGAACATATGGGGCTAGTCAAAATCAAAGAAAGCACCCATTTGGATGTTCCCGATGTCTATATTATGGCTCAATAGGCAACCCAAGTTTTCTATCTACCGTGGGCCTGTCAAAGTGATCCAAATCTCAGTGGTTGGGATGTCGTTTATGAAGTGCCTCCACGTGTTAGACCACCTCCCCCCAATGAAGAGGATTATGAACCTCACATTAACCAAGACACATATGAAGAAGGAGAATTCTTCCAAGAAACACATCTTTCCAAAAAATGTTTCAATAACCACTCTACTCCACCCCAGAACATTGAAGTAGACAATGATATAGTGAATCCGACTTCACCCCTGGGCCGGAACAAGAAGAGCCGGAAGAAGAAGAAGTTACTGCTGCAGATGACCTGTCAATGCTTGAACGATTACATAAAGGTGGCCTTCCACATGATGATGCATTTATTAATGATGATGATGAGCACGTCATTACCGATAGTGAAGATGATGATGCATTTATTAATGATGATGATGAGCACATCATTACCGAGTGATTATTAGGTATTCAAATTTTTATGGTGTACTTGATTTATATAGTTATTTGTATGATCTATATAGTTGGTATGCATAATTTTCTTACTTTGTATGATTGTTTCTTATACATAGTGCCATGGTCTTGATGTCCGTTCCCGTCGGCCCTCGCCCACTTTATGATTCGGATGTGGTAAATTCTCTTTCATAACTATTTGTTGCATTTCGCATTTATGACAATTATGCCATCAAGTTGACATAGAGATATTTTAAGCTAGGAGGTATGTGAACCGAAATTTGAAACTGACCCTCTTGTCGAGAAGTCAAATTTAGTTGAAAAATAAAATGAATATTTGAAAGAAAAAATTAAAAGAATTGAAGAAGAGAAGATGACATTGGAGTTGTATGTTGCCGATGTCATCGATGATCACAAGATGAAGATGAATGCAATGCGCTTGAAGATGGATGCAATGCGCCCGGAGCTTAAGAAAATTAGAAAATATGCCATCGATAATGAGGCTTGGTATCATTATGCCGTTGGATCAACTGTTACCTTAGTTGCGATCTTCATCACATTTGTTGTGATGAGGGTAAGTTTTCTATACTATTTTGCTTTACAAATGGATACTTAGCTTATTTTCCTCCTAAATGGCATAATTACATAAGTTAGATAAAAAATGAGCTATACTTAGCTTATTCAGTTCATTTATGACATACTTAGCATACTTAGGTCAAAATTGGCATGATAATCTTTGTTACCTCCAAAATGATATAGACTTAGCTTATTTTCCTCGAAAATGACATAATAACCTTACTAAGCTCCAAAATGACCTATTTACCTAGCTTAGCTCTAAAATGACCTACACTTAGCATTTTTACCTAGCTTAGCTATAAAATGGCATTTTTACCTACCTTAGTTAGAAGAACAAGAAGATAAAGAAGAGGACCGGAGAAAAAGAAAGAGAAGAAAAAAAATCTTCTTCTTCTTCTTCTAACTAGTCTTCTTCTTCTTCTTCTAACTTTCATCTTTCCCAATTTGCAGATTTGCTTTACATGAGGAAGCTTGGATTCATGGAGTGTGCTATTCTTCTGGTGCTTCCTTGTTGTTTATGAAAACTTGTTTGGATATGTATGTCTATATGGATATGTTGTTGGAAACTTGTTTCTGGTTATGTATATATGGATATGTTGGACTTTTTTGAACTATGTTGTTGGATTTGATGAAATATGTTGTTGGACATGTTGGATATGTATGCATGTATATCTGTGTTTGAAACCATGTCTAATTAATTGGATTTAAATAAAAACAGGGCATATATAGCCTCTTTGGCGTCTGCTAGTGGATGACAAAGAGCTTTGCCGTCCGCTAGCAGACAGCAAAGAGGATACATGGCAGTCACCTATGCAAACTGGGAACACTGGCTGCCTATTTGGTCATTTTGCCGTTTGCTAGCGGACGACAAAGTGACCAAATAGGCCTGGCAAGCAGGGCCATCTATGCCATCTGCTGGTAGACGGTATAGCTGGCCACGTGGCAGCTTCCCAGTGCTGGCCTAGCTAAGCTCTTTGCCGTCCGTCAACGGACGTCAAAGAGTGTCGTTAACCCCCTAATGGCTCTCACCCCACACCACTGCCGTCCGTTCTCTTTGCCGCCTGCTGGCTTTGAATGGCGGACGACACAATCCTTTGCCGTATGTTTCTGCAAAGCGGACGGCAAAGAAGGCCTTTGCTGGCACGTGTTCAGACGAACAGTTTGCCGTCCGCCGGCTGACGGCAAAGGAATTTGCCGTCCGTGATCTGTGCCTTTGCCGTCCACCATGGCGGACGGCAAAGAAGCTGATTCCAGTAGTGTTAGGACTAAATTCAAACCAAAGCAAATTACCATGTTGTTTAGAGACTCTCAAAATAATATAAGTGAAGTAAGAGAGTTCAACAATTTCTATAAAATAAAACCATCACCGTGCTCTAAAAAGATATAAATGAAGTACTAGAGCAAATTGCCTTGCTCAAAAGATATAAGTGAAGCACATAGAGTATTTAATAAATTCACGATTCAGGCGTGTCCCTCTCAAAAGGTGTGTACAGCAAGTATGATTGTGGAAAATTAAAAAGCAAAGACTCATATCATACAAGACGCTCCAAGCAAAACACATATCATGTGGTGAATGAAAATATAGCCTCAAGTAAATTTACCGATGGATTGAAGATGAAAGAGGGGATGCCTTCCGGGGCATGCCCAAGCTTAGGCTCTTGGTTGACCTTGAATATTACCTTGGGGTGCCTTGGGCATCCCCAAGCTTAGGCTCTTGCCACTCCTTATTCCATAGTCCATCAAATGTTTACCCAAAATTTGAAAACTTCATAACACAAAACTCAACAGAAAACTCATGAGATCCGTTAGTATAAGAAAATATAATCACCACTTTTGGTACTGTTGTGAACTAATTCTTTATTTATATTGGTGTAATATCTACTGTATTCCAACTTCTCAATGGTTCATACCCCCGATACTACCCATAGATTCATCAAAATAAGCAAACAACACATAGAAAACTGAATCTGTCAAAAACAGAACAGTTTGTAGTAATCTATAAACTTCGAATACTTCCGTAACTCCAAAAATTCTAAAAAATTAGGAAAACAGAGGAAATTTGTATATCAATCCTGTGCAAAAAAATCATTATTTTATTGTGCTTCTATGATTTTTAATAATTCTGGCATTGAGCGCAAAAGTTTCTGTTTTTCAGCAAGGTCAATTCAACTATCACCATAAGCCATCCCAAAGGTCTTACTTGGCACAAACACTAATTAAAACACCAAAACACAATTAATACAGAGTTAATAATGTGTATTTTATTCAAGAACAGTAGCAAAACAAGAAAAACAAAAATAAAATTGGGTTGCCTCCCAACAAGCGCTATTGTTTAATGCCCCTAGTTAGGCATATTGCAATAGATCTAGGTATTGTCATCTTTGGCGTGCAATCCATAAGTAGCTCTCATAATAGATTCATATGGAAACTTAATTTTCTTTCTTGGAAAATGTTCCATGCCCTTCCTTAACGGAAATTGAAATCTAATGTTTCCTTCTTTCATATCAATAATTGCACCAATCGTTCTAAGGAAAGGTCTACCAAGAATAATAGGACATGTAAAATTGCAATCTATATCAAGAACAATGAAATCTATGGGCATATAATTCCTATTTGCGACAATAAGAACAACATTAATCCTTTCCATAGTTTTTTTTGATAGTGGAATCCGCCAGATGCAAATTTAAAGAACAACCATCAAATTCACGGAAACCTAGCACATCACATAAAGTTTTTGGAATTGTGGAAACGCTAGCACCCAAATCACACAAAGCATGGCACTCATAATCTTTAATTTTAATCTTAATGGTAGGTTCCCACTCATCATAAAGTTTTCTATGGATAGAAACTTCCAACTCAAGTTTTTATTCAAAAGATTTCATCATAGCATCAACAATATGTTTAGTAAAAGCTTTATTTTGATTATAAGCATGAGGAGAATTCAACATGGATTGCAACAAGGAAATACAATCTATCAAAGAATAATTATCATAATTAAAGTCCTTGAAATCCAAAAGAGTGGGTTCATTGCTACTTAAAGTTTTGACCTCTCCAATGGTGTCGTATCCTGTGAATCCGCGTCTTCGTGAATCCTTGTATCTACTCATTATTCAGTCGTTGGATCAAAATCTCATACCTGCTATTTGTTGACCGTCTTTTTGCACAAACACGCCCGCATCCACCCAAGTTTGCCATGTAAACTTTTCAAAAGGGACCCCAGCGAGGCTAACTCTCCCAGTTAACCACTTAATCGTTTTCCTCCCAATCCCTAATGACGAAGCAACCTCCATCTCATCGGCAGCCACGACCGCGACTGCGGCGGCCAAGACCACCAGAGTCCCGAGACTATTTGCTGCTACGAAGACCGGTGATTGATGGCACCTCCTTGGGTGCTGTAATGGAGACACGCTGGAGGCAGCCACCACACCCAGTGACGGTAGCCTCTCCGGTAGAGATCCAAGCGGGTGGCCATCGCCTCTAGGCATGGAGTTCTCCCCTGCGGACGCGCCAGGTCTTGTCCTACTAGGATGTATGGAGTCGTCCCACCATGCGTTGGAGTTCTCGTTTGGGATCCGAGCTGGACGTGTGCCTTTGCAGTCTGCTATTTCTTTCGAGCTGCTGCATTGTCGAACACTTCCCCAATTTCTTCAGGCAACATCGTCCTGGAGCTCCTTCGACACAACCCAAGACTGCACAACCCGACCACTGTTGCGACTGATACATCTCCAACATATCTATAATTTTTGTGTCTAACATGTTGTTATATTATCAATCTTGGATGTCTTAGTCATTTTATATCATTTTTTGGTACTAACCTATTGACAAAGTGCCAAGTGCCAGTTGTTGTTTTCTACATGTTTTTTACATCGCAGGAAATCAATATCAAATGGAGTCCAAACGCAACGAAACTCCACGGAGATTTTTTTGGACTAGAAGGAAAGTAATGGGCCCTGGCTGCGCCTGGGGTGCCTCGAGGAGGGCACAACCCACTAGGGCGTGCCAGGAGGCCCAGGCGCGCCCTGGTGGGTTGTGCCCATCTCAGGTGCCCCGGGACCGCCTCTTTGCTCTATAAATACCCCAATATTCCCAAAACCCTAGGGGAGTCGACGAAATATTCATCCAGCCGCTGCAGAGTCCAGAACCACCAGATCCAATCTAGACACCACCTCGGATGGGGTTCACCACCTCCATTGGTGCCTCTCCGATGATGCTTGAGTAGTTCTTTGTAGACCTTCGGGTCCGTAGTTAGTAGCTAGATGGCTTCATCTCTCTCTCTCTCTCTCTCTCTCTCTCTCTCTGAATTCTCAATACAATGGTCTCTTGGAGATCCATATGATGTAACTCTTTTGTGGTGTGTTTGTTAGGATCGATGAACTTTGAGTTTATGATCAGATCTATGTTTTTATATCCATGAAAGTATTTGAGTTTCTTTGATATCTTTTATGCATGATCTCTTATAACCTCGTATTCCTTCTCCTATATCTGGGTTTTGTTTGGCCAACTTGATCTATTTATCTTGCAATGGGAAGAGGTGCTTTGTAGTGGGTTCGATCTTACGGTGCTTCATCCCAGTGACAGAAAGGGAACCGACACGTATGTATCATTGCTACTAAGGATAAAACGATGGGGTCTATCTCTACATAGATAGATCTTGTCTACATCATGTCATCGTTCTTATTGCATTACTCCGTTTCTCCATGAACTTAATGTTGGAAATATGCCCTAGAGGCAATAATAAAAGCATTATTATTATATTTCCTTGTTCATGATAATTGTCTTTATTCATGCTATAACTGTATTATCCGGAAATCGTAATACACGTGTGAATACATAGACTACAATATGTCCCTAGTAAGCCTCTAGTAGACTAGCTCGTTGGTCAACAGATAGTCATGATTTCCTGACTATGGACATCAGATGTCATTGACAACGGGATCACGTCATTAGGAGAATGACGTGATGGACAAGACCCAATCCTAAGCATAGCACAAAGATCGTGTAGTTCGTTTTGCTAGAGCTTTTCCAATGTCAAGTATCTCTTCCTTAGACCGTGAGATCGTAACTCCCGGATACCGTAGGAATGCTTTGGTGTACCAAACGTCACAACGCGTAGCGGGTGACTATAAAGGTGCATTACAGGTATCTCCGAAAGTGTCTGCTGGGTTGACACGGATCGAGACAGGGATTTGTCACTCCGTGTGACGGAGAGGTATCACCGGGCCCACTCGGTAGTGCATCATCATAATGAGCTCAAAGTGATCAAGTGTCGGTCACGGGATCATGCATTACGGTGCGAGTAAAGTGACTTGCCGTAACGAGACTAAACGAGGTATTGGGATACCGACGATCGAAGTCTCGGGCAAGTAACATACCGTCGACAAAGGGAATAGAATACGGGTTGCTTGAACCCTTGACATCGTGGTTCATCCGATGACAACATCGAGGAACATGTAGGAGCCAACATGGGTATCCAGATCCCGCTGTTGGTTATTGACCGAGATCGTCTCGGTCATGTTCAAGATGCCTCCGAACCCGTAGGGTCTACACACTTAAGGTTCGGTGGCGCTAGGGTTAATAGGAAGACAAGTATGTGATTACCGAATGTTGTTCGAGTCCTGGATGAGATCCCGGACGTCATGAGGAGTTCCGAATGGTCCGAGGTAAAGATTTATATATGGAAAGTTGTTAAACGGACTGCGGAAAGTTCGGGGTATACTGTAATGTACCGGGCCACGGGAGAGTTCCGGAGGTCCACGGGAGGGCCACCCCTCGGGGGGCCACATGGGCTAAGTGGGAGGGCCAGCCCTGGTGGGCTGGGCGCACCTCCCCACCTAGGCCCATGCGGCTAGGGCATGGGAGGGAAACCCTAAGGGGCGCCCCTAGCTTGGGGGCAAGCCACCCTCTCCTCCTCCCTTTGGCCGCCGCCCATCTAGGGTTTCCCCTAGATGGCCGCCCCTGCCCTCTCCTCCTATAAATAGAGGGGTGGGGGAGGCTGCACACACCATTGAAGGCGCAGCCCTCCCTCCCAACACCTCTCTTTCTCCACGCAAGCTTGGCGAAGCCTCGCCGAGAACTGCCGTACCAACCGCACCACGCCGTCGTGCTGCCATTGGAGTTGTCTTCCTCAACCTCTCCTTCATCCTTGCTGGATCAAGACGGAGGAGACGCCATCGTCCCGTCACGTGTGTTGAACGCGGAGGTGCTGTCTGCTCAGCACTTGGTCATCGGTGATCGGAATCACGTTGGGAACGAGTCCATCATCACCACTCCCTCGAGCGCTTCCGCACTCGATCTACAAGTGGTATGTAGATGCAAACTCTCTCTTGACTCGTTGCTTAGATGAACTCATAGATAGATCTTGGTGAAACCGTAAGAAAATTTTAATTTTCTGCAACGTTCCCAACAAAGGCATCATGAGCTAGGTCTATCGTAGTTCTCTTTGCACGAGTAGAACACAATATAGTTGTGGGCGTGGATCTTGTCAACTTACTTGCCGTTACTAATCTTATCTTGCTTCCGCGGTATTGTGGGATGAAGCGGCCCGGACCAACCTTACACGTACGCTTATGTGAGACCGGTTCCACCGACTAACATGCACTAGTTGCATAAGGTGGCTGGCGGGTGTCTGTCTCTCCTACTTTAGTTGGAGCGGATTCGATGAAAAGGGTCCTTATGAAGGGTAAATATAAGTTGACAAGATCACGTTGTGGTTATTCGTAGGTAAGAAAACGTTCTTGCTAGAACCCAATTGCAGCCACGTAAAAGATGCAACAACAATTAGAGGACGTCTAACTTGTTTTTGCAGCAATTGTCATGTGATGTGATATGGCCAAGTTGTGATGAATGATGAATGACATGTTGTGATGTATGAGATCATGTTCTTGTAATAGGAATCACGACTTGCATGTCGATGAGTATGACAACCGGCAGGAGCCATAGGAGTTGTCTTTATTTTTGTATGACCTGCGAGTCATTGAAGAAAGCCATGTAACCTACTTTACTTTATTGCTAAACGCTGTTTAGCCATAGTAGTAGAAGTAGTCGTTGGCGTGACAACTTCATGGAGGCACGATGATGGAGATCATGATGATGGAGATCATGGTGCCATGCCGTGACAAGATGATCATGGAGCCCGAAGATGGAGATCAATGGAGTTTTATGATATTGGCCATATCATGTCACTACTATATAATTGCATGTGATGTTTATTATGTTTATACATCTTGTTTACTTAGAACGACGGTAGTAAATAAGATGATCCTTACAACAATTTCAAGAAGTGTTCTCCCTAATCTGTGCACCATTGCTAAAGTTCGTCGCTTCTAAGCACCACGTGATGATCGGGTGTGATGGATTCTTACGTTCACATACAACGGGTGTAAGACAGATTTACACACACAAAACACTTAGGGTTAAACTTGACGAGCCTAGCATGTACGGACATGGCCTCGAACACGGAGACCGAAAGGTCGAACACGAGTCGTATAGAAGATACGATCAACATGAGAATGTTCACCGACGATGACTAGTCCGTCTCACGTGATGATCGGACACGGCCTGGTCGACTCGGATCGTGTAACACTTAGATGACTAGAGGATGTCTAATCTGAGTGGGAGTTCATTGAAATAATTTGATTAGATGAACTTGATTATCATGAACTTAGTCTAAAACCTTTTGAATGATATGTCTTGTAGATCAAATGGCCAACACTCATGTCAACATGAACTTCAACGCTTCCTAGAAAACCAAGCTGAAAGATGATGGCAGCAACTATATGGATGGGTCCGGAACCCGAGGATCATCCTCATAGCTGCCAAGAAGGCATATGTCCTAGAAGCACCGTTAGGTGACCCACCTGCTCTCCCAAAGACTGCAAGACGATTTGAACGTTTGGCAGCGCATCGATGATTACTCCCTCGTTCAAGGCGGCATGCTTTACAGCTTAGAACCGGGCTCCAAAAGCGTTTTGAGCATCACGGAGCATATGAGATGTTCGAGGAGCTGAAACTTGTTTTCCAAGCTCACGCCTCGGTCGAGAGATATGACATCTCCGACAAGTTCTATAGTTGTAAGATGGAGGAAAATAGTTACATCGGTGAGCACATTCTCAAGATGTGCAGGTTGCACAACCGTATGACCCAAATGAATATTAACCTCCACGATGAGGCGGTCATTGACAGAATCCTCGATCGCTCCCACCAAGCTACAAGAGCTTTGTGATGAACTACAATATGCAGGGGATGGTAAAGACCATTCTGAAGTATTCTCTATCTCAAGTCAGCCGAGGTTGAAATCAAGAAAGAACATCAAGTGTTGATGGTCAATAAGACCACTAAGTTCAAGAAGGAAAGGGTAAGAAGAACTTCAAGAAGGACGGCAAGGAGGTTGCCGCGCCCGGTAAGCAAGTTGCCGGAAGAAGTCAAAGAATGGACCCAAGCCCGAGACCGAGTGCTTTTATTGCAAGGGAAGGGTCCTTTGAAGCGGAACTGCCCCAAATACTTAGCGGATAAGAAGGCCGCAACACCAAAGGTATATTTGATATACATGTAATTGATGTGTACCTTACCATTACTCGTAGTAACTCCCGGGTATTTGATACCGTGCCGTTGCTCATATTTGTAACTCACAGCAGGAGCTGCGGAATAAGCGGAGACGGCAAAGGACGAGGTGACGATGCGCGTCGGGAATGGTTCGAGTCAATGTGATCGCCGTCGGCACGCTACCTCTTCATTTACCTACGGGATTAGTTATAAACCTTAATAATTGTTATTTGGTGCCAAGTTTGAGCATGAATATTGTATCTGGATCTCGTTTAATGCGAGATGGCTACTCATTTAAATCCGAGAATAATGGTTGTTCCATTTATATGAGAGATATGTTTTATGGTCATGCTCCGATGGTCAATGGTTTATTCTTAATGAATCTCGAGCGTAGTGTTACACATATTCATAACGTGAATACCAAAAGATGTAAAGTTGATAACGATAGTCCCACATACTTGTGGCACTGCCGTCTTGGTCACATTGGTGTCAAGCGCATGAAGAAGCTCCATCTTGATGGACTTTTGGAGTCTCTTGATTATGAATCATTTGACACATGCGAACCATGCCTCATGGGCAAAATGACCAAGACTCCGTTCTCGGAACAATGGGCGAGCAACCAACTTGTTGGAAATCATACATACCGATGTAAAAGGTCCAATGGCGTTGAGGCTCATGGAGGTATCGTTATGTTCTCACTCTCACGAGATGACTTGAGTAGATATGGGTATGTCTACTTGATGAAACACAAGTCTGAGACCTTTGAAAAGTTCAAGGAATTTCAGAATGAAGTAGAGAATCAACGTGACCGAAGGATAAAATTCTTACGATCAGATCGTGGAGGAGAATATTTAAGTCACGAATTTGGTACACTTAAGAAAATGTGGAATCGTTTCACAACTAACGCCGCTGGAACACCTCAACAGAACGGTGTGTCCGAACGTCGAATCGCACTCTATTAGATATGGTGCGGTCTATGATGTCTCTTACCGATTTACCGCTATCATTTTGGGGATACGCTCTAGAGACAGCTACATTCACTTTAAATAGGGCACCGTCTAAGTCCGTTGAGACGACACCGTATGAATTATGGTTTGGGAAGAAACCTAAGCTGTCGTTTCTAAAAGTTTGGGGATGCGATGCTTATGTCAAGAAACTTCAACCTGAAAAGCTCGAACCCAAGTTGGAAAAATGCGTCTTCATAGGATACCCTAAAGAAACCATTGGGTATACCTTCTACTTAAGATCCAAGAACGGAACCTTTTTGGAAAAAGAGTTTCTCTCGAAAGAAGTAAGTGGGAGGAAAGTAGAACTGGATGAAGTACTACCTCTTGAACAGGATAGTAGTGCAGCTCAGGAAAATGTTCCTGTGATGCCTACACGAACTGAAGAGGAAATTAAAGATGATGATCAAGGTACTTCGGATCAAGTTGCTCTTGAACCTCGTAGGTCCACAAGGACATGTTCCGCACTGCAGTGGTACGGCAACCCTGTCACGGAAATCATGTTGTTAGACAACGGTGAACCTTGAACTATGAAGAAGCGATGGCGGGCCCAGATTCCAACAAATGGCTAGAAGCCATGAAGTCCGAGATAGAATCCATGTGTGAAAACAAAGTGTGGACTTTGGTGACTTGCCCGATGATCGTGACGATAGAAAACAAATGGATCTTTAAGAAGAAGACGGACGCGGATGGTAATGTCACCATCTATAAAGCTCGACTTGTCGCTAAGGGTTATTGGCAAGTTCAAGGGATTGACTACGATGAGACCTTTTCTCCCGTAGCGAAGCTTAAGTCCGTCCGAATCATGTTAGCAATTTCCGCATACTATGATTATGAGATATGGCAGATTGACGTCAAAACAGCGTTCCTTAACGGTTATCTTAAGGAAGAGCTGTATATGATGCAGCCGGAAGGTTTTGTCGATCCTAAGAACGCTAACAAAGTATGCAAGCTCCAGCGATCCATTTATGGGCTGGTGCAAGCATCTCGGAGTTGGAACATTCGCTTTGATGAGATGATCAAAGCGTTTGGGTTTATCTTGAGACTTATGGAGAAGCTGCGTTTACAAGAAAGTGAGTGGGAGCTCTGAGCATTTCTCATATTATATGTAGATGACATACTTGATGGGAAATGATATAGAATTCTTGGACAGCATTAAGGCCTACTTGAACAAGTGTTTTCAATGAAGGACCTTGGAGAAGTTGCTTATATATTAGGCATCAAGATCTATAGAGATAGATCGAGGCGCCTCATAGGTCTTTCACAAAGCACATACCTTGATAAGATTTTGAAGAAGTTCAAAATGGATCAGTCAAGAAAGGGTTCTTGCCTGTATTGCAAGGTGTGAAATTGAGCTCAGCTCAATGCCCGACCACGGCAAAAGATAAAGAAGAGATGAGTATCATCCCTATGCCTCAGCCATAGGATCTATTATGTATGCCATCTTGTGTACCGGACCTGATGTAAACCTTGCCGTAAGTTTGGTAGGAAGGTACCAAAGCAATCCCGCAAGGAAGACTGGACAGCGGTCAAGAATATCCTGAAGTACCGAAAAGGACAAAGGACTTGTTTCGCGTTTATGGAGGTGACGAAGAGCTCGTCAGAACGGGTTACGTCGGCGCTTAGCTTCGACACGATCTGGATGACTCAAAGTCACAAACGGATACGTGTATATGTTGAATGGTGGAGCGATGGCTGGTGCAGTGCAAGCGAAGCGTCATGGCGGGATCTACATGTGAAGCGGAGTACATGGCAGCCTCGGAGGCAGCGCATGAAGCAATTTGGGTGAAGGAGTTCATCACCGACCTAGGAGTCATACCCAATGCGTCGGGGCGATCAAACTCTTCTGTGACAACACCGAGCTATTGCACTTGCAAAGGAGCCCAGGTTTCACAAGAAGACCAGAGCACATCAAGCGTCGCTTCAACTCCATCCGTGAAAATGTTCAGGATGGAGACATAGAAATTTGTAAAGTGCACACGGATCTGAATGTCGCAGATCCGTTGACTAAACCTCTTCCGCTGGCAAAACATGATCAACACCGAACTCTATGGGTGTTCGATTCATCACAATGTAACTAGATTATTGACTCTAGTGCAAGTGGGAGACTGTTGGAAATATGCCCTAGAGGCAATAATAAAAGCATTATTATTATATTTCCTTGTTCATGATAATTGTCTTTATTCATGCTATAAGCTGTATTATCCGGAAATCGTAATACACGTGTGAATACATAGACTACAATCGTCCCTAGTAAGCCTCTAGTAGACTAGCTCGTTGGTCAACAGATAGTCATGATTTCCTGACTATGGACATCGGATGTCATTGACAACGGGATCACGTCATTAGGAGAATGGCGTGATGGACAAGACCCAATCCTAAGCATAGCACAAAGATCGTGTAGTTCGTTTTACTAGAGCTTTTCCAATGTCAAGTATCTCTTCCTTAGACCGTGAGATCGTGTAACTCCGGATACCGTAGGAATGCTTTGGGTGTACCAAACGTCACAACGTAATTGGGTGACTATAAAGGTGCATTACGGTATCTCCGAAAGTGTCTGTTGGGTTGACACGGATCGAGGCGAGGATTTTCACTCCGTGTGACGGAGAGGTATCACTGGGCCCACTCGGTAGTGCATCATCATAATGAGCTCAAAGTGATCAAGTGTCCGGTCACGGATCATGCATTACGGTATGCGAGTAAAGTGACTTGCCGTAACGAGACTAAGCGAGGTATTGGGATACCGACGATCGAGTCTCGGGCAAGTAACATACCGTCGACAAAGGGAATAGAATACGGGTTGCTTGAACCCTTGACATCGTGGTTCATCCGATGACAACATCGAGGAACATGTAGGAGCCAACATGGGTATCCAGATCCGCTGTTGGTTATTGACCGAGATCGTCTCGATCATGTCTCGCATGTCTCCCGAACCCGTAGGGTCTACACACTAAGGTTCGGTGGCGCTAGGGTTAATAGGAAGACAAGTATGTGATTACGAATGTTGTTGAGTCCGGATGAGATCCCGGACGTCACGAGGAGTTCGGAATGGTCCGAGGAAAGATTTATATATGGAAAGTGGTTAAACGGACTCGGAAAGTTTGGGGTATACTGTAATGTACCGGGGCCACGGAGAGTTCGGAGGTCCACGGAGGGGCCACCCTCCGGGGGCCACATGGGCTAAGTGGGAGAGGAGCCAGCCCCTGGTGGGCTGGGCGCACCTCCCACCTACGCCCATGCGGCTAGGGCATGGGAGGAAACCTAAAGGGGCCCCCTGGCTTGGGGGCAAGCCACCCTCTCCTCCTCCCTTTGGCCGCCGCCCCATCTAGGGTTTCCCTAGATGGCCGGCCCCCTGCCCTCTCCTCCTATAAATAGAGGGGTGGGGGGAGGGCTGCACACACCATTGAAGGCGCAGCCCCTCCCCTCCCCAACACCTCTCTTTCTCCACGCAAGCTTGGCGAAGCCCTGTCGGAGAACTGCCGTACCAACAGCACCACGCCGTCGTGCTGCCATTGGAGTTGTCTTCCTCAACCTCTCCTTCATCCTTGCTGGATCAAGACGGAGGAGACGCCATCGTCCCATACGTGTGTTGAACGCGGAGGTGCTGTCCGTTCAGCACTTGGTCATCGGTGATCGGAATCACGTTGGGAACGACTCCATCATCACCACTCCCTCGAACGCTTCCGTACTCGATCTACAAGTGGTATGTAGATGCAAACTCTCTCTCTTGACTCGTTGCTTAGATGAACTCATAGATAGATCTTGGTGAAACCGTAAGAAAATTTTAATTTTCTGCAACGTTCCCCAACACTTAATACACTAGATGCATGCTGGATAGCGGTCGATGTGTGGAGTAATAGTAGTAGATGCAGGAAGGAGTCGGTCTACTAATCTTGGACGTGATGCCTATATAATGATCATTGCCTGAATATCGTCATGAGTATTTTAAGTTCTATCAATTGCCCAATAGTAATTTGTTCACCCATCGTTTGCTATTTTTCTTGAGAGAAGCCACTAGTGAAACCTACGGCCCCCGGCTCTCTTTCTCATATATTTGCCTTTGCGATCTACTTTTCCTTTGCATTAATTTTCAGATCTATTAAACCAAAAATACAAAAATAAGTTGCTGCATTTTATTTCTATTTATTTTATTTGGCATTCGATCTATCAATCTACTACAAATTTATCTCACATCCGTTTGCCTACTTGAGGCGCCGTACCCCGGAAGGAATTGACAACCCCTTTAACACGTCGGGTTGCGAGGATTTGTTATCTGTGTGCAGGGGCTGTTTATGTTGTGTTGCTTGGTTCTCCTACTGGTTCAATAACCTGGGTTTCTTATCTGAGGATTTGTTATCTGTGTGCAGGGGCTGTTTACGTTGTATTGCTTGGTTCTCCTACTGGTTCGATAATCTTGGTTTGAGGGAAATACCTCCCGCCATTGCGCTGCATCATCCCTTCCTCTTTGGGGAAACACCGACGTAGCTTCAAGCAATATCAAAAGGAATTTTAGGCGCCGTTGCCAGGGAGGAATACCAGGTTCCTAATCAAAAATCTTATGTCCTTGCAATTTACATTATTTGCCATTTGCCTCTTGTTTTCCTCTCCCCCACTTCACAAAAATTTGCCATTTTATTCGCCCCTCTTTTTACGTTCGCCGTTTTCTTGTTAGATCCATCCTTTGCTTGCAATCATGAGTGATTTCGGTATGGCACCAACAGATGATGGCCTAACTCCTAAGATTGGATGTACGGGCAATCTGGATGCTTTTATCTTGGTGCAAGGGAATGTCATGGGAAAAGAATGTATTCAAGAATTTTTCAATTGTGTTGGGAATCTAAGTCTTGATGATGCTCCTATATTTAAAATTACTAGATCTTATGCGGATGCTATTTCAGCACTAGTTCTGAAACTTGAAAGTAAATTTATTCGTATCCATCCTACTTTGCAAAGATTGTTTTTTGAGCTTCGTGAGAATCCCAGGGCTAAAAAGTTGGCCACCCTTGTCCTTATGAATGAATTTGATTACATAATACCGGAAGCTATGGAAATCTTTGATTTTTATGGTATGAATCGCGAAAAACCTGTGATAGATGAAATTGTTTACAATAGTGACTATGCTTTAAGACATTTGCTTCGGGATAATAAAATCTTTGATGAGAATCTTAAAAAGGAAGTCCCCGTTTTAGATATAATCCAACAGGTTTTCAATAATGTTAATCAACATTACTCTTGGATTGTTGCGGGGAATCAAAGAGGTTATGATGAACAACAACTTAGGAATGCTAAGGTTTCTATGGATAATATGTTTTATGTTGTGTTTACAAAACCCCATGATGAAAACACCTTTAAGAAAGTTAAGAAGAAGGATGACAAAACTTAGATCCTTGCTTTATGCCTAGCTATAGCGCTTGTTGGGAGGCAACCCAATGAATAAAATTTATTTCTGCTTTTTGCTTTCTGTTCTTGAGTGTTAGAACATTTATGCTACTTTTATGATTGTATTTTTGTGTTTTAATTAGCGTTTGTGCCAAGTAGAACCAATAGGATCTTCTTGGGAGATAGTTGTTTGATCTTGCTGAAAAAAACAGAAACTTTTGCGCTCACGAAAATAATTGTTAAAAATCACCAGAACATGATAAAATGCCAATTCTTTTTGCAGAAGATTAATATACAAATTACCAGGTATTCCTAGTTTTTCAGAATTGTTGGAGTTACAGAAGTATTCGAATTAGTCAGATTGCTGCAGACTGTTCTGTTTTGACAGATTCTGTTTTCTTTGCGTTGTGTGCTTTTTTTGATGGCTCTATGGTTTTTTTGATGAGTTTTTGCCATAGAAAAATTGTAATACAAAAGATATAATGCAAAACCAAAATATGAATTGGTTTGGTACAGTACTTATAGTAGTGGTTTGCTTTCTTATACTAACGGATCTCACAAAGGTTTTGTTGAGTTTTCTGTGATTGAAGTTTTCAAGTTTTGGGTTATCTTACGATGGATGAAAGAATAAGGGATAGAAGAGCCTAAGCTTGGGGATGGCCCAGAATCCCAAGCTATTATCCAAAAATGAGAAACCAACTTATCTTGGGGATGCCCCCGAGTGGCATCCCCTCTTTCTTCTAACGACCATCGGTATTTTACTTGAAGCTATATTTTTATTCGTCACATGATATGTGTTTTGCTTGGAGTGTCTTGTATGATATGAGTCTTTGCTTGTTTTATTTTGTGTTTTAAGTCTTGATTCCTTGCTGGACACAGTTATTTGGGAGAGCCAAAATTATGTCATGACTTGTTACAATTGCTCTCTTTGCTTCACTTAAATTTTTTATGAGCTATGGACTTGCTCTAGTGCTTCACTTATATCTTTTTGAGCACGGTGTGCTTAGTATTTTTGAAGAAATGTTCTCTTACTTCACTTAGATTTATTTGAGAGTTAGTAAAAATTTCAAGAAATTTTCTCTTGCTTCACTTAAATTATTTTCAGAGAAAGAAAGAAAATTTATGCTCATGATCTTCACTTATATTTGTTTGAGCTTCTGAAAAGAAACACATGAAAATTAGTCCCGAAGTGATAAATATCCAAGAGGGATATAATAAAAACTTTCATGAAGATCATTGGACAAAATAAACTTGATTCTTAGTAATAGCTTTGAGATATGATGATGTGATATGTGAGTTATGTTGATGAGTAATTATGCTTTAGTAAGAATATTGGTGTTAAGGTTTGTGATTCCCTATGCAAGCACGAAAGTCAATAGTCATGCAATGAAATTATATCCTACTTGTGGTGCATTATTCGGTGTTATTTATGCTTAATGCTTGCTTATGAGATTATCCATTTCTTGGTTGGTCGCTTCTCAATCTTTTGCTAGCCTTCATTTTGCACTAAGTATGATCTCTACTTGTGCATCCAAAATCCTTTAAACCACTTTTGCCTCATGAGTCCACTATATCTACCTATATGCGGTATTCTTTTGCCGTTATAAGCAAATTTTCATGTGCCATCTCTAATTTTCAAGATAAACTTCTCTTTTGTGTGTTTGTTTCGCTCGCGGAGCGGTGAGGGGTGGCTAATATTTTCCATGCTAGATGTGTTATTCTCATGATGAGTGTTTATTCACTTGTCATTGCACGAGAGTAAGGCAAAGGTACTAGGGATGCCTAGTCCCGAAATGAAAAATGAATTTACTTTACGTTGTCAAATAATAAATTACTTGGAAAGTGTTGGTATGGAGGGCAACCGTGGATATGGCTAGCCATGGAAAGTGAAAGTATGGTTGAAAAAGGAATAAACTTTATTTTCTGTTTGGGAACCGCCTATGATATATCTAGCATGGAAAGTATTGGGAACTCTAAGTTGTTTTCGTTGGTGGGATGGATACACCTCCCAAAATGTTTTTATCTCTAAGTTTTTTGCTTTGAGCTCTGGCACCTCTATAAATCCCTACTTCCCTCTGGGAAGGGCCTTTCTTTTACTTTATGCAATTTGTATTTTGAATTCGAGTCTCCATCTTCTCTTACAAAAGTACCAACTAGGAGGCAATATGATCGTACTTAAGTATTGGGTGTAACTAATATGCGAGTGTATTTCACGAATGGATCAATGGTTGAGCATGATGGGCTAGGGATAACTTATTTTAGCATTGATATTTTGAAAGACATGGTTGCTTGTTGATATGTTTGAGTATCTAAATTATCATGTCAAAACTAGACTATTGCTTTGAACAACATAAAAGTCCAAATGTCCATGCTATAAAGAAAAGAATATGATATGACATGTTAGGAAGCATTCCACATCAAAAATTCTGTTTTTATCACTTCCCTACTTGAGGACGAGTAGGAGTTAAGCTTGGGGATGCTGATACGGCTCCAACGTATCTACAATATTTGCTTGTTCCATGCTGTTATATTATCAATATTGGATGTTTTATAATCATTTTATAGTCATTTTATATCATTTTTTGGTACTAACCTATTGACATAGTGCCAAGTGCCAGTTGCTGTTTTCTGCATGTTTTTTACGGAGTCCAAATGCAACGAAACTCCACGGATATTTTTTTGGACCAGAAGGAACATAATGGGCCCTGGCTGCGCCTGGGGGGTGCCTTGAGGAGGGCACAACCCACCAGGGCGCGCCAGGAGGCCTAGGCGTGCCTTGGTGGGTTGTGCCCACCTCGGGTGCCCCCCGGACCGCCTCTTTGCTCTATAAATACCCCAATATTCCCAAAACCCTAGGGGAGTCGACAAAATATTCATCCAGCCGCCGCAGAGTCCAGAACCACCAGATCCAATCTAGACACCATCTCGGATGGGGTTCACCACCTCCATTGGTGCCTCTCCGATGATGCGTGAGTAGTTCTTTGTAGACCTCCGGGTCCGTATTTAGTATCTAGATGGCTTCATCTCTCTCTCTCTCTCTCTCTCTCTCTCCGAATTCTCAATACAATGGTCTCTTGGAGATCCATATGATGTAACTCTTTTGCGATGTGTTTGTTGGGATCGATGAACTTTGAGTTTATGATCAGATCTATCTTTTTATATCCATGGAAGTATTTGAGTTCCTTTGATCTCTTTTATGCATGATCTCTTATAGCCTCATATTTCTTCTCCGATATTTGGGTTTTGTTTGGCCAACTTGATCTATTTATCTTGCAATGGGAAAAGGTGCTTCGTAGTGGGTTCGATCTTACAGTGCTTGATCCAAGTGACAGAAAGGGAACCGACACGTATGTATGGTTGCTACTAAGGATAAAATGATGGGGTCTATCTCTACATAGTTAGATCTTTTCTACATCATGTCATCGTTCTTATTGCATTACTCCATTTCTCCATGAACTTAATACACTAGATGCATGCTGGATAGAGGTCGATGTGTGGAGTAATAGTAGTAGATGCAGGCAGGAGTCGGTCTACTAATCTTGGACGTGATGCCTATATAATGATCATTGCGTGGATATCATCATGAGTATTTGAAGTTCTATCAATTGCCCAACAGTAATTTGTTCACCCACCATTTGCTATTTTTCTCGAGAGAAGCCACTAGTGAAACCTACGGCCCCTGGGTCTCTTTCTCATGTATTTGCCTTTGCGATCTACTTTTATTTTGCATTTATTTTCAGATCTATTAAACCAAAAATACAAAAATACCTCGCTGCATTTTATTTCTATTTATTTTATTTGGTGTTCGATCTATCAATCTACTACAAATTTATCTCACGTTCGTTTGCCTACTTGAGGCGCCGTACCCCGGAAGGGATTGACAACCCCTTTAACAGTCGGGTTGCGAGGATTTACGTTGTGTTGCTTGGTTCTCCTACTGGTTCGATAACCTTGGTTTCTTATCTGAGGGAAATACCTACCACCCTTGTGCTGCATCATCCCTTACTCTTTGGAGAAATACTGACGTATCTTCAAGCGACATCAGCGACCATGTAGCTAGTTCTTATCAGATGACTTGCTATTAGTGATTTCATCAGTAAGAATATCATACGAGTTGATGTTGGTGCCAATCGAGCATCATACTTCAGAAAAAACTGAATGTAAAATACAGTAACAGTGTGATTACAGGGCAGGTTCTAGGTAGGAGTAGCAACAACATGCGTTGGTGGTTTGGACCAATTCCTCGAGGTTCAGTTGGGAACAAGAGCATGTTCTTGTGACCCCAATAACTTGTAACTAAAATTTCTCTTGTACTTAGTGAATATGACAGGGAGCATGTTGTTGCTTGTTCTTGCAAAGAAATTCAGAAACAAGTGAATGTCCAGTTATTGGTGACCCATTATTTTTAAAGAAATGGCTGCTTTACAATATTTTGAAGAATGCTATTGTTCATACTTACTGTCAGTTTGTAATCTGAGCTGTCCGTACATGATTCATGTTGCAGTTTGGTTTACTAGTCTCATTTAACACGGGAAAATATTACAGTATGACTAAAGCTTTCGGTACTAAGTAGCTAACAACATAGATAGATCAGATAATCAGCTAGCTATGATTCTTCCACATCTAGTTCTCCTGGGTGACATCCATTGATGGATAAAGCTCATAAACAAGTGCTTCTAAGTTGTTTTGAATTAAAATTCATACAGAAACACCTGATACATGCTAGCTACAACTAGTAGCCCAAAGAATTGATGGATATAATAGTATACGGCTGCTCCGTCGAACATCTTATGCATTCAATATTTTCTTCAACTACTCATAAACAAGAACAAGCTTCCAAACCTTGATACATGAATCGAAACTCATGCATCTTCTCACCACTCACACTTAATTAAGCATGAATCAAATCTGATACAAATAAGATAAACCGTTGGACAAAGCACAAGTCGGAATCCATTACATAAATTCAAACATTCAATAAACTGAATAAATGGGATTGAACAACATCTATTTGTCGAAGACTTGTAGTTATCATGAAGCACCATCTCGAAGCATTTGTTGCGCATTCATGGCTTCTTTTCCATGACCTTTTTTGCTAGGACAATTGCGACGGTCATGAAACCCTATTTGGTTGCACGTCTTGCACAAGCGTGCGACCTTGGCCTTGGCTTCTTTTTTCTTCTCCTTTTGTTTTTCCCCACTCATTTCCTTTCCTCTTTTTATTCTTTTACATCTCCCTACCGAATGGCCACCATTTGACGGGTGTATGCCAACTTGAGTAGGAATGTTGCAACCAATAAACGCCTCAAATTTCTCTTGCCTAGTGTGCTAGACTGCATTGGAACCATTTGGTTTAGAGGCTCCTCAATGCTCAGAACTCTTGATACTAAAAATTCCATGCCTTCATCTGATTGCTTGGCTCTTTGAATTAGATCTTCCAACTTGTTGCGTAATGTTGAAATCTTCTTCCTCGCGGCTGCATCCAAGAAATCAGTGGGATTTTCTTCTAGAAGGTTCCCTTGCTCATCGTAAACGCTCTCACTACAATTATTTTCTATGTCAATCATATGATTTAAAAAAAGAGCATTGATTTTTATAACTTTCATACCTTTTACACCGTTTCTTCCATCTTTCCATAATATAGAAGGTTGGAAGCTCCTTTTGATTTTCAATTCGCATTACTTGGATAATATGGCGGCATGGGATTCCATGTGACTCAAATAACCTGCATGAACAGCTAGCTATCATGGTTGTCGTGTCAAAACGGACCTCCCTTACCCTACTGGCACCCATTTTGAAGGTCACTATTTTTATTCCCTCATCTTGTGCAATTCCTTGAACACAACAATGATCTCTTGCTGCAATAACTTGTTCCTGAAATTTCCCAAACACTTCATATGTGAATACTTGACTACCTTGTTTCTCCATTACCCATGGTGTCACTAGTTGGGGGGTCCTATGGATGCTTGAATTGTCGGCAATCAACTACTCTTGACGTTGACATTCTAAAGCCGTTTCAAACCTAAGCTAGAACTCAACAAAAGTGAGCCTGCGACGAATGAGGTTAAAGAATGAATTTGCACTTTCAGACCTTGAGGTAGTTGGAAGAATGCCTGCCAGTGGCATGTCCATAAAATATGCTGGTATCCATGACTCTCTGAGGCTAAACCTTTTAGTCAACCACTCATTATCCTCCAACCCATACTCTGAAATTATAGAATTCCACTCTAACTCAAACTCGGTCACGGTTTCTGAACCCCATGCACATGCATTCATCCTCTTCCAAAATTCAGATTCTTCTCTAATCACATGTCCAAGCTTCTCGGGAAGTTTTTCCATTATATGCAACATGCACAACCTGTGTACCGAGGTTGGAAAAACTTTATCAATTCCATTCTTGATGCTAGTAGCTTCATCGGTTATGATGAGTGTCGGCGCTACACCTCCCATTGCCCTCAGGAAGGTCTCAAACAACCAGACATATGACTCGGTCTTCTAATTCAATAAGAACGCAACACCAAAGAACACATTTTGTAAATGATGATTAACTCCTGTAAATGGTGCAAAGATCATGTCATACTGATTAGTAGTATATGTAGAATCAAAGCACACCACACTACCGAAATGTTTGTAGTTCTTCCTGCTTTTGGCATCTGCCCAGAACACATACATCAACTTTCCTTCAGTACTGACAACAAAATCATAGAAAAATGCTGAATTAACTTCCTGCTTTCTAGCTAGCTGGGCCACAAACATTTGAGCATCTGCATTCCTAATTTTTAATCTGAGGTCACGGTTGTAGTTTTGCAACTCCCTTTTCATGCATCGAGCATTCGCAAATCCACCCTCGCTGACGTGTACGAGCATGTAGCCACACCAGACCGAATGGATCAAGTCTCGTGCTCGTTGTCATCCTGGATCAAGAATGCCGACACCACACAAGATTTCAAGGATTTATAGCAGAGTAGCAATCACACACTTATTACATCGTTGTCCACAAGGGAACTTATTACAATAATATGGCTTAAGGCCATCTAATAATAACAGCGGAAGGCTTGGAAGATAAGTGAGTCCATCAACTCCATCGGCATCACTGAGTATAGAACCACGACCTAACACCTTACTCGTCGTTCGAAAAGTCTGCAACGTGAAAGTTGCAGCCAAAACGGGTCAAGACATGGAATATGCCGCAATGTAACACATAAGGAGCAATGAAGGAAATAAGCCTATACTACATGCATATATGGCTGGTGGTAAGGCTCTACGGTTACATTTGCATAAAGCTGATTTTTCCCTACATCAAAGGAATAATTTTATTTAACTATCATGGTGGTTGTTAAACATTGAGAATGGTTGACAGCATCCTCAATCCCAATTAAAAAGTACTCATCAAAACCCAATAATTTTTATTTAGAAGTAACATGTTGAGAATTCACATGATATTCAATTACCAGATACTCAAATTGTCCATAACCGGGGACACGGCTAATCATGATTAGTTTATACACTCTGCAGAGGTTTGCGCACTTTTCCCCACAAGACTCGATCGCCTCCGCTTGGTTCTCGTGACTACATGGTGTTTGAGAAACGGATGACCGAGATATAGTCTTTCGAAGCGCTTAGCACCTTACATGTGGGTAGACCGTACCAACCTACATCCCCTACATCAGCTAGCCTACCCGTAAGAGTTCGCACAACTTAGTCAACTACGCCAGAGCCCATAATTGGCTTGTGGCTGCACACGGAAGTTTCCAGTTTGAATAATCTTATGATCCCTTAGAGCACGGGTGGCGGTCCAAGAAATACAGTAAGTCTGATGGAAACCAGGTGCCTCAATCCACGCAGATGTGTGTTTAGGTTGCCACCTTAGATAAACCATTAATTAACAATCTCACATCTGTCATGGATATTCACTCACCCAATCCACGCCTACTAGCATAGCATGGCATAATAAGCAAACGAGAAGTAACTCCCAAGGTTTCATAAGTAAAATGATAATAGGTACTACTCAATCTACTTCCCATCCCACAGTTTAAGTTGATCCTAAACATGCAAGTGTTTGAGGGTTTGATCTAATGCATAAAAACTGGGTATGAGAAGAGTATGATCAAAGTGTTACTTGCCTTGCTGATGATCCGCGAGACCTAGATATTCGAAGTAACAAGCGGCGCACTCCGGGTGATCTAACGCAGACAAACAACAAGCATACAATAAGTACTCATCTAATGCACAGGGAAATCTCGAATAAAAGATCTAACCAGAAAGTTCAACTTAAGAACCCTGGTTGCAAAAGATTCGAATCAAAATAAACATCGAAAGTCGAAACTCGAGAGAGAACGACTCGGTTTAGCAATCTAAAACTAGGTCAAAATTTTACAGTAGAAAAACTCTGTGAAAGTAGGTTAGTCGGAACGGCTGTTTCGTTACGAAACTCCAGGCGCTTGAATCACCTGATTCCGATAAACGAGCAAGAAAACAAACAGATTTGAAAATCGGATCTGAAATCGAATCGTAAAAATAACGGATTAAATTCGATTAAAAGAAAAACGATTTAACGGATTAAATAACGGACGTTCGTTAACAGAACGAATCCAACGAACACGTTCATTGAAACGAACGGTTCGGTGAACGTTCGTTAAATAAGAAAACCGAAAAAAAACCATCTAGGTTTTTTTTTAAAAAAACCGAACATCTTTAAAAAAAACCGGATCGGTCTTTTAGGGGAAACCGGATCGGGGCGGGGCTACCTCCGGTGGCTCTCGCCGGAGGGCTCCGGCGGGGCTCCGGGCGGGGCGGCGAGGGGCGGCGGGTCGGCGGCGCTCCGCGACGGCGGGGAACGGCGGCGGCGGGGAACGGCGGCGGCAGGCTCGGCTTGGCGCGGTGATGGCGGGCGGCAAGGGGTGAGGTGAGAGGGGGGGCGGCTATTTAAGAGGGGAGGGGGTCCGCGGTGGCTTGGGAAGGGGCAGCGAGGCGGGCGGAGACGGACTCGGGCGGCGGCGGGCGGCGGCTGGCGGCGGGAGATCACATGAGGAGAGGAGGGAGGCGGGCGCCGGGGGCAGGGCGGGGGCCTCGGCCTCGCCCGGGGTGGCGTTTTTTTAAATTTAAACCAACCGAATTAAAAAAAATATCAAATGAACTCCGATTTTAATAAAAACAATTTTCCCCGACTCCTAAAAATGAGTCGAACAAAATGAATTTTAAAAACGGCAAACATGCATATATTTTTTTAAAATGCTCATTTTTGCATAAGCAAAATAAATCTTTCAAAACCAAATTTTTGATTTATTTATAATATCTTCATTTTTCCTAATTGTTGGGAAAGTCATATTATTCCATATCTTAATATTTTTATAGGAAAAACTTTGTGAAGATAAATAAATAAATCCAAATGATCCCATTTTCAGAATTTGAGAAATCCCAAATATGAAAATTATGAAACTTCCAACTCTCTCCGAGGGTCCTTGAGTTGCGTGAAATTTTCTAGGATCGGAAAATGCGAGAAAATATGATATGCATGATGACCTAATGTATAACATTCCAAATTGAAAATTCGGGATTTTACAAACCTACCCCCTTAAGATGAATCTCGCCCTCGAGATTCGGGTTGGCTAGAAAATAGGTGAGGGTGGTCCTTAAGCAAAACTTCCTCTCTTTCCCAAGTGGCTTCATCCTCAGTGTGGTGGCTCCACTGAACTTTGCAAAACTTGATAACTTTGCTGCGGGTAACTCTGCTGGCATAATCGAGAATATTAACTGGTTTTTCCTCATATGTCAAGTCATCCTTCAACTGAATTGCTTCCAGTGGTACTGTATCTCTTAACGGTACCTCTGCTATTTCGGGGTGGCATTTCTTCAACTGAGAAATGTGGAATACATCATGAACTCCTGACAGTTCTTCTGGCAATTCCAACTTATACGCAACTTCTCCCATGCGTTGCAAAATCTTATATGGTCCAACGAAACGGGTGCTAACTTTCCTTTCACTCCAAAACGCTTAACTCCTCAAGCGGGATACTCGAGATATACTCTGTCTCCAACTTCATACTCAATCGCTGCGCTTTGAATCGGCATAGCTCTTACATGCGATCGGGCTATCTTGAGCTCTCGAATCAATCAACTTAACCTTCTGCTCGACTCCTTAATCAAATCTGGTCCAAACAATCGACGATCTCGGTTTAGTCCCATGAAAACGGTGTCCTGCACCTTCTTCCATCTGAGCCTCGAAAGGTGCCATCTTTAAGCTGGTTTGGTAACTGTTGTTGTAGGAAAATTCTGCATACGGCAAATTATCATCCCAGCTAGATCCATAATCTAGTGCACAAGCTCTCAAAGATGTCCTCCAAAATCTGATTGACTCTCTCGGTCTGTCCATCGGTCTGTGGGTGGAAAGCTGTCTCAATTCTAGTCTGGTTCCCAATGTTTCGTGCAACCGGTTCCAAAATTTCAAGTAAACTGGGTTCCTCTATCCGATCGATGCTCCTCGAACTCCGTGTAAACACACAATTCTGGTCATGTATATCTTTGCCAACTTAGCACTGCTATAGGTAGTCTTGATCGAATGAAATGAGCTACCTTCACAAACGATCGACTATAACCCATATCGAGTCATATCCTGAACGAGTCTTTGGCAAACCTGTGATGAAATCCATTCCTAGTTTATCCCACTTCCATTCGGTATCGCAACGGTTGTAACAATCCTGCTGGCTTCGATGCTCGCCTTTACTTTCGACATACGTCGCAAATTGCTACATACTCCGCAATATCCTTCTTCATTCCGTCCACCGTAAAATATTCTTCAAATCCAAATACATCTTGGTATTTCTGGGTGAATCATGGGCTTCTTGTAAAATCAACTTCCTGATCTCTAGGTCATTGGGCACATAAACACGGTCTTCAAACCATAGGGTATCGTGTTCATCCTCACGAAATCCTTTAGCTTTTCCTTTGCTCATTTTCTCCTTTATAGAGGCAACTTCCTTATCTGCCTTTTGGGCTTCTCTGATTTTGTCCATCAGTGTCGACTGAATCTCCAATGCTGATACATAGCCTCTCGGAACTATTTCCAAACATAGCTCTCGAAGGTCCTCGACTAACTCATTGGGTATTCCTCCCATCATTAGGGTATTGACATGGCTCTTACGGCTCAATGCGTCTGCTACGACATTAGCCTTTCCGGGGTGATAATGCAATCTCATATCATAATCCTTGATAAGTTCTAACCATCTCCTTTGTCTCGAGATTCAATTCTTACGTGTGAAGATGTACTTCAAACTCTTGTGATCCGTATATACTTCACAATGATTTCCAATGAGAAAATGTCTCCACGTCTTCAAGGCATGCACAACGGCTGCTAACTCCAAATCATGAGTGGCATAATTCAACTCATGGGGCTTAAGTTGTCGTGAAGCATGTGAAACAACTCTTCCTTCCTGCATAAGCACGGCTCCAAGTCCCTGACGTGAAGCGTCGCAATACACCTCATAATCCTTAGTCCGATCCGCAATATCAAACTGGTGAGGTAACCAATCTTTTCTTCAACTCCTGAAAACTTGCCTCACAGTCCTCAGTCCATATGAATTTGTTTTCCTTCTTCAACAATTCTGTCATAGGCTTTGCAATCCTTGAGAAATTCTCAATGAATCTTCGGTAGTATCCTGCGAGTCCAAGGAAACTCCGAATCTCTCCAACTGTTGTTGGTGCTTCCCATTTGGTTACTGTCTCAACTTTTGTGGGGTCAACTGCTATCCCTTCTCCGGATATAACATGTCCGAGAAATCCAACTTCCTTTAGCCAAAACTCACATTTGCTGAACTTGGCATACAACTGGTGTTCCCTTAGTTTCTCCAAAACCAATCGCAAATGTTCCTTGTGTTCCTCTTCATTCTTCGAGAAAATCAAAATGTCATCAATGAACACCACGACGAACTTATCCAAAAACTCCATAAACACTTTGTCCATCAGGTTCATGAAATAGGCTGGCGCGTTAGTCAGTCCAAATGACATAACGGTATACTCGTACAGTCCATATCTCGTGGTAAATGCGGTCTTGGGTATGTCTTGCTCCCGAATCTTCAACTGATGGTACCCTGATCGCAAGTCGATCTTAGAAAACACTTTGGCTCCTTGCAAGCGATCAAACAGATCATTTATCATAGGTAGTGGGTACTTGTTCTTGATTGTTACTTCATTCAATCCACGATAATCAACAACCATTCTCAAAGATCCATCCTTCTTCTCCACCAATAAAACGGGTGATCCCCAAGGTGAAGAACTTGGGCGAATAAAACCTTTTTCCAATAGTTCCTTAATCTGCTTCTTGATTTCTGCCAAATCCTTTGCGGGCATCCCAGTCGGTCGCTTCGATATCGGGCCTGTTCACGCAACAGTTCGATCAAAAACTCAATGTCTCTATCCGTGGCATTCTGGCAATTCTTCCGGAAATACATCAGGATAATCCTTCACCACTGGTACTTCTTCCTGTACCACTCCTGATAAGCAATTAACTTGTGCTCTCCTCGGCTCGTGCCGTGATACATACTTAATCCTTCCTCCTTCTGGTGTGGTGAGCAAAATTGACCTTGTGGTACAATCTATGTTTCCTCCATACTTTGATAACCAATCCATTCCTAATATCACATCCAATCCTTGGGATTCCAGAACTATTAGGTCTGAGGGGAAAACATAGTGTCCAATCCGTAGTGGCAGTGGGTTGTTGTTGTTGTTGTTGTTGTTGTTGTTCTGCACCAATGTTTGAATCAGGGTATTCTGCTGCTGGATCAATTGGGTGATCTCTGGCGGGAAAACGAATTCGGGGTCGCGTCTCGGAGGCATCTGATGGGTTTAGAAAAGAAGAGAAATGTAGAATAGAATGAGGTCTAAGGGGAATCACTACCCAAATGCACATGAGCAATTGCACACAAAATCACTTCATTCAATCAAACAAGGGCTTACAACGATCTAACTATCGCAAAAGGTGCGTGTACTATAATGTTTACATGGAGGGAAATACTACTAATATGTGGGGGACTTCTACTAATTTGAACCGGTGGAAGACTCCATGATGTCTGCTCCACCGTCTTCAAAGTCGGGTTCACTTGGATCCGAATCGGTGTCGTCGATGTTAATGTAGTCGCTTGGGTATTCGACATACTGGTCTTCATTCCTGAGTGCCAACTTCTTCTTGAGTTCTTCGATCTCGTACTTAAGATCGTTATTGTGTCTTGCCAGAGCTACGATCTCGTCCATGTAGTCCTTGCGTGTAGTCTTTAGTTCTTCTTCCAGTTCGATGATCCTTCCTTTGTCTTCGCAACTCCAACATGTCGTTGCACATTTGGTTCTCTGGCGTCGAATGTGCTGATTTAACTCTGGATGAACGCTGCAATGGATCTATCCTTCTTGGTCTTGACGACGTCCCGCTTGTCATCTCGGCGTCCGCAAATCTGATAGATGGTGTCCTTGAGGTCTTCTTGATAAACTTCTCCAATGCGTCCCATGGTGATGTGAGCTGCCATGCTCTTTCCCAGACTCCAAGTCGGTGCACTGAAAATACTATCTATAGGCTTGGTGATTGGGGTGAATGTCCTTCTTGGAACGTGAGCGTGAATCTTCCAGCTCCTCTTGAGCAGAGTGGCGTTGAAAGTTCCGTGAAGCTTGGTAGTCCAATGTTCGGTACTTGGTAACTTCCTTCAAGTGAAATCCAAAAGGTGTGCCTTCATCTGGTTGGGTGTACTTGATCTTCGCGTCTGTCATCCTAAAGAGAGTAGAAAAGATGAGGAGTTAGAAAATGGGAAGAGAGTAGTGATCTATGGCTTTAACTTAGTGGTCGTGTCCTCACAACAACAGTGTGCTCGATACCATTCTCTGTAGCGACCAGACCGAATGGATCAAGTCTCGTGCTCGATGTCATCCTGGATCGAATGCCGACACCACACAAGATTTCAAGGATTTATAGCAGAGTAGCAATCACACACTTATTACATCGTTGTCCACAAGGAACTTATTACAATAATATGGCTTAAGGCCATCTAATAATAACAGCGAAGGCTTGGAAGATAAGTGAGTCCATCAACTCCATCGGCATCACCGAGTATAGAACCACGACCTAACACCTTACTGTCGTTCAAAAGTCTGCAACGTGAAAGTTGCAGCCAGAAACGGGTCAACACATGGAATATCTTGGCAATGTAACACATAAGGAGCAATGAAGGAAATAAGCCTATACTACATGCATATATGGCTGGTGGTAAGGCTCTCTGTTACATTTGCATAAAGCTGATTTTCCCTACATCAAAGGAATAATTTTATTTAACTATCATGGTGGTTGTTAAACATTGAGAATGGTTGACAGATCCTCAATCCTAATTAAAAAGTACTCATCAAAACCCAATAATTTTTATTTAGAAGTAACATGTTGAGAATTCACATGATATTCAATTACGGATACTCAAATTGTCCATAACCGGGACACGGCTAATCATGATTAGTTTATACACTCTGCAGAGGTTTATGACTTTTCCCCACAAGACTCGATCGCCTCCGCTTGGTTCTCGTGACTACATGGTGTTTGAGAAACGGATGACCGAGACATAGTCTTTCAGAAGCGCTAGCACCTTACATGTGGGTAGACCATACCAACCTACATCCCCTACATCAGCTAGCCTACCCGTAAGAGTTCGCACAACTTAGTCAACTACGCCAGAGCCCATAATTGGCTTGTGGCTGCACACGGAAGTTTCAGTTTGAATAATCTTATGATCCCTTAGAGCACAGGTGGCGGTCCAAGAAATACAGTAAGTCTGATGGAAACCAGTGCCTCAATCCACCCAGATGTGTGTTTAGGTTGCCACCTTAGATAAACCATTAATTAACAATCTCACATCTATCATGGATATTCACTCACCCAATCCACGTCTACTAGCATAGCATGGCATAATAAGCAAACGTAGAAGTAACTCCCAAGGTTTCATAAGTAAAACAGGTAATAGGTACTACCTCAATCTACTTCCCATCCCACAATTTAAGTTGATCCTAAACATGCAAGTGTTTGAGGGTTTGATCTAATGCATAAAAACTGGGTATGAGAAGAGTATGATCAAAGTGTTACTTGCCTTGTCGATGATCCATGAGACCTAGATATTGAAGTAACAAGCGGCGCCTCCGGTGATCTAACGCAGACAAACAACAAGCATACAATAAGTACTCATCTAATGCACAGGAAATCTCGAATAAAATATCTAACCAGAAAGTTCAACTTAAGAACCCTGGTTGCAAAAGATTCGAATCAAAATAAACATCGAAAGTCGAAACTCGAGAGAGAACGACTCGGTTTAGCAATCTGAAACTAGGTCAAAATTTTACAGTAGCAAAACTCTGTGAAAGTAGGTTAGTCGGAACGGCGGTTTCGTTACGAAACTCCAGGCGCTTGAATCACCTGATTCGATAAGCGAGCAAGAAAACAAACAGATTTGAAAATCGGATCTCAAATCGAATCGAAAAAATAACGGATTAAATCCGATTAAAAGAAAAAGCGACGAGCGGATTAAATGACGGACGTTCGTTAACAGAAACTAATCCAACGAACACGTTCATTGAAACGAGCGGTTCGGTGAGCGTTCGTTAAATAAGAAAACCAAAAAAAAACCATCTAGGTTTTTTTTTAAAAACGAACATCTTTAAAAACCGGATCGGTCTTTTAGGGAAACCGGATCGGGTGGGGCTACCTCGGTGGCTCGGCCAGGGCTCGTGAGGGGCTCGGGCGGGCGGCGAGGGGGGCGGGTCGGGAGGCGGCGGGGTCGGCGGCGTACTCGGCGACGGCGGGAACGGCAGCGGCGGGGAACGGCGGGCGGGGCTCGGCTGGGCGCGGTGATGGCGGGCGGTGTGGTGAGGTGAGGGGGGGCGGCTATTTAAAAGGGGAGGGGGTCCGTGGTGGCTTGGGAAGGGGGCAGCGAGGCGGGCGGAGACGGACTCCGGGCGGCGGCGGAGACCATGTGAGGAGAGGAGGGAGGCGGGCGCTGGGCCGGGCGGTGGGCCGGCCGGGCCTCGGCCGGGCGCGCGTTTTTTTTTTAAAATTTAAACCAACCAATTAAAAAAATATCAAATGAACTCCGATTTTAATAAAACAATTTTCCCGACTCCTAAAATGAGTCGAACAAAATGAACTTTAAAAGCGGCAAACATGCATATATTTTTTAAAATGCTCATTTTGCATAAGCAAAATAAATCTTTCAAAACCAAAATTTTGATTTATTTATAATATCTTCATTTTTCCTAATTGTTGGGAAAGTCATATTATTCCCTCTCTTAATATTTTTATAGGAAAAACTTTGTGAAGATAAATAAATAAATCCAAATGATCCCATTTTCAGAATTTGAGAAATCCCAAATATGAAAATTATGAAACTTCCAACTCTCTCCGAGGGTCCTTGAGTTGCGTGAAATTTTCTAGGATCGGAAAATGCGAGAAAATATGATATGCATGATGACCTAATGTATAACATTCCAAATTGAAAATTTGGGATGTTATAGAGCATGTATGCCTGGCAGGTGCCTGTGCTTGCTTTGCTACATGTGTACAATGTGTTCTTTGCCCTCTCGCTAACTCGGTGATTTGATCTGATCAAATGACGCTTATCAGGTGACACAAGACCATGACTATGGTCCTCGGCCCATGATTCTATCTTGTACGTATCATTAGCACATAACTTCACAAAGATGTGTGCATCACAACCACACCTTGTGTCCGTGTTCTTACGCCTCTTCTTTGATGGATCGTCAATTTTGTTACCATTTTCAGACTTGAATCCTTGTATAATACACATGTATCATTTAGTATGAACTACCTCATTTTCTAACTTCTTCGGTTTCCCAATACGAACTCCAAAACCAGATTGATGTGCATAAGATATGTAGAACTCCTCCACGGCCTTCAATCCTTCAAACATCATCCCCACTTTAGGCCTCAAATCATCTTAACATTCAGGTATAAAGGACGAGCACTGCAACATAAACAATGAATCAATAAGCACTTTCATGTACAAATAAGTAAAATGAATACACCTGTGTTCAGTGACAGCAATTGACTTACACAGAGATGAACACTTGCTTTCTTTATGGGTGTGTTAAAGCCTTCCTCGTTCATGTGCATCTGCCGCATATTTGTAGATCCCATTACTGCACCTGCAGCAGCAGGTACATGATAAGCCTTTAGAACTAACCAGAAAACCGACACACAATTTGAGAGAAATACAACCCAATATGGATTTTGCCCCAACGCTAACTGACAAACCTAGCCACTGGCATTCAAATGACAATCAGTGTACAATATTATAGACCCTCGAAAATGTAGATGTATGTGCAAGTAAAATCTAGACCAACGATTCCCAACTTTTCTATAAAATTTGGCAGCACTTGAACGAATGTCGATAAGAAGAGTTTCATTCAGGATACATTTTGTACAACTCTGTTTCACTACCAACCAAGCATAATCTTGAACAGTAAATATGCGCTAAATTGACGTGCGTCCCATTAAGTTCAATCACAACATATCCACCACAGAAACCTATGTTTGCATCATTTAACGAGAATTAAGTTTCAAAAAGTGATTTGGTTCATTGTTTTTCCTAATAATAAGTACTGGATCAATGTTTTCCCTCATATAGAGCATTTTTTCCCAATATAATGCTCCTGAAGACCTGAAGCAAAGTGAGCTGCTTTCAGTAGGAACAGGGCACCGCAAGGCAAGGGGCAGAAGAGATGGATTTGGGATGTTGTATTAACCTCTGCGTGTACGCGTGTAGCCAGGATCCAGTCTTCTGGAAGTTTAGGGCGTACGAGAGTTCTTCGTCTCTATCCGCAGGCCACCGCCATGGTGATCGGGAATGTGGGTTTCGCACGTCTCGTCTCTGGAGGGGTGCCCTTGCAAATCTGCATGATTAACTTACGGTCGTACACGACCGGAGGCGGCCGGCTTAGTGCAAAAATTCCTACGACTGAGCAAACACGCAGGATTTAAATCGGATGACTGGGAACGAGAGGATACAGGGGTGCATGAAGATGCCGGATTCATAAGATACGACGCCCTCTCCAATTACACTTTTATCAATTTTTGCATCAATATCTATAAACTCCGAATCGTTGGGACACCTTCTAGCTAAAGTTGACTCATCTCGAGTCCCATCTTTATCAAGATTTATATTAGAAAACAAAGATTCAATAGGAGTTACATCAATCACTTTAAGATCTTCATCATTATTCAAAGACTTCGATTTAGCGGCCATCTTATTCACTAAAGTAGCTTGATTATCAGAAATTTTGCCATCTAAATTTTGAAGATGAGCAAACTGGGATTTCAAACCATAAAATTCATTAGATATGTCATCAAGATCTTTATTAATATACTCCATCATAGTTTATTGTTCTTTAATCTCGTTTCTAAAGAGATTATTATACTCATATTGTAAAGTCATAAAACTTTTAGCATTGCTTTCAATCTCTTCCAACTTCCTAAAATAAGGATCAAAGCTTTTGGGTTGAGCCATACGGGACATCTAGCAAACAAAACGGCTAACGAAAAGACGAACGGAAGAAGGGCGAATAAAAAGGCAAATATTTTTGTATTTTCCAGAAAATCGTTTTAGAAGTGGGGGAGAGGAAAATGAGAGGCAAATGGCAAATAATGTAATGCAAGAGATGAGAGCTTATGATGGGTACTTGGTAGGCTTGATGTAGACCTCCCCGGCAATGGCGCCAGAAATTCTTCATGCTAATTCTTGAGCTTGCCTTCTTTTTTCCCTTGAAGAGGAAAGGGTTATGCGGCAAAGTAGAAATAAGTATTTCCCCCAGTTAGAGAACCAAGGTATCAATCAAGTAGGAGGTACAAGCAAGTCCCCAATCTATGCACTTGTACAAACAATCAAACACTTGCACCCACCGCGATAAAGGGGTTGTCAATCCTTACACGATCAATTGCAATGGTGAGATCTGATGGAGATAGGTAAAAAAGATTACTAAAACGTAAAACTAAATAGACCCGGGGGCCATTGGTTTCACTAGAGGCTTCTCTCTTGAAGGCAAATAATACGATGGGTGAACAAATTACTATCAAGCAATTGATAGAAAAGCGCAAAGTTATGACGATATCCAAGGCAATGATTATGCATATAGGCATCATGTCCGTGTAAAGTAGACCGACTCCTTCCTGCATCTACTACTATTACTCCACACATCAACCGCTATCAGCATGCATCTAGAGTATTAAGTTCATAAAGAACGGAGTAACGCCTTAAGTAAGATGACATGATGCAGAGGGATAAACTCAAGCTATATGATGAAAACCCCATCTTTTTATCCTTGATGGCAACAATACAATACACGCCTCGCTACCCCTACTATGTCACTGGCTGAGGACACCGCAAGATTGAACCCAAAACTAAGCACCTCTCCCATTGCAAGAAATACCAATCTAGTTGGCCAAACCAAACTGATAATTCGAAGAGAAATACAAAGATATCAAATCATGCATATAATAATTTAGAGGAGATTCAAATAATATGCATAGATAATCTGACCATAAATCCACAATTCATCGGATCTCGACAAACACACTGCAAAAGAATATTACATCGGACAGAACTCCAAGAACATCGAGGAGAACATGGTACTGAAGATCATAGAGAGAGAAGAAGCCATCTAGCTACTAACTATGGACCCGTAGGTCTGAGGTAAACTACTCATGCTTCATCGGAAGGGCAATAGGGTTGATGTAGATACCCTCCATGATCGAATCCCCCTCCGGCAAATCACCGAAAAATGCCCCAAGATGGGATCTCACGGGAACAGAAGGTTGCGGCGGTAGAAAAGTATTTTCGTGGATACCTTTGAGGGTTTGGGAAATATTTGAGGATTTATAGAAATCAGAGGGAGGTCGGTGGACACCTCAGGGGCCCACAAGCCAGGGGTGCCCCCTAGGGCGTGCCCCTATGGCTTGTCGTTGCATCGTGGGTCTTCTGACTTCATCTCCAAGTCTCGTAGGTGTCTTCTGGTCCAAGAAAAATCATCATAAAGTTTTATTTCGTTTGGACTCCATTTGATATTCCTTTTCTTCGAAACTCAAAAAACAAGGAAAAAACAGAAACTGGCACTGGGCTCTGGGTTAATAATTTAGTCCCTAAAATAATGTAAAATAGCATATTAATGCATATAAAACATCTAAAACAAATAATATAATAGGATGGAACAATAAAAAAATTATAGATACGTTGGAGATGTATCAGCACCTCGGAACAACGCTTGCTGGCGGCTGATGCATTCGATAAGTCAGCCATAAGCTCCAGAGCCGCTTCGAGTCTGGCTCTTTGACGCGCAAACGTGCTGCAACTTCTTCAAAATAAATTTTGGATCCAAATGAGCGTCCGGGTGAGAAAAATTTACTTTCCGAACAGATCATCTCATTTTCTTTGGGAACAAGGTTTCTGAGCCGGAAGAGATAGAAATTACCCCAGCATCACCAGCTTGACTCGCCTCAGTGTCATCTTGAGAACAAGAGGCGTCAGCAAGTTCAATAAAAAGACGGCCGAGGGAGTCAAGTTCTACCTCTGACTCATCATCAGCTGTTGGCAACTCGTCTCCAGCTACCGGCTCATCAGCAACAGCCAGCTTATTTCTTCTGGGATCCAGGGCAGCTTTAGACTTGCGCGCTTGTGTTTTCTTCTTCTTCCTATTCCAGAATGGAGAATTGGCCTGCAATATTATAATAGGATCAACAAGTGAGTTCAAGTTAATTAAAGGATTAATGAGCCGGACAATTGATTATAAGCATACTTACTGGAGGTGCTGGATTATGAATGCTAAAGGGGTTAAGCCCTGTCTTGTTCCAGGCTTCTTGAGTCTCCCCTAGCAGTTTCTTCACAGTCTTGTTTATCTCATCAGCTGAAAATTCAACATGACTGAAGCATTGCACTTCATTCAAGCCGCCAGTATAATTGCACATTAAGCCGCCCCAGCAACTTAATGGTAGGATCCTCCAGCTGACCCAACATCAGGTTAAATCGATCTCGGTTAGACCATTGGCTAGCAAAGACCTAAGCCTTGGATATATGTGGGTGACTTGGGTGTGTTCTTCTAGAGGATCCCAGCCAGGGTACTGAATAGTGGCATCAAGGCGATCAGGTCTGTAACCCGGCAAAGGGTTCTCATCAACAGGAGCAGTGTTCCTACAGTAGAACCAGGTTTTCTCCCATCCTTCAGGGTGACTTGGTAGGGTAGCTTGAGGGAAAGGAATGTTTTTCCGCCTCTGAATCAAAACACCACCGAGCTCTATGCTGGGACCATCCACACATTCAGTCTGGCGGTTGATATAGAAAAAAATCCTCGAAGATAGGGACGGTGGCTTCTATTTGCATATACACTTCACAGAGGACTTGAAAATGGCACACATGGGACACGGAATTGGGAGCGAGATCTTGAGGCTCAAGGTCATAAAAATGAAGGACGTCTCTAAAGAACTTTGACCCGGGCGGAGAGAAGCCCCTATGAAGGTGATCAGTGAACATGACGACTTCTTCCGGGCCGGGTTGAGGGGAGTCCTCTGTACCAGGTACTCGCCAACCAATTACTTCTTGGGCTAGTAGTAGACCCTGACCAACAAGGTCATCTAACACAAGTTTGGAAACTTGGGACCTCATCCAATTGCAAGTTGTGGTTTTAGACATGATGAGTCGCCTAAGCAAGGACTAAAGACTGCAGAAAAATATGGATGGCGGGTCATTTAAGAACTACAAATTGCTTAGTGATTTATATGATAAGGAGGCAGTACAACAAAGTAATTATGGTTAAATGAGTCGGCAAGCTTATTGATTGTGGATAAGTCACCCAATAAATGAGCCGGCCTAACAAAGGTCAACAATTTATAGTAATAGGCAGCTCATGATTTAAAATGATGGGCAGATAAAAATATAAGGCGAGTTATCCAAGATTGAGAACTGCGTTATTTCATTAAGTGTTGAACAAACAAGTTTCCATCAAGATGTCTGAGATCACACATCTACAAAATAGTCTAAAAAGATAATATTATCTAAACCTAAGGTGAGCACTGGGAGCGATGTTTGTTTTACTCGCAGATTTTAACAAAGATTTCAAGTTCCTAGATGCAAAAAATGGTGTCATGACTAGCGCCGCATTCCTATGAGGAGTTCATTAAGGTCTAGATCTAAAAACAGCAATGGTGATGTGAAACCGATGAACCATCGACGAACTATGGAAGGGGATAATGTAGATCTAAAAGAAGATGCTTTTACATACCTGGATGCGGCGGAAGGTGACGGAGAAGCTCGCGGAAGCACAGAGGCACCGCGGTCACGGACGAGGAGGTCGATGAGATCGAGGAAGCGCGGCGGCGGTGCGGTCGAGGATGAGCTTGAGCTCAAGGAAGGAGATGAAGCAGGGCGGGTGAGACGATAAAAAGTAAAAGGGACCCCTTTTGGGTATATTTATAAGGAAAAAAGGAGAAGGAGAAGTGGCACGCGCGAAAATAGAGGGGCCGTGGAACTTTTTAAGTAATGGACACCTCGATTTTCGAGATTAACAGGTGTACACAAAAGATCCGTTATGATGTCATGCTGAGCTCCTGGAAATCCGGAAGATGACGTCATGATTCAAAGACATGGAAAGATGACAAGTACAGAAGTGTGATAAGCCAAATTTTGAGATCCGGAGACAGTGCATATATGATGGGAAGATAACTCGCCATGTTTATAAGATTGAGGATTGACATGAATGAACTCAAATCAATCCGGGGGCTAATGTTGGGGATATAACCCTAGGATATGACCCTCCAGTTTAGGGCCAGGTCATTCTACGACGACTCTTAGAAGAACTCAACAGGTGGGCTGCGATTGTCTGGAAAACCAAGGCCTAGAGGATAAGCCACCAGGTAGGCCGACTTATGGCCCAAGGACAGAGATTCCTTCATAGTCAAGGCACCCAAGGAGTTTCCTTACTTAGCAAGATAAGTAGGAAGCATATTAGTACACGGGTTGCAATGCAACCCGAACTCCGTTGTGAGCCCAGGGCCTCCACCTATATATAAAGGGGAGCCCCTGAGGCAGAGAGGACTAGGTTACAAGCTCTTGAGTACTAGGTTATCCAAGTCGCACCCTTGTAATCGAGATCATCATCAATAAACACAAAGCATGACGTAGGATTTTACCTCCACCGTGAGGGGCCGAACCTGGGTAAACCCTCATCTTTCAATTCCAATCAACCCCGTTCAAGCAATCACCTAGCCGCGAGGCCTCAAGACTAAGTCATTTCACGAGGAAATTTGTCATGACAAAACCACGACACTATGTGTTAATGCTTTGTTTTGATTCTCTATTAAATGGAGGCCTTAATATCCCTTTGTTTCTTTATGGACCCCGCTGCCATGGGAGTGTAGGACAAAAGATGTCATACAAGTTCTAATCACAAGCATGTATGGCTATATACGGAATACATGCCAAGATTACATTGATGAATTGGAGCTAGTTTCTGTGTCGCCCTAGGTTATAACTGTTACATGATGAATGGTATCCAACTTAATTATCCATGATCGACCTAATGCCTGGGAGCTTTTCACATATCCTTGCTAAGTTACTACTGTTGCTGTTGTTGTCACTATTGCTACAAACCTACTGCTACTTCTGTTACCGATATTATTGCTATTGTTACCACTACTACCAAACTATCATATTATTGTGCTACTGGTCACTCTACTATGGATATTTAGTTCTCCAGGTGTGGTTGAATTGACTACTCAACTGCCAATACTTGCAAATATTCTTTGGCTCCCCTGATACGCCTCCAACGTATCTATACTTTTTGCTTGTTCCATGTTGAATTATCATTCTTAGATGTTTTACTATCATTTTATAGATCATTTGTACCATTTTTGGGACTAACCTATTGACATAGTGCCCAGTGCCAGTTGTCATTTTTTGCTTTTTTACTTCACAGAAAATCAATACCAAATGGAGTCCAAACGCAACGAAGCTTTTTGAAGATTTTTTCTGGGCCAGAACACCTGATAGGCCGAAGAAGTACCATAGGGAGGCTCCAAGGGGAGCACAACCCACCAAGGCGCGCCCAGGTGGGTTGTGCCCACCTCGGTGGCGTCCTGCACCGCTTCTTCGCCCTATAAATCCCCGAATATTCCAGAAACCCTAGGGGATTCGACGAAACACAATTCCAGCAGCCGCAAGTTCTGGAACCACGAGATCCAATCTAGACACCATCACGGAGGGGTTCATCACCCTCATTGGCGCCTCTCCGATGATGCGTGAGTAGTTCATCATGGACCTATGGGTCCGTAGTCAGTAGCTAGATGGCTTCCTCTCTCTCTTTTGATTCTCAATACAATGGTCTCTTGGAGATCTATTTGATGTAACTCTTTTTGCGGTGTGTTTGTCGGGATCCATGAACTTTGAGTTTATGATCACATCTATATCCATGAATATTATTTGAGTCTTCTTTTGATCTCTTATATGCATGATTATTTATAGACTCGCATTTCTTCTTCGAATCTTTGGTTTAGTTAGGCCAACTAGATTTATTTTTCTTGCCATGGGAAGAGGTGCTTTGTGATGGGTTCGATCGTGCAGTGTTCTTTCCCAATGACAGAAGGGGCAGCAAGACATGCATGTATCGTTGCTATTAAGGATAAGAAGATGGGGGCTATTCCTGCATGAATATATCTCATCTACATCATGTCATCATTCTTATTGCATCACTCCATTTCTCCATGAACTTAATACACTAGATGCATGCTGGATAGCGGTTGATGTGTGGAGTAATAGTAGTAGATGCAGGCAGGAGTCGGTCTACTAATCTTGGACATGATGCCTATATATTGACCGTTGCCTTGGATATCGTCATAATTATTCGATCTTCTATCAATTGCCCAACAGTAATTTGTTTACCCACCATATGCTATTTCTTGAGAGAAGCCACTAGTGAAATCTACGCCCCCCGGGTCTATTCTTTATCATATTTGCTTTGAGATATATTTTTATTTGCTTTTTTCAGATCTATTATTCCAAAAACCCAAAAATAACTTGCTGCACTTTTTTTAATTATTTTATTTCGCGTTTTATCGGGATCTATTTATCCAATCTACCATAATTTTTATCGCGTCAACTTGACAATCTCTGGCGCCGTTACCCAAAAAAGGGATTGACAACCTCTTATAAGCGTCGGGTTGCAAGTATTTGTTCTTTGTATGCAGGTACCATTTACATAGTGTTGCTTGGTTCTCCTACTAGATTGATACCTTGGTTTCATAACTGAGGGAAATACCTACCGTAGTTGTGCTGCATCATCCCTTCCTCTTTGGGGGAATAGCGACGTAGTTCAAGCGACATTAAAAGGAACTTCTGGCACCGTTGCCGGGGAGACATCATCAACATCTATTAGGTTCCTAATCACAAATCTCATCTCCTTGCAATTTACATTATTTGCCATTTGCCTCTTGTTTTCATCTCCCCTTCACAAAAATTTGCCATTTTATTCGCCCTCTTTTTCGTTCGCCGTTTTCTCATCGGATATGTTTTGTGTACATTCTTGTTTGTGTAGTTGCGATGTCTCAGAGAAAGTATTATGAAGTTCATTACCCCAATATTTTTCTTGAAATTGAGAAAAGTACTAAGGAATATATGACTACGGAATTTGAGCACAACAAATACTTCACCGAAGAACTTAAGGAACACTCTGTCCTGTTAGATGCTATAACAAAACAACTTGACGATATTAATATAGAAGTTTGTAATCTCCAATCTAAGTATGTTTTTGCTGAAAATTTGCTAGGCAAAATATCGGATGCACAAGCTACCCTAGTAAATCAAATGGCCGCTAAACCAATTTATTTGGAGGATAAAAATGATGAAGATCTTAAAATGATTGGTGTTTCTTCTATTGATTCCTTGTTTAGTAAAATTAAAATTGATGATAACTTTAACTAGAAGGCGTCCCGATAGTTCGGAGGGTGAAAATCTTGTTATTTTTTTGATAAAAGTGGGTTTGGAGAGGTCAAAACTTTAACTAGTGATGTGCCCACTCTTTTGGATTTTAAAGACGTTAATTATGATAATTGCTCTTTGATTGATTGTATTTCTTTGTTGAAATCCATGATAAATTCACCCCCTGCTTATGAACAAAATAAAGCTTTTACTAAGCATATTGTTGATGCCATGATGAAGGCTCTGGAAGAAAAAATTGAACTAGAGATTTCAATTCCTAGAAAATTGCATGATGAATGAGAACCTACTATCAAAGTTAAGATTAAAAAATATGATGTTTTGCTTTATGTGATTTGGGTGCTAGTTTTTCCACAATTCCGAAATCTCTATGTGATGTGCTTGGTCTTAACGATATTGAAGAATGTTCTCTTAATTTGCACTTCGCGGATTCTACTACTAAAAAGCCTATGGGAAGAATTAATGATTTTCTTATTCTTGCAAATAGAAATTATGTGCCCCTAGATTTGTGTTGTTCTTGATATGATTGCAATCCGTCTTGTCCAATTATACTTGGTAGACTTTTTTTACGCACTATAGGTGTCGTGATTGATATGAAAGAAGGCACTATTAAATTTCAATTTCCACCAATAAAGGGTATGGAACACTTCCCTAGAACAAGAATTATCACACCATATGAATCAATCATGAGGGCATCCCATGGATCAAAAACTAAAGATGATAATACTTAAATCTATGCATTATGCCTAGCTAGGGGTATAAAACGACATCTCTTGTTGGGAGGAAACCCAATCAATAAAATTTATTTTTGTCTTTTACTTTATGTTCTTGAGTGTTTGCACAATTATGCTACTGTTATGTTTTTGTTTTGTATGTTTTAATTAGTATTTGTGCAAAGTAAAGCCTTTGGGATCATGTTGGGTGATAGTTGATTTGATCTTGTTGAAAAATAGAAAATTTGTGCTCCAGTAACATAATTGTCGCGACCCGACCTAAGATGGTCAAGTCTCTGTGTTTCAGTGTCATCCCTGGATCAGTAATGCTGACACACACAATACTCGAAGGATTTATAACAGAGTAGCAATCACACACTTATTACATCGAAGGTCTCAAAAGAGAACTTATTACAATAATATGGCTTAAGGCCATCTAATGCGATAACAGCGGAAGGCTTGGAAAATAAAGTGAGTCCATCAACTCCAACGACATAGCTGAGCTGCACGACAACGACCTAACGAACCTTACTCCTCGTCTGAAAAGTCTGCAACATAATACGTTGCAGCCCGAAAAAGGGTCAGCACATGGAATATGTTGGCAATATAACACAGTAGAGCAAGAATAGAATAATGCTATCAATACATGCATATTTGGCTGGTGGAAAGCTCTATGGTTATAGTTTTGCGAAAAGCAAATTTTTCCCTACTACAAAGGAATAGACTTTAGTTTAACTATCATGGTGGTTGAAACATTGAGAAGGTATAACCCCAACTCAATCCCAATTAAAGTAATTAACAACCCAACAATATTAATTAAGAGTGATGAGATACGTGTGATAACCCAAATACTAGATACTCAAGAATTGTCCATAATCGGGGACACGGCTAACCATGATTAGATTGTAAACTCTGCAGAGGTTTGCACACTTTTCCCCACAAGACTGGATCGCCTCCGTTGATTTCTCGCACTGCACGGTGTTTGAGAAACGGATGACCGAGACACAGTCTTTCAGAAACATTAACTCTCTACTCCGGGTAGACCATACCAAACCTACAAAACCCACTACCAGCTGATCTACCTCTTCAAGAGCTTCACGTAACCTACTCAACTATGCTAGAGCCCATAATAGCTTGTGGCAGTGCACGGAAGTTTCTAGCATGAATCATCTCAGTTCCCTTTAATCCTGGGTGGCGGTCCATAGGAAGATCACACGGGTACCCCGGGATTTCCAAAAAAAGAAAAACAGACAACACTGGGTTCCCCAGGTGCCTCAATCCACCCAGATGTTAATTTAAGTTGCCACCTTAAGTTGAACCATTAATTAACAATCTCACATCTGTCATGGATTCTCTCAAACCCAAACCACGCCTACGAGCATAGCATAGCAATAAGCAACACATAGAAGTAACTCCCAAGGGTTTGATAATAACAGGACAATAGGCTCTACCTCATCAACTACTTCCCAACCCACAAGTTAATGACATCCTAATCATGCAATGTTTGAGGATTGAACTAATGCATAAAAACTGGGTATGAAAAGAGTATGATCAATGTGTTACTTGCCTTGCTGACGATCCGCGAATCCTATAGACTCGTAGTAACACGCTTGGCACTCCGGGAATTCTATCGCAAACAAACAATAACATACATAAGCAACAAGCAAATATGCACAAGCAAAACTCAAATAAGAGGGGTTGACCAGAGAGTTCAACTTAAGAACTCCGGTTCGCAAAAAGAATCAAACCAAACGGAGCAACGAAACTCAAACGGCGAAAGAAACAAGATCCGTTTACTAATCTGAACTAGGGTCAAATTTTACAGTACAAAAATCTTGTTTAAGTTGATTAAACGAAAAGAGGGTTTCTAGATGAAACTCTAGGCGCTTGAATTGCCTGATTCCGACAAACGAGCGAAAAGATAAACAGAAACTAAGATCGGATCAGAAATCACGATCCGAAAAATCGCGGAATAAATCCGAGAAAAAGAAAAACTGACGTATAGAATAACGAACGAACGCTCGTTATCTGGATCTAAACGAAGAACGCGTTCGTTAAAATGAACGAACGAGCAAACGCTCGCTAAATAAATAAGCCGGAGAAAAACCGATCTATTTAAAAAAAACGGAAACTAGGGTTTTCTAAAAAAACCAAACGGTTTTTCTCAGAAAACCGGCGACGGCGGGCGGCTACCTCGGCTCGGCTCGGCGGGCTCCGGTCTGGCGGCGGGCGGCGGCGAGGCTCGGCAGGCGGCGAGGCGATGTGGCGGCGGCGGCTTGCTGCGCGGCGGCGAGCTCGGCGGTGGCGGCTCTGCTCGGGGCGGTGGTGGCGGGTGGTGGTGGTGGTTTGACGGGTGGCGGGGTATTTAAAGAGGGGGCTGCTTGGAGGAGGGCAAGGCGGCGGCGAGGCGGAGTCCGGCTCGGACACAGGTCCGAGCGGCGAGGCAGGTGTGCAGGGAGGAAGCGGCTGCTGCAGGCCGGCTTGGCTCGGATGGGCCTTAGGCCCGGTCGAGTAGAGAACTTTTTTAAAATAATTCCACCGACAGGAAATAAATCCTATAAAATAAAAATAAAAAATCTAGAAATGCCTAAACAAAGTTTCATCATCTAAATGAAATATTTAGAACGAGATGAATATTTTCTTGGCCCTAAAATGCAATTTTGGAAAACGTGCAATTTTTCTAATGCAAATAAAATCCAAATAAAAAATAAAATCCAACAAATGATTTTAACATTTTCCTCAATATTTCAATTGTTTTGGAGAAGTCATATTATCTCCCTCATTTATTTTTATTATGAAATATTTTTAGGAGAAAAATAATTAAAATCAAAGATCCTCGTTTCAATATTCGATAAAAATCAAATATGGAACCGGAAAATCCCCAACTCTCTCCGGGGTCCTTGAGTTGCTTAGGATTTTCGAGGATTATGAGCGAAGATGCAATAAAATATGATATGCATGAATGACCTACGTATAACATTCCAAATTGAAAATTTGGGATGTTACAAACCTACCCCCCTTAAGATGAATCTCGTCCTCGAGATTCGGGTTGGCTAGAAAATAGGTGCGGGTGGTCCGTGCGAATATCATCCTCTCGTTCCCAGGTGGCTTCCTCCTCGGTATGGTGGCTCCACTGAACTTTGCAAAACTTAATAACCTTGCTGCGGGTGACTCGGCTGGCAAAGTCAAGAATCATTACTGGCTTCTCTTCATAAGTCAGGTTACTGTCCAATTGAATTGCCTCGAGGGGTACTGTATCTCTTAATGGTATATCGTCCATCTCCGCATGTAACTTCTTCAACTGTGAGACGTGGAACACATCGTGAACTCCTGACAGTTCTTCTGGTAATTCCAGCTTGTAGGCAACTTCTCCCATCCGTTCCAAGACACGATACGGTCCTACAAATCTCGGAGCTAACTTTCCCTTAACTCCAAAATGTTTCACTCCTTGCAAGGGTGATACTCGCAGATATGCTCTATCTCCAATTTCATAGGTTACTTCCTTGCGTTTCGAGTCTGCATGACTCTTCTGCCTGGACTGAGCAATCTTCAGTCTATCTCGAATCACTTTAACCTTCTCCTCAGACTCCTTGATCAGGTCTGGTCCAAACAGCTGTCGGTCTCCTACCTCATCCCACATCAGCGGTGTTCTACACCTGCGTCCATCTGAGCTTGAGCGGTGCCATCTTCAAAGCTGGCTTGGTAGCTATTGTTGTATGAGAACTCTGTGTAAGGCAAATTGTCATCCCAACTAGATCCATAATCTAGCGCACAGGCTCTCAACATATCTTGCAGAATCTGGTTGACTCTCTCAGTCTGTCCATCTGTTTGCGGGTGAAATGCGGTACTGAACTCCAATCTCGTTGTGACGCCCTCGATTCAATCGTACACTAATCATGCACGCAAATGTGTACGATCAAGATCAAGGACTCACGGGAAGATATCACAACACAACTCTACAAATAAAATAAGTCATACAAGCATCATAATACAAGCCGGGGGCCTCGAGGGCTCGAATACAAGTGCTCGATCATAGGCGAGTCGTGGAAGCAACAATATCTGAGTCTGAGACATAAGTTAGACAAGGTGCCATAAGATGGCTAGCACAAACTGGGATCTGATCGAAGAGGAGCAGGCCTCCTGCAGGATCCTCCTAAGTTACTCCCAGGTGGTCGTCGGTGGGCTGCACGTAGTAGTAGGCACCTCCAGAGTAGTGGTCGTCATCGACGGTGGTGTCTGCTCCCGGCTCCATAGTCAGTTGCAGCAATCGAGTAGAGGTAGGGAAAAGGGGAACAAGGCAACCATGAGTACTCATCCAAAGTACTGCAAGGAAGGAGCTACACTACATATGCATGGTTATATGTGTAAAGGGCCATATCAGTGGATTTGACTGCGAGAATGCCGAATAAGAGGGGATAGCTAGTCTTAACGAAGACTATGTACGGACACTGTCTTGCAACAGGTAGGAGGGACAATCGGAAGTCTTCAAGTAACATCACATAGAAATAATCCTACCCGCGATCCCTCCTCATATCCCGAGAGAGAGCGACCACGGTTGTATCGGCACTTGGAAGGGTGTGTTTTATCAAGTATCCGGTTCTAGTTGTCATAAGCTCAAGGTACAACTCCAAGTCGTCCTGTTACGAAGATCACGGCAATTCGAATAGATTAACTTCCTGCGGGGTGCACCATCTTACCCAAAGACGCTTGATCCCATTTGGCGGACACACTTTCTGGGTCATGCCCGCGCGGAAGATCAACACGTCGCAGCCCCACCTAGGCACAACAGAGAGGCCAGACGCGGTCTAAACCTAAGCCGCAGGGTGCAGGCCCATCGCCTGAGCACACACTGCGTTGCGGGCGGCCGGAAGCAGACCTAGCCTAACAGGCGTTCCAGTCCAATCCGGCGCGCCGCTCCGTCGTGACGTCTGAAGTGCTTGGTGATACCACGACGTCGTGATACCCATAACTACTCCCGCGTAGATGGTTAGTGCGTATAAGCTCGTAGCCAACTCAGATCAAATACCAAGACCTCGTTAAGCGTGTTAAGTAACCGCGAACGCCGAACAGGGCCAGGCCCACCTCTCTCCTAGGCGGTCTCAACCTGCCCTGCCGCTCCGCCTCAAAGATCCACTCGCGGGTGCTCCATCAGCCGACCCGACTTTAGTCTCCACATGTATCATGTATAAGTATATAATATATACCCGTGATCACCTCCCGAGTGATCACGGCCCGATAGTATAGCACGGCAGACGGACAAGAATGTAGGGCCACAGATGAATGTACTAGCATCCTATACTAAGCATATAGGATTGCAGGTAAGGTAACAACAGAAGTAACAAGGACAGGCTATGCAGCAGTATAGGAGTATCTGAAAATAGTAACATGCTATACTACTCTAATGCAAGCAGTGTACATAAGAGTAGGCGATATCTGGTGATCAAGGGGGGCTTGCCTGGTTGCTCTGGCAAGAGAGAGGGGTCGTCAACACCGTAGTCGAACTGGGCAGCAGCAGCGTCGGTCTCGTAGCCTACCGGAGAGAAGAGGGGGAAGAAACAATGAATACCAAGTAAACAGATGTGACACAAAGCAAGACGCGGCAATACTTGTGCTAGGGGTGACCTAACGTAGGGATAGGCGATACCGGTGGAGGGGGAAACATCCGGAAAGTATTCCGGTGTTTCGTGATTTGAGCGAGAGGAGCCGGAGGAAAGTTGCGAGTTCGATAGGTTAGGGGGTGTGGCGGACGAACGGTCTGCGTATCCGGATTCGTCTCGTCGTTACGAGCAACTTTCATGTAGAAAACATTTTCATCCGAAAGTTACGGATTATTTCCTCAATTTCGAAGTTTAAACAATATTCTGAAATTATTATTAAATCTAAAATGGGGTTATTGCATCAGCATGACGTCATCATGGCGTCGTGATCAACCAACTAACTCGGTCGACCTGATCGCTGGGTCCCACATGTCATAGAGAGTGGTTAACGAGAGTTAAATTCAACTAATTAGGTCAATTAGTAGATGGGCCCCATCATCGACCACTAAAGTAATTAGCAGATTAGTTTAAAATTAAATTAGTTTAATTAATCATGGGGACCACATCCGGCGATCGGGTTGCCAGTCAGCACCGTTGACTAGTCAAAGCAGTCAGCGGGTCGTGAACCCTCTCGGGCCACCGATCGATGGCTGCGGAGGTGGCCCAGTGACCTACGTCGGCGGGCACCGGAGAGGGCTCGGCGACCATTTTCGCGGCGGAGTGCCCAGGCCTCGCCGAAAAACAGCCACGGCCCACCGTTTGGCACGGGCCGGCAGCGTTGAACGTCGCGGACGAAGCCGCACCACCCGTGGTGGTCTCGTAGGGAGGGTGGCGGGCCGAGCCGAGCTACTACGGCGGCGGCGGCGGCGCTTTCGGGTGCTCCACGGGGCGGCAAGGCGGGGCATGGTTCGGTGTGTGGAGCGGCACTACGGGCAGATGGCGTTAGCGTGAGTCGATTACCGCAGCCGACAAGCAAGCGGAGGCGGCGAAGCTCGCCGGAGACGAAGCTGCGCGGCGGCGGGAGCACCGCCACGTCGAGGACGGCGCTAGGGGAGCGGGAGGGTAGCGGCACGTGCAGTGGGTGCGGGTGGAGGTCTTGAAACACGACGGGTGGTCGACTGCGAGCTCATGAGCTGTAGCCTGGCGGCGTAGCACCACCGGGCGACGAGCTTCGAGCGACGGGAAGCAGCTTCGGGCGGGCAGAGGCTGCCAAGAGAGGATAGGAGAGCCAGCTCACGGGCCTGTAGTTGTCTTCATGGCTCGGGAAGGCGCGAGGTGGCAATTCACGCCGGCGCGTTGTCGGAGCAGAGGAGGAAGGAGAGGTCACCGCGCTGCGTTGGGGGGCTTCGCTTGGTCCGGTGGTCGAGGAAGACTTCAGCGGGGCACTATGGCGCTCGGGGCGCGTTGGCGGCGGCGTGGCGGTGGCAGCGGCTATGGCGCAGCCATGGCGACAGCGGCCTTCGAGCGAAGCGGCAGAGGAGGTCGCAGCAGGGGAGGGAAGGAGGCGGCTAGGGTTCGAGGTGCGGGCGACGTCTTGTAGGTCAGCGGGAGCGCGGCGGATGGCGGCACGTGGCCATCGCAGTCCTGGGCGGCTGCCGGCGTCCACCTCCCCTCTGTGAACAGAGCAGGAAGGAGAGGGCAAGTTGGGCTGGGCGGCTGGCATGTGGGTGGGCGAGGCCCGATGGGGAGAGGCCTTTTCTTTTATCTATTTCTTTTGTTCTATTTTTGTTTATTATTATTTTTCTGTTTTCTATTTTATTTTAGTTCCTCTTTTATCTTAGTTTTATAAACTATAAAAGTAGTCCCTAATTTAGTGTTAGCAATTAGCTACTTGCCACATAAGTTTGGGCAACAAAATAAATTAGTTTGATATTTTATTTATTGTAAAAGGCATTTAAATAATTGTTTTTGCTGTTGTTTTATGCATCATATATTATTTAAACATTTTATAAAGGTGTGGCTTCTCCACCATAATTACCTATGCATTATTTGGCTGACTCCGATTATTTTAGTTTTAATATTTGAAAATATTTTATTGCTTGCTTGATTTTGAATTTGAATTCGAACAGGTTTCGAACTAGCGCGAGTTTATCCATAGTAACCGAGGTGACGTGGCATCATTAGCGGGGATTCTTGTGGCGTAATTACAGGCGTCACAATTCTCCTCCACTACAAGAAATCTCGTCCGAGATTTAAGAGAAGTAAGGGGAAAGGTCTGATTACGAAATCCTAACGAATCTTCTCGGTCTTGGTTGATCTTCTTGAAGAGGTCGATCCATTACCTTGACATCTTCATTTCTCTGCTGAGTCATCATGGTGATGCCGCCCTTTTCTCGGTAACTCCAACGTGCTTACGAATAGGTAAGGGTTATTCGGCGAACGAACCTCTGCAAGGTTGACTATCTGGTAGCTAACATCGAGGAAGGTGGCGGAAAGTAACTCTCGAACTGGAACTTAAGAAAATATCGAGAGCAAAGTAAGAAGGTACCATGAGAAGTTTCAAGCGGGTAGGCAATCATCGATGCACAAACAGGTGCGAAAGGGTTGAACAGCGGGAATAAGTATTGCGTCCGATACAGAATAGATCAACAGCAAGTGGCTCGTGAATTACATACAAAGTCAAGCGTGAGGAGTAACTTGACCTTGAGGGTGTACAGAGAGTCAGGTTTCGATCATGTGAAACTGTGGGTTATGGGCCCACCATGTGGTTAAAAGTAGAAAGGTTGGTGACATCTTGCACGATCATGTAAGCAAGGCATGTCGGAGGAGAGTCCGAGGTCATGTCGGCAACAACATAGGTACCAAGGGCGAGGGACGAAGAGAACCATTTTCCTGCTTTCGTTGAGCGAGGCGGACCAATAGGCAAGGTTCTCGTCCATCCGTGGTTACCAAATGTCACCAACAATAATAACAGGTCTTCTTGGCGGTGTTGTAACACGAGGTGCTTGCACAAGCGGTGGATTATTACTGCTTATATCATATAGATCATAGAAAAGGTTTAAACAAACCAATGGATGGAAAATATGATCATCAGTTAAACAGAACAATGGAAAGGAAAATATGTTTAAACACATAATTCAAGGGTATATCCTTCCCAAGGACAAGCGAGCAAGATATCCACGACGAGGAGATAATGTAGAAAACCCTTTAGGTAAGGGAGAGAAATTTCATGACATTACCCATACAACGGTGTTTGGATAATTGAGCAAGAAACATTTAGCATTGGGCTTGAATGTTCTTGTTGAAAACCGAGTATCACGGACATGCTTGAGATAGCATTGGCATGGTCTTGGTGAAGATCAGACTTTGGAATCACGAAGGATCCATCGAGAATAACTTGTAGAAACAGTATTACAATTCCCTCATGGATGAAAGGATAACCTCTTTGAAAAGGAATCTATAATGATAGGTCCTCCAACCGGGGTGCTAGGCATGACATCATGTTACGGGTCATCAAAGGGTCAACATCATAACTCTTGGAAAGTTGTCCCAACCATCATATCGACCGAGATTCAGATCCGATTGGTGTCGGGATACCTCGGACTTAGGATACCGAGAAGAAAAGGTGTAGCATAAATTGACGAGATGACATTGTAAGATCCTCGGGGAAATGAACTATGTAGTGATTTCCGTTATCAAGAGTCCATCATTAACCCAAGGAGAGGACAAGGAGGTGTCTGGTGAACTCATCGGCAATTCACCGAGATCCCCAAAAGATGGATTTCCACAATTAAGTGAACAAGGAGATAACATTTGTCAGCTCAAATGATATAAGGAAGTATGCTCGAGGAAAACATACACAATTAAACATTGGTTGAAAGGTGCGCCCGAAATATGGGTTGGGTTGCACGACCAATGTCAGAAGGGTGATTCAATAATCAGTAACCTAAGAATGAACTTTCGATCATTAACTTCAAAGCAATAGGGTTGCTAGAAGTCCAGAACTCAAACAACACCGTTCACTTGTTGGTACCCCGGTTGGAATCAACACGAGGACCAAGAAAGAATGGTGATGGTGAGAAGTTTCACCATACCAAGAATCCTTAAGAGGTGGTGAAATTCTCACGACATTCTTGACATAAAAGATGGTAATACTCCAAGGTAAGGACGAACAAATGCTGGATAGCAAGCATCTTAAGGTATAACACAAAACACGAGCAAGTTTGTGTAGAACGGAAGGCAATAAAGTGGTCGATGACAACACAAATCATCGAGGGCAAGGATGGTATTTATCATCATGAATCTGGTTGATATCCTGGAAGAGCTCATAAGGTTGATGATGATCACAACACATTTTTCGAGAGATTTCATGAAGATGTAATCAATTGGCGACGACGTCAAGTCAAAGGGATGATGAAGCAAAAGGTTATTGAAACCATGGGTACGACACAAACTCGAAATCAAGTTTGTTGGTCAAGGAGAAATGGTAAGGCGAGGAAGATCGGCGTAAGCTTAGCTCATCGTCGGCCGGTGCTCGGAATAAGGACCGGTAGCACAGTTTGAATCATCACGACAATGATATATCCAAACAGGCTAGGAATGGCGTGATCGGGTACAAACTTCGTACTTATAGAAGCTTCTTGAAGAGTTGTTGAACCGTGAGTGCGGACTTGGTTCGATTATCGGTGTCTTTGAGTGTTTAATAACTTCGAGCCGTGAAAAATTGGAATCGATGGGAAGGTAACACTTGATGAAGAACTCATAAGATGTTATGCGGTTCCATGATAAACTCGAGATACCAGGGGGTAACACTCAACGACAGATCAAAATAGAGGTTGGACCGGGGTAATGCTCTGCAGAAGACAAGTACTCCAACTTGTGTGAGAAATAGAATCAAGGGAGAACAACATGGTCGGAACCACGGTCGCGTAGGATCAATTCACAGATACCATATGATATTTATCAAGAAAAATAGTTATTATTACAAGAAGTTTCCATGATAGGATCTACATCGTGTCCATGGGCATGAACACAAAGTTCAAGGTCGACTCCCACTTCTTCAATGTATAACCTTCCATTCACTTCTCACGTTCAATGAAGTTGTAGTGTTGAAATTTTATCTGGAAAAATACCAGAAGAGTATGACTCGTGAAAACTTTCGAGTTCACACATATTAAAGAAGGCATAGGTTCAACCCATCGGGGCATCTTAGAATCATATACCAGAATCTTTAGAAGTAATTAACTCAAGCTCGAAGGCGAGCATGGTTGAAAGCGAGCGATACAATTTACCAAAGGCATTATGTATCCGAGAAAAAGGCTCACAAGTTTAGTGAATATGAAGGCGTTGTCGGATAAAATCCAACAAAGGATCGGTGGTCCACAAGGAATCGGCGTGAGCATCGGTACTCAACTAGGGGAAGCAGATTATAGAAACAATGACTAACTCAATTGTCAAATGCAAAGGAATTATGATTTCCAAATCAAGGGATCGAAGCAATGCTACGATTAGGGGTGGATAAGTTGAATAGCCTTAGGGTACAATCAAAGACAATTGGATTGGTGAGAACCAATTTCAGTAAAGAATGGCAGCTTAGCGGAAAAGTAATTTATAAGGATCAATGATGATTGCGTGTATTCATGAAACATATTGAGTCAACAGACTCAAAATGATAATGACAAGGAATGTCAATAAGACTACGAGACTTATGGGATTAACCATAATGCAAGCAAGCAAGAATTTCAAGAGCCAAAGGCTCCAGAGGATTTTCGGAAGATCGAATAGTATTTTGAAGTCTTTTGTGAAACACATGAACAACTGGGAATGAGCGGATACTCGACAAGTGCGAGGATTTATGTGAAGGGGTATTCATGTGGCAAAGAACTGCTAGGCAGTAGGCACAAAGTATCCTCGGAACAATAGAGAAAACTGCAGGGTATCTTGTAATAACAAGATCAATGGGGGAATCGTATGAATGGCAAGTGTAAGTAGTTTTCCATACGGATTTATCGATGGTCAGGAATAGCAAAAGTGATGGGCAGAAGGTCTCGAGAGAACATCAGAGAGTATCTTGGAATCTTCCGATTAGCGAGCGATCATCTGAAGTGAGGGCTCTCGGGAGAAAGTACTTGCGAGAACCTAAAGTTAGTCTTGTTTTTAGCAAAATCGTTTAACCCGAATAGAAGAGAGTTCGAGAATCGAGTAAAGATCGAGGAGTAAAAGATCCTAATACCACCCAATGGCGGCGTGGGCCCATGGGCGCACAGCCATGTTAGTAAAAGTTTTGTAAAGTCTAGACTCGACTTGACCAAGGAGTTGGAAGGGGATCCTACAGGCGATCGGCTCGATACCAACTTGTGGCGCCCTCGAATCAATCGTACACTAATCATGCACGCAAATGTATGCGATCAAGATCAAGGACTCACGGAAGATATCACAACACAACTCTACAAATAAAATAAGTCATACAAGCATCATAATACAAGCCGGGGGCCTCGAGGGCTCGAATACAAGTGCTCGATCATAGGCGAGTCAGTGGAAGCAACAATATCTGATACTGAGACATAAGTTAGACAAGGTGCCATAAGATGGCTAGCACAAAGCTGGGATCTGGATCGAAGAGGAGCAGGCCTCCTGCAGGATCCTCCTAAGTTACTCACAGTAAATCGTCGGTGGGCTGCACGTAGTAGTAGGCACCTCCGAGTAGTGGTCGTCATCGGCGGTGGTGTCGCTCCAGGCTCCATAGTCAGTTGCAGCAATCGAGTAGAGGTAGGGGAAAAAGGGGGAACAAGGCAACCATGAGTACTCATCCAAAGTACTCGCAAGGAAGGAGCTACACTACATATGCATGGTTATATGTGTAAAGGGCCATATCAGCGGACTGGACTGCAGAATGCCAGAATAAGAGGGGGATAGCTAGTCTTAACGAAGACTATGCTTCTGGACACCTGTCTTGCAACAGGTAGGAGGGGACAATCGGAAGTCTTCCAAGTAACATCACATAGAAATAATCCTACCCGGCGATCCCCTCCTCATATCCCGGAGAGAGAGCGACCACCGGTTGTATCTGGCACTTGGAAGGGTGTGTTTTATCAAGTATCCGGTTCTAGTTGTCATAAGCTCAAGGTACAACTCCAAGTCGTCCTGTTACCGAAGATCACGGCAATTCGAATAGATTAACTTCCTGCGGGTGCACCATCTTACCCGCACGCTTGATCCCATTTGGCGGACATACTTTCTGGGTCATGCCGGTCGCGGAAGATCAACACGTCGCAGCCCACCTAGGCACAACAGAGAGGCCAGCCGCGGTCTAAACCTAAGCGCCAGCAGGTGCAGGCCCATCGCCTGAGCACACACTGCGTTCTTGGGCGGCGAGCAGACCTAGCCTAACAGGCGTTCCAGTCCAATCCGGCGCGCCGCTCCGTCGTGACGTCTGAAGTGCTTGGTGATACCACGGCGCCAGATACCCATAACTACTCCCGCGTAGATGGTTAGTGCGTATAAGCTCGTAGCCAACTCATATCAAATACCAAGACCTCGTTAAGCGTGTTAAGTAACATGAGCGCGCCGAACAGGCCAGGCCCACCTCTCTCCTAAGCGGTCTCAACCTGCCTGCCGCTCCGCCTCAAAGATCCACTCATGGTGCTCCATCGGCCGACCCGACTTTAGTCTCCAAATGTATCATGTATAAGTATATAATATATACCCGTGATCACCTCCCGAGTGATCACGGGCGATATATATAGCACGCAGACGGACAAGAATGTAGGGCCACGAGATGAATGTACTAGCATCCTATACTAAGCATATAGGATTGCGGGTAAGGTAACAATGAAGTAACAAGGACAGGCTATGCAGCAGTATAGGAGTATCTGAAAACAGTTACATGCTATACTACTCTAATGCAAGCAGTGTAGATAAGAGTATCACGATATCTGGTGATCGGGGGCTTGCACTGGTTGCTCTGGCAAGAGAGAGGGGTCGTCAACACCGTAGTCGAACTGGGCAGCAGCAGCGTCGGTCTCGTAGCCTCACCGGAGACAAGAGGGAAGAAACAATGAATACCAAGTAAACAGATGTGACACAAAGCAAGGCAGCGGCAATACTTGTGCTAGGGGTGACCTAACGTGGGATAAGCGATACCGGTGGAGAAACATCCGGAAAGTATTCCGGTGTTTCATGATTTCGGCGGGAGGCGGAGGGGAAAGTTGCGAGTTCGATAGGTTAGGGGGTGTGGCGGACGAGCGGACTGCGTATCCGGATTAGTCTCGTCGTTACGAGCAACTTTCATGTAGAAAACATTTTCATCCGATTACGGATTATTTCCTACAATTTCGAAGTTTAAACAATATTCAAATTATTATTAAATCTAAAATGGGGTTATTGCATCAGCATGGCGTCATCATGGCGTCGTGATCAACCCAACTAACTCAGGTCAAACACGATAGCTGGGTCCCACATGTCATAGAGAGTGGGTTAACGAGAGAGTTAAATTCAACTAATTAGGTCAATTAGTAGATGGGCCCCATCATCGACCACTAAAGTAATTAGCAGATTAGTTTAAAATTAAATTAGTTTAATTAATCATGGGGACCACACTGTCGGCGACTGGGGTTGCCCAGTCAGCACCGTTGACTAGGCAAAGCAGTCAACGTGGTCAGCGGGGCCACTCGGGGCCACCGGTCGATGGTTGCGGAGGTGGTCCCAGCGGCACCACGTCGGCGAGGCACCGGAGAGGGCTCGGCGACCGTTTTGCGGAGTGCCCAGGCCTCGCGGAAAACAGCCACGGGCCACCGTTTGGCACGGGCGGCAGCGTTCGAGCGTGCGGACGAAGCCGCACCCACCGTGGTGGTCTCGTGGGAGGGTGGCGGGCTGAGAGCTACAACGGCGGCGGCGCGGCGCGGGTGCTCCACGGGGGCGGCAAGGCGGGGCATGGTTCGGTGTGTGGGCGGCACTACGGGCGAGATGGCGTTCGCGTGAGTCGATTACCGCAGCCGGCAGGCAGAAGCGGAGGCGACGAGCTCGCGGAGAGCGAGCTCGCGGCGGCGGCGAACCTTTCCACGTCGAGGGCGGCGCTAGGGGAGCGGGAGGGTAGCGAGCGCGTCACGGTGGAGTGCGGGTGGAGGTGCTGAGCACGGCAGGGTGGTCGATGCGAGCTCCATGAGCTGTAGCCTGGCGGCGCAGCACCACCATGGCGACGAGCTCGGGCACGACAGGGAAGCAGCTTCTGGCCGGGCGAGGCTGCCAAGAGAGGATAGGAGAGCCGGGCTCACGGGCCTGTGGTTGTCTTCATGAGCTCGGGGAAGGCGTGAGGTGGCGAATTCGACGCCAGCGTTTGTCGGAGCAGAGGAGGAAGGAGAGTCACGCGCTTCGTTGTGGGGCTTCGGCTTGGTCCGGTGGTCGAGAAGACTTCGCGAGGCACTCTGGCGCTTCGGGGCCGCGTTGGCGGCGGGGCGTGGCGTGGCATGGGTAATGGCGCAGCCATGGCGACAGCGGCCTTCGGCCAAAGCGGCGAGCAGAGAGGTCGCAGCACGGGGAGGGAAGGAGAGGCGGCTAGGGTTCCAGTGCGGGCGGCGTCTTGTAGGTCGGCGAGGCGCGGATGGCCGACACGTGGCCATCAGCAGTCCGGGCGGCTGCCGGCGTCCACCTCCCTCTGTGAGCAGAGGAGGAAGGAGAGGGCAAGTTGGGCTGGGCGGCTGGCATGTGGGTGGGCGAGGCCCGGTGGGGAGGCCTTTTACATTTATCTATTTCTTTTGTTCTATTTTTGTTTATTATTCTTTTCTGTTTTCTATTTTATTTTAGTTCCTCTTTTATCTTAGTTTTATAAACTATAAAAGTAGTCCCTAATTTAGTGTTAGCAATTAGCTCTGCCACATAAGTTTGGGCAACAAAATAAATTAGTTTGATATTTTATTTATTGTAAAAGGCATTTAAATAATTGTTTTTGCTGTTGTTTTATGCATCATATATTATTTAAACATTTTATAAAGGTGTGGCTTCTCCACCATAATTACCTATGCATTATTTGGCTCCTCCGAATATTTTAGTTTTAATATTTGAAAATATTTTATTGCTTGCTTGATTTTGAATTTGAATTGAACAGGTTTGAACTAAGCGAGTTTATCCACAAGAATAACAGGTGGCGTGGCATCATTAGCGGGGATTACTGTAGCGTAATTACCCGGGCGTCACACTCGTACCCAAGGTCTGGTGTAACTGATGCCAAAACTTTGAAGTAAACTGTGTTCCTCTATCTGATACGATGGTCCTCGGAACTCCATGCACACATACGATCCTGGACATATATATTTTGGCCAACTTCGCACTTGTATAGGTGGTTTTTATTGGGATAAAGTGAGCAACTTTGGTCAAGCGATCCACTACTACCCATATTGAATCATATCCTGCTTTGGTCCTAGGTAGTCCGGTGATAAAGTCCATGCCAAGTTTATCCCACTTCCATTCGGGTATCGGCATAGGCTGTAAGAGTCCTGCTGGCTTCTGATGCTCTGCCTTCACTCTCTGACATACATCACATACGGCTACATACTCGGCAATATCCTTCTTCATACCAGTCCACCAAAAACGTTCCTTCAAGTCTAAATACATCTTGGTGTTTCCGGGGTGTATCGAGGATGGTGAGTCATGAGCCTCCTGAAGTATTAACTTACTGATCTCTGGGTTATCACTACTAGGAAAAGGGCTATAGATGGGATGGATAATAATGGCGCACTGTACATGTGGTGCGCCATTACTAAATACTAATGGCGCACCATGTGTTGGTGCGCCATTAGTGTGCAAATACTAATGGCGCACCACATCCCACGGTGTGCCATTAGTAAAAAAAAATTATTTTTTTTTCAAAACTACTAATGGCGCACGGTGGGAGTGGTGCGCCATTACTATGTTGACATAGTAATGGCGCACCACACCCACCGTGCGCCATTAGTTGTTTTGAAAAAAAAGTAAAAAAAATTAAAAAATATTTGTTACTAATGGCGCACCATGTCTCGGTGCGCCATTACTAGTTGCCCACTGGTGCGCCATTACTAAGTTTTTTTCAAAAAAAATTCAAAAAAAATATCAATTTTTTTTCAAAAATAATAATGGCGCACCGTGGGTGTGTCTTGCCATTACTAGTTTAACTAGTAATGGCTCACCACCCCAATCTTGCCATTACTAACTTGCTAACACCGAATGCACCCCGGTGGATCGCCTTTTCAGCTTTAAAAAATAAAAGAAAATGATGGAAATGTCAAAAAATAAAAGAAAATAAGTTTCCCATGTGATGTGTGGTCTAGTTGTTGGGAAAATTTACAAATATAATTTCGACTTTATTTGCAAAATCTCTCGGAAATTTGTAAAATGGGCATAACTTTTGCATACAAACTCGGATGAAAAAGTTTTTATATAAAAATCATCTACTCGAAAAGTTACATCCAAATTTAACAGGGAACCCGTTAAACATTCAAAATCCCCAAAACCTAACAGAAAAAAAGTTACAAGCCTTTCAAGATCTAGAGGCAAAAATTCAAAAATTTCAAACTTACTAGTGGCGCACCGTGGATGTGGTGCGCTACTAATAACGAAAAAAAATTGGTTTTGAATTTTTTTTGAATTTTTTCAAAAATGATACGTAATATGACCGGGAAGTTTGAAATATTTTCAAAATTTCATCATAGTCATGAACATGAACAAAGTCCTAGACATCAACAAGGTATAATAGGATTGATATGCTAGATATATCAACAAGTGCACGTGAAGTGAGTTGTTCTTTGGGTTGGATAGAACTACGAAGTTAAGCGTGCTTGGGCTGGAGTAGTGTGAGGATGGTTGACCTTTGGGAAGTTTGACCACGGAGTGCGATTTGACCTGAGATTAAGCATATTGACCGAGATTAAGCCATAGTGACTGAGATTAAGAAAAAATTCTGAAAAAAAATGAAAAAAAAATTTGAAAAAAATTAAAAAAAATTGAAAAAAATATTGTTACTAATGGCGCACTTCTATGTGGTGCGCCATTAGAATACCAGATACTAATGGCGCACCAGCGGGTGCGCCATTAGTATACCAGATACTAATGGCGCACCACAGGTGCGCCATTAGAAAAAAAAAAATCTAATGGCGTGGTACTAATGGCGCATCGGTAATGGCGCACCGGTAGTGCGCCATTAGTAGGCAAAACCGGTGCGCCATTAGTAGGCCTTTTCCTAGTAGTGTATTGGGTACATAAACTCGGTCCTCAAACCATAAGGTATCGTGCTCATCCTCATGAAAACCTTTGGCCTTTCCTTTGCTCATCTTCTCCTTTATCTCGGCAATCTCTTTGTCATCCTTCTGAGCTTCTCGAATCTTGTCCAACAATGTCGATTGAACCTCCATTGTCGCAATGAAACCTCTTGGAACAATCTCCAACCGAAGTTCCATGATATCTTCAGCTAACTCCTTCGGCAATCCCTTACTTTCAAGGATATTGGCTTAACTCTTCCGGCTCAAGGCGTCTGCTACGACGTTCGCCTTTCCTGGGTGATAGTGCAGCTTCATGTCATAATACTTAATAAGCTCCAACCATCTCCTCTGCCTAAGGTTCAGCTCCTTTTGCGTGAAAATGTACTTTAAACTCTTATAATCCGTGTACACATCACAACGGTTCCCAATAAGGTAATGTCTCCAGGTTTTCAACGCATGCACTACGGCTGCTAACTCCAAATCATGGGTGGCATAGTTCAACTCATGGGGTTTTAGTTGTCGTGAGGCATACGAAACAACTCTTCCGTCCTGCATAAGCACACATCCAAGTCCTAAGTGAGAGGCGTCGCAATAAACTTGGAACTCCTTATGTATATCTGGCAGTGTTAGCACTGGGGCTGTAGTCAAACGTTTCTTCAATTCTTGAAAACTTGCCTCGCAATCTTCTGTCCATTTAAACTTGGTGTCCTTCTTCAATAACTCGGTCATTGGCTTAGCAATCTTGGAAAAATTCTCAATGAATCTCCGATAGTATCCTGCAAGTCCTAGGAAACTGCGGATCTCGCTAACTGAGGTGGGTGCCAACCATTCAGTGACTGACTGGACCTTGCTGGGATCTACTGCTATACCTTCTCCTGATATAACATGCCCAAGAAATCCAACTTCCTTCAACCAAAACTCGCATTTGCTGAACTTGGCGTATAACTTGTGTTCCCTGAGTTTCTCGAGAACTAAACGCAAATGCTCCTTGTGCTCCTCTTATTCTTCGAGTATACCATTATATCATCAATAAACACCACAACAAACTTGTCCAAATACTCCATGAACACCTTGTTCATCATGCTCATGAAATAGGCAGGGGCGTTAGTCAGTCCAAACGACATGACCGTATACTCGTATAATCCATATCGCGTGGTAAATGCTGTCTCCGGTATATCCTTCTCACGGATCTTCAACTGATGGTATCCTGATCGTAGATCAATCTTCAAAAACACCTTAGCTCCTTGTAGTTGATCAAACAGATCGTTGATCATCGGCAGTAGGTACTTGTTCTTGATAGTTACCTCATTTAAAGCGCGGTAATCAACAACCATCCTCAGGGATTTATCCTTCTTCTCAACCAAAAGCACTGGAGCTCTCCAAGGTGATGAACTCCTTCGAATGTAACCTTTCTCCAATAACTCCTTGATCTGTTTCTTAATTTCCTCCAGATCATTTGCGGGCATTCGATAAGGTCTCTTGGATATTGGCCCTGTACCTGGCAATAGCTCTATCAAAAACTCGATGTCTCGATCCGGTGGCATGCCTGGTTACTCTTCTGGAAAAACATCCGGAAAATCCTTTACTACATGCACTTCCTCCCGCACAACTCCTGTGAGGGTATTCACTTGGCTCCTCCTAGGCACATGCCTAGGTACATACTTAATCCTTTTTCCCTCCGGGGTGGTGACATAAATCGACTTGCTAGCACAGTCAATACTTCCTCCATACTTTGACATCCAGTCCATACCTAATATCACATCCAATCCTTGTGACTCCAGGATAATTAGGTCGGACGGAAAAACATGTGTGCCAATGGTTAGGGGTATCTGGTTGCACCATCGGCTAGCCATATACTCTACTCCAGGCGAGCTCACTAAAAGAGGGGTTCTAAGGGTTTGGGTTGGTAGTTTAAACTTATCCACAAATCCCCTTGATATGTATGAATGTGATGCACCAATATCGAAAAGAACAAGAGCGGTAAATGACTTAACCAAAAACTTACCTATTACCGCGTCCGGCTGCTCTTCAACCTCCTCCATGTTAACGTGGTTCACTTGTCCTTTTTTGAATGGATTAGGCTTCTTCCCAGCGCTCCCATTTCCGTTTCCATTCCTTCATTCACGGCAATCATTAGCATAGTGCCCTGTCTTCCCGCACTTAAAGCAAGTAACTTGACTTAGGTCTCTTTTGGCGGGTGCTGCTGGGTTGGAGCGGTTCTGATTGTTATTAACTCCGTCCCCATTTCCATTCTTAGCACCATTGTGGTTATGCGATCCTCCCCCTGTGTGGTTGTGACCTCCATGGTTATGAACAAGTCCTCCCGAGTTCGGGGTTAAACGAGGCTTCTGCGAAGCTCCCGAGTTATACTTCCCTTGTCCATATTTCCTTTTACGGCTCTCAATCTGCTGCTGCTTCCCTTCAATCATAAGAGCCTTATCTACCAACTCCTAGTAGTTGTTGAAGGTTGCCACCATCAACTGCATGCTCATCTCATCATTCAGCCCTTCCATAAGCTTCTCCTGCTTCGCGGCATCTGTGGCCACATCATCAGGGGCATAGCGTGATAACTTGATAAACTCATCCACATAGTGGGCCACAGTACGGTTCCCCTGGCGTTAGTTGTGGAACTCCCGCTTCTTCATCTGCATAGCTCCAGTTGAGACATGGGCGGTGCGGAAAGCTTGCTGAAACTGGTCCCAAGTAACATTGGCTATAGGAAAAGTAGCCGTGTAATTCTCCCACCATGAGGCTGCTGGTCCATCCAATTGGTGTGCGGCAAAGCGCACCTTCTCCGCATCTATGCAACCTGCGGTGGTTAATTCCCTTCCAATACGGCGTATCCAATCATCAGCAACTATTGGCTCGGTGCTATTGGAAAACACCGACGGCTATAACCTTAGGAAGCGGGCTAAGTTGTCCACTGGCGGCGGGTTATTGTTGTTGTTGCCCTGGTTCTGAACTAGCAATTGCATCAAAGCATTCTGCTGCTGGATCAACTGGGTGAGCTCCGGTGGGAAAGCAAAACCGGTGTCACGTCTCGGAGGCATCTGATGGTTTTAGATGGAAGAGATTAGAATAGAAAAGTTCTAATGAGAAAGCACTACCCATATGCAACATGAGACAAACACAAACATTATCACTCCAATCAATCAAGCAAGGGCATACAAACGGTCTAGAACTATCGCAAAAGTGCTCAACTACTACTAAATACATGGGGGAATACTATTAATATATGGTGGTCATCTAGAAATTTTGATCGGTGGAAGACTCCATGATGTCTGCTCCAGCTTCATCTTCGTAGTCATCCTCACTAGGATTGGAATCGGTGTCATCGATGATGATGTAGTTGTCCGGGCAAGTGGGGTCGTCGTCTTCTTCTCCCGGTGCTGGTCCTCCCATGAATACTCCGATCTTCTTAACCAGATCGTCATTCTTCTCCAGTAGTGTCTTGATTTCTTCCTCATATCTATCGCGCGTAAACTTGAGTTATTCCTCCAGCTCGATGATCCTGGTCTTCGCCTTCTTCAACTCCATCATGTCCGCGCACATCTGGTTCTCCTGATGTCGAATGTGCTGGTTTAGCTCCTGGATGAAAGCTGCAATGGATCTATCCTTCTTGGTGCTGATTACTTCCCATTGCTTGTCTCGGCGCCCACATATTTGATAAATGGTGTCCTTAAGTTCCCTGTTGTAGACTTCTCCAATGCTTCCCATGGTAATGTGGGCTGCCATGCTCTTGCCTAGACTCCAGGTGGGTGCTTCGAAAGAAAATTCTATGGGTTTAGAAGTTGGTGAGAATGTCCTTCCTGGAACTTGTACTTGAATCATCCAGCGCTCCTCTTCTGGTAAGGTGGCGTTGTACGTCTCGGTGAAGCTTGGTATTCCGATGTTCAAGTATCTAGTGACTTCCTTTAAGTGGCGTCCAAAAGTTGTGTCTTCATCCGGTTGTGCAAACTTGTTCTTCACCTCCATCATCCTAAACAGTGGAAAAATGGAGAGGAGTCACAAATGCGTAGAGAAGAGTGACCTATGGTTTATCTTAGTGGTCGTGTCCTACACTCAACGTGTGCTCTGATACCATCTTGTAGCGACCCGACCTCGGATGGTCAAGTCTCGTGTTTCGATGTCATCCTCGGATCGATAATCTTGACACACACATTACTCGAAGGATTTATAACAGAGTAGCAATCACACACTTATTACATCGAAGGTCTCAAAAGATAACTTATTACAATAATATGGCTTAAGGCCATCTAATGTGATAACAGCGGAAGGCTTGGAAAATAAAGTGAGTCCATCAACTCCAACGGCATAGCTGAGCTGCACGGCAACGACCTAACGAACCTTACTCCTCGTCTGAAAAGTCTGCAACATAATACGTTGCAGCCCGAAAACGGGTCAGCACATGGAATATGCTGGCAATATAACACAGTAGAGCAAGAATAGAATAATGCTATCAATACATGCATATTTGGCTGGTGGAAAGCTCTATGGTTATAGTTTTGCGGAAAGCAAATTTTGCCCTACTACAAAGGAATAGATTTTAATTTAACTATCATGGTGGTTGAAACATTGAGAAGGTATAACCCCAACTCAATCCCAATTAAAGTAATTAACAACCCAACAATATTAATTAAGAGTGATGAGATACGTGTGATAACCCAAATACTAGATACTCAAGAATTGTCCATAACCGGGGACACGGCTAACCATGATTAGATTGGACACTCTGCAGAGATTTGCGCACTTTTCCCCACAAGAATCGATCGCCTCCGTTGATTTCTTGCACTGCACGGTGTTTGAGAAACGGATGACCGAGACACAGTCTTTCAGAAACATTAACTCTCTACTCTGGGTAGACCATACCAAACCTACAAAACCCACTACCTGCTGATCTACCTCTTCAAGAGCTTCACGTAACCTACTCAACTATGCTAGAGCCCATAATAGCTTGTGGCTGCACATGGAAGTTTCTAGCATGAATCATCTCATTTCCCTTTAAGCCTGGGTGGCGGTCCATAGGAAGATCACACGGGTACCCCGGGATTTCCAAAAAAAGAAAAACACACAACACTGGGTTCCCCAGGTGCCTCAGTCCACCCAGATGTTAATTTAAGTTGCCACCTTAAGTTGAACCATTAATTAACAATCTCACATCTGTCATGGATTCTCTCAAACCCAAACCACGTCTATGAGCATAGCATAGCAATAAGCAACGCGTAGAAGTAACTCCCAAGGGTTTGATAATAACAGGACAATAGGTTCTACCTCATCAACTACTTCCCAACCCACAAGTTAATGACATCCTAATCATGCAATGTTTGAGGATTGAACTAATGCATAAAAACTGGGTATGAAAAGAGTATGATCAATGTGTTACTTGCCTTGCTGACGATCCGCGAATCCTATAGACTCGTAGTAACACGCTTCGCACTCTGAGAATTCTATCGCAAACAAACAATAACATACATAAGCAACAAGCAAAGATGCACAAGCAAAACTCAAATAAGAGGGGTTGACCGGAGAGTTCAACTTAAGAACTCCGGTTCGCAAAAAGAATCAAACCAAACGGAGCAACGAAACTCAAACGGCGAAAGAAACAAGATCCGTTTACTAATCTGAACTAGGGTCAAATTTTACAGTACAAAAATCTTGTTTAAGTTGATCAAACGGAAAGAGGGTTTCGAGACGAAACTCTAGGCGCTTGAATTGCCTGATTCCGACAAACAAGCGAAAAGATAAACAGAAACTAAGATCGGATCAGAAATCGCGATCAGAGAAATCGCAGAATAAATCCGAGAAAAAGAAAAACTGACGAACAGAGTAACGAACGAACGTTTGTTATCTGGATCTAAACGAAGAACGCGTTCGTTAAAACGAACGAACGCTGGCTAAATAAATAAACAGGAGAAAAACCGATCTATTTAAAAAAACGGAAACTAGGGTTTTCTAAAAAAATCGAACGGTTTTTCTTAGAAACCGGTGATGGCGGGCGGCTCGTGAGGCTCCGTCTTGGCGGCGGGTCGGCGTGGGGTGGCGGGCAGCGACGAGGCTCGGCGGCGCTGCGGCGCTGGCGGCGGCGGCGGCTTGCGCGGCGGTGGCGAGGCTCGGCGGCGCGGCTCCGGCCCGGGGCGGTGGTGGCGGGTGGTGGTGGTGGTTTGGCGGGTTGGCGGGTATTTAAAGAGGGGGCGGCTTGGAGGAGGGGCAAGGCGGCGAGGTGGAGTCCGCTCAGACTCAAGGTCCGAGCGGGGCGGGCGGCGCGCGCTGGGGGCGGCGCGGCAAGGGTCAACCTAGCTGGGCTGGGCCTTAGGCCCAGTCAGTATGAGAACTTTTTAAAATAATTCATGACAGAAAATAAGTACTATAAAATAAATATAAAAAATCTAGAAATGCCAAAACAAAGTTTCATCGTCTAAATGAAATATTTAGAACGAGATGAACATTTTCTTGGCCCTAAAATGCAATTTTGGAAAACGTGCAATTTTTCTAATGCAAATAAAATCCAAATAAACTCAAATAAAATCCAACAAATGATTTTAACATTTTTCCTCCAATATCTCAATTTTTTTGGAGAAGTCATATTATCTCCCCTCATTTATTTTTATTATGAAATATTTTTCGAAGAGAAAAATAATTAAAATCAAAGATCCTCATTTCCATATTCGATAAAAATCAAATATGAAACCCGGAAAATCCCCAACTCTCTCCGAGGGTCCTTGAGTTGCTTAGGATTTTCGAGGATTGCGGAACGAAGATGCAATAAAATATGATATGCATGAATGACCTACGTATAACATTCCAAATTGAATATTTGGGATCTTACAATAATTGTTTAAAATCACAGAAGCGTGATAAAATTCTCGATTTTTACAAAAGATTGATATAGAAATTGGCTACTTTTTGCTAATTTTTTAGAATTGTTGGAGTTACAGAAGTATTCGAAGTTTTTAGATTACTACAGACTGTTCTGTTTTTTTCATAGATTCTGTATTGTGTGCTAATTTTGATGAATCTATGGATTGTATTGGAGGGTATAAGCCATGGAAAAGTTAGAATACAGTAGATATAATGCAAAAATAAAATATGAATGGGTTTGCAATAGTACTTAGAGTAGTGATTTGCTTTCTTATACTAGCGGATCAAACGAAGGTTTTGTTCAGTTTTGTGTGATTGAAGTTTTCAAGTTTTGGGTGAGATCACGATGGATGAAGGAATAAGGAGTGAAAATAGCCTAAGCTTGGTGATGCCCCATGGCACCTCAAGTTATTATTCAAAGAGGAACAAGCAACTAAGCTTGGAAATGCCCCGAGAAGGCATCCCCTCTTTCTTCTAACGACCATCTGTATTTTACTTGGAGCTTTATTTTTATTCATCACATATTGTGAGTTTTTCTTGGAGCGTCTTGTATTATATGAGTATTTGCTTGTTTTGCTTTTTATTTTGTGTCATCTATCCTTGCTAGACACACCTATTTGAGAGAGCCAAAATTATGCTATGATTTGTTAGAATTTCTCTTTATGCTTCACTTAAAAAAATATTTTGAGCTATGGAATTGCTCTAGTGCTTCACTTATATTTTATTTAGCATGGTGTGCTTTAATATTTTTGAAGAAGTGCTCTCATGCTTCACTTAGATTTATTTGAGAGTTAGTAAATTTTTTGATAAATTATCTCATGCTTCACTTATATTACTTTGAGAGACAAAAAAATTTATGCTTATGTTCTTCACTTAAATTTGATTTAGCTTATCGAAAGCAACATATGAAATTAGTCCCGAAGTGAAAGATATTCAAGAGGGATACAAGAAAAACTTTAATGAAGATCATTGGACAAAATAAACTTGATTATTTGCAATAGTTTTGAGATATGATGATAGTGATATGTGAGTCATTTTGGTGAGTAATTATGCTTTAGTAAGAATATTGGTGCTAAGGTTTGTGATTCCCTATGCAAGCACGAAAGTCAATAGTTATGCAATGAAATTACATCCTACTTGTGGTGCATTATTCGGTGTTAGTTATACTTATTGCTCGCTTATGTGATTTTAAATTTCTTGGTTGGTTGATTCTCAATCTATTTGCTAGCCTCCACTTGTACTAAGTAGAAATATTACTTGTGCATCCAAAATCTTTTAACCCAGTTTGGCCATATGAGTCCACCATACCTACCTATATGCGGTATTCCGGTGCCGTTCTAAGCAAATTTGTATGTGCCATCTCTAATTTTCAAAATAATTTTTCCTTTTTGTGTGCTCGTACTGCTCATGAAGCGGCAGGGGTGGCCAATATTTTCCATGCTAGATGTGTTATTCTCAAGATGAGTGTTTATTCACTTGTCATTGCACGAGAGTACGGGGATGCCCAGTCCCGAAATGAAAAAGAAATTTATTTTATGTTGTCAAATAATAAATTCCTTGGAAAGTGTTGGTATGGAAGGCACCCGTGGATACGGCTAGCCATGGATTGTGAAAGAATGGTGGAAAAGGGAATAAACTTTATTTTCTGCGTGGAAACCGCCTATGGTATATCTAGCATGGAAAGTGTTGGGAATTACTTGGTCGTTTTCATTGACGGGAAAAGTATGCCTCTCAAAAAAACTATCTCCCAATTTTTGCTTTGAGCTCTGGCACCTCGACAAATCCCTACTTCCCTCTGTGAAGGGCCTCTCTATTTACTTTATGCAATTTTTATTTGAGTCTCCATCTTCTTTTATAAAGCACCAACTAAGGGGCACTATGATCGTACATGAGCATTGGATGTAGCTAATATGTGAGTGCGTTTCATGAATGGATCAATCATTGAGCATGATGGGCTAGGGATAACTTTCTTCAGTGTTCATATTTTGAAAGACATGGTTGCTCATGACCCACAAGTATATGGGATCAATTGTAGCTCTTTTCGATAAGCAAGAGTGTCGAACCCAACGAGGAGCAGAAGGAAATGACAAGTGGTTTTCAGTAAGGTAATGTCTGCAAGTGCTGAAACTGTAAGTAGCGAGTAGTTTGACAGCAAGATAATTTGTAACAAGCAAGTAACGATAGTAGCAATAAGTATGCATCAAGGTAGTCCAATCCTTTTGAGGCAAAGGACAGACCAAAACGGTCTCTTATGATAAGCAAAGCGTTCTTGAGGGTGCACGGGAATTTCATCTAGTCACTTTCATCATGTTGGTTTGATTAGTGTTCGCTACTTTGATAATTTGATATGTGGATGGACCAGTGCTTAGGTGATGTTCTTACTTGAACAAACCTCCTACTTATAATTAACCCTCCCGCAAACATCCTCAACTATGAGAAAAGTATTAAGAATAAATTCTAACCATAGCATTAAACTCTAGGATCCAATCGGTCCCTTACGGAGCAGTGCATAAATTGGGGTTTAAGTTTTTGTCACTCTCGCAACCCACCATCTAATTAGTACTCCACAATGCATTCCCTTACGCCCAAATATGGTGAAGTTCCATGTAGTCGACGTTCACATGACACCACTATGGGAATCACAACATACATACTATCAAAATATCGAACACATATCAAGTTCACATGATTACTTGCAACATGATTTCTCCCGTGACCTCAAGAACAAAAGTAACTACTCACAAACAATGAACATGCTCATGATCAAAGGGGTATTAATATGCATAATGGATCTGAACATATAATCTTCCACCAAATAAACCATATAGTAATCAACTACAAGATGTAATCAACACTACTAGTTACCCCCTAGCAACAATCTATAGTTCCAGTAACAAGATTGAATACAAGAGATGAACTAGGGTTTGAGATGAGATGGTGCTGGTGAAGATGTTGATGGATATATCCCTCTCCAAGATGGGAGAGTTGTTGGTGATGGTGATGAGGATGATTTCCCCCTCTGGGAGGGAAGTTCCCCCGGCAGAATCGCTCTGCCGGAGGGCAAAAGTGCTCCTGCCCAAGTTCCGCCTCGAGAAGACGGTGCTTCGTATCGAAAGCCTCTCTCTTATTTTTTCTAGGTCAAAATAACTTATATACCAGAAGATGGGCACCGAAGGTGGGCCGAGGAGGCCACAACCCACCAGGGCACGCCGGGGGGACCTGGCGCGCCTAGGTGGTTTGTGCCCACCTGGTGGCCCCCCTCTGGTAGTAATTGGCTCCAATATTTCTTAAATATTCCATAAAAAATCCCCGTCAAGTTTCAGCTCATTTGGAGTTGTGCAGAATAGGTAGCTTGACGTAGCTTTTTTAGGTCCTGATTTCCAACTGCTGGAATTCTCCCTCTTCGTGTGTTCCTTGCAAATTATGAGAGAAAAGGCATTAGAATTACTCCAAAAAGCATTATTATGGATAAAAACATTATAAATAATAGTACGAAAACATGATGCAAAATGGACGTATCAACTCCCCCAAGCTTAGACCTCGCTTGTCCTCAAGCGAAAACCAAAATCGGAAAACATGTCCACATGCTTTGAGAGAGAGGTGTCGATAAAAACAAAATACGGACATAGAAGCATCATGTTGATTATTATAACAACAACAAAATTTAACATAGGACTTTATAAAAGAACTTTTGTCATAGAACTTGCATCATATACTTCCTATGAATAAGTAACAGTTCATCACATAATCAAAGTATAAAGCAAAAACTCTATTAGAAGCCAACGAACTATGTTCTTAGTCAACTTTGCAACTACAATTCATCATCTTTTCAGGAAGGGTCACGTATCGGAGCCTTTAGGCAAGTTCACATACTCAACCATCATACAGTCTTCTATGATTGCTAACACTCACCTTGTACTCATGAACAAAATGTTTCAACCGGACACATAGAAAGATAGGGGCTTATAATTTCACCTCCCAACATACTCACCTCAAGAGTGATGTCAACAATAATAACTCATTCTATCTATATTCAACTGGACATATGTGCCTAGATCTTTCCTCACCACATGATGCTTGCCAAAAGAGAAAATAAAAAGGAATAGAGGGATAACTTTGACTCTTAGCATGAAAGTAAAAGATAGGTCCTTCGCAGAGGGAAGCAGAGGTTGCCATGCGCTTATTTGTTTGCATGCTCAATCCCTTAGTGCAAGAGAACGTCACGTTGTATTGCCCCTTAAGATGACAACCTTTATTATGCAGTCTGTCGCTTTTATTCTTTGTCATCCAAGTTCGTACAACGCTCAATCCTCTCTTACACTAAATGATCTCGCATATTTAGAAGCAATTTTTATTGCCTTTTATCACCGATGACAACTTACTTGAAGGATCTTTTTCAATCATAGGTAGGTATAGTGGAAACTAGAAAAAGATTTGGGTTTAAGGGTTTTTGGATGCACAAGTAGTATTTCTACTTAGTGCGCAATTTTTGGCTAGCAAAGATAGGGGGAAAGCATCACATGTTAAAGGATCTATGACAATATGACTTCTATGTGAATATAAACAAACATAAACCATTAAGTTGTCTTCCTTGTCCAACATCAACAATTTTGGCATATAATATTTTGATGAGGGCTCACAATCACAAAAGATTTCTAGGATAGTATGTCTATATGTGAATCTTCCCTTCCCTTATTAATTCTTTCATGAGTTGCATCATTGACTAATGCTATGTTTGTCAATCTCTAATACAATTTTCTTACTTATACTTTTCCTTATGTGGTGCTATCACCTACCATAGGATTAGTATATGATTCTTATTGATTTATTTTCCTTTCCTTATTCTTTCTTTCTTATTTATTTTCTTTATTTGCAACATGAAAGTAAACAAAGCAAAACTCAAGCTAAACTTTATTATATAACTTGGACCCAATAACAATGAAAGATGACTAAGCAAACTCTCAAAGAAGAAAAGATTGAACTAAACTTTATTCATCTAAGCAAAAGATAGAACTAAAATAAGTAAAAAGATAGTAGGATGATACGATAGAGGGGCACCTCCCCCAAGCTTGGCGGAAGCCAAGGGCTGGATCTACGGTGATTTCCTTGCCCCTGTCTCCCTTGATAGCATCTGTGGGCTCCTCCCTCTTCGTCTCGATCTTCATCAGCCAAGCATCTTCTTCCATGGGGTCGGATGAGCAGGAAGACATGATGCCTAGCTTGACAAATCTGACCAGAAACAGCAAGAAAAGAGAATAGAGGATTTTCTCTGCGATACGATGGTTAATAGGTTCGGGAAGTATATATAGATTTTTTCTCTTGTAGGACAAGCATATCGAACAAAAATGGAGTAGGGGAGGTGTCCCAGGTGGGCACAACGCTTCCTGGAAGTTTCTTTATTTCCAAAATTTTAAAATATTTCAAAACTGACAGAAAATATGTTTGCAAATTTATCGGAGTCCGTTTACTTACCGTATCATGTACCTCCTTATTTTGACGATTCTGGAGTGTTCCGAAAGGACTCTTTTATGTGTTCCTCGGTGTCAAAGTTTGGATAATATTACTTTCAACATTAATAGGCGTACCTGAAATATAATGCTTTATTCGTTACCCGTTGACAACCTTCGGGTTAGTGCCTTCGAAATTATTTATTTTGATGGCTCCAGACCGATAAACCTCCTCGATGACAGAGGGGCCTTCCCATTTGGAGACGAGTTTTCCTGCAAAGAATCTAAAATGAGAGTTGTACAAAAGAACATATTCTCCGACTTTAAACTGACGTTTTTTAATTCTAATGTCATGCCATATTTTAAGTTTTTCTTTGAATAACTTTGCATTTTCATAAGCTTGGGTTCTCCATTCATCCAATGATCTTATATCAAACAACCTCTTTTCACCAGCAAGTTTGAAATCATAATTGAGTTCTTTAACTACCCAATATGCTTTATGTTCTAACTCAAGAGGTAAATGACAAGCCTTTCCATAAACCATTTTGTAAGGAGACATACCCATAGGATTTTTATATGTTGTTCTATAAGCCCAAAGTGCATCATCTAATTTCTTAGACCAATTCTTCCTGGACCTATTAACAGTCTTCTGCAAAATTAATTTTATTTCTCTATTGCTTAGCTCAACTTGACCACTAGACTGAGGATGATAAGGTGATGCAATTATATGGTTAACATCATACTTAGCAAGCATCTTACCGAAAGCACCATGAATAAAGTGTGAACCACCATCAGTCATTAAATATCTAGGGACTCCAAACCTTGGGAAAATAACTTCCTTAAGCATTTTAATTGAGGCGTTGTGATCAGCACTACTGGTTGGAATAGCTTCTACCCATTTAGTAACATAATCGACAGCAACCAAAATATGTGTATACCCATTAGAGGAAGGAAAATGTCCCATGTAATCAAATCCCCAAACATCAAATGGTTCAATAGCAAGAGAATAGTTCATAGGCATTTCCTGACGCTTACCAATATTACCTATTCTTTGGCATTCATCACAAGAAGAGACAAACTTACAGGCATCCTTGAAGAGAGTAGGCCAATAAAATCTAGATTGCAATACCCTGTGAGCAGTTCTATCTCCAACATGATGCCCTCCATAAGCCTCGGAGTGACATTTCCGTAGGATTTGTCCCTGTTCATTCTCAGGTACACAACGTCTAATAATACCATCTACTCCTTCTTTCTAAAGATGTGGGTCATCCCAGAAGTAATGTCTTAAATCATAAAATAACTTTTTCTTTTGTTGGTAAGTAAAGCTAGGTGGCAAATATTTAGCAACAATGTAATTAGTATAGTCAGCATACCAAGGAGTACTATTAGAAACATTTATTGTGGCTAATTGCTCATCAGGAAAACTATCATCAATAGGAAGTGGGTCATCAAGCACATTTTGAAGTCTAGACAAGTAATCAGCTACGGGGTTCTCAGCTCCTTTTCTATCAATGATATGCAAATCAAATTCTTGTAACAAGAGAACCCAACGAATAATTCTCGGTTTAGCATCTTTCTTTTCCATAAGATATTTAATAGCAGCATGGTCTGTGTGAACAGTTACTTTGGAATCAACAATATAAGGTCTAAACTTAGCACAAGCAAACACCACTGCTAAGAATTCTTTTTCAGTAGTAGCATAATTTCTTTGAGCACTGTCTAGAGTTTTACTAGCATAATGAATAACATTGAATTTCTTATCAACTCTTTGTCCTAGAACAACACCCACAGCATAATCGCTAGCATCACACATAATTTCAAAAGGCAAGTTCCAATCAGGTGGTTGGATAATAGGTGCAGTAATTAAAGCTTTCTTGAGTGTTTCAAAGGCTTATAAACAATCATCATAAAAAAAGGAATATCCTTTTGCAAATTAGTGAGAGGCCTTGAAATTTCAGAGAAGTCTTTAATAAACCTCCTATGGAAACCAGCATGGCCTAGGAAACTACGAATACCTTTGATGTCCTTGGGATATGGCATTTTCTCAATAGCATCAACCTTAGCTTGGTCCACTTCAATACCTTTTTCAGAAATTTATGACCCAAGACAATGCCTTCATTAACCATAAAGTGGCACTTCTCCCAATTCAAGACAAGATTTGTTTGCTCACATCTGTGCAAAACTCGATCAAGAGTGCTTAAACAATCATCAAAATACTTCCCATAAACAGAGAAGTCATCCATGAAAACCTCAACAATCTTTTCACAAAAGTCAGAGAATATAGCCATCATGCATCTTTGAAAAGTAGCAGGTGCATTACATAAACCAGAAGGCATACCTCTATAAGCATAGGTTCCAAAAGGACAAGTAAAAGTAGTCTTTTCTTGATCAGGTTGAGAAATAGGTATTTGTGAAAAGCCAGAATATCCATCAATGAAGCAAAAGTGTGTGTGCTTATATAATCTTTCAAGCATTTGATCAATAAAAGGCAAAGGGTAATGATCTTTTCTAGTAGCTTTATTTAATTTTCTAAAATCAATTACCATTCTATACCATGTAATGATTCTTTGTGGGATAAGTTCATTCTTATCATTAGGAACAATAGTAATACCTCCTTTATTAGGGACACCATGAACAGGACTTACCCATCTACTATCAGCTATGGGATAGATTATACCTGCTTCCAGAAGTTCTAATATTTCCGTTCTTACCACCACTTTCATCTTCGGATTTAACCGACGTTGGTGATCAACAACTGGTTTAGCATCAGGTTCCATATTAATTTTGTGCTGACATAGAGTGGGACTAATGCCCTTTAAATCATCAAGAGTATATCCAATAGCAGCTCGGTGCTTCCTTAGAACTTTCAATAATCTTTCTTCTTCATGTTCTGAAAGGTTAGCACTGATAATAACAGGATATATTTTCTTTTCATCAAGATAAGCATATTTCAAAGTGTCAGGCAATTGTTTTAATTCAAACACAGGATCACCTTTAGGTGGAGGAGGACCTCCTAGAGTTTCAATAGGCAAATTGTGTTTAAGTAGAGGACGTTGTTCAAAGAAAATATCATCTATTTCATTTCTTTCATGCATATATAAATCATTTTCATGGTCTAGCAAGTATTGCTCTAAAGGATCAGTAGGTGGCATAGCGATAGAAACAAGACCAATTAATTCATCCTTACTAGGCAATTCTTTTTCATGATGATTTCTACTAAACTTGGAAAAATTAAACTCATGAGATTCGTCACCAAAGCTAACACCCACAATTTGTTTTTGGCAGTCTATTTTAGCATTAACACTGTTCAAGAAAGGTCTACCAAAAATAATGGGACGGAAGTCATCTTGTGGGGAACCAAGAACAAGAAAATTAGTAGGGTATTTTACTTTCCCACACAAGACTTCAACATCTCTAATAATCCCACAAGGTGATATGGTGTCTCTATTTGCAAGTCTAATATTAACATATATGTCTTCTAACTCTGTACGTGCTATGTCTTCCCTAATTTCTTGATATAACTTGTAAGGAATAGCACTCACACTAGCACCCATGTCACATAAACCATGATAACAGTGATCTCCTATTTTAACTAAAATGACAGGCAGCCCAACAACTGGTCTATTTTTATCCCTTTTATCGGGTTTAGCAATTCTAGCAGCTTATGCACAGAAGTAGATAACATGCCCATCCACATCTTCTGCTAAGAGATCTTTAATCGTAGCAAAATTAGGTTCAACTCTAATTTGTTCATCAGGTTTAGGTGTTCTAACAGAGATTTTTTTAACCACATTTGAAACTTTAGCATGTTCCTTTATCCTAATAGGAAAAGGAGGTTTCTCAATATAAGCAGTAGGAACAACTGGATCAACATTATAAAGAGTTTATTCTTTAACCGATACTGGTTCTTTAATTTCTTCTTTAATAGGTGAGTGATATTTAAACCAGTTCTCTCTAGGGAGTTCAACATGAGTAGCAAATGAATCACAAAAGGAAGCTACTATCTCAGAGTCAAGTCCATATTTAGAGCTAAACTTTTGAAAAGCATCGGTATCAATAAAAGATTTAACACAATCATACTTAAGCTTTATGCCTGACTCTTTACCTTCGTCGAGTTCCCAATCTTCAGAGTTGCGTTTAATTCTTTCCAAAAGATCCCACCGGAATTCAATAGTTTTCTTCATAAAGGAACCAACACAAGAAGTATCCAACATGGTTTGATCATTACGAGAAAGCCGAGCATAAAAGTTCTGAATAATAATTTCTTCTGAGACCTCATGATTGGGGCATGAATATAACATTGAATTAAGCCTCCCCCAAGTTAGAGTGATACTTTATCCTTCGCGGGGCCAAAAATTATATATAATTCCGATCACAATGAACTAGATGCATAGAATAATTTTTTTGGTGAAACTCTAATTTTAAATGATTCCAATTCTTTGATCCAATATCATCGCATAGCCTATACCATGCCAATGCTTTTCCCTTCAAAGATAAAAGGGAAAACCTTTTTCATAACTTCATCCCTGGGTAAACCTGCAAGCTTAAACAATCCACAAATTTGTTCTACATGTATCAAGTGCATATCAGGATGTTATGTTCCATCTCCTGCATAAGGATTAGCTAGCAGTTGTTCTATCATACCCGAAGGAATTTCATATTCAATATTTTCAGTAGGTGCAGTAGGTTGAGGGGCAATTAATTGTGGTTCCGGACGAGGTGAAGATACCCCGAACAAACCCCTCAAAGGATTGTTTTCCATAGTAGCAAGTGGCAATAAATTTCAGCACACTATATAAATGTTTCCTTACTGAATTCCACTTACCAAAGGCGCTTCACTCCCCAGCAACGGCGCCAGAAAATAGCCTTGATGACCCACAAGTATGGGGGATCAATTGTAGCTCTTTCAATAAGTAAGAGTGTCGAACCCAACAAGGATCAGAAGGAAATGACAAGTGGTTTTCAGTAAGGTAATGTTTGCAAGTGCTGAAACTGTAAGTAGCGAGTAGTTTGACAGCAAGATAATTTGTAACAAGCAAGTAACGATAGTAGCAATAAATATGCAGCAAGGTAGCCCAATCCATTTGAGGCAAAGGACAGGCCAAAACATGATAAGCAAAGCGTTCTTGAGGGTGCACGGGAATTTCATCTAGTCACTTTCATCATGTTGGTTTGATTTGTGTTCGCTACTTTGATAATTTGATATGTGGGTGGACCGATGCTTAGGTGATGTTCTTACTTGAACAAGCCTCCTACTTATGATTAACCATCCTGCAAGCATCCGCAACTACGAGAAAGGTATTAAGAATAAATTCTAACCATAGCATTAAACTCTAGGATCCAATCGGTCCCTTACGGAGTAGTGCATAAATTGGGGTTTAAGTTTCTGTATCTCTCGCAACCCACCACCTAATTACTACTCCACAATGCATTTCCCTAGGCCCAAATATGGTGAAGTGTCATGTAGTCGACGTTCACATGACACCACTAAGGGAATCACGACATACATACTATCAAAATATCGAACACATATCAAGTTCACATGATTACTTGCAACATGATTTCTCCCGTGACCTCAAGAACAAAAGTAACCACTCACAAACAATGAACATGCTCATGATCAGAGGGGTATTAATATGCATAATGGATCTAAACATATAATCTTCCACCAAATAAACCATATAGTAATCAACTACAAGATGTAATCAACACTACTATTTACCCCCTAGCAACAATCTATAGTTCCGGTAACAAGATTGAATAGAAGAGATGAACTAGGGTTTGAGATGAGATGGTGCTGGTGAAGATGTTAATGAAGATTGCCCTCCCCAAGATGGGAGAGTTGTTGGTGATGATGATGAGGATGATTTCCCCCTCCGGGAGGGAAGTTCCCCCAGTAGAATCGCTCCTCCGGAGGGAAAAAGTGCTCCTGCGCAAGTTCCACCTTGAGACGGCGGTGCTTCGTTCTAAAATCCTCTCCTTATTTTTTTTTCTAGGTCAAAATGACTTATATACCATAAAATGACTTATATGCATAATGAGCACGAAAGGTGGGCCGAGGAGGCCACAACCCACCAGGCACGCCAGGGGGGCCTGGCGCGCCCAGGTGGGTTGTGCCTAACTGGTGGCCCCCCTCTGGTAGTAATTGGCTCCAATATTTCTTAAATATTACATAAAAAATCCCTGTCAAGTTTCAGCTCATTTGGAGTTGTGCAGAATAGGTAGCCTGATGTAGCTTTTTCAGGTGTAGATTTCTAGCTGCCGGAATTCTCCCTCTTTGTGTGTTCCTTGCAAAGTATGAAAGAAGAGGCATTAGAATTACTCCAAAAAGCATTATTATGGATAAAAACATTATAAATAACAGAAAGAAAACATGATGCAAAATGGACGTGTCAGTTGCTAATGAATATACTTGAGTATTGAAATCTTCATGTCAAAACTAGACTATTGCTTTGAACCATATAAAAGGTAAAATGTACATGCTACAAAAGAAAAGAAAATGTGATGAACATGTTAGGTAGCATTCCACAACAAAAAATTTGTTTTATCATTTACCTACTCGAGGACGAGTAGGAATTAAGGTTGGGGGTGCTGATATGTCTCCAACGTATCTATAATTTTTGCTTGTTCCATGTTGTTATATTATCATTCTTGTATGTTTTACAATCATTTTATAGCAAAATTATATCATTTTTTGGGACTAACCTATTGACATAGTGCCCAGTGTCAGTTGTTATTTTTTGCTTTTTTTTACTTCGCAGAATATCAGTACCAAACAGAGCCCAAACGCAGCGAAACTTTTTGGAGATTTTTTCTAGGCCAGAAGACACCTGATGGGCCAAATAAGTACCGGGGGGGGGGGCTCCGAGGGGAGCACAACCCACCAGGGTGCCCAGGTGGGTTGTGCCCACCTCGGTGGCCTCCCACACTGCCTATTCGCCCTATAAATCCCCAAATATTCCAGAAACCCTAGGGAGTCGACGACACAAAATTCCAGCCGCCGCAAGTTCTAGAACCACGAGATCCAATCTATACACCATCACGGAGGGGTTCATCATCCTCATTGGTGCCTCTCCGAGGATGCGTGAGTAGTTCATCATAGACCTACGGGTCCGTAGTCAGTAGCTAGATGGCTTCCTCTCTATCTCTTTTGATTCCCAATACAATGGTCTCTAGGAGATCTATTTGATGTAACTCTTTCTACGGTGTGTTTGTTTGGGATCCGATGAACTTTCAGCTTATGATCAGATCTATATCCATGAATATTATTTGAGTCTCTTTTGATCTCTTATATGCATGATTATTTATAGCCTCATATTCCTTCTTCGAATCTTTGGTTTGGTTAGGCCAACTAGATCGATTTTTCTTGCCATGGGAAGAGGTGCTTTGTGATGGGTTCAATCATGCGGTGTTATTTCTAGTGACAGAAGGGGCAGCAAGACACACATGTATCGTTGCTATTAAGGATAACAAGATGGGCGCTGTTCCTACATGAATAGATCTCGTCTACATCATGTTATCGTTCTTATTGCATTACTCTATTTCTCCATGAACTTAATACACTAGATGCATGCTGGATAGCGGTCGATGTGTGGAGTAATAATAGTAAATGCAGGCAGGAGTCAGTCTACTAATCTTGGACGTGATGCCTATATATTGATCATTGCCTTGGATATCGTCATAATTATTCGATCTTCTAACAATTGCCCGACAGTAATTTGTTTACGCACCGTATGCTATTTCTTGAGAGAAGCCATTAGTGAAATCTACAGCCCCGGGGTCTATACCTTATCGTATTTGTTTTGAGATCTATTTTTATTTGCTTTTGATTTAAGATCTATTATTCCAAAAAAAATACCTTGCTGCACTTTTTGTTACTTATTTTATTTCCTTTTTATCAAGATCTATTTATCCAATCTACCACACTTTTTATTGCGTCAACTTGACAATCTCTGGCGTCGTTACCCAAAAAAGGGATTGACAACCCCTTATAAGCGTCGGGTTGCAAGTATTTGTTCTTTGTGTGCAGGTACCGTTTACATAGTGTTGCTTGGTTCTCCTACTATATTGATACTTTGGTTACATAACTGACGGAAATACCTACCTTAGCTGTACTGCATCATCCCTTCCTCTTTGGGGAAATACCGACGTAGTTGAAGCGACATCATCCCCCTGTGTCGAATCAATAAATTTAGATTGAATACTGTACCCTCGTAAACGGTTGCGATCCCCTATACTTGTGGGTTATCAATACGCATTAACCACCGCGCGGGATAATGGTATATGGGACCCTTGGCGTCATATGATTTCTCCCGAAAGCTCGACAGACGTTATAGTTGAGCGGCACGCGCCCCGGTGATCCGTAACTGCCTGCTTTGTATAATGAGGTATGCTAGGATTGGGTCCGGCTGTCCTCACAACACGTAGGAGTGCTTAGGACAATAGGCCCATGACCCCTTCGCACTTAGGATGTAGACCGACGTCCTGACCTATCTGGAGAGCCTAGGTAGGAGTACGACATGTTGATTTTCCGAGGCCGGTCATTACCCGGAAAAGTGTGTCCGGCCAGAGGTAATCGAGCATATCGGGTAATGTGGTGCACCCTTGTAGGGAAGCAATCTATTCAAATAGTCGTGTCCACGGTAACAGGATGCTTGGAGTTGTACCCTGATCTACTACAACTAGAACCGGATACTATTGTATTACTACACTAGTTTACTACGCCGGGATGACTTTCTTGCTGGGTAGTCGAGGAAGGATCTCTCTGTGTTGCTGATATATACATGTTACTAAATATTATATATAAGCTCCTCTCTTCTACTGCTGCAAGATGATGGCTGCAAGAAGCTGTAGTCTTAGATAGGATGAGCTTCTCCCCCTTATTCAGGCATTTCTGTAGTTTAGTCCATGGATACTAGCCCATTCCTTTGATACCGATGCATTTCTAGTGTCGATCTGATGTAAGTCTTGTGAGTACTTCGAATGAGTACTCACAGTTGCTTTGCTACCCTTTTCATTCGACCCGGTTGCTACAAGAGTTGGTAGCAACGTGGATGCAGGTTACCCCGGCGGAGCGTACTACATGGAGACCGATGACCAAGAGTAGCCTGGAGGTCCCAAGCAGAAGGCCTCGCCTTTCGATCTAGTGTCATTGTTTTGCTTAGCCTTCTAAGGCAAACTTGTCTAACTATGTCTATATTCAGATGATATTTCATTTCATGACCGGTGTATTATGGGTCCTAGTGACCCGGGCTTGTAATATAAAGATTTATGTTTATTTTTGTGTCGTAGAGTTGTGTTGTGATATTGACGTGAGTCACCATTCGTGATCGTGCATGATGCGTGTATGGCTAGTGCACGATTACAAACGGGGGCGTCACATGATGTGATACACCGATTACAAGTATGTAGCGACCAGACCTCAAACAGTCTGATCTCCGTGCTCAAGTGTCATCCCTGGATCAGTAATGCTGACACCACACAGTACTCGAAGGATTTATAACAGAGTAGCAATCACACACTTATTACATCGAATGTCTCAAGAGAGAACTAGACAAAATAGATATGGCTTAAGGCCATCTAATAATGATAACAGCGGAAGGCTTGGAAGAATAAGCGAGTCCATCAACTCCAACGGCATCACTGAGTATAGAACCACGACCTAAGCACCTTACTGTCGTTCAAAAGTCTCGCAACATGAAACGTTGCAGCCCGAAAACGGGTCAGACATGGAATATCTTGCCGCAAAGTAACACATAGAGAATAATGAAAGAGTAAGCCTATACTACGTGCATATATGGCTGGTGGAAAGCTCTATGGTTACAGTTTTGCGTAAAGCCAATTTTTACCTACTGCAAAGGAATAAATTTTATTTAACTATCATGGTGGTTGTTGAACATTGAGAATGGTTGACAGCATCCTCAATCCCAATTAAAAGTACTCATTAACAACCCAACAATATTAATTAGAGTAACATGATGAGATTCACATGATATCCAAGTACTAGATACTCAAGATGTCCATAACCGGGGACACGGCTAACCATGATTAGTTTATACACTCTGCAAAGGTTTGTGCACTTTTTCCCACAAGACTCGATCTCCTCCGTTTGGTTTCTCGCACTACATGGTGTTTGAGAAATGGATGACCGAGACATAGTCTTTCAGAAGCGCTAGCACCTTACGTTTGGGTAGACCGTACCAACCTACAACCCCTACATCAGCTAGTCTACCCGTACGAGTTTGCACAACTTAGTCAACTATGCTAGAGACCATAGTAGCATGTGGCTGCACACGGAAGTTTCTAGCATGAATAATCTCATGATCCCTTTGAGTCTGGGTGGCAGTCCGAAGAAAAACAGGCAAGTCCTGATGGAAACCAGGTGCCTCAATCCACCCAGATGTGTGTTTAAGTAGCCAGCTTAAGTAAACCATTAATTTAACAATCTTACATCTGTCATGGATACACTCACCCAATCCACGTCTACTAGCATAGCATGGCATAATAAGCAAACGTAGAAGTAACTCCCAAGGGTTCGAAAATAAATCGGGTAATAGGTACTACCTCAAACTACTTCCCATCCCACAATTTAATTAGATCCTAATCATGCAGATGTTGAGGATAGATCTAATGCATAAAAACTGGGTAGTAGAAAAGGTATGATCAAAGTGTTACTTGCCTTGCTGATGATCCGCGAAACCTAGAGACTCGAAATAACAGGCGGCGGACTCCGGGTATTCTATCACAGACAAACAAACAAGCATACAGTAAGTACTCATCTAATGCACAGGTAAAACTCAAACAAAAGATCTAACCAGAAATTTCAACTTAAGAACTCCGGGTTGCAAAAAGAATCAAATCAAACGAAGCAACGAAAGTCAAATGGCAAAAGAAAACAGCTCCGTTTTACTAATCTGGATCTAAGTCAAATTTTACAGAAGCAAAAACTTGTTTAAGTTGATTATTCGGAAAGAGGGTTTCGAGACGAAACTTCAGGCGCTTGAATCGCCTGATTCCGATAAACGAGCGAAACGTTATACTAAAACGAAAATCGGATCAGAAATCGCGATCAGAAAAATCGCGGATTAAATCCGAGAAAAAGAAAAACGACGAACAGGTTAACGAACGGACGTTCGTTAACTAGAACTAATCTGACGAACACGTTCGTTAAAACGAACGAACGAGCGAACGCTCTCTATTTAACCGAACTGAAAAAAATAAAACCGATCTAATAAAAAAACGGAAACTAAAAAACCGACGAAAACTAAAAAAACCGATCGGTTTTTATATAAAAAACGGCGCGGAAAGCGAGGCGACAGCGAACCTCGGCGGCGGGGTCAGCGGCTCGGCGGCGGCTCAATGGCGGCTCGGCCGAAGGTCGGCGGCAATCGGCGGCGCGGCGGCGGCTCCGTAATCGGCGGCAAGGCGGCGGCGGCGGCATGCGGATCGGGGCTAGGGTTTGCACGGTGGCGGCGGCGGGCTGGGCGGCGGCGACGGCTGAGGCGGGGTTGGTGGGCTGGGCGGTCAAGGGGTGTATTTAAAGGCTGCCCCGGGCGGAGTCCTGCTCGGGTATGGCCAGGTAAGGCGGTTCGTTTTTTTTAATAATTTCGCGCAGAAAATCAAATGAAAGAAATACTAAACGGACTCCAAAAATCCCGAAATAAATTTTCCCCGGCTTCTAAAATCAAGCCGGGCTATATGAACATTTATTTGGGGCCTAAATGCAATTTTGAAAACGCACATTTTTTCTAAATTCAAATAAAATGGCGAAAAACTCCAAAATAAAATCTTATTTGATTTTATTATTAAATCCTCATTATTTCTTTATTTTGGGAAAGTCATTTTATTCCCTCTCTCATATTTTTATAATAGAAATAATTGAAGATAAAATAATTTAAATCAAATGATCCTATTCTCAAAATTTAAGAAAACTCAAATATGAAAATAACGAAATCCCCAACTCTCTCCGTGGGTCCTTGAGTTGTGTAGAATTCCTAGGATCGAGCCAAAAATGCAACAAAAATATGATATGCAATGATGATCTAAGTATAACATTCCAAATTGAAAATTTGGGATGTTACAAAGTATGACTAACTTGGAGAGAATGGGTACGATGATGATGGTGGCTATCGAGGTGAGATGAGAAATTGTGATGGCTAGGGATTGAAGATGGGCTTTGTATCTTGATTTCGCGAAGTGTTGTCCGTGTTGAGATTCTGGTGTCGAGCCCTTTACATAAGTTGGCCAACTGGACAACCTGGTGCTGACTGTGGCTGGTATGACCGGCGATACAAATGGGTGTGCTTGTAACTTGCGCCATCTTGTGCTCTGGATTACATCATGTGCCTCCAATTGATTTGTCTCTTCCAATAAACTTCGTATTTCCTTCCATAAGATGACATTCTTCAATGTTTAAGCCATTTTCCCATGAGAACACATAAAACAAAGGATTTCGTGATCTCTCATATTTATTAGTCATTAGTAGCAACATCAGAGTGATTTGGTTGGGAATTTCGAGATTATCCGGTTTAAACAATGGTGTGATGAGCGCAGAAATATCACTCATCGTCGCCTTGGCCGCTACACCCGACCGTGACACCACTGACACAAACACAACGAGCCCGACTGGCACCTTGGCCGCAACATTAGCCATTACTAAACCTCCATCACCACTTCGCCCCAACATGACATAGGAAGGAACAACCATTGTTCCCCGAACAATCTCTCAACCCCCTCAAATCACTAGGCCCCAAGCAATCGGCGGAGAGGTCATCCAACAAGTTATCTTGGAGCTTTAGAAATGGCACACCGGGAAATGAAGACTCCAATGCCGAGAGCTGATGGCATGAGAAATCACCGACGAAAATGGTGAGCCACCGCAAAAATCGCCCGCAGCAGTGGTGTAACACCCCGGATACAACTTTCCATATTCGTAACTCCGACTCTTGCCCTTTCCGGAGATGTGATTTATTATTTCCTTCGTGGTTGGGTTTTGTCTGTTGTTTTGCATTTTGTTCTTGTTATGCATCTCATCTCATGTCATCATCTGCATTTCATCCGCATGTTTTTCAAAACTTGCATCCGCTCGTGTTCCGTCGCCTCTCCGTTGTCCGCTCCGAGTCCGGATACACTCGCACGCGCCGCTGCACCTCCAAATATTATTTTATAAGTGGCATAATAATGTTCTCGAATGGGTTGCAACTTGTCACGCGGTCTTATTATAGTGTAGACAGGCCGCCGCCAAGTTTCAATCGCATTCGAGTCCGCTTGATAGCCCAACCATTAAACATAAGCGGTACCATTGCGGTACCTTCGTCGGACGTTTTCGGTCTCCGGAAACAGTTGCGGGCTGCTTTTCTCCTCTCTCTCCTATCAGTCCAGACCCTCTCGTCACAGCCCACCGCAGCTCACCTAAACCCCCTCTTTTCCTGATCGTCGGATCGCGATCGGAGGCTCAAACCCCTCAAAACCCCCTGACCAAACCCTAGCCCTCTTTCCTATTTAAACCCCCTCCCTTCCATTTTGGGCAGCTACCTACCCTCCTCCTCAAATTCACGCCCCAACCAGCCTCCACCACTGCGCCCCCCTCCTCGTTTTCGGCGCCCGACCAGCCTCCCGCACACACTTGGCGCCGCCCGCCAGGTAGCCACACCACGCCGCCGCTGGCAGCCATCCAGGCGTCGCCACATCGCCTGTGCCCCCCTGCCTCCCAGGGCCCGGCCGCCCATCCGCTGCCCGCCCGGCCGATCTGGGCCCGCGCCCAGCGCCAGCGCCACCGCCCGCCCTAGCGCTCGCCTCCTCCCGAGCTCCCGACCTCGCCGCCCGACCGCCCGTCGCCGTGCCCCGCCGCCGGCAGCAGCGCCACCGGACCCCAGTCCCGCCGCCCTCTCTCCCTTCCTTTTTTCCTCTCTTTCCCTCACGGTCCCTGCCTCTCTCTCTCGCAGGATGCCGCCACCGCCGGAGTTTCAAGCTTCGCCGCCGCCGGATCCCGTCGCGAGCCCTCCGACTTCCTCCCATGCCGGATCCGGCGAGTCGCCGCCGGATCCGCTCGTTCCGCCCCTCCCGGCCTCCTCCGCTCCTCCCGACGTCCGGCCGCCCGCCCCTTGCCATGGCTCCTGTTCGTGCGGGAGCACGAGGAGACGACGAGCGCCCGCTTCGTGGGCTGCCGCGTCCCTTGCGCGTGGGCCCCAGCCCCCGGTCCAGCAGCCCGGCCTCCCGAGGCCCAGCCGACCTGCCCTCCTCCTGCTCCACCGACCGGCCAAGAGCCCATGGTGAGACCCCAGCCCAGCACTCCAGCAGATCTGCCCATGGCTTGTTTTTTTTCAGTTCTGCAATTTCGCTTTATCCAAGAATTTAACTGCTTTGAAGACCCCTAAGCATCATGCATTTAATATCTCTCAAACTGTGCATCGGATTAAAATAATTTATATATGTAAAATGCTCAGAAAATTGTGTAGATTAATAATATGTCATTTTCATCCCATGTTAAAATGTTTAACTTGCTGCTTATTTAAATTTGCTAATATGCCATGCTAAAATGCTTTAATTCTTAACTAAATAACCGTAGCTCGGATTTTAACAAACTTTATATGTAAATGGGGTGGAAAAATGCCTAGATTAACATGGTCCACTTTATGTTGCTGTTTAACAACTCTAAAACTGTGTTTAGGGCAGAACAGTACCGAATCTAAAATATTGCTCATGGGGATTTTCCGGAATTGTTGTTTCTTATTTCCGGCCTCATTTAAACTTGCCTAAATAGTTAGTTTAATCATGCTCCACCTCTTGCCATGTTTAACAACATTTAATATTGTTGAGTACCTAACCGAGAGAGAACTAAATAAGTGTTGTGGTGTTCCGTCAATATGCAACTCGTTGCATATTGAGCTCCATTTAACTTGTAGTTTTGTTTGTGCATATTGCCATGCCATGCATATTTAAACCGGACATGCATCATACTTGGTTGTGCATCATGCCATGTTTATGCTTGTGCATTTATCATGCTGTTTGTTTCTTTCCGGTGTTGCTTCTCGGTTCCGGTAATGTTGCGATTGTGAGGATTCGTTCGACTACTTACGTTCGTTCTTCTTCATGGACTCGATCTTCTTCCTTGCGGGATTTCAGGCAAGATGACCATACCCTCGAAATCACTTCTATCTTTGCTTGCTAGATGCTCGCTCTTTTGCTATGCCTATGCTACGATGCCTACCACTTGCTATATCATGCCACCCACATTGCCATGTCAAACCTCTAACCATCATTTCCTAGCAAACCGTTGTTTGGCTATGTTACCGCTTTGCTCAGCCCCTCTTATAGCGTTGTTAGTTGCAGGTGAAGATGAAGTTTGTTCCTTGTTGGAACATGGAGATGTTGTTCCTTGTTGGAACATGTTTACTTGTTGGGATATCACAATATATCTTATTTAATTAATGCATCTATATACTTGGTAAAGGGTGGAAGGCTCGGCCTTATGCCCGGTGTTTTGTTCCACTCTTGCCGCCCTAGTTTCCGCTCATATCGGTGTTATGTTCCCGGATTTTGCGTCCCTAACGCGGTCGGGTGATTTATGGGACCCCTTGACAGTTTGCTTTGAATAAGACTTTTCCAAAGAAGGCCCAACATTGGTTTTACATTTGCCTCACCTAGCCTTTTTCCCTTGGGAGTCGCGCTCTCAAGGGTCATCTTTATTTACCCCGGGCCAATGCTTGTCTAAGTGTTGGTCCAAACTAGAGCCACTTGCGGTGCCGCCCGAGGCAACTTGGGGTATCGTCGGTTGCCGTCACGTAGTGTTCATCCGGTCGTGGCTCGAGACGAGATCTGTGCGGCTACTATCGTGGTGTCGGCACGCCGGAGGTCTTGCTGGACTTGTTTTATTGCTGTGAAATGTCTTGTAGCCGGATTCCGAGACTGATCGGGCTTCCGGGAGAAGGTCTATTCTTCGTTGATCGCGAGAGCTTATCATGGGCTAAGTTGGGACACCCTGCAGGGTTTGGACTTTCAAAGCCGTGCCCGTTATGTGGCAGATGGGAATTTGTTAATGTCCGTTGTAGAGAACCCGGTTGATCTTAATTAAAATACACCAACGGCGTGTAACCGTGATGGTCTCTTCTCGGAGTCCGGAAGTGAACACGGTGTTGGAGTTATGTTTGACGTGGGTTGTTCAGGATCACTTCTTGATCATAGTTGTTCGACCGTGCTTTTGCCTTCTCTTCTCGCTCTCTTTTGCGTATGTTAGCCACCATATATGCTAGTCGCTTGCTGCAGCTCCACCTCACTACCCTGTCCTACCTTTAAGCTTAAATAGTCTTGATCTCATGGTGTGAGATTATCGAGTCCCGTGACTCACAGATACTTCAAAACCAGTTTGCGGTGCCGATGAGACCGTGCAGGTGATGCACCCGAGCTCAAGGAGGAGCTCGATGAAGATCTTGTTCTTTGTGTTGTTTCGTTTGAGTTGATCAAGAGTGGAGCCAGCTTGGGACGATCGGGGATCTGTGTAGCATTTGGGATAGTCTTCTTTTATTTTGGTTCCGTAGTCGGACCTTGATTGTATCTGTATGATGTAATGTTTTACTCATGTATTGTGTGAAGTGGCGATTGTAAGCCAACTATGTATCTCTTTTCCTTATGTATTACATGGGTTGTGTGAAGATTACCTCACTTGCGACATTGCTTTCAATGCGGTTATGCCTCTAAGTCGTGCTTCCGACACGTGGGAGATATAGCCGCATCGAGGGCGCTATGTTGGTAATCGAGCCTTCCCGACTTAGGAGCCCCTACTTGATTGTTTGTCGCGTTGTTGAGTCTAGAATGGAAAATGTTTTGAGTCTTAGGATTATATATATCGGAGAGTAGGATTCTTTTTACTCCCCAGTCCTTCGTCGCTCTGGTGAGGTATCCCGACGAGAGTTTTGACTCTTCTCTTCTCAAATTTCACTAAAAAATTTTAGGATCACGTGGGTATCTTGGAATCGTTCGATGGTTTTGTGACGAGAACATTGTTCTTGGTGCCTCGACATTTAGGGTTGTGGCAGTGTCCCGGGAGTTGAGCTCCGAGGTGTTGTCGTCACAATTTTATCGTTGCAGCTCTGAATACCTGAGTTTTGCCGACATCGAAATCTCTTTTGTGCAGTTGTTGGTGAGATAACCCCGATAGCCCAATCTTCGTGTGAAAAGTCTTGAGATATTGCCATGACTTGTATACGGATGTTTTTTCAAGGTCGAGGTACACGATTTCCGGAGTTTTCTTGGTTATGTGTTGACGGATGGATACAATGGATCTAGGTATTGTTAGTTTGGGTGATATATTTTGTGTCCCTGTATCCCCAACACCAGATTGCATAACCAGAAAGTTTCGGAGTTTATAGGTGGGAATTCTAGTAGCTTACGGGATATCTTTCCGATGGATGTATGATTGGAGATTGGGGTTCAAAGTTTAGTGGTCCGCCCATTCACGGTCGATTTACAGTGGTCGCGAGACGTCTTAAAGAATCCTTGGCTATGCTGATTCGGGGACGTCTTGTTTGTCATTCGTGACGTCCGCTATACGTCGTGTCCGTGTGGGCCCCACCACGAACACTTTGGGCGAAATCTCTATCATGTGTTTGTTCCGGCTTATTCTGCAAGCCAAATCCTTTGTTTTTGTTCCGTTTTGTGGTATTCGAGTTTGCTTCGAAGTCAAGTGTTGATTCCATACCTTATTCTAAATGGTGTTCTCATATTTCTATGTGAATACTAATCCTTCTTGATCACTGAGCTTGTCATGTTAATTCTTTTCCAACCGGCGTGTTTCTCTTCAAGTGGATCCGATCATTCCAACATTCGCAAGATCAATTCTGAGTTTTTTCTCAACGGTGTTCATTTCATCCGACCCAAGTTGTTTTGTTTTCCCGCCCTCCCACCCTTTTTCTTCAAGGACTCAGATTTCTTAATCAAGTATCCATTTTTATTGAGTGAAGTTTCTTCATTCTTTTCCTTTAATGTTTTATCCGGTGATTTCTCATGAAAACGCTAAGGAAGCTTTAACCTTATCATTGTTCCATTCTAATTTTCTTCTCCGGCGGACTCAAGTCAAGTTTTCAGTGTTGATCGTATTCTTTTCATCATTTCAAATGCTTTCTCATGTCGGTGCACCTCTTAATCATCCACTTCTCGCTATTCAATTGTTCCGGAGTGTTGAAGATATCTCAGAAGATTCTAGTTTCCATTCTCAATTCACTCAAGTTCTTTTGAGGATGCTATCTCATTCAAGCCATTTAACTCTACCGTGCAATATCTATTTCAAACAATTGTTCAACGATGGTTCTTTTGAGTGGGCCCTAACCCACGTGTCTTTTCGAGGATCTTACGACTCTTTTATTTTCTGGAGCTATTCCCAAATTCTTTGCAAAGTTTGACGTAAGAATGAATTATCATCAGTCTTGGTTTTCCAAGATCTTCCAAATTATTTTCATTGTTGGTTCAACCTTCCTAATTTTCATTCCGAGTGCTTCAATAATTCATGGTGATGTTCTCGTCGTCATTCTCGAATTTTGAAGACCGAAGAAGAGTTTCTCTTAAATCTCGCTTCTTTCTCTTCAAGATTCATGGTTCTAGCTTCGTGCCATCCTCATAATTGTTTTGATTGTGAGAATTCTTTTAACCCACCCGGAGCATTTCAGGAGTCTGTTCAGTTTGATTCTTCGGAGCCCATCATCTCAGAACTATTCATTCAAGCGTTCAACTCTAGTTTTCCAAATCTCACCGGTGCATCGTCGAAATATCCTCTAATCAGTTCATGATCTCTTCGTTCTAATGTATCTAAATTTTGTCAAGCATCTTTATTCGTTTTACAATTCTTCCCCGTGAATTGTGCTTTCGCTACGTTCATTTTCAATTCTTACGGTGGTTCGTTCAAGAGTTCTCTTCCTTCGTTATCATATAGACTCATTCGTTCTTTCCAATCCTACCGGTGGTTCGTTGAAGACCTTCCCAAGTTTGCGCCATATCTATCTTAATATTTTCTACGGGAATAAGTAGTATGCCAAATCCGTTGCTTGTCATCAATCTAAATTGGTGAAGGATACGCATAACATAATTCTTGTTCGTGTTTCATCCAAGTGTTTGATTCATTCTTCCGGAGTTCGTAATGGTATCAATTTCTCAGTTCTAAGTTGTTCATCTCTTCTTTTCGGAGTTTGTTCATCATATCACAATTTCGGTACGAGATGCTTCATCTTTTCTTTCCGGAGTTCCAACTTTTCTCGGTTATATCATTTCAAAGCTTCATCTTATCACTGCAAGGCTTCACCTTGTGTTTTCAACTTCTCTTTCTTTTATCATCCTTTTGTTTACCGGAGTTCTTCATGGAGGCTCTACATGATGGTTCATCAAGGATTCTTTTAATTATTAATTGGTCTTCAAGATTTCTCTCGGAGTTATGATCCGCCAAGCTATACTCTAAAAATAAACATGGTGCTCAACACATGTTTTGTTTTGAGGAGTTCAAGCATTCTTCTTCTTGCATTTCGAAGTGCAATTCTTTCTACCTTATCTCTTGAGGTGGTGTTATGTCATTCTCGACAATTTGAGTTCGTGTTTCATGATTCACATGTTGTCAAGAATGAGGTATTTTAAATCCATCAATCTCTTCATTGGACTTATCTTGGGCTATATTTCACCTAAAGCTTTCCCTAAGGATTGTTGCTATTTATGGTGCTTATTAATGACCCAAGTTCTTCAGTTGTCCTCCCGGTGAAATAAGTTTCTCGTCTCCTTGTTGATATCAATCCAATCGTTTGTTTCCGTTGGTGGCAGAAGCTCACCTCATAATGTGGAGATGTTTCCATAAGCCCACTACAAGCTTATTCATTTCGTTGTTGGTTTTCCAACAACTCCGTTCAATTCTTCTTTGCAAGGGTGCTTTTCCAAGTTCATTTGTGGCAGAAGTTGTCATTTTATTCTCCATTCCTTTATTCCAACGACCTATCTTCAATTTTTCTTCCGGAGGCATTGTGATGTTGCACTCTGCGACCCATCATCTTTCTTTTGTCAAGATCATGTTCTTTTCTTGCTTATCCATTTAACCGGAGTGTCATGTTTTCATTCGAGTTCTCTCATCTTATCAAGTTTTGCCTGCTTCCTCAACCGGAGAGCTGTCTGAAATCTTTCTTACCCCTTCTTTTTTTCAATAGTTCCGGAGGCAGTATGTTGTTGATTTCATCAAGTATCATCCCATCTTCTCAAGTTCATGTTATATTCCTTCCATGTTCAATCGGAGTGCTGCCCGAATTCTTCCTCTCTCATCTTGTTTTAAAAGGAGTGGTTTCGAATTCTATCTTGTCCATTAAACTCTTGATTCATGCCTTTTCAACCTTCAAGTTATCGTAATGTTCCTTGTTCCTCTTTTCTAACGGATTGTTTTCAACCTTGTTCATCTTCGTTGTGTTCTTTCTTTCATTTTCCTCAACCTCTCAAGGTTCTTTGGTTTCACTCGTTTGTCAAAGAAGCAACTTAGTTTTACCTCTCATCTTCCTCGTCCTTTTCCCCCCGGTGCCATCCTAGATCTCGGGACGAGATCCTCTCGTAGTGGTGGAGTGTTGTAACACCCCGGATACAACTTTCCATATTCGTAACTCCGACTCTTGCCCTTTCCGGAGATGTGATTTATTATTTCCTTCGTGGTTGGGTTTTGTCTGTTGTTTTGCATTTTGTTCTTGTTATGCATCTCATCTCATGTCATCATCTGCATTTCATCCGCATGTTTTTCAAAACTTGCATCCGTTCGTGTTCCGCCGGTTCTCTCCGTTGTCCGTTCCGAGTCCGGATACACTCGCACGCGCCCGCGGCACCTCCGAAATATTATTTTATAAGTGGCATAATAATGTTCTCGGAATGGGTTGCAACTTGTCATGCGGTCTTATTATAGTGTAGACAGGCCGCCTGCCAAGTTTCGTCGCATTCGGAGTCCGTTTGATAGCCCAACCGTTAAACATAGCGGTACCATTGCCGGTACCTTCGTCGGACGTTTTCGGTCTCCGGAAACAGTTGCCGGGCTGCTTTTCTCCTCTCTCTCCTATCAGTCCAGACCCTCTCGTCACAGCCCACCCGAGCTCACCTAAACCCCCTCTTTTCTGATCGTCGGATCGCGATCGGAGGTCTCAAACCCTCAAAACCCCCTGACCAAACCCTAGCCCTCTTTCCTATTTAAACCCCCCCCTTCCATTTTGGGCAGCTACCTACCCCTCCTCCTCAAATTCCGCGCGCCCCAACCAGCCTCCACCACCTGCGCCGCCCCCCTCCTCGTTTTCCGGCGCCGACCAGCCTCCCGCCGCCACTTGGCGCCGCCCGCCTGCAGGTAGCCGCCACCGCGCCGCCGGCAGCCATCCAGCGTCGCCACGCCGCCTCAGGCCCCCTCAGCCTCCCAGGCCTGGCTGCCCATCCATGCCCGCCCGGGCCGATCTGGGCCCGAGGCGCCAGCGCCACCACCGCCCGCCCTAGCCTCTCCTCCTCCCGAGACTCTGCTGACCGCCGCCCGCCGCCGGTCGCGGTGCCCCGCCGCCGGCCAGCCTGCCACCGGACCCCAGTGTCCCGCCGCCTCTCTCTCCCTTCCTTTTTTCTCTCTCTCCCTCACGGTCCCTGCCTCTCTCTCTCCGCAGGATGCCGCCACCGCCGGAGTTTCAAGCTCGCCGCCGCCGCTCGGATCCCGTCGCCGGAGCCCTCCGACTTCCTCCCGCGGCCGGATCCGGCGATCGCCGCCGGATCCGCTTGTTCCCGCCCCTCCCGGCCTCCTCCGCTCCTCCCGGCGTCCGCCGCCGCCGCCCCCTTGCCATGGCTCCTGTTCGTGCGGGAGCACGAGGGAGACGACGAGCGCCCGCTCGTGGGCTGCCGCGTCCCTTGCGCGTGGGCCCCAGCGCCCCGGTCCAGCGCGCCGGCCTCCCCGAGGCCCAGCCGACCTGCCCCTCCTCCTGCTCCACCGACCGGGCCAAGAGCCCATGGTGAGACCCCAGCCCAGCACCCAGCAGATCTGGCCCATGGCTTGTTTTTTTTCAGTTCTGCGAATTTCGCTTTATCCAGTAATTTAACTGTTTTACAGAAAACCCCCTAAGCATCATGCATTTAATATCTCTCAAACTGTGCATCGGATTAAAATAATTTATATATGTAAAATGCTCAGAAAATTGTGTAGATTAATAATATGTCATTTTCATCCCATGTTAAAATGTTTAACTTGCTGCTTATTTAAATTTGCTAATATGCCATGCTAAAATGCTTTAATTCATAACTAAATAACCGTAGCTCGGATTTTAACAAACTTTATATGTAAATGGGGTGGAAAATGCCTAGATTAACATGGTCCACTTTATGTTGCTGTTTAAAAACTCTAAAACTGTGTTTAGGGCAGAACAGTACCGAATCTAAAATATTGCTCATGGGGATTTTCCTAATTGTTGTTTCTTATTTCCGCCTCATTTAAACTTGCCTAAATAGTTAGTTTAATCATGCTCCACCTCTTGCCATGTTTAACAACATTTAATATTGTTGAGTACCTAACCGAGAGAGAACTAAATAAGTGTTGTGGTGTTCCGTCAATATGCAACTCGTTGCATATTGAGCTCCATTTAACTTGTAGTTTTGTTTGTGCATATTGCCATGCCATGCATATTTAAACCGGACATGCATCATACTTGGTTGTGCATCATGCCATGTTTATGCTTGTGCATTTATCATGTTGTTTGTTTCTTTCCGGTGTTGCTTCTCGGTTCCGGTAATGTTGCGATTGTGAGGATTCGTTCGACTACTTACGTTCGTTCTTCTTCATGGACTCGATCTTCTTCCTTGCGGGATTTCAGGCAAGATGACCATACCCTCGAAATCACTTCTATCTTTGCTTGCTAGATGCTCGCTCTTTTGCTATGCCTATGCTATGATGCCTACCACTTGCTATATCATGCCACCCACATTGCCATGTCAAACCTCTAACCATCATTTCCTAGCAAACCGTTGTTTGGCTATGTTACCGCTTTGCTCAGCCCTCTTATAGCGTTGTTAGTTGCGGTGAAGATGAAGTTTGTTCCTTGTTGAACATGGAGATGTTGTTCCTTGTTGGAACATGTTTACTTGTTGGGATATCACAATATATCTTATTTAATTAATGCATCTATATACTTGGTAAAGGGTGGAAGGCTCGGCCTTATGCCCGGTGTTTTGTTCCACTCTTGCCGCCTAGTTTCCGTCATATCGGTGTTATGTTCCCGGATTTTGCGTCCCTAACGCTGTCGGGTGATTTATGGGACCCCTTGACAGTTCGCTTTGAATAAGACTTTTCCAAAGAAGGCCCAACATTGGTTTTACATTTGCCTCACCTAGCCTTTTTCCCTTGGGAGTCGCGCTCAAGGGTCATCTTTATTTACCCCCGGGCCAATGCTTGTCTAAGTGTTGGTCCAAACTAGAGCCACTTGCGGTGCCGCCCGAGGCAACTTGGGGTATCGTCGGTTGTCGACGTAGTGTTCATCCGGTCGTGGCTCGAGACGAGATACGCGCGCTACTATCGAGGTGTCGGCACGCCGGAGGTCTTGCTTGGACTTGTTTTATTGCTGTGAAATGTCTTGTAGCCGGATTCCGAGACTGATCGGGCTTCCGGGAGAAGGTCTATTCTTCGTTGATCGCGAGAGCTTATCATGGGCTAAGTTGGGACACCCCGCAGGTTTGAACTTTCAAAGCCGTGCCATGTTATGTGGCAGATGGGAATTTGTTAATGTCCGTTGTAGAGAACCGAAGTTGATCTTAATTAAAATACACCAATCAAGTGTGTAACCGTGATGGTCTCTTCTCGTGAGTCCGGAAGTGAACACGTGTTGGAGTTATGTTTGACGAGGTTGTTCAGGATCACTTCTTGATCATAGTTGTTCGACCGTGCTTTTGCCTTCTCTTCTCGCTCTCTTTTGCGTATGTTAGCCACCATATATGCTAGTCGCTTGCTGCAGCTCCACCTCACTACCCTGTCCTACCTTTAAGCTTAAATAGTCTTGATCTCGGGTGTGAGATTGCTGAGTCCCGTGACTCACGTGATACTTCCAAAACCAGTTTGCGGTGCCGATGAGACCGTGCAGTGATGCACCCGAGCTCAAGGAGGAGCTCGATGAAGATCTTGTTCTTTGTGTTGTTTCGCTTCAGCTTGATCAAGAGTGGAGCCAGCTTGGGACGATCGGGATCCGTAGCATTTGGGGTAGTCTTCTTTTATTTTGGTTCCGTAGTCGGACCTTGATTGTATCAGTATGATGTAATGTTTTACTCATGTATTGTGTGAAGAGGCGATTGTAAGCCAACTATGTATCTCTTTTCCCTTATGTATTACATGGGTTGTGTGAAGATTACCTCACTTGCGACATTGCTTTCAATGCGGTTATGCCTCTAAGTCGTGCTTCGACACGTGGGAGATATAGCCGCATCGAGGGCGTTACAAGTGGAGAGAGGAGGACTGGGCGAGAGGGGCTGGAGAAGGATGATGTGGTGACGCTCCCCTATGGCTAGATTCGTGTTCTTCATCGAATGGTGAACACATTGTTCCCGTGGAGACGTAAGCTACTGGTACCAGTTCTATAACATTTAGGTTCAAATTTCAATTTAAAATTTTGCTCCGACTCACACCATTTCAACTTGTGATGATTTTAACATTTAGTCCTGATTTCTATTTGTTGATTGAGTATTTTTTTTATCATGGGAAAATCAATTTACAGAGCATGAACTCATCTTACATAACCCTTCTGTCCAAAAAAACAAAATCATGTTGGCCCATTTCTCCGTTGAACTGCTCAATTATAATCATCACAAATTTGTTGGCTAACAGGTTACAGCCTGCGATTCTTCAACTTGTGCACAAGAATCAATATGGTTTTTTGAAAAAACAGATCTATTCAAAGTCTTACGAATTCATTCATTAGTGTCAGCAATCTGATCAAGATCTTACTATCCTCAAACTTGATTTTGAGAAAGCTTTTGATATGATTGAGCACAATGCAAGCAGAGATCTATTTGCTTCAAGGGGTTTTGGACATAAGTGGTTGATGTGGATACATTTGATACTTGCTTCTGTTTATTCTTCATTTCTGCTCAATGGAGTTCCTGGTAAACAGTTCAAATGCAAAAGAGGTGTTAGGCAGGGGGTCCTATTTCTCCATTCCTTTTTGTCATTGTTGTTGACTTACCGCAATCAATCATTAATGAAGCAATGGCACATAATTTAATTCATGTCTCCATCAGATCTGGTTCTTGCGAAGATTTTGCTTTCATTCAGTATGCAGATGATAGTTTATTAGTTATGCATGCATGCTCTGCTCAGCTAAGCCAAGTAAAAAATCTTTTGATGTACTTCATTGCTTACACTGGGCTCATGGTTAACTATGAAAAATCAGTGATGATGCCTATCAACACCCCTCAAGATAAAATGCAAGAACTATCTCTTTCTCTGGGGTGCAAGATTGAATATTTCCCATTTACTAACTTGGGACTGCCTTTGTGTTTGGCCAAACCTAAGTTGCAGGATTTCATGCCCATCATGCAGAGAATTGAGAGGAGGTTGTGTGGATTCTCATCATTCTTATCCTATGGGGACAAGCTAGTGCTAGTCAAATATGTTTTCTATAGTCTGCCAATTTTTTTCTTGTTCGCTTTTGCACTGCCAATTGGTATTATGGAGCAGATCAACACATATCTTAGACACTTTTTTGGAGTAAATATGGTATGGAAGATAGAGGAACAACACTCATTGCTTGGGAAAGTGTTTGCCAACCCAAAGATAAAGGAGGCCTTAGAGTTCTTGATATTGCAGCTCACAACAAATGTTTACTTATGAAACATCTGCATAAGTTCCTTAATCAACAGGAAGTGCCATGGGTCCAATTTTTTGGAGAATCTTAGGGCCCGTTCGGAAGCTCTCCAGCTTCCCAACAGGGCTAGCTTCTCGATGGAGAAGCGCAAGCCAGCTTCCGTGGGGAGACATGAGCGTTCGGCATCAGCATGGTGGAGCTGCGCCAGCCGCTGTGTTCGGACCCACCAGGCTGGGCTTTGAACAGATAAGAAAACGGTTCGTCCATCACTTCGGGATGGCAGCGGGATGTAATATGAAGGAACTCCTACTTCTGAAAAACGAGAAGCTCGACTTCTAGCGCTCCACCGATTTGCTCTACGCTCCACCGACGCTTCTGAAGCTGGCTCCACGGAGGAAAACGGTTCGGCCAGCTCCTCGCCCGCTTCCGGAGAAGCGCGGAAGCGGAGCACTTCTGAACGGGCCCTTACTATCCTGGTAAAGTGGTTATAGATGCTCCACAGGGGTCCTTCTTGTAGGAATCAATCCTCAAGCTCCTTCCAAAATTCAAAACTGTTGCTAGGCCAAAACTAGGCAAGGGAGATATTGTCTTGCTATGGCAAGATAATTGGTCTAATGGTCATCTTAAAAAGAAATACCCTGAACTATTTTCATTAAGTTTAAATGAGCACATATATGTTAAACAATTCAGGGATCTTGTCATTGCTTCTGATCACTTTCACACGCCCCTTTTAGTGGATGCATCTCAACAATTTCAGTTACTAATAAACACCATGCAGCAAAATTATCTGACAAACAACATGGACAAATGATTATACCTTGGCTATCTCCGGATTATTCTTCTATTAAGATGTATCATCATCATCAGAATAAAGATTCAGCCCCAGGAATTTATAAGAAAATCTGGAAGAGTGCAACAATGCTTAGATACAAGATCTTTTTGTGGCTCATGACTTACGATAGAGTAAACGCTAGGAATGTTCTTTGAAGGAAAAGCTTTTTCCTATCTATGACCTATGTGCCCTGTGTGATACTCACTGTCAGGAAACTCCTCCTCACCTTTTTAGGATTGCCCATTTGCGTTGGGATTCAATCATGTTTGATAGGAAAAGAGGTATCAATGTTATGAATGAGTTGATGATCATGACAGATTACCTCCCTGGTGAGTTCTCAATGGACATCATGGGTTGCTGGCACATATGGATGCAGAGAAGCTCAAGGATTTTCAAAGCGATCACGCCCTCTGTTGAGTCTTTTTTCTTATCGTAAAACCGTAGAACAATAGTTCTACGGTATTTTCATTAATAAATTAAAATATTTACAAGCCAGCAAAACAACAGAAAGGAAATTCAACCTATGCCAAAAATGATCTTCAGTTGATACTTTTAAGGACAAAAAGCAAGTATAGAGATGCTTTCAAGCAATGGATTGAAATAAATTACTTTAATTTCTTTATGGGGTTTCCTAGAACTGGTGTTGGTTAATTGTTTAGAAGTGCATGCTCTAGTCAATGCAACCAAAATACCGATCTGATGGAAGAGACTATGCAGCACATTATACGTCAACACTCCCCACGTGTGGCTACCTCAGCCTAAACGCGACCGAAAGTGGGCTGCAATTTAATTCATACCACCTGTGCTTGAACTCAAGCACTCTTGGGCTCGATACTACGTAGGTCGTCTTTCTGCCCGTCTGGAACCAAAAGATCAATATGATGGAAGAGACTATGCATCATATTATACGTCAACAAATTGTTTTGTAGTTACTTTGTAAATATTTTTTTCTGAAAACTCTTTGTAAATATTTTTATAAATAAAGCCATTTCAACGACTTGGTCACTTCATTTTCGCTGTACAGACCAAAAGCATGAGGATAAATATAATGCGTCGAGGATTCAGAGTGGTCCAGCAGCCCCCAGACGTAGCCCGGGCATCGACTAGCTGCTAGCTTCTGCTTCCCCAGGATATAGGAGTACTCCGTATATGATCACGTGTCCTCATATGTGCCGGATCCTGAAGCGAGACGAGACGCATGGACGGAAGGAAGCGAGCGTGGCAGGACGCACGAACGCACGGATCGGTGGCCCTTTCTCTATCTGCACTGTACGCGGCGCGGTCTGTTAGGCTGTCGCAGTCGCGAAAGGGAGAGCGCATGCAAAAGTTGGCGTCGCTGCGTGTCCTGTCGGAGACGGATGGATGGATGGGTCGATCGAGAGCAATCATCTACTCCCCTCTCACATGTGTTTGATCTACTTTCGGGGGAGGAAGGAGGAGGAGGAGATCGTCCACGATGCTTCCCCGAAGCAACCCGTTCATCATTCTCCCATGATCCGTGCATGCTGCATGCGTGTTTGCATATGCATAGGATCCCTTTTGCAATCCCGTGGAGCCGGCTGGTCCCTGTTGATTTTGCTGCTGCGGTTAGAGCACCTACAGTCGAGATTCGGGGCACGCACACGCACCCAACAGCACTGAGTGCTGGCACTTGTATGAGTTGATGAGATCCTTGTGCCCATGTTGCAAAAGCCGGCCGAAACTGTTCCCCTAATCATGGGATCATATGTGTGCTGCTTACCCAAAGTAGCTAACAAATTGCAGCTTGCTTGCGAAGCCCCATGAATTGTACAAGAGGCTAACGTACGCTTCGCCGCAACATTTAGGATTAACTCTTTTTTTCTCTAGCTGGTTATTGCAGTTGGTTGTCTTGTTTTGGTTTTATCTACTTTGGCTTGGGTTGTAATTGTGTTTTGACAGTGTTTTCTTTTCATTGGTATATCATGTTGGGATGCTGTTGGAGGCGGTGTATTTTTCTGAGGGTAAAGTGGAGCTTTTCAATGCATGATTGCGGTGTCTGTATACATTTCGGCCTCTGTGTCAGTCTGTGGTGATTGTGTTTGCCCCTTGATGACTCTTATTCCACACTAAAATCATGGAATCGCTACTATAACGCTCACATTGACCGCCAAATAAAGCTCTCGCTCGCTCAGCTCCCTGCTCCACACGCTCGCTTAGTTTTTTTATGTCCACTCCACTGCTAGCTCAGAAAATAAAACAATTATCGTTGTTTTTATTTGGAGTTTTTTGTTAAATAAAAAGATGTTCACTAATTTTAAAAAATCTTGGATTTTCAAAAATGTGGTGAATTAAAATCATGGATTTTAGAAACAAAATGTTTGTGAATTGTAAAAGAATATCCTTGGATTTCAAACAATGTTTGAATTTGAAAAAGGATTACAAATTTGAAAAAAAGTTACAGACTTCAAAATTCTTGTGAACTTTAACAATATTCATGAACTTGAAAAATATTCCTGGAATTTAAAAATCACAAGTTTTAATAAATATTCATGAACTAAATGTGAAAAAATAAATATAAAGAAAAAATAAACAATAAAAGAAAAAACAAAGGAAAAACTATTAAAATGAGTAAAACACATAAAAAGAAAGAAAAACTTAAAATCAGGCAATACCTTCTCCAAACCGCCTGGCCCATTATGACTAGGTATACTTTACTCTCAGTCATTGACACATACCGTTATAGGCGGGGCACATAGCAACCCCGCAATCCCCGACGCACTAGGAGACACCAAATCTAGAGGAACCACAACGCAACCCGGGGAGACGAACGCCCAAGTTGGGCTAGCCTATGGGGGTGTTTAGTTGGGCTTTTACTTGGCTTTTTCACTTTGGCTTATAAGCCAAAACAACACATAAATAGCAGAAATTGCTTTTTTTAGAACTGATGACAGTGAGGTTCTCTCACTGCCTTTTGTATTAATAAGTTAAGAGTTAGGGGGGTTAGAGTATCTAGATAGTTACAATTTACATTGGAAGAAGGGGGGCAGAGAGTGATTAAGAAGCTATTACAAAATTACAGAAAATGCTTTTACAGGCCGAGCTCCATGGAGGCCTCCAAATGCAAAACTCAAAATTCATGAAAATCATATTTTTATATTTAAAAGATCTGAAAAAAAAGTTACAGAGATAGATGAAGGCATAATGCACAAGTGTGTAAATTTTCAAGACGAAATACGTTGAAATGGTAGCTATGAAAAAAAACTAGGGCTATTTAACACATTATACTATTCATGCTCCCAGACCATGAATTTGTCTTTTTTGTACAGGTCGCATTCCAACATATTTTATCCTGAAATTTTACACACGTACGCTTCACATCCTTGTTTACTTGTACAAATTTTTCAGGATATTTTGAAACCAAAAATTTGAATTTATTAAAAAATCGATCCAAAACGCCATACTCCCTAAATAGGTGCTTTTTTTGGCTTTTTGGCTTATATTGTCTTAAAGCACCTTATAAGCAAAAAAGCCAAAAAGCACATATATTTAGGTGCTTTTTTGGCTTATAAGCCAAAGTGAAAAAGGCAAGTAAAAGCCCAACCAAACACCCTCTATGGCTGACTACATACTGGTCACGATGAATAGCTATAATTTTATGATCCCTGCCTTTGTTTGACATCGTGTGGCCGCCGGCGACTGGTTCATCGTCTGTTCCATGATGCTGCCCGCAGCCAGACATGTATCAATCTCTAGGATAAGTAGGGTTGAACACCTCTCTAGGGTTAGGGTGACCCTTTCATACATGCAAATACTTTAGCTTCAAGGGCACTTGAACAAGACAACAAACATATATGGGAGGAGAAGATGATGTGCCCTTCTCATCTCTAAGGATCATGTCATTGCCTCCATTGTCATTGGCCTCACAGAATGCATCCTCGACATTAAGCTTCATTCAACCATCCCAAGGAAATTCTTAACAGTTGGATTTCAGATGAATAGAGCATTAAAAAGTCCGGAAGTCGCTCTCTAGGGGGTGTTGGAAATATGCCCTAGAGGCAATAATAAAATGGTTATTATTGTATTTCCTTGTTCATGATAATTGTCTATTATTCATGCTATAATTGTATTGACCGGAAACCGCAATGCATGTGTGAATACATAGACCACAACATGTCCCTAGTGAGCCTCTAGTTGACTAGCTTGTTGATCAACAGATGGTCATGGTTTCCTGACCATGGACATTGGATGTCATTGATAACGGGATCACATAATTAGGAGAATGATGTGATGGACAAGACCCAATCCTAAGCATCGCACAAGATCGTATAGTTCGTTTGCTAAAGCTTTTCTAATGTCAAGTATCATTTCCTTAGACCATGAGATTGTGTAACTCCCTGATACCGTAGGAGTGCTTTGGGTGTACCAAACGTCACAACGTCACTGGGTGACTATAAAGGTGCACTACAGGTATCTCCGAAAGTGTTTGTTGGGTTGGCACGAATCGAGACGGGATTTGTCACTCCGTATGACGTAGAGGTATCTCGGGCCCACTCGGTAATGCATCATCATAATGAGCTCAATGTGACTAAGTAGTTAGTCACGGATCATGCATTACGGAACGAGTAAAGTGACTTGCCGGTAACGAGATTGAACGAGGTATTGGGATACCGACGATCGAATCTCGGGCAAGTAACATACCGATTGACAAAGGGAATTGCATACGGGATTGCTTGAATCCTTGACATCGTGGTTCATCCGATGAGATCATCGTGGAACATGTGGGAGCCAATATGGGTATCCAGATCCCGCTATTGGTTATTGGCTGGAGAGGTGTCTCGGTCATGTCTGCATGGTTCCCGAACCCGTAGGGTCTACACACTTAAGGTTCGGTGATGCTAGAGTTGTTATGGGAAATAGTATGTGGTTACCGAAGGTTGTTCGGAGTCCCGGATGAGATCCCTGACATGATAAGGAGCTCCGGAATGATCCGGAGGTGAAGATCGATATATTGACGAAGGGTATTGAGTCCGGAATTGTTCCGGGGTACCAGTGATGACCAGCGTGTCCGAAAGGGGTTTCGAGGCCCCGAAGCGTTAGGGTGCCTTATGGGCCAAGGGAGGGGCACATCAGCCCACTAAGGGCTGAGCGCCCTCCACCCCATCTCACGTAACGAGGAGAGGTGGGGCGTAACGCCGGATGGTTATGCAACAAGAATCATTCCGCTTGGTTAATTAACCTCTCGTTAATTCGAACCGTCCAAACCAAATCAAAATGAAACAAACGATAAAGGGTTTTCAAAACTAGTTCTAAAATGTTCCGGTTTTCTAAAATACCTAACCTAATATTGGTGGGTGCACTAATATTTACAAAATGCCAAAACAATTTAAATAAACCAAAACAGAAAAGGAAATAACAAAAGAGAAAAGAAAATAAAAGCAGGAGGGGATAACCCCCCCTCCTGCCCAACCACCGGCCCCTCCCTCTCCCTTGGCCCATCCCCTTCTCCCCATGGGCGGCCCGCCCCAACCGCCAGATAACCCCACCCCACCCCACTGCCCAAACCCTAGCCAGCCCCACTCCTCCCCTCGCGCCCCCCGCCCCTCGCTCCCGATCCGATCTGGATCAGGCAGGCACCCCGACCGAGCCGACGCCCCACCGTCCACCAACCTCACCACGCCGCCGCCCCCCCCCCCCCTCCAGGCCTCCCTCCTCCTCCTCCCCCCGGAGCTCCCTCCTCCCCTCACAGCCCCACCGAGCCCGGCGATCGCCATCATGTCCGGCTCGGCCTCGCCAGCTCTCGCCGGAACGCCTCACCGCCTCCTCCCCTGCCTGCCCCGACCTCCACCGAGCACACCGCCGAGACCCCCCCCCCACACAGAGGCCCCTCTCTCTCCCCTTCCCCACGTCGACTGACCGGCTCCGACCGCCCAGATCGACGCCCGGGCTTCCCCGGCTCCGGCCGTCCCACAGACCGACGCCCCCCCCGATCCCTCCTCCTCTCCCTCCGGATCCGGCCTCAGTGGCCTCGGCTGACTCGCCCGCCACCGAGTGGCTCCTCTTCCCTTCCTCCGACGGCGACCCACTCCGCGCGCCTAAGCCGACCAACCCTCAAGGCCCTTCTCCCCTGTTCGGCGCCTCGCCCGCCCCACGACCGATTCCTCGCTGCGGCCCGGCCGAGAATCCCGCCTGACGCCTCCCCTCACCGTCGCTCGCTCGCCAGGCCAGGGCCTGGCCCGCCTGCCCGCTCCGGCCGCCCAGCCGATCCGCCTGGTGCGCCCACACCGGGCGGGCAGGTCAGTGCCGACCGAGCAACGCCTGCGTCTGCCTGCCTCCCCGCACCTCACCTGCTTGGCCTCACACACATGGGGGCCCCACCCCAAAAACGAAAAAGAATGTTTTAATAAAACAGAAACTAAAAAAGGAAATAAAAAGGAATTAAACTAATTAACTAAATAATTAATTAAATAATTAATTGGGTAATTAATTAAACTAATTAATTCTGGATTAGTTAAACCAAATCATTAGTTAAATTAATTGGGTAATTAATTAAACTAATTAATTCTGAATTAATTAACACTAATTATTAATTAACTTAATTAACTTAATTAACTAAGGTTAATTAATCTGATTAGGTTAATTAAGCTAATAGTGTATGACTTGCGGGACCCACACATCGTGGTTGACTTAGTCAACCTGTTGATCGATGATCGCCAAGATGACATCATGCCGATGTCATAAATGCTATTTCAAATTAATTAAATAATTAATTAAAATTCCGTAAATTAATAAAACCTTTTATAAATCATATCTTTTAATCCGTAATCCGGATTAAAATAATTTCAACATGAAAGTTGCTCGTAACGACGAGACGAATTCGGATACGCAATCCGCTCGTCCACCACACGCCTCTCGACCTATCGAACCTGCAACTTTCTCCTCCGGTTCATCATGTCGACAGACGTCCGAGACGGATAACTTCCTGATGCTTTCCCCCTAAACCAGTACCCCTCTTACCACGTTAGGGCACGCCTAGCATCGCTTCTTGGCATGTCATGCATCGTTATGCATCTGTTATCGTGTATTCATTGTTTCTTCCCCCTCTTCTCTTCGGTAGACTACGAGACCGACGCTGCGGTGGCAGCCTGACTACAAGGTCGACGACCCTCTCTCTTGCCAGAGCAACCAGGCAAGCCCCCCTTTTGATCATCCCGATATCGCCCATTCCATTCTCTCATGCTTGCACTAGATTTTTGCTACTGTTATTGTTTGCTCCTATTCTGTTGCATAGCCTGTTTATTGTAACCTGCTATTGTTACCTACCTGCTTATCCTAAACTGCTTAGTATAGGTTGGTTAGAGACCCATCAGTGACCCCCACCTTGTCCTTGTTGCCCCTGCTTCATCATTGAAGACCCGATCAACGGGATCGAAGACCAGGCCCCGACACCGCACATCACTTCCCCTTAGTTGCTCGACACTACTAGGTTACTATCGAGTACCGAGGGTGAAACCTCTACAAAGACTTCCGATATTAACCCCGTAGTAGAGCTATCCGGTTGTGGTCATCGAGGGTGATTTCCTCCTTAACCACTTCCGACACGACTGTCAGGCAACCCTCAAGTGTGGACCTCGAGGGTGAATCCTCTTATGTTCACCTTGATGACTACATTGAGTGGAATTCACGGGGTGATTCCTCGGTTTTCCCTTGGTGTTTGGACTCACGGTTACTTGGACTTTTACCATCGTTATTTGGAAAGACGGGTCGACCCCGAGGGTACCTGCGTGCTTAATTGCGAGTGATGTGGAGACGGGTTGACTGGAGGGTGCCCGCGAGATAATTACGAGGCGTGGCGGCATTCCTAGCCCTTGCCGCAAGTCCTCGAGACGGGCAACGGGTCACATCTTTCGTGAGTCTCGCTTGTTACCGCGTGCCCTAATCCACTCACGATTTGGATATTTGATCCGAGGGCCTCGCCCGATAGCACTAACCATCACGTGGGCTAAGTATGGGCGTTCTCGCGTCGTATACATCAGCCGGCTTATTAGACGTCGGCGACGAGCGGCGGCTACGGGTTGGACTGGTAGCTCCTGCCCTTTCGGAAGGTAGCTAGGTCTGCTCACCGCCGCCCTCAAGCGTCTTGAGAGTTCCTGTGGAGATGGCCCATGACCCCGGGGCATAGGTTTAGTCCGCGTCTGGCCTCTCTATTAAGCCTAGGTCGGGTTGCGGCGATTGTTTGGCCGAGGCCGGCATGACCTCGAAAGTGTGTCCGCCGGAGTTAAGCGGCGTGGTGGGTAAGTTGGTGCACCCTGCAGGAAGAAAACATCTATCGATAGCCTGTCCTACGGTAACGGACACTTGGAGTTGTATCCCATCGATACAACTAGAACTGGATACTTGAGATGAGACATGGATATGAGCTATGGATTGCGATGAGAATTGGATTGTGATGATAATCGGATAGTATGGCTCGGGATTTCTTTCTCGCAGGAGTCGAGAAAGGATCTCTCGCCGAGGTTGATAACACTATGCTACCTTAAGTTATGTTACTCTACTCCTCTTGTTTGCTGCAAGATGGTGGTTTCCTAAGATGCTAGTCTTCGATAGGACTAGGCCTTCTCTCTATTCCGCATTTCGCAGCCCAGTTCACCTATACGGCCTTACCTTGATAATGTTGCATATGTAGTGTAGTCCTTGCTTTACAGTACTTTGGATGAGTACTCACGGTTGCCTTGTTCCCCATTTTCCCTATCTCTACTCGATTGCTGCTATCGACGATGGAGCCTGGATCCGCACGCCACCGCCACGGCGACTACTACTACTCCCGGGCGCCTACTACTACGTGCAGCCCACCGATTTACGACTGGGAGTGACCTAGGAGGATCCTGGCGGAGGCCTGTCCTCTTCGATCCAGATCCCGCTTTGTGCTAGCCATCTTATGGCACCTTGTTTAACTTATGTCCGTATCAGATATTGTTGCTTCCGCTGACTGCCTATGATCGAGCACTTGTATTCGAGCCCTCGAGGCCCCCGGCTTGTATTATGATGCTTGTATGACTTATTTTATTTGTAGAGTTGTGTTGTGATATCTTCCGTGAGTCCTTAATCTTGATCGCATACATTTGCGTGCATGATTAGTGTACGATTGAATCGAGGGCGCCACAAGTTGGTATCGAGCCGATTGCTGTAGGGAATCCCCTTCCACACTCCTTGGCGAAGTCGAGTCTAGACATTGCAAAACTTTTACTAACTTGGCTGTGTGCCTTACGGGCCCACGCCGCCATCGGGTGGTATTAGGATCTTTTACCCTCGACCTTTACTCGGGGCTCAACTCTCTTCTACTCGGGTTAAACGATTTTACTAACTATCACTAGGATCCCGTGACCACATTCACCCCAAGATGGATATAGCCTTAGTTGTTTTTGGAATCGTATTTGAACAATTTCCACCCTGCCATTTGACTCCTTTGAAACGCCTTTGTTTTCAGATGGAACCCACGAGGCAGGTCGGCGCCACACGACGGCCATTGGTGCTCGGGATCACTGCGGTGCTAGCCGAGATGATGACCTATCTGGGTTATCGCTGGCACCCCGAGTACACCGCCTATGAGGAGTACCAGACTATAACCGAGGAGCAGACCGCCGCCATCGCCCACCTCTACTCTCGGAGTATGAGTCCACTCTCGTCTGCACACCGCACATGGTGTTGGAGTGACCATCGATATGGCAGTCCACGATGTCGCTTATGCTGCACCGACACGCCTTCGCGCAGAGTATCGAGAGTTGGACACCTCCCCTTCGTGCACATTGCTATCGCGTCGATGTTGGTGAGGAGGGTTACTACACCGCTGCCTACACCATCGCCACCAGAGAGCCTTTCCACCATCGTAACTTTGTTCTGCATGCCGATGGGCTGGATCGAGCTAACCGAGCTCTTCGCCACGAGTTGTACATCACCCGTCAAGACCTCTACCGTGCTCGACGCTGATGCACCCTTTGTCCGATCCGGAGAGCTGCTGCTCTGCGATCTACCCCGCCAGACCGTGATGCCCTGTGGTGTTGGTTGGCGGACGTGGAGGCTACTCTCCGCACTTGGCCCCTTCCTGCCACCGGACGCCGGATTCAGCATCGAGTATCCGCGCCCCCGAAAGCACCGACGTGGAGGACTATCCACTGCCGCACTATCAGCTTTCAGGCTACAGCTACCTCCGCAGTACCGCGTGGGACTGATGTAGGCTTGCTTGTTAGCACTTGAGGTATTCGCCGCGAGCCTGTGTGCCGCCTATGATGTAGTAGTCTATGTACTGGACTCTATGTATCGAACTTTATGCATGCTTCCTTTTGTAAGATATGCCAACTACTATGTAGTTCCCATCATGCTACTTTCATTATGCATGTTTCATCATGAATGATTCCTGTCTCTTGCTTAATTTCTCAAATGCTGAACTACCCCTGTTATATAATAGCAGGATGGTTAGGCCAGCAGGTCGTGGTCGTGGTGCCAACTTCCCACCACCGCCTAAGTACATGGCCGGTATGGTCCAACAGCTTGAGATGAATCGCCACTCATGGAGAACATGATGGCTCGCCTCCTCGCCCCAATATGAACCAAAGACCCAAACGGAACAACTCTGCAGGAATTCATACGCTCAACCCCAACAGATACCGCAGCTCAACTCAGCCATCGGATGTCGATGATCGCTCCGTGACATCACCTACGAGATGGAGTCTGCTAATGTAGCCCCTGCCAGCTATGTCACCTTTGCTTCCTTCTTCCGAAGGGACCCGCAGCTCAATGGTGGGACAGCCACCGCGTACTCTGCCACGGAACACTCATCACCGCCAGACTTCCGTGCTGCCTTCCGTGCCCGCTTCATCCTCAAGGAGTCATGGACCGAAGAAGCGTGAGTTCCGCAACCTCACCCAAGGCAACAAGACTGTTGAAGCCTATCAACGAGTTCTTGGACTTGTCTCGCTATGTCAAGAGGATATTGCAACCGATGCACGCAGACAGAGAAGTTCCGTGACGGCCTTCAAGTCGACATCAAGCTCGCACTTCTAGTGCACGACTTTTGCTGATTTCGCCACCTTGGTGAACAAAGCTATCAATGTTGAAACTGGTCTCGCAGGAATACCAGAGCTCTAACAGCGCAACTGTGACACGGGCTCATCTTCGCCCGTCCTCGCAGGTTGCAAGATATGGATTCCCAACAGCATGTACCAGCCGAATGCACCTGCTCCAAAGCGTAACTATGCTACACCTCGTCCGCCTACAACTAAGCAGCCAAGCTTCCAGCTCCACCACCCCAAGCTCCTGCTCCCACTCCCAATAATGGCTTATGCTTCAAAGCGACAGCCGTGGCACCGTGCTAGAGAATGCAACCGTAACCGTAATCAATCGCCCTTCCAAAGAATGGCCGTGGAAACACCTGAACCGCAACAACACCGGCAAGTCTTATGGGCAAGCTCAGGCCAACCACGTTGAATCGAACGAAGCTCGGGACCAGCTCGCTCGTGATGGGTACACTCCTCGAAATTCAGTACTGATCTGTTTTATTCGATTCAGGGCATCGCATTCATTCATGTCTCAAGATTTTGCATTCATGCATGGCATTAAAAGCGAAGACATGAATGCTTCACTATTAGTACACACCCCGCGGGCCAATGTCGGACTTCCATGATTTGCAACGACGTCCCGTTGAAATCAAGGAATGGAATTCCTTGTCTCTCCTATCGTGCTAAAGTCTTGTAGCATTGACCTCATTTTGGGGATGGATTGGTTGAAAGCGCATACGGCGCCAATCGCTTTGCGCCACTAAGACCGCTCCATCTGCTGCACCCTTCGATGAAATCATAAGCTACAATGCTCGTTCGTTCAAAATGCCGAGGCAAGGCTCTATGCATTGAATGCATTGAACGCCGCACCCTCGAGGGAATTGAAAACATTCCGCTGCTTATGCATTTCCAAGACGCTCTTTCTGAAGAACTTCCAGGATTCCCTCGCTAGGGCTGTCGAATTCGCCATCGACTTGAAACCGTGCACCACTCCTATAGCCAAGCGCCCCTACAAGATGCCGCCGCATGAACTCCTTGAACTAAAGGAGGAAATCGACAAATCTCTTCAAAGCGGCTTCATTCGCCCAAGTTGCTCTCCTTGGGGAGCACCTTCTCTTTGTCAAGAAGAAGGATGGGACAAACCGATTGGTTCAAGACTACCGTCCTATAAATCAAGCTACCATTCGAATAAGTATCCTCTTCCTGATCAATGATCTTTATGATCAACTGGCTGGTTCGCTGGTGTTCTCGAAACTCGACTTGAGGTTGGGTTACCACCAGATCCGTGTTCGTGAGGAGGATATCCCAAGACCGCATTTGTGACTCGTTATGGTTCATACGAGTACACCGTCATGTCTTTCGGCTTAACCAATGCTCCAGCCACCTTCTCTCGCCGATGAACTATATATTCATGGATTACCTCGACAAGTTCGTCGTGGTTTATCCGGATGATATCCCGATCTATTCCAAGAATGAAGAAGAACATGCTGAACATCTTCGCTCTGTGCCGGAAAAGCTACGAGAGCATCAACTCTATGCCAAGTTCTCCAAGTGTGAATTCGCTTCCGAAGTAACCTATCTTGGGCATGTCATTTCTAAGGATGGTATTGTTGCCAACCCCGAACGAGTTCAAAGCTATTCTCGATTGACTCCTCCAAGAACGCATAAGTCGAAGTTTTCTCGGTCTCGCCACTATTGCCGATTTAAATGAGAACTTCTCCAAGATTGCCGAGCCTCGACTAACCTTGTTGCATAAGGGCGCCAAGTTCCAATGGATGATAAGTGTCGGAAAGTTTCCGTGCACTCAAAGACAAGTTGACTTCTACCCCGTGCTAGCTCCTCCCGATACTAAGAAGGACTTCACATTTATCGCGACGCTTCTCGCCAAGGATTAGGCGGTGTCCTAATGCAAGAGCGCAGTGGTTGCTTATGCCTCTCGACAGCTATGCCTCACGAGGAGAACTACCCAGTTCACGACCTCGAACTTGTCTGCTGTCATTCATGCGCTAAAGCAGTGGCGACATTACCTTCTCGTAATCGCTATGTAGATCTACACCGACCACCAAAGTCTGAAGTATCTGCTTACTCAGCCAGACCTGAACCTCCGCGGCAGAGATGGATGGAGACTGCTGCACTTTGATTTGGGAATTTCCTATACGCCGTGCAAGGCTAATGTGATGGCTGATGCTTTGAGCCGCAAGTCTTATCGCAACCACCTTCGTGTTCACAAAGTTCAGCCTCACTTGTTGAAGAATTCAGCAGTGAACCTCCATATTGTTCCTCCGTGCACTTCGCCCCCCCTCCGGAGTTCCGCAAGATGAATCTCCGTGTTGTTCCCTGTGGATCCCTCTTTACCCGGGCTGTTGAACCCGATCTCTTGGGCACCATAAAGACAATGCAGGATCTGACTCGAGGTCTACAAGCTTAAACAAGACGTCAGGAAAGGAAATCCCTCATCCTTCACTATTGCTGATGATGGCGCCTTGTACTTCAAAGGCCGCCTAGTGGTGCCTTGTAAGAAGGACAACCTGGATATGACCCAGGAGGTTATGCAAGAAGCTCATGATACGCCTCTATGTATCCACCCTTGCAGTACAAAGATGTATCAAGACATTCGCCGAGATTCCGTGGTCTAATATGAAGCGTGACATTGCTCGCTATGTTTCGAGTGTGACGCTTGCCGTCAGATCAAAGCAGAACATCAAAGGCCTGCTGGAACTCGCAGCCTATCTCTATTCCCGAATGGAAATGGGACCATGTTGAATGGACTTCACACCGGGTTTCCCAAATCGCAGAAAGGTAATGATGCTATTCTGTCGCCATTGACCGCTTTCTAAAGTTGCACATTTTCCGCGGTCAAAGAAACGATCACCGCTAGCCACCGGGCAACGCCTATATGTCCAGAATTGTTTCACTTCACGGTATTCCACCGGGTTATCGCCTCGACCGTGGCAGCTTATTCACTTCAAGATTCGGGCAAGTTTCAAGAAGCTATGGGGACTCATTTATCTTTCAAGATCGCTTTCATCCGCAGCCTCAAGGGCAAGTTGAACGTGTCAACCAAATTCTCAAGACATGCTTCGAGCTTGTGTCGCCTCATTCGCAAGAAATGGGAGGAATCTCTCCGTATGCTGAGTTCTCTTATAATAATAGCTATCAAGCTAGTCTCAAGATGGCCCCTTCAAGTGTTATATGGACGAAAGTGCCGAACCCTCCGAACTGGTCGAAATCGGGAACGCCCACTCTTCGTCCGGATATTATCCAACATGTCAAGAACAAGTCCGCATTATTCGCGAGAATCTCAAGACTGCTCAACAAGGCAAAAGAGTAATTATGACCGCATCACAAAGACATGGTCTATCAACTCGGCGAAAAGGCCTATCTTCGCTACACCAATGAAGGGTGCTCACCGCCGGATCAAGGGCGTTAGCGCCGCTATATTGGCCCTTTCACTATTCTCGAAAGGCGTGAAAAGTGGCTTATCAATCTGAGCTTCCGTCGAACCTTTCGTGTTCACGATGTGTTCCACATGTCCCAACTCCGACGCTGCTTCAAGGACCCAATCCGAGCAAAGGACCATGAAGTGCTCGAATTGCAACAGACCTCTCCTATAAAGAGCATCCGTCCGCATTCTCACCAAGCTGAACGCCGCACCCGCCGAAGGCGATCAAATTCTCAAAGTCCAAAGGTCGAATCACTCAAGATGAAGCCACCGGGAACGCGAGGATCGCCTTGAGATGAATATCCCGCACTCTTTCCTTCTACCTCCTAAATCTCGGACGAGATTTCTTGTAGTGGAGGAGATTTGTAACGCCTGGATGGTTATGCAACAAGAATCATTCCGCTTCGTTAATTAACCTCTCGTTAATTCGAACCGTCCAAACCAAATCAAAATGAAACAAACGATAAAGGGTTTTCAAAACTAGTTCTAAAATGTTCCGGTTTTCTAAAATACCTAACCTAATATTGGTGGGTGCACTAATATTTACAAAATGCCAAAACAATTTAAATAAACCAAAACAGAAAAGGAAATAACAAAAGAGAAAAGAAAATAAAACAGGAGGGGATAACCCCCTCCTCCCACCCACCACCGCCCTCCCTCTCCCTTGGCCCATCCCCCTTCTCCCCATGGGCGCCCGCCGCCCCAACCGCCGTGATAACCCCACCCCACCCCGCTGCCAAACCCTAGCCGCCCCCATTCCTCCCCTCGCCCCTCGCCCCGACCCGATCTGGATCGGGCAGGGCACCCCACCGAGCCGACGCCTGGCCCACCAACCTCGCCACCGCTGCCCCCGCTGCCCCGCCGCCTGGCCTCCCTCCTCCTCCTCCCGCCTGAGCTCCTCCTCCCTCACACCCCACCGAGCCCGGCGATCACCATCATGGTCCGGCTCGGCTCGCCGCCTCGCGGAACGCCTCACCGCCTCCTCCCACTGCCTGCCCCGACCTCCACCGAGCACACCGCCGAGACCTGCCCCCTGCCAGTGAGGCCTCTCCTCCCTTCCCCGTCTGGCGACTGGCCCGACCGCCCACAGATCGACGCCCGCCTCCGGCTTCCCGGCTCCGGCCCCACAGACCGACGCGCCCCCGATCCCTCCTCCTCTCCCTCACGGATCCGCCCCGGGCTCTGGCGGCCTGACTACCCGCCACCGAGTGGCTCCTCTTCCCCTTCCTTCCTCCGACGGCGACCCACTCCGCGCCCTAGCGCCTCAACCCCAAGGCCCCTTCCTCCCCGTTCGGCGCCTCGCCCCCACGACCGATTCCCTCGCTCGCCCGGCCGAGCCTCAAGAACCGCCTCCCCTGTCGCCTCCCTCACCGGCTGCTTGCCCGCCGGGCGCGCTGTGGCTTGCCCGCCCCGCGCCGCCTCGCCTCGATCCGCCTGGTCGCCTCGACTCGGCCGGGCCGGGTCAGGCCTGACCGGCAACGCCTGCGCCGCCAGCCTCTCCGCACTCTCGCCTGCTTGGCCTCAACATCACTGGGGCCCCACCCCAAAAACGAAAAAGAATGTTTTAATAAAATGTAAACTAAAAAAGGAAATAAAAGGAATTAAACTAATTAACTAAATAATTAATTAATTAATTAATTGGGTAATTAATTAAACTAATTAATTTCGGATTAGTTAAACCTAATCATTAGTTAAATTAATTGGGTAATTAATTAAACTAATTAATTCTGAATTAATTAACACTAATTATTAATTAACTTAATTAACTTAATTAACTAAGGTTAATTAATCTGATTAGGTTAATTAAGCTAATAGTGTATGACATGCGGGACCCACTGCCGTGGTTGACTTAGTCAACCCCGTTGACCGATGATCGCCAAGATGACATCATGCCGATGTCATAAATGCTATTTCAAATTAATTAAATAATTAATTAAAATTCCGAAATTAATAAAACCTTTATAAATCATATCTTTTAACCGTAATCCGGATTAAAATAATTTCAACATGAAAGTTGCTCGTAACGACGAGACGAATTCGATACGCAGTCCGCTCGTCCACCACACGCCTCTAACCTATCGAACCTGCAAACTTTCTCCTCCGGTTCATCTGTCGACAGACGTCCGAGACGGATAACTTCCTGATGCTTTCCCCTAAACCAAGTACCCTCTTATCACGTTAGGGCACGCCTAGCATCGCTTCTTGGCATGCCATGCATCGTTATGCATCTGTTATCGTATTCATTGTTTCTTCCCCTCTTCTCTTCGGTAGACTACGAGACCGACGCCGCACCGCCGCTTCGACTACAATCTTGTCGACGACCTCTCTCTTGCCAGAGCAACCAGCAAGCCCCCTTTTGATCATCCCGATATCGCCCATTCCATTCTCTCATGCTTGCACTAGATTTTTGCTATCATTATTGTTTGCTCCTATTCTGCTGTATAGCCTGCTTATTGTAACCTGCTATTGTTACCTACCGCTTATCCTAAACCGCTTAGTATAGGTTGGTTAGAGACCCATCGCTGACCCCCACCTTGTCCTTGTTGCCTCGCTTCATCATTGAAGACCCGATCAACGGATCAAGACCAGCCCCGACACAAGACATCACTTCCCTTAGTTGCTCGACACTACTAGGTTACTATCGAGTACCGAGGGTGAAACCTCTACAAAGACTTCCGATATTAACCTCGTAGTAGAGCTATCCGGTTGTGGTCATCGAGGGTGATTTCCTCCTTAACCACTTCCGACACGACTGTCAGTGCAACCCTCAAGTGTGGACCTCGAGGGTGAATCCTCTTATGTTCACCTTGATGACTACATTGAGTGGAATTCACGGGGTGATTCCTCGGTTTTCCCTTGGTGTTTGGACTCACGGTTACTTGGACTTTTACCATCGTTATTTGAAAGACGGGTCGACCACGAGGGGTACCCGCTGCTTAATTGCGCAGTGATGTGGAGACGGGTTGACCTGGAGGGTGCCCGCGAGATAATTACGAGGCGCTGCCGGGCATTCCTAGCCCTTGCCGCAAGTCCTCGAGACGGGCAACGGGTCACATCTTCGTGAGTCTCGCTTGTTACCGCTGCCTAATCCACTACGATTTGGATATTTGATCCGAGGGCCTCGCCCGATAGCACTAACCATCACGTGGGCTAAGTATGGGCGTTCTGCGTCAGATACATCAGCCGAAGCTTATTAGACGTCAATGATCGAAGCGCTACCGGTTGGACTGGTAAGCTCCTGCCTTTCGGAAGGTAGCTAGGTCTCTCACCGGCCGCCCTACAAACGTCAGGAGTTCCTGGGAGATGGCCCATGACCCCGGGGCATAGGTTTAGTCCGCGTGCGGCCTCTCTATTAAGCCTAGGTCGGGTTGCGGCGTATTGTTTGGCGAGGCCGGCATGACCTCGAAAGTGTGTCCGCCGAGTTAAGCGGCGTGGTGGGTAAGTTGGTGCACCCTCGCAGGAAGAAAACATCTATCGATAGCCTGTCCTACGGTAACGGACACTTGGAGTTGTATCCCATCGATACAACTAGAACTGGATACTTGAGATGAGACATGGATATGAGCTATGGATTGCGATGAGAATTGGATTGTGATGATAACTGGATAGTATGGCTCGGGATTTCTTTCTCGCAGGAGTCGAGAAAGGATCTCTCGCCGAGGTTGATAACACTACTGCTACCTTAAGTTATGTTACTCTACTCCCTCTTGTTTGCTGCAAGATGGTGGTTTCCGGAAGATGCTAGTCTTCGATAGGACTAGGCCTTCTCTCTATTCCGGCATTTCTGCAGCCCAGTTCACCTATACGGCCTTACCTTGATAATGTTGCATATGTAGTGTAGCTCCTTGCTTTAAGTAGTACTTTGGATGAGTACTCACGGTTGCCTTGTTCCCCTTTTTCCCTATCTCTACTCGATTGCTGCTATCGACGATGGAGCCCAGGATCCAGACGCCACCGCCACGCATTTACTACTACTCCGGAGGCGCCTACTACTACGCAGCAGCACACCGACGACGACCAGGAGTGACCTAGGAGGATCCCGTGCAGAGGCCTGTCCTCTTCGATCCAGATCCCAGCTTTGTGCTAGCCATCTTATGGCACCTTCTTTAACTTATGTCTGTACTCAGATATTGTTGCTTCCACGACTCGCCTATGATCGAGCACTTGTATTCGAGCCCTCGAGGCCCCGGCTTGTATTATGATGCTTGTATGACTTATTTTATTTGTAGAGTTGTGTTGTGATATCTTCCGTGAGTCTTAATCTTGATCGCATACATTTGCGTGCATGATTAGTGTACGATTGAATCGAGGCGCCACAGTATGGCACACCCCTAGGGCAGCCGCCTCCCGGCTTGGGGGGCAAGTTTCCTAGGGGGGGGCGCCAAACCCATCTAGGGTTTCCCCATGGCTGCCGCCTCCCCTAGGGAACCCTAGGCACCTCCCTCCTACCTTCCCCTATATATAGTGAGGGGAGAGAGGCAGCCGCACCTTCCTCGGCGCAGCCCTCTCCTCCTCCAACACCTCCTCCTCCTCCGTAGTGCTTGGCGGCCTCTGCCGGAGAACCACGAGCTCCATCACCACCACGCCATCGTGCTATCGGAGTTATCCCTCAACTTCTCCTCTCCCCTTGCTGTATCAAGAAGGAGGAGACGTCCCCGGGCTGTACGTGTGTTGAACGCGGAGGCGCCGTTGTTCGGTGCTTAGATCGGAATCAACCGCGATCTGAATAGCTACGAGTATGACTCCTTCATCCGCGTTCTTGTAACGCTTCCGCTTAGCGATCTTCAAGGGTATGAAGATGCACTCCCTCTCTCTCTCATTGCTAGTCTCTCCATAGATTGATCTTGGTGATGCGTAGAAAATTTTGAATTTCTGCTACGTTCCCCAACATTGACATCATGAGCTAGGTCTATTGCGTAGATTCTATGCACGAGTAGAACACAAGTAGTTGTGGGCGTTGATTTTGTTCAATATGCTTACCGTTACTAGTACTATCTTGTTTCGACGGTATTGTGGGATGAAGGGGCCCGGACCGACCTTACACGTACACTTACGTGAGACAGGTTCCACCGATCGACATGCACTTGTTGCATAAGGTGGCTAGCGGTGCCGCCTCTCCTACTTTAGTCGGATCGGATTCGACGAAAAGGGTCCTTATGAAGGGTAAATAGCAATTGGCATATCACGTTGTGGTTTTGGCGTAGGTAAGAAACGTTCTTGCTAGAAACCTATAGCAGCCACGAAAAAACTTGCAACAACAATTAGAGGACGTCTAACTTGTTTTTACAGCATATGCCGCGTGATGTGATATGGCCAAAAAGGATGTGATGAATGAAATATATGTGATGTATGAGACTGATCATATTCTTGTAATAGGAATCACGACTTGCATGTCGATGAGTATGACAACCGGCAGGAGCCATAGGAGTTGTCTTTATTTATTGTATGACATGCGTGTCACTGAATAACACCATGTAATTACTTTACTTCATTGCTAAACCGTTAGCCATAGTAGTAGAAGTAATAGTTGGCGAGACAACTTCATGGAGACACGATGATGGGGATCATGGTGTCATGCCGGTGACGATGATGATCATGGAGCCCCGAAGATGGAGATCAAAAGGAGCAAAATGATATTGGCCATATCATGTCACTATTTGATTGCATGTGATGTTTATCATGTTTTTGCATCTTGCTTAGAACGACGGTAGTAAATAAGATGATCCCTCACTAAAATTTCAAGCAAGTGTTCCCCCTAACTGTGCACCGTTGCGAAGGTTCGTTGTTTCAAGCACCACACGATGATCGGTGTGATAGATTCTAACGTTCAGATACAACGGGTGTAAGCCAGATTTACACACGCCAAACACTTAGGTTGACTTGACGAGCCTAGCATGTACGCATATGGCCTCGAACACAAGAGACCGAAAGGTCGAGCATGAGTCGTATAGTAGATACGATCAACATGAAGATGTTCACCGATGATGACTAGTCCGTCTCACGTGATGATCGGACACGGCCTAGTTGACTCAGATCATGTATCACTTAGATGACTAGAGGGATGTCTATCTGAGTGGGAGTTCATCAAATAATTTGATTAGATGAACTTAATTATCCTGGACATAGTCAAAAGGTCTTTGCAAATTATGTCGTAGCTCGCGTTTTAGTTCTACTGTTTTAGATATGTTCCTAGAGAAAATTTTGTTGAAAGTTGATAGTAGCAATTATGCGGACTGGGTCCGTAAACTGAGGATTGTCCTCATTGCTGCGCAGAAGGCTTATGTCCTTAATGCACCGCTTGGTGTGCTAAACCTCAAACATTGTCTGTGGATGTTGCGAACATCTGACATACACGTTTTGATGACTACGTGATAGTTCAGTAATGTTAAACGGTTTAGAATTGAGGCACCGAAGACGTTTTTGAAACGTCATGAACATATGAGATGTTCCGAGGGCTGAAATTGGGATTTCGTGCTCGTGCCCACGCCAAGAGGTATAAGAACTCCGACGAGTTTCTTAGCCTAAAACTAAGGGAGAAAAGCTCAATCATTGAGCTTGTACTCGATTGTCCGGGTACAACAATCACCGAATCGAGTGGGAGTTAATCTTCCAGATGAGATAGTGATGTTTCTCCAAAGTCATTGCCACCAAGCTACTAGAGCTTCGTGATGAACTATAACATATCAGGGATAGATATGATGATCCTTGAAATATTCGCGATGTTTGACACCGCGAAAGTAGAAATCAAGAAGGAGCATCAATTGTTGATGGTTAGTGAAACCACTAGTTTCAAGAAGGGCAAGGGCAAGAAGGGATACTTCATGAAACGGCAAATCAGTTGCTGCTCTAGTGAAGAAACCCAAGGTTGAACCCAAACCCGAGACTAAGTGCTTCTGTAATAAGGGGAACGGTCACTGGAGCAGAATTACCCTAGATACTTGGTAGATAAGAAGGCAGGCAAGGTCGACAGAAGTACATTGGATATACATTATATTAATGTGTACTCTACTAGTACTCCTAGTAGCACCATGGTAATAGATACCAGTTCGGTTGCTAAGTGTTAGTAACTCGAAATAAAAGGCTACAGAATAAACGGAGACTAGCTAAAGGCGAGGGACGATATGTGTTGGAAGTATTTCCAAGGTTGATGTGATCAACATCGCACGCCCCTCTACCATCGGGATCGGTGTTAAACCTAAATAATTGTTATTTGGTGTTTATGCTGAGCGTAGACATGATTGGATTATGTCTATCGCAATACGGTTATTCATTTAAGGAGAATAATGGTTACTCTGTTTATTTGAATAATACCTTCAATGGTCTTGCACCTAAAATGAATGGTTTATTGAATCTCGATCGTAGTGATACACATGTTCATGCCAAAAGATATAAGATAGTAATGATAGTACCACCTACTTGTGGCACTGCCATGTAAGTCATATTGGTATAAAACGCATGAAGAAGCTCCATGTTGATGGATCTTTAGACTCACTCGTTTTTTTTTTGAAAAGTTTGAGACATGCGAACCATGTCTATTGGTATGTACCCATGAAGAAACTCCATGCAGATGGATCGTTTGGACTCACTTGATTTTGAATCACTTGAGACATGCAAATCATACCACATGGGCAAGATGACTAAAAAGCCTCGTTTTCAGTAAGATGGAACAAGAAAGCAACTTGTTGGAAGTAACACATTTTGATGTGTGCAGTCCAATGAGTGCTGAGGCATGCAGTGGATATCGTTATGTTCTTACTTCACAGATGATTTGAGTAGATGTTGAGTATATTTACTTGATGAAACACAAGTCTGAATCATTGAAAGGTTCAAGTAATTTCAGAGTGAAGTTGAAGATCTTCGTGACAAGAGGATAAAATGTCTATGATATGATCATAGAAATGAATATCTGAGTTGCGAGTTTGGTACACAATTGAGACATTGTGGAAATTGTTTCGCAACTAACACCGCCTGGAACACCATGGTGTGATGGTGTGTCCGAACATCATAGATGCACCCTATTGGATATGGGGCATACCTTGATGTCTCTTATCGAATTACCACCATCGTTCATGGGTTAGGCATTAGAGACAACCGCACTCACTTTAAATAGGGCACCACGTAATTCCGTTGAGATGACACCGTATGAACTATGGTTTAGAGAAACCTAAGCTGTCGTTTCTTGAAAGTTTGGGGCTGCGACACTTATGTGCAAAAGTTTCATCCTGATAAGCTCGAACCCAAAGCGGATAAATACATCTTCATAGGACACCCAAAACAGTTGGGTATACCTCCTATTTCAGATCCGGAAACAAAAGTGATTGTTTCTAGAAACGGGTCCTTTCTCGAGGAAAGGTTTCTCTTGAAAGAATTGAGTGGGAGGATGGTGGAGACTTGATGAGGTTGTTGAACCATCACTTCAACTAGTTTGTAGCAGGGCACGGAAGTTGTTCTGTGGCACCTACACCAATTGAAGTAGAAGCTATGATAGTGATCATGAAACTTGGATCAAGTCACTACTAAACCTCGTGAGGTCGACAAGGATGCGTCATCGCTCAGAGTGGTACGTAATCCTGTCTTGGAGGTCATGTTGCTAGACAACAATGAACCTACGAGCTATGGGAAAGCGATGGTGGGCCCGGATTCCGATGAATGGCTCGAGGCCATAAAATCCGAGAGAGGATCCATGTATGAAAACAAAGTGTAGACTTTGGCAGAACTACTCGATGGTTTTAAGGCTGTTGAGTACAGATGGATTTTAAAAGGAAGACGGATAATGATGGTAAGTGTCACCATTAAGAAAGCTCGACTTGTCGTTAAGATGTTTTCTTACAAGTTCAAGGAGTTGATCATGATGAGACTTTCTCACCAGTAGCGATGCTAAAGAGTCTGTTGGAATTATATTAGCGCATCGCATGATTTATGAAATCTTGCGATAGGATGTCAAAACATTGTTTCTCGATGATATTCTTGAGGAAAGGTTGTATGTGATACAACCAAAAGGTTTTGTCAATCCTAAAAGATGCTAACAAGTATGCAAAGCTCCAGCAATCCTTCTAAGGACTGGAGTAAGCATCTTGGAGTTGGAATATACGCTTTGATGAGATGATCAAAGATTTCGGGTTTATACAAAGTTTATGAGAAACTTGTATTTCCAAAGAAGTGAGTGGGAGCACTATAGCATTTCTAATGAGTATATGTTGTTGACATATTGTTGATCGGAAATGATGAAGAATTTCTGGAAAGCATATAGGGTTATTTGAAAAGTGTTTTTTCAATGGAAAACCTGGATTAAGCTACTTGAACATTGAGCATCAAGATCTATAAGGATAGATCAAAAACGCTTAATAGTACTTTCAAATGAATACATATCGTGACAAGATTTTGAAGGAGTTCAAAATAGATCAGCAAAGAAGGAGTTCTTGGCTGTGTTAGTATTGAGTAAGACTCAAGACCTTACCACGATAGAAGAGAGAGAAAGGACGAAGGTCGTCCCCTACGCTTTAGACGTAGGCTGTAAAGTATGCTATCTGTGTAACGCACCTGAAGTGTGCCTTGCCATGAGTCGGTCAAGGGGCACAAGTGTGATCCAGGAATGGATCACATGACAGTGGTCAAACTTATCCTTAGTAACTAGTTGAATAAGGAATTTTCTCGATTATGGAGGTGGTAAAAGAGTTCGTCGTAAAGGGTTACGTCGATGCAAACTTTGACACTAATCCGGATGACTCTGACTAGTAAACCGGATTAGTATAGTAGAACAGTTATTTGGAATAGCTCCAAATAGAGCGTGGTAGCTACATCTAGGAGATGACATAGAGATTTCCAAAGCACACACGGATCTGAAAGGTTCAGATCCGTTGACTAATAACCTCTCTCACAAGCGAGATATGATCAAACCCCATGGGTGTCGATTCATTACAATCACATAGTGATGTGAACTAGATTATTGACTCTAGTGCAAGTGGGAGACTGTTGGAAATATGCCCTAGAGGCAATAATAAAATGGTTATTATTGTATTTCCTTGTTCATGATAATTTTCTATTATTCATGCTATAATTGTATTGACCGGAAACCGCAATGCATGTGTGAATACATAGACCAAAACATGTCCCTAGTGAGCCTCTAGTTGACTAGCTCGTTGATCAACAGATGGTCATGGTTTCCTGACCATGGACATTGGATGTCATTGATAATAGGGTCACATCATTAGGAGAATGATGTGATGGACAAGACCCAATCCTAAGCATAGCACAAGATCATATAGTTCGTTTGCTAAAGCTTTTCTAATGTTAAGTATCATTTCCTTAGACCATGAGATTGTGTAACTCCCTGATACCGTAGGAGTCCTTTCGGTCTACCAAACGTCACAACGTAACTGGGTGACTATAAAGGTGCACTACAGGTATCTCCGAAAGTGTTTGTTGGGTTGGCACGAATCGAGACTGGGATTTGTCACTCTGTATGACGGAGAGTATCTCTGGGCCCACTCGGTAATGCATCATCATAATGAGCTCAATGTGACTAAGTAGTTACTCACGGGATCATGCATTACGGAACGAGTAAAGTGACTTGTCGGTAACGAGATTGAACGAGGTATTGGGATACCGACGATCGAATCTCGGGCAAGTAACATACCGATTGACAAAGGGAATTGCATACGGGATTGCTTGAATCCTTGACATCATGGTTCATCCGATGAGATCATCGTGGAACATGTGGGAGCCAATATGGGTATCCAGATCCCGCTATTGGTTAATGGCCGGAGAGGTGTCTCGGTCATGTCTGCATGGTTCCCGAACCCGCAGGGTCTACACACTTAAGGTTCGGTGACGCTAGAGTTGTTATGGGAAATAGTATGTGGTTACCGAAGGTTGTTCGGAGTCCCAGATGAGATCCCGGACATGACAAGGAGCTCCGGAATGATCCGGAGGTGAAGATCGGTATATTGGACGAAGGGTATTGGAGTCCGGAATTGTTCCGGGGGTACCAGGTGATGACCAGCGTGTCCGAAAGGGGTTTCGGAGGCCCCGACAAGCGTTGGGGTGCCTTATGGGCCAAGGGGAGGGGGCACATCAGCCCACTAAGGGGCTGTGAGCCCCTCCCACCCCATCTCACGTAACGAGGAGAGGTGGGGGCGCCACCCATAGGGCAGCCGCCCCTCCCGGCTTGGGGGGCAAGTTTCCTAGGGGGTGGGGGCGCCCAAACCCATCTAGGGTTTCCCCTGTGGCCGCCGCCTCCCTAGGGAACCCTAGGTGCCTCCCTCCTCCCTTCCCCTATATATAGTGAGGGAGAGAGGGCAGCCGCACCTTCCCTGGCGCAGCCCTCTCCTCCTCCAACACCTCCTCCTCCTCCGTAGTGCTTGGCGAAGCCTCCGGAGAACCACGAGCTCCATCACCACCACGCCGTCGTGCTGTCAGAGTTCTCCCTCAACTTCTCCTCTCCCCTTGCTGGATCAAGAAGGAGGAGACGTCCCCGGGATGTATGTGTGTTGAACGCGGAGGCGCCGTTGTTCGGTGCTTAGATTGGAATCAACCGCGATCTGAATCGCTACGAGTATGACTCCTTCATCCGCATTCTTGTAACGCTTCCGCTTAGCGATCTTCAAGGGTATGAAGATGCACTCCCTCTCTCTCTCGTTGCTAGTCTCTCCATAGATTGATCTTGGTGATGCATAGAAAATTTTGAATTTCTGCTACGTTCCCAACAGGGGGAGGCATGGGAAAACCCTAGCCGTCGCCCCGTCCCTCCCCACCTCACTCTCTAGCCATGGCTGTTGCCAGATGATGCTGACGGGCAAATCCCTTCTTGGCGGATGGCAGCAGCAGGGCGAGCTCCTCTCCTAGCATGCTTCTTGGTCCCTTGCCAGGGTGGTGTGCTCGCGGGGCGACAGTGGAAGCTAGGGCGGTGGCCCTAAGCGGTGATGCTGATGGCTGACCTACTCGTTGGCACGGTGGGAAGGTCGTGTGCGGCGAACCATAGGGCCGGGCCGGTGCATGAGGAATTTGGTGTGGTTGGCCATGACAGTAGCCTCCCGTGCTCGCATGGACGGTGGCCAGCTGCTATTTGTGATTTGTGTTGGGATTTCCTCGAAGAGAAGATGATGATACAATATAGTAGAGATAAATATTTTTCTCAGCTAAGAACCAAGGTTATCAATCCAGTAGGAGAACCACACAGAACCTCGCGTGAACAACATCTGCAGACACAAAAGCAAATACTTGCACCCAAGGCAAACAAGAGGGTTGTCAATAAAATAAAAGTGCAGCAAAATATTTTTGTGTTTTATATATGATAAAAGTAGACCCGGGGGCCATATTTTTCACTAGAGGCTTCTCTCTCGAACACATAGCATACGACGGGTAACAAATTACTGTTTGGTAATTGATAGAAAAGCGCATAGTTATGACGATATTCAAGGCAGTGATCATGTATATAGGCATCACGTCCGAGACAAGTAGACCGACTCCTGCCTGCATCTACTACTATTACTCCACCCATCGACCGCTATCTAGCATGCATCTAGGGTATTAAGTTAATAAAAATAGAGTAACGCCTTAAGCAAGATGGCATGATAAGACAAAGTAAACTCAACTAATATGAATAAACCCCATCATTTTATCCTTAATCTCAACAATCAAATACGTGTTTTATCCTCTACTTTGTCACTTAGATAGAGCATCACAAGATTGAATCCATCTCAAAGCACCTCTCCTACAGAAGATAAATTAATCTAGTTGCCCAAACCAAACGGATAGTCAGAGAGAAATACAAAGCTATAACAAGCATGTAATAAAGTTAAAAAAAGACTCTATTAATATTCATAAATATTCATATCATAAACCCACAATTCATCGGATCCCAACAAACACACCACAAAAGAAGATTACATCGGATAGAACTCCAAGAAGATCGATGAGAACACGGTATTGAAATTCAAAGAGAGAGAAGAAGTCATCTAGCTAGTAGCTATGGACCTCTAGGTCTATGGTGAACTACTCACGCATCATCGGTAGGGCAGCAAGGATGATGTAGAAGCCCTCAGTGATAGATTCCCCCTCCGGCAGAGTACCAGAAAAGGCCTCCAGATGGGTTCGCGGAAGAACAGAAGCTTGCAGCGGTGGAAAAAGTGTTTCGGATGGCTCTCTGGTATATTGTGAATATTTGGAAATTTATAGAGGCGGGATTATGTCAAGAGGTGCCATGAGGGGCCCACAAGCCTGCCCCCCGAGGCGCGCCTAGCAAGCTTGTCGCTCCCTCATGGCTCTTCTGATCTTCTCCTGAACCTTCATGGGTCCCTTCTGATCTAGAAAATATTAATTCAAATATTTTTCTTCGTTTGGACTCTGTTTGATATTGATTCTCTGAGAAGCCAAAAACAAGCAGAAATAGCAACTAGCACTGGACACTAGGTTAATAGGTTAGTCCCAGAAAATGATATAAAATTGCATATAAAACATCCAAGATTGATACTATAATATCATGGAACAATAAAAAATATAGATACGTTGGAGACATATCAAGCCAGTGCAGCGGTGGGCGCAGCTCAGCATTTGGAGCGGTGGCTTCAGTGGTCCGGTTGGCGGCGTGTCGAGCTATGGCGCAGCTCAGCATTTGGGGACCTGAGTCTAGGCATTCAGCTCGGTTGGTGGTGGCGTTACACGTTGGACACATGGGGTTGGGAGGTGTACGGCGGTGATATCTCTGGTGGTACGTGGTATTCTTGTGGACGACGACATCGGTAATGCTTACGGAAGTTTGAGCGCATTTGGCAGTTATGTATGGCAGTCCGAGCAAAAGCCATGTTCCAGCTCTGAGCTAGAACTGACAATAGCAACACCTTTGGGTGGCGGTCAGCTCCATCGAGGCATCGCTCAATGGAGCTACGACATTTCCACTTGGTCTGCAAGTTTCCGGTGGGAACCTGCTACCTCTTGAGCACTATGTTGGTTTTCCCTTGAAGAGGAAAGGGTGATGCAGTAAAGTCGCGTAAGTATTAGGCAATAATGGTAGATTAATATGATAGAGAATAGACCCGGGGGCCTTAGGTTTCACTAGTGGCTTCTCTCAAGATAGCATAAGTATTACGGTGGGTGAAAAAATTACTGTCGAGCAATTGATAGAAAAGTGCATGATCATGTATATAGGCATCACGTCCGTGACAAGTAGACCGACTCCTGCCTGCATCTACTACTATTACTCACAGATCGACCGCTATCCAGCATGCATCTAGAGTATTAAGTTCATAAGAACGAAGTAACGCTTTAAGCAAGATGACATGATGTAGAGGGATAAACTCATGCAATATGATATAAACCCCATCTTTTTATCCTCGATGGCAACAATACAATACGTGTCGCTTTCCCATCGCCACTTTGGTATCGAAAGCGCCGCAAGATTGAACCCAAAGCTAAGCACTTCTCCCATTGCAAGAAAGATCAATCTAGTAGGCCAAACCAAACTGATAATTCGAAGAGACTTGCAAAGATAACCAATCATACATAAAAGAATTCAGAGGAGATTCAAATATTTTTCATAGATAATCTTGATCATAAACCCACAATTCATCGAATCTCGACAAACACACCGCAAAAGAAGATTACATCGAATAGATCTCCAAGAGAATCGAGGAGAACTTTGTATTGAGATCCAAAGAGAGAGAAGGAGCCATCTAGCTAATAACTATGGACCCGAAGGTCTGAGGTAAACTACTCACACATCATCGGAGAGGCTATGGTGTTGATGTAGAAGCCCTCCGTGATCGATGCCCCCTCCGGCGGAGCGCCGGAAAAGGCCCCAAGATGGGATCTCATGGGTACAGAAGGTTGCGGTGGTGGAAATAGGGTTTTGGCTCCTCTCCTGATGTTTTCGGGGTACGTAGGTATATATAGGAGGAAGAAGTAGGTCAGTGGAGCTACGAGGGGGCCACGAGGGTGGAGGGCGCGCCCCCCTGCCTCGTGGCCTCCTCGTTGATTGCTTGACGTCCACTCCAAGTCCTTTGGATCACGTTTGTTCAGAAAATCACGTTCCCGAAGGTTTCGTTCCGTTTGATATTCCTTTCCTTCGGAACACTGAAATAGGCAAAAAAACAACAATTTGGGCTGGGCCTCCGGTTAATAGGTTAGTCCAAAAAATAATATAAAATTGTATAATAAAGCCCATTGAACATCCAAAATAGATAATATAATAGCATGGAACAATAAAAAATTATAGATATGTTGGAGACGTATCAAGCATCCCCAAGCTTAATTACTGCTCGTCCCCGAGTAGGTAAATGATAAAAACAGAATTTTTGATGTAGAATGCTTCTTAGCATAATTTTAAATGTAATTCTTTTTATTGTGGCTTGAATATTTAGATCTGAAAGATTCAAGATAAAAGTTTAATGTTGACATAAAAACAATAATACTTCAAACATGCTAACCAAGCAATTATGTCTTATCAAAATAACATAGCCAAAGAAAGCTCATCCCTACAAAATCATATAGTTAGGCCATGCTTCAATTTCGTCACACAAAACGTTCTCATCATGCATAACCCCGATGACAAGCCGAGCAATTTGTTCATACTTTTTAACGCGCTTCAGCCTTTTCAACCCTTACGCAATACATGAGCGCAAGCCATGGATATATCACTATGGGTGGAATAAATTATAATGATGGGGGTTATGTGATAAGACAAAAAGGTAGAAAGTCTCACACTGACGCGGCTAATCAATAGGCTATGGAAATGCCCATCACTTGATGTCAATGAGAGGAGTAGGGATTGCCATGCAACGGATGCACTAGAGCTATAAATATATGAAAGCTCAACAAAAGAAACTAAGTGGATGTGCATCCAACTTGCTTGCTCACGAAGACCTAGGGCATTTTGAGGAAGCCCATCATTGGAATATACAAGCCAAGTTCTATAATGAAAAATTCCCACTAGTATATGAAAGTGACAACATAGGAGACTCTCTATCATGAAGATCACGGTGCTACTTTGAAGCACAAGTGTGGAAAAAGGATAGTAACATTGTCCCTTCTCTCTTTTTCTCTCTTTTTTTTTCTTTTTTTTTCTCCTTTTTTTTGTTGGGCCTTCTCTTTTTTTTCTTTGGCCTTTTTTTTATTTAGTCCGGAATCTCATCCCGACTTATGGGAGAATCATAGTCTCCATCATCCTTTCCTTGCATTGGACAATGCTCTAATAATGATGATCATCACACTTTTATTACTTACAACTCAAGAGTTACAACTCAATACTTAGAACAAAATATGACTCTATGTGAATGCCTCCGGCGGTGTACTAGGATATGCAATGAATCAAGAGTGACATGTATAAAAAATTATGAAAGGTGGCTTTGCCACAAATACGATGTCAACTACATGATTATGCAAAGAAATATGACAATGATGGAGCGTGTCATAATAAACGGAACGGTGGTAAGTTGCATGGCAATATATCTCGGAATGGCTATGGAAATGCCATGATAGGTAGGTATGGTGGCCGTTTTGAGGAAGATATAAGGAGGTTTATGTGTGATAGAGCGTATCATATCATGGGGTTTGGATGCACCGGCGAAGTTTGCACCAACTCTCAAGGTGAGAAAGGGCAATGCACGGTACCGTAGAGGCTAGAAAATTGTGGAACGTTGAGAGTGCGTATAATCCATGGACTCACATTAGTCATAAAGAACTCATATACTTATTGCAAAAGTTTATTATCCCTCGAAGCAAAGTACCACTACGCATGCCCCTAGAGGGATAGATTGGTAGGAGAAGACCATCGCTCGTCCCCGACCGCCACTCATAAGGAAAGCAATAAAAGAACACCTTATGTGTCAAAATTGTCACACAACTTTCACCTTACGTGCATGCTACGGGACTTGCCAACCTTAACACAAGTATTTCTCAATTTCGCAATTACTCAACTAGCACACTCCAATATTACCACCTTTATATCTCAAAACACTTATCAAGTATCAAACTTCTCATGATATTCAATGAACTCAATATGGAAGTTTTTATTATGCTCATCTTGGATGCCTATCACATTCGGATTAATTTCACAATTAAAGCAAATTACCATGCTGTTTAAGACTCTCAAAATAAAGTGAAGCATGATATATCAATAATTTCTATAAAATAAAACCACCACCGCGCTCTAAAAGATATAAGTGAAGCACTAGAGCAAAAACTATATAGCTCAAAAGATATAAGTGAAGCACATATAGTATTCTAACAAATTCCGAATCATGTGTGTCTCTCTCAAAAGGTGTGTACAGCAAGGATGATTGTGGTAAACTAAAAAGCAAAGACTCAAATCATACAAGACACTCCAAGCAAAACACGTATCATGTGGTGAATAAAAATATAGCCCCAAGTAAAGTTACCGATAGACGAAGACGTAAGAGGGGATGCCTTCTGGGGAATCCCCAAGCTTAGGCTTTTGGTTGTCCTTGAATTTCACCTTGGGGTGCCTTGGGAATCCCCAAGCTTAGGCTCTAGCCAATCCTTGTTCCATAATCCATCAAATCTTTACCCAAAACTTGAAAACTTCACAACACAAAACTTAACAGAAAATCTCGTGAGCTCCGTTAGCGAAAGAAAACAAAACACCACTTCAAGGTACTGTAATGAACTCATTCTTTATTTATATTGGTGTTAAGCCCACTATATTCCAACTTCTCTATGGTTTATAAACTCTTTTACGAGCCATAGATTCATCAAAATAAGCAAACAACACACGAAAAACAGAATCTGTCAAAAACAGAACAGTCTATAGTAATCTGTATCTAACTCAAACTTCTGGAACTCAGAAAAATCTACCAAAATAGGACGACCTAGATAATTTGTTTACTGATCTACTGAAATTGGAATCAGTATTTTATCACGTTCTTATGATTTTAAACAATTGTTTTCGTTAACAGAAAGTTTCTGGAATTTTCAGCAAGATCAAATAACTATCATCCAAGAAGATCCTATAGGTTTCACTTGGCACAAACACTAATTAAAACATAAAAACACATCTAACTAGAGGCTAGATCAAAGATTTATTACTAAATAGAACCAAAAAGCAATAAAATAAAATAAAATTGGGTTGCCTCCCAACAAGCGCTATCGTTTAACGCCCCTAGCTAGGCATAAAAGCGAGGATAGATCTAGGTATTGCCATCTTTGGCGGGCAGTTCTTCAATAAGACACCTATAAACCCTAGGAGTTTATTTATTTTTATTAATTATCAAACTCCTAGGCACAAAATCGAGAAAATCATTTGTAGCAAAAGGTTCCTTAATGATAGCGAGAAAGTTGGGGTGAACACTTATGGATTTGAGGTCCGCATTTCCCTTACTAGAAGTTTCACCCTTATTTTTAGGAACATACATTAATTTGGCAATCTTAGCATTAGAAGGAGTGTTTTTCAGAGAAGAAAAGGCAGACCCTAGGTTGGTAATAATATGCTCAATTTTATCAATTCTAGTGGAATCTTGATCTATCTTTTCATTACCATAGGTTCCTTTTCTTTAAGAATTTTAAGAGCAACTCCTACCTTAGATCCATATTGGGTAACTTGGTTGTGGGTCTTTCTATCCAAATTTTTAATCAACTCTACGGTGGCAACTTTGTTTTCAATAATTTCAAGCCGTTGCATCACATGTTCCAAGGTTAAAGTAGTTCCATTAACCAAAAGAGGTGGTGGGCCAAACAAATCTATCATAGCATTATAAGAATCAAAAGTATGGCTACCCAAGAAATTTCCTCCGGTAATGGTATCAAGAATATATCCATTCCAAGGAGTGATGCCTACATAAAAATTGCGAAGAAGAACGGAAGTAGATTGCTTCCTAGTAGATCTATTTTGCGCATTGCAAATTCCGTACCAATCATCTTTTAGATTTTATCTCTCCCTTTGTTTAAAATTAAGAACTTCATTCTCGGGAGACAAAGGAGTAGATAAAGGACTAGCCATAACGACGAAGCAAGAGAAAAAGAGGCGAACGGAAAAGAGGGCGAATAAACCGGCAAGGGTGAAGTGGGAGAGAGGAAAACGAGAGGCAAATGGCAAATAATGTAATGCGAGGGATAAGAGTTTGTGATGGGTACTTGGTATGTCTTGACTTGTGCGTAGACTCCCCGGCAACGGCGCCAGAAATCCTTCTTGCTACCTCTTGAGCACTGCGTTGGTTTTCCCTTGAAGAGGAAAGGGTGATGTAGTAAAGTAGCATAAGTATTTCCCTCAGTTTTTTAGAACCAAGGTATCAATCCAGTAGGAGACCACGCTCAAGTCCCACGCACCTACACAAAAAATAAGAACCTTGCAACCAACGCGATAAAGGGGTTGTCAATCCCTACACGGACACTTGCAAAAGTGAGATCTGATAGAGATGATAAGACAATATTTTTGGTACTTTTATGATAAATACTAAAAGTAAAGAAAGCAAAATAAATAGTAATAGAAATAACGGTAGATTAATATGATAGAGAATAGACCCGGGGGCCATAGGTTTCACTAGTGGCTTCTCTCAAGATAGCATAAGCATTACGGTGGTGAACAAATTACTGTCGATCAATTGATAGAATTGAGCATAGTTATGAGAATATCTAGGTATGATCATGTATATAGGCATCACGTCAGTGGCAAGTAGACCGACTCTGCCTGCATCTACTACTATTATCACAAGACATCGATCGCTATCCAAAGATGCATCTAGAGTGTTAAGTTCATAAGAACGGAGTAACACTTTAAGCAAGATGACATGATGTAGAGGATAAACTCATGCAATATGATATAAACCCCATCTTTTATCCTCGATGGCAACAATACAATACGTGTCGTTTCCCCTCATCACATCGGGATCGAGCACCGCAAGATTGAACCCAAAGCTAAGCACTTCTCCCATTGCAAGAAAGATCAATCTAGTAGGCCAAACCAAACTGATAATTCGAAGAGACTTGCAAAGAAAACCAATCATACATAAAAGAATTCAGAGGAGATTCAAATATTGTTCATAGATAATCGTGATCATAAACCCACAATTCATCGGACCTCGACAAACACACCGCAAAAGAAGATTACATTGAATAGATCTGCAAGAGAATCGAGGAGAACTTTGTATTGAGATCCAAAGACAGAGAAGAAGCCATCTAGCTAATAACTATGGACCCGAAGGTCTGAGGTAAACTACTCACACATCATCGGAGAGGCTATGGTGTTGATGTAGAAGCCCTCCGTGATCGATGCCCCCTCCGGCGGAGCGCCGGAAAAGGCCCCAAGATGGGATCTCACGGGTACAGAAGGTTGCGGCGGTGGAAATAGGGTTTTGGCTCCTCTCTTGATGTTTTCGGGGTACGTAGGTATATATAGGAGGAAGAAGTAGGTCGGTGGAGCTATGAGGGGGCCACGAAGGTGGAGGGCGCGCCCAGGGGGGTAGGCGCGCTCCCCTGCCTCATGGCCTCCTCGTTGATTGCTTGACGTCCACTCCAAGTCCTCTGGATCACGTTTGTTTAGAAAATCACGTTCCCGAAGGTTTCATTCCGTTTGATATTCCTTTCCTTCGAAACACTGAAATAGGCAAATAAAAACAGCAATTTGGGTTGGGCCTCGGTTAATAGGTTAGTCCAAAAATAATATAAAAGTGTATAATAAAGCCCATTGAACATCCAAAACAGATAATATAATAGCATGGAACAATCAAAAATTATAGATACGTTGGAGACGTATTAGAACCTCACATCCATTTGGATCCGTCGATGGGAGCGCTTCAAGCATCACTCCCTCCTTGGAGGCATCGATCTAGAGCCCCTTTGCCTGTTGGCTGGCTGACATCGTCCAGGGGCTAGTGGTTTGTTCGTGGTGGTGTGATTGTTATTCTTCTTTATTGGTGTCTTCTTCTGGTGTGGATCAATAGTGCGAGAGTTTTTCCTTCTGCAGTCAAGATGGTCAGTATACACGGTGAAGCCGGGTGTGGACTCAGCTCCTTGATGCCTTTCGCTTCACAGGCGGTGCCGCTATTGTAATGTAGCCTTGGCTGCATGTGTCTCTTCGTTCATGTGTGGACGCAATCATTCGTTGCTCTTGGGCTATGCCAATAGCCTTGAGGCATTATAGATGGTCTCGGTTGATTGGAGCTCTTCGTTTATGATGATGGTGTTCTCATGCAGCCTCCCGTTCGTGGGGACGATGGAAGATGGCGGCACTCCAGTTCTTCTTTTCTTTTCGGTGGTTATCTTGTTGTTGCCTTGACCTAGCTTATCTTTTGTATTTGTCGTGTTAACTGAGGTTATCTACTTATTCACATCCTTGTATTCCCATATAATTTCTCGGCTCCACCGGCTCCCCTACTTAATGAATTAATGAATGAAAGTAGGGCTGCTACATTTTGTTAAAAAGAGACTGAATAGAGCAGATGCGTTTCTACATTAGGCTTGCTACTGCGTTCGTCACGGTACTTTCTTTTAGGACATTTATTATTCGTCACAGTACCTTTGTACAGTACTATGGCACCGCTTTGACCTTGTCTTTGACGCGTTTCTGCTGGCTGACGGCCGGGGTGCCATGTCCTGTGGGCTTCACACACTACTCATCCACAAGGTCCATCTTACACACCACGTGATTATGATTATGATACCGTTTTTGCCTAAATAAAAATATATGATAGCGTTTGCACCTACAATAACATGCAGCTAGACATGCTTCCTCAAAAATAAAAAAAATGCAGCTAGACATGCAGCTAGCTGCCTAGCTCTCACCGACACACGCTGATTTGTACTCCTACTTATAATGTAGTACCACATTGCATACATGCTCAACTACATGTACACACGAGGAGTCCCTTTTTATAAGAACCTACACACTAGGAGTCTTAGGCCCGGTTTTTTTGCCAGAATCTGGGGATTCTCTCAGAATCCGATCCCTACCCAGCTTCTCCCAGAATATTTGAGGGCCATTTGTTTTACAATCCTATCTAATTAGACCCTAACTAGATAGGATTGTAAAACAAATGGGGCTCAAAGATTATGGGAGAAGCTGGGTAGGGGTCGGATTCTGGAAGAATCCCCAAATTCTAGCAAAAGAACTGGGCCTTAGGACAGAAGCAAGGAGGCAATCGGATTCGAGCTCCTAACATGGGCCTTGCGGCCGGTGTCTCGCTGGGTGCATCTCCCAAACCCGCGCAATTGTCAGGACTGTACTGTAAGAACATGTTTTGCCATTCAACGCAATTTTGTATTGGTCCGCTCGGTGGTTCGGACGCATTTTTTCTCGCAGACCGGAACAAAGTGAGGGCTTTGCGAGCGTCTGGACTGCTGCCACGTCCGCATCTGACCACACTGGCCCACCAAAATCCCCTCCTCCCTCCCCCGCGTACATTCCCGTCCGGTGCCAGCTGCCCGCATTCATGCCACCGTAGAGCGGCCGCTTAGTATTGACACCGGCCCAGAGTGGCGCGACCTCTCACTGGCACCGAAATTGAAACGGCATATGCCGATCGAGAGCACCGCCCGCGTCGCGTCCCCGTTGTTCACGCCTCTTCAATACCGGGGAGACGTTTACTGTACGGGGCGGGACGAATATCTATCATGCCCGTTCAATGCCAGGTCGTCCATATGCCGCCGTTAAGCAGACTCACTGGACGAGGAACCAACTCCGGCGCCGCTCATTAACGCACTCAGACACTTGGCCTCACTGGAATCCGCTATATAAAGGCGGTCACACCCGGCTAAACTCCACACCACAACAGATTCTCCTGCCTTGCACCACATCCACCATGACCGCAAGCTCTAGAGCTATGTGGGAGAGCCTGTCGTTGGAGCATAAGCACGATGTGGCCGCCCTTGCAGCCGTCTGGCAAACCCGCAGCACTAGGTGGATCGATCAGGAAATGCCGTCTAGCTCGCCCGAGGTATCCAACACGACCCCACGACGGAGACGATCTTCGAAGACGACACCGCGCTGGACCCCCGCGCATGTGCATACCAGTTTGATCATGGAGCAGGCACACTACGACATCGCCATGGCGAATGAGGAGCAGCATGCATCGTCTCCTATGTTAGCGTTCTGGTAGGTGTAGGAGGACCAAAGATACAATTTGCTCCTCCTCGAGGAGCACCGGCTAGCGAAGGGCCAAATCTACGATGAGCACCCAAGTGAGGAGGCTCTGGCCGCCATGGCTGAGGTGAACCCAAACTTCGTTACAGGGCAGCAGGCTTTCTACGAGGCCGCACGTGCTCAACGCCCTGCTTGAAACGCAGAGTCGGCGTAGCCGAACGCGAACGCGGCCGCACGCGTGCTGGAGGCGCGGCCAGTCAAGGATAAGAACACCGTCAGCAGCGTGTCCTACACGCCACCGTTCGACTTTTGGGGGTGCATGTGGAAGGTGGACCATGACAGACCATCCATCATCGACCTCACGTCCACTGGCCCCAGCGACGGATGGGCCGCATACTCCTCCGAGGATGGGTAGGCATGCGATGCGCAGGGCATTCTGTTCCAAGTGCGTCAGTTCGTCTCTCATGTTCTACTCTTCCTCGTGGGAGGCCGCGCCTTCACTTCACGGGTCTTAAACCCCGTCGCCGCTAATGAAGACGACAAATTGAGGACATGGTCGCCAATGCGAAATACAAAGGAAGTGGAGACAGGCACCGCCGTAGGATAGGTTTAGGGTTCAACAGGTTTTTTTGAGGCGGCTGCTAGGCACCATCTGGATGTTAAAAAAGCAAACAACATCCACCTCCTGGACCCTACGATGTGGGCATACTTAGCCATCAATGAAAGTCAATGCAACATGCTCTCCTTCCTCTATCTTCTCTACACCATCACGACCATAGCATAGAGTAACTCTGACGGACTTGCAGCATGGCGGCACCGTCACAGCCCCGGCAGGTTCACAGCACGGCTTTGATGCCGGAGCACTGGCTTGAAGCATTGACGGAGCAGCCTGAGCCGCCGTTGCAGCAAAACATCGCAGCAGTTGAGCCGATGTTGCAGCCGAGATGCCACCGCAGCAACACCTCTCAGTACGGTGGCACCATCGCAGCATCGCCTCGCCGGCGTTGCTCCAGCGGATCATCGCCGACCACCACTGCAACTCCCCTCATTGCAGCACCGTCGCTTCCCTCACCGTACCTACCACTGAGCTTGCAACATCTCGTCGTCGTGCTTCTTCGTACGTCATTGCAGCATCACTGGCTCGCCGGAGTGCTGCTCGCAGCTCGTAGCACGGTGGCATCCTCACAGCAGCTCATCCTTGCGCACGCACCGCAGGACGACGGTGTGCCAGCATCCCGGCATCTCCACCTTGCAGCATGTGTTGGAGCATGTCCCTATCTCCCGCAGCGCGGCGGCGCAGCTTGCAGCGCCGGTGAAGTCTCACTGTTCTCCGTGGGATTGTGTCACTGGCCATGAGAGGAGTGTGGAGCGCATCTGGTGTGCGAGCAGGAAAAGGGGATAAGGGAAAGATGAGGATGCCTTCACGCGTGGGGAGAAGATAAAGGGGGAAGAGAGGGCATGTGGGTGGGGCCGACGTGACGCGTGTCGCATGGACGAGCGGGCTGTCAAACGAGCATCGTGCATCCGGCTGTAATCAAGTTGTTTCCTTTTTTTAATGAAAAATGTCCCAATTGTAATGGATGTGCCCCGGTTTATATGAAAATCCGTCGTGTTTGCATGAATTTTGACCAGTTAGTTGAAACCCGGCTTGAAATGTATGCAGGCAGCATTGGAGGGCTACCTCTCGCATCCGTGTCCACGGACTGGCCCCCCATCCGAATACAGATGCGGGAGCAAATTTGCGGGTTAGCGTTGGAGATGCCCTAAGCAAATATGATCTCCTATACACCAGGGATCACTACAAGAAATATGCTATCTTGTGACCTCCACTATTGGTCACTAAAAGGTCATAGTTTTTCATTTGCGACCTTTTTGTGACCAAAAACAGAAGGTCAAAAGCTGAGGGTCGTTAACTGACTATAGCGACCTTCTGTGTGATATGTAAAAGGTCGTTGGTTCTTTGACCAAATTTTTGGTCACTAGCAACCTCCCCAGGCCACGTAGGTATCCAGCGTGGCAAGCTGACGTGGATAGGAATCACCCAGTCCATTTCGGTGCTTTAGTTGGGCCGAGCCCATTAATTCAGCCCATTTGTTGTTGTTTTTTTCTTTCAATTTGGGTAAGCTACACGGGCCAGGCCCTATAATTCAGCCTTTTTATTTTTGGGTTGTGGCCCTTTTTTCTTTTTTCAAATGGGTCCCAATTGTCAGGTTCTGATAGGTGGGTCCCAAATGTCTGATTCTGGTTTGTGGGTCCTTGTTGTCATGGTCATGTTCCTCATATTTCAATAGCCAATAATTAAACAGCGAATATTTAAATCAAAATAGACAGAAAACAAGTGTAATACTTCAAATAACAAGAAGCAACAATCTGTTACATCAACACACATACAAATGTGATACAGTATAACAAGCTCTACAGGTGTACAATATGTCACATGAGCCAAGTTTGTGCTTCAATTTGTTCCAATACGATCAGCACCAAGGGCTTCATTACTCCTTGAACTAGCATCAAGGGCTTCCGACTTCTTCGTCTTGATGCTCGCGATGAAACAAGAAACGCCAACATCTGCATGTTATAGAACAAAATGGTTAGGTACAAAATAAAAGAAAATCTAACGACATATATCTAACAAAGATATACAAAATAATGAAGGCCAATCCGTGTGCATATATACTAGCGTGCATATATACTAGCAGAACACATAAACCCATCCATCAAAATCTTGTTTCTGAACATTGGCATCAAATCAACACAACACTGAATTAACATGCACAAAAGGAAAGAGCTAATACAGGGCAGGTATATGGGTATCAAAACAAACAAGAAAGAAACTAAAATCTATTCTAAGTACTTCAGGTTTGAGCCATTTTTGATACTACAATAAATACATAACAACCAACATTTCTATCAAGGCCAACAAGGTACTAAGGTACTTGCTACTTAAAACCACAACAAGGTACAGAGCACATGCATGCCAACAACAAATCAAGGAACCCAGAACAAGACACTTGGATCAAGCAACTGATGTAGTAACAAGCTTTGATGGTGCTAAATGCAATAGGTTTGCATAACCTGATTCACAAGGCTAGGAACAGAAGGGGGGAGTTGGTCGTATCTCACAACAAGGTTGGAAGGTTGTCCTTTAAGAGGTGAACGATGGCGAGCTCATCGACCTACAGCTTCTGTGGCATGGCGACGACATAGACGTGCCACCGTGGGTTGGTGCCCATGAGGAAGCCCACGATGAACGCCACAACGAGGGATCCACCGGCGGACGCCATAGGCCACAGTGTGGACTGTGGAGAGAGGGTCTAGGGCGGCTGCTGGTCTGCACGCAACTGCGAGGAGGAGCATAATCAATAAGAAACATGGAAAAATTGATGAAGAATAGAAAGCTTCAGGCTAAAGACAACATTTACAAAGGCACTGAATATGAAATCTTCTTCAATAGGACATAGCACAGATAGCTTTGTGTACGAGGATATAAAAAAACAGACTGATATATTTTAGGACAAACAAGCACAACCTGAAATAAGCCTGCAAAAGATAGCACTTACACTTGGATTTACGTGTACACATGTATGTACAAATGCGAACCGAGTTAAAGCAGTGTACAAGAGTTGATGATCCTAAGATCCTACCTACCCAGCACTAAAATGCAAATAAAAATTAACTGAAAGAAACAATAGCACCATGAAAGAAGTTGCAGTTGCACATTAGAGGAAAGCACTGGCAATCAAGGTATTTTGAAGAAAAAATTAACACAAGACAAGATTTCTATAAGCATCTCCTTGGACAAATTACAAAAGGCGAAAAATTTACAAAAGGCATCATATCTTCTCGGGCTGGCTAATTATAAGCTAGGACAGAGGATAGGCTTCCATATTAACACCATAAGATCATTCATTCATTCTGCCATGGAAGTCTAAAAATTCAGGTAGGTAACACAAATAAACATATGCGTAATGCGCTATAACTGCTGGGTTGGATTAGCTATGAGCCGAGAGAGGCACTGTAGATCAAGACCAGTCACCGAGAATCCATCCATCCACACTATATCAACTGCATAAGAAATTTCATGAGCACATGGCATTCTAGATCGGAGAAATAGAAGGGGTTGCTTATGGCGTCCTCGCCGCCTCCGCCGCGTGGGAGTGAGATCCGTCCATGGATTCGGGAGGGGGATTCGATGCAGGTTGGCTTCTTCGCCTCGTCGGAGGAAGGTGCGGGCTCGGTCTAGCGGTCTGCTTTGGGGTCCATCTCTTCCGTGTTGCCAATACAAGCATGACATGGCGGAGCTCCATGTGCCATGTGCATGGCGATGGATGAAGGGAGGTGTTGTCCATGGCGTCGCCCTGGTGCTGGTCCTGGTCCTGGTCATGGAGAAGAGGAAGACGGGGGTGGGTCAGAGAGGGAGGGACGGGTTCTTTTCAGAGAGAGAAGAAAGAAGAAGAGGGAGGGCTGCGCGCACCTGCGGGTCCCGATGACAAGGACGGCGCCGTGGATCAGGCCGGCGAGGAACCCGCAACCCAACCCTAGCCACGGACGGACGGGGGTTGGGAGCGCGTGAATCTGGCTGCGGAGGGGCGAGGCGGTGCGGGCAGCGGTCGTCGAGCGCGACCCACTCTCCGGAGTTGGGGTCGTTCCAGATGACGAGGTCGCGGTTGAGGAGCTAGAACGGGGTGGGCACGCGCGGGTCCAGGTCCTCCACGAGCGAGACCGGGTACCATCGTCCCGCTCTGCGCCTTGGTGTGAGGCGCCCCCTCCACCGCCGGGCGCCGGGCTCGAGGCGCCCGCCTCCATGTTGTACCGCAGCACCGCTGGCACTCAAGCCGCTCCTCGAGGAAGAGCGCGTAAGTGTGCACCCACGCGGAGCAGTCCCAGGCGGAGGCGGGCGAGGAGGTGGACGACGGCGGATCGAGATCTAAGGGAGGGAGAGCGTGGCAGCGGAGAGGAGATGGGGGAGGAGGAGTGCGATGTGGGTAGGTGGCTGCGGGTGGGGTTTGGGGGTTTGGGAAAGAAAGGAGGCGGGGGGGTGGATGAAAAATCACCAGCTAGGGTTTGGGGTTGGTGTGGGAGGGTTGAGGAGAGCCGTTGGATCCACGAGCATCCGACGGCGTATGATGCATGATCCGTGAAACGCGTTTACGGACCAATCATAATGTAGTATGATGCTATGACCATCTAAATTGGTCATAGTTGCCTAAAAACAATGTGTTAAAACCATGTCAGCTATTTTATGACCTGAGAAATTCAAAAAGAAAATAAAAAACCTTCTCATTGTGTCACCAAAATGTGAACGAGTTTTCACAAAAAATAACAAACATGAAAAAAAGATAAATATCTTCAAAAAGGAATAGTGAGAAATGAGTTTTTTGGCAAAAAAAACATTTTCATTTTTCGAGGGCCCAAAATAAGTTTTTTTTGTGAAGGACCTCCCAAATAATTGTTGCAAAATTGGACCAAATCATTTTTCTAAAATATTAGGCCATATTTAATGCATGATTGACCAAATGGTTTGGTGTAAAAAGTTTTTATCCACCTCTGGTGAAAAAGACAAATTCTCGCCGATTCAGCTGGAAGCGGGTCAAATTTGAACTGTAGCTGCCTCATAGTTTGCTCTTTATTTTTTCCAAAAATCATTTCTAGGTACATAAGTATCTATTTAATCAGAGAAACACCAAAAAAATTCCAAGATTCAACCACTAACTAGGAACGGTCATTCCCGCCGTTTTGACCGCATTTTGAAACGGGCATAAAAAATTCAAAAAAAAACAAAAAATTGGAAAACCTTCACATTGTGTCATTATATGTGGCCAAGTTCCCAGGAAAAATAATAAACTTGTAATACGGCAATTATTTTAAAAAAGTGTTCTCAGAAACGATCTATCACGTGTGGAGATCAATTGCTTTCAAGCCAAATGATCAATCTTATGGCCACATTCATGGCATAGTTTGTTCAAATGATCTCATATCATGCACAAGGGTGCATCTTGGAATGAAAAACAATGTTGCCTAAGGAAGTTTTCATTTTCTTTGGACGAAATAACCATTTTCCATTTTTTGAGTGCCCAAAAGGAGGTTTTTTGTGAAGGACCTCCCAAATAATTGTTGCAAAATTGGACCAAATAATTTTTCTAAAATACTAGGCCATATTTAATGCACAATTGACCAAATGGTTTGGTGTAAAAGTTTTATCCACCTCGGTGAAAAGACAAATTCCACCGATTCAATTTGAAGCGGGTCAAATTTGAACTGTAGCTGCCTCATAGTTTGCTCTTTATTTTTCCAAAATAATTTCTAGGTACATAAGTATCTATTTAATCATAGAAACACCAAAAAAATTCCAAGATTCAACCACTAGCTAGGAACGGTCAAGCCCGCTGTTTTGACCGCATTTTGAAACGGGCATAAAAAATTCAAAAAAAACAAAAAATTAGAAAACCTTCGCATTGTGTCATTATATGTGACCAAGTTTACAGGAAAAATAATAAACTTGTAATACGGTAATTATTATAAAAAAGTGTTCTCAGAAATGAGATATCATGCGTGAAGATTCATGGCTTTCAAGCCAAATGATCAATCTTATGGCCACATTCATGGCATAGTTTGTTCAAATGATCTCATATTGTGCACAAGGGTACATATTGGAATTCCAAAATGTTGCCTAAGGAAGTTTTTATTTTCGTTGCACGGAAATTTCATTTTTCATTTTCTGAGTGCCCAAAAGGAGGTTTTTTTATGAAGGAACTACCAAATAATTGTTGCAAAAATGGGCCAAATCAATTTTATAAAATACTAGGCCATATATAATGCACAATTGACAAAATGGTTGGGTGAATTTTTTTTTGATCCACATCTGGTGAAAAAGATAAATTGCCGTCGATTCAGCTGGAAACCGGTCAAATTTGAACTGCAGCTGCCTCATAGTTTGCTCTTTATTTTTTCCAAAAATCATTTCTAGGTAAATAAGTATCTATTTAATCATAGAAACACCAAAAAAATTCCAAGATTCAACCACTAGCTAGGAACGGTCAAGCCCGCTATTTTGACCGCATTTTGAAACGGGCATAAAAAATTCAAAAAAAATAAAAAAATAGAAAACCTTCGCATTGTGTCATTATATGTGACCAAGTTTCCAGGAAAAATAATAAACTTGTAATACGGTAATTATTTTAAAAAAGTGTTCTCAGAAATGAGCTATCATTTGTGAAGATTCATGGCTTTCAAGCCAAATGATCAATCTTATGGCCACATTCATGGCATAGTTTGTCCAAATGATCTCATATTGTGCACAAGGGTGCATATTGGAATTCCAAACAATGTTGCCTAAGAAAGTTTTCATTTTCTTTGCACGGAAAATTCATTTTTCATTTTCCGAGTGCCCAAAAGGAGGTTTTTTTGTGAAGGAACTACCAAAAATTGTTGCAAAATTGGACCAAATCATTTTTATAAAATACTAGGCCATATATAATGCATAATTGACAAAATGGTTGGGTGAAACAAGTTTTGATCTACCTCTGGTGAAAAAGACAAATTGCCGTCGATTTAGTTGGAAGCGGGTCAAATTTGAACTGCAGTTGCCTCATAGTTTGCTCTTTATTTTTTCCAAAAATCATTTCTAGGTAAATAAGTATCTATTTAATCATAGAAACACCAAAAAAATCCAAGATTCAACCACTAGCTAGGAACGGTCAAGCCCGCCGTTTTGACCGTATTTTGAAACGGGCATAAAAAATTCATAAAAAAATCAAAAAATTGGAAAGCCTTCGCATTGTGTCATTATATGTGACCAAGTTTCCAGGAAAAATAATAAACTTGTAATACGGTAATTATTTTTAAAAAGTGTTCTCAGAAATGAGCTATCATGCGTGAAGATTCATGGCTTTCAAGCCAAATGATCAATCTTATGGCCACATTCATGGCACAGTTTGTTAAAATGATCTCATATTGTGCACAAGGGTGCATATTGGAATTCCAAACAATGTTGCCTAAGGAAGTTTTCATTTTCTTTGCACGGAAATTTCATTTTTCATTTTCCGAGTGCCCAAAAGGAGGTTTTTTGTGTAGGAACTACCAAATAATTGTTGCAGAAATGGACCAAATCAATTTTATAAAATACTAGGCCATATATAATGCACAATTGACAAAATGGTTGGGTGAAAAAAGTTTTGATCTACCTCTGGTGAAAAAGACAAATTGCCGTCGATTCAGTTGGAAACGGGTCAAATTTGAACTGCAGCTGCCTCATAGTTTGCTCTTTATTTTTTCCAAAAATCATTTCTAGGTAAATAAGTATCTATTTAATCAGAAATACATGGTTTGATTGCGAGACATCGAGGTTTGGACGGTGGCCGAGGGCCCCAACTCTAGAGCTGCGTGAGCTCAAGATGCCGGCCAAGTGGTCACCGCGTGACCGTGGCGTTGCCATGTGTTCTGGGCGGCCTAGGCATGTCTAGTGGGTTGGGCACTCCCCAGGTAGGTGCTAGGAAGAAAATCACAACATAAGATTCTCACGAGGAGACCGATCGATGCTCAAACATGAATTAGCAGCCAAGTGTTTGATTTATGATGCGGAAATGCACATGGCTAATTGGTGTGAGTTTTGGCTGATGATGATCAGTTACTAAGAAGACCGTCTTCACAAATTTTCACCTCAAAAGGAGGAGCCTAGGTGGTACTTGCTTTACAAACTACCACACCGGACATAAATACTGAATGTTGAAGCTGGGCTCAAAATAATGAATGGATTAAGTGGCATTTGGTGGAGGATGGTTATTTGGGCATAGGAAAGCACAGAGAAAATGGATACCATTTGGACATGCCAAAGTGGCACTTCCTTCACAAAGTGCTGCTCGATCGTAATAGGAAAATGAATATTTTGAATTATTTTGAACTAGGCAAGGAAGGTTTTACATATTTGACGAAGATATGACCCAAAGAATTTATGAGATTTTTGGGAATTTTGGGAATAACAGAAATATATGTTGCTTCACAACCTACGGGAAAAACCGCCACATGGACATGACACATAGGCAAAACCGATGAGATGGCGCCTAGTCATCACAACCCACCACAATCTACAAGGCTATGACCATCTATATTGGTCATTAACAACTAGAAATAAGGCAGCGGACTAGCACTGTTTGCTTTGTGACCTTTTCGTGTAAGGAAATTACGACCTTTCTGACCAAAATGGTCGCAATGGTTTAGGGTTTGGAGCCCCTCGAACAGCTTTTGACCAATTGGTCTGAAATGGTCATAGATCTATGACCAATTCTTCCAGGGTCACTGACAAAAGGTCACTAGTTGACATATTTCTTGTAGTGGATGCGTCCGAACACTATTTGGGCGTGTCCGTTTTAAACCATCATTTGTTTGTGTGCGCAATCGTGACACCTTAATTTTCCAGTCGCATGTAGATGATTGGTGGGGATAGAGAGAGAAAACAAAGACTAACGAAAAAAATAAAAGGTGGTCTGAGGTGGGCTGGATCTGACGTGGCGAACACCTGGAATGCCCTCATATCCTCCTGACATATGGACTGGATTTATGGGGAGCCAAACATGTCGGACGTATAGGGATGATTAGGGGATCCGACAGGGTAGCCTTTTCACTCTCTCCCTCTCATGTCCAGGTTGTCCGCCCGGGCATATGGAGAGGAAGTGAGGAGGGAGGGGTCCAGATGCTCTAAGTCCTAACCCAAGCTAAGGGTTTTGCTCCTTCCTGAATTTCAAAATACTGAGCATGGTCAATTTAGTACATTTTTTAGTTATATGTTCAATGGGAATAAACCCAAGCAATTTAAACCTACAAGGGAAATTTGGCATGGAGATGCGGTCTCTCCCTCTACCTCTTTTGCTAGCAACCAAGGGGACCTTATGTCTCTTAAAATTTAACTATCGGTTATCGCACCTCAATGTAATTGAGGTGGCACCATCAACCTCGAGGATGAACTAAATGTTATTCAGGGATGATAGCTTACTATTTATAATTCAAGTGCAACAGGAGAAGTTGAAATTTCAAAGCTGAATGCTTTGTCAAGCATAGGGTCAACGAGTGAACCACGAGAAATCATCTATTTTTTATAGTAAGAGCTACCCACAAAGTGTCCGAGAAGTGGTAAAGAATACTATGCACATTCCAAATGAATTTATCAATGAGAGATACTTAGGGATGCCTACTGATGTTGGACACTAGAAGAATGTTACTTTAAAATACTTTAGTGGGGTATTTGGTACAAAATTAAATGGTGGTTGGAGAAATTATTGTTAATTGGCAGTAAGGATGTATTGATTAAGCTTATAGCACAAGCGATCCATGTTTATTCAATGACGTGTCTTAGACTACCTCGAGGGCTTTGTGAACACATCAATTCTCTTATATGCGAGTTCTAATGGGGCATCAAGCAGGGAAAGAGGAAAGCAAGTTGGGTGTCATGGGAGGTTATGATTAGGCCAAAGTACCTTAGAGGCTTGGGTTTCCAAGATCTGGAGATTTTTAACCTATTTCTCCTAGCCATGCAATCATGGAGAATTGTGTGGTTACATTTGTCTCTTAGTGCTAGAATCTTACAAGCATCACAATTCCCGGACACTACAACTTTTGAGTGAATGCTTGGATCTCATCCTTTATAGATATGGCAATCAATTCTTGATGGTAGAGTTATTATGGCTCAGGGTGTTATTCATATTATTGGTGATGGCAAATTACCAACATCTGGAACCCGAATTTGATTCCTAGGGGTAACTGCCCAGAGAGTACCTATTTTTGCCGGTCATTTTATTTTTTGCATCATCATGACATCATTGTCATGCTTTAAACTTGAAATGAGGTTTCTTAAACCCTCAAAACATTAAATCAAACAAAATCCTAATTTATTTTGGCCATTTTATATATTAATAATTAAATAAACCCCCTCTATTCTCTTTGTGGTGAATTTAATCTTGCTCTTGCTTCTTTATGTTGTACTGGATATTTTGGGAATCAATGAGATTATGACGCATGTATAGTATATTCAAGAGATACACGTAGTGACATTCTGGTGACTTTATGGATAATAGATTGGAACGACAAAGATCACGAGGTGATTGTTTAGTACAATTTTCGAGGTTATCTGAGGTGAAGGGTTGACCAATGGATCAAGATTAGGAAGACAAACGTAGAGGTGTGCCTAGATATACCTACGTTATCTATTCAAGTTGATGTTGAAAGTATGAAGCCTAGGACTTATTTCGAAGCATTGGGACACCATTTTACACACATTTACTTAGTGCTACCTTGCTATCCTTACTTATTCAGATTATAAAAAGACACATTTACCATCCATATTACCCATTTATCATCATCTCTTTCCCATACTAGTGCACCTATACAATTGACAATTTCATTAGGTGTGTGATGTCTACTATGCAACTTTATTCTTGTAGACACGTGTTGGACCTCCAAGCGCAGAGTTTTGTAGGACAGTAGCAATTTTCCCTCAAGTGGATGACCTAAGGTTTATGAATCCGTGAGAGGTGTAGGATGAAGATGGTCTCCCTCAAACGACCCTGCAACCAAATACAAGAAATCTCTTGTGTCCCCAACACACCCAATACAATGGCGAATCGTATAGGTGCACTAGTTCGGCGAAGATATGGTGATAAAAGTGTAATATGGATGGTAGAAATATAATTTTATAATCTAAATAAATAAAAACAGGAAGGTAGCAATTAGTAAACGGGCACAAAAACGGTATTGCAATGCTTAAAAATGAGGCCCAGGGGTCCGTACTTTCGCTGGTGCAATCTCCCAACAGTGCTAACACAGTTGGATCATATGATTATCCCTCAAAGTGTAATAAAGAATCACTCCCGAGTTCCTATTAGCGGAGAACAAAAGATAGAAATTGTTTGTAGGGTACGAAACCATCTCAAAGCTATTCTTTCCGTTCAATTTATCCTAGAGTTCGTACTAGAATAATGATAACCCACAAGTATAGGGGATCAACTGTAGCCTCTTTCGATAAGTAAGAGTGTCAAACCCAACGAGGAGCTAAAGGTAGAACAAATATTCCCTCAGATTCTATTGACCACCGATACAACTCTATGCACGCTCAACGTTCGCTTTACCTAAAACAAGTATGAAACTAGAAGTACTTTGTAGGTGTTGTTGGATAGGTTTGCAAGATAATAAAGAGAGCGTAAATAAAAACTATGGGCTGTTTAGATAAAGACACAATAAAGTAAATATAGCGAGTGTGGAAAAGTGGTGGTAGGAGTTGCAAAATTGTACCTAAGCAATTGACTACTTTACCAGACCGATAGCAAGTTTTATGTGGGAGAGGCCACTGCTAGCATGTCATACCTGACTTGGAATTCTATGCACTTATGATTGGAAATATTAGCAAGCATCCACAACTACTAAAGTTCATTAAGGTAAAACCCAACCATAGCATTAAGTTATATTGGTCCCCTTTCAATCCTGTATGCATCAATTTCTATGCTAGGTTGAAGCTTCTGTCACTCTTGCCCTCCAATACATAGTCCTATCAACATACAACTAACCCTATGGTGTCATCCACGTGCGTGCTCATATGATGGGCGCCAAAGGATAGCAACATAACCACAAGCAAATTAAATCAATCATAGCAATTCATCAACCACCGATAGGACAACGAAAATCTACCCAGACATCATAGGATGGCAACACATCATTGGATAATAATATGAAGCATAAAGCACCATGTTCAAGTAGAGGGTACATCGGGTTGCGGAGAGTGGACCGCTGTAGATAGAGGGGGGAAGGTGATGGAGATGTTGGTGAAGATGGCGGAGGTGTTGGTGAAGATCGCGGTGATGATGATGGTTGCCACGACAGCGTTCCGGCGCCACCAGAAGAGAAGGGGAGATGGGACCCTTCTTCTTCTTCTTCCTTGACCTCCTCCCTAGATGGGAGAAGGGTTTCCCCTCTGGTCCTTGGCCTCCATGGCATGGGAGGGGCGAGAGCCCCTCCGAGATTGTATCTGTCTCTCTGTCTCTCTCTGTTTCTGCGTTCTGGTATTCTGCCCTTTCACCGTTTCGTATATATATGGAGATCCGTAACTCCTATTGGATTGAAACCTTCGCTGAGATTTTTTTCCTAAAAATTAGCATTCGTACGGACGAAAAAGAGCAGCAACCGCCTTACGGGTGGCCCACGAGGGTCAGGGGCGCGCCCCCTGCCTCGTGGCCACCTCGGGCACCATCTCAAGTTGATTCTTCTTCCCATATTCTCCAAATATTCCAAAAATATTCTCCGTCCATTTTATCCCGTTTGGATTCTGTTTGATATGGGGTTTCTGCGAAACATAAAACATGCAACAAACAGGCGGCACTTGAGCAATTTGGATCAATATGTTAGTCCCAAAAATAGTATAAAAAGTTGCCAAAAGCATATGAAAGTTGAATAATATTGGCATGGAACAATAAAAAATTATAGATACGATGGAGACGTATCAGCATCCCCAAGCTTAATTCCTTCTCGTCCTCGAGTAGGTAAATGATAAAAAAAGATAATTTTTGATGTGGAATGCTACCTAGCATAATCTTGATCATGAATCTAATCATGGCATGAATATTAAGGCACGAGTGATTCAAAGCAATAGTCTATCATTTGACATAAAAACAATAATACTTCAAGCATACTAATAAAGCAATCATGTCTTTTCAAAATAACATGGCCAAAGAAAGTTATCCCTACAAAATCATATAGTCTGGCTATGCTCCATCTTCACCACACAAAATATTCACATCATGCACAACCCCGATGACAAGCCGAGCAATTGGTTCATACTTTTTAACGCGCTTCAGCTTTTTCAACCCTCACGCAATACATGAGCGCAAGCCATGGATATAGCACTATAGGTGGAATAGAATATGATGATGGGGGTTATGTGGAGAAGACAAAAAGGGAGAAAGTCTCACATCGATGCGGCTAATCAACGGGCTATGGAGATGCCCATCAATTGATGTCAATGCCCATCAATTGATGTCAATGCAAGGAGTAGGGATTGCCATGCAACGGATGCACTAGAGCTATAAGTATATGAAAGCTCAAACTGAAAACTAAGTGGGTGTGCATCCAACTTGCTTGCCCTTGAAGACCTCGGGCATTTGAGGAAGCCCATCATCGGAATATATAAGCCAAGTTCTATAATGAAAATTTCCACTAGTATATGAAAGTGATAACTCAAGAGACTCTCTATATGAAGAACATGGTACTACTTTGAAGCACAAGTGTGGTAAAAGGATAGTAACATTGCCCTTTTTTTTGCGGGCTTCTTTGGCCCCCCTTTTTTATTTAGGCTTCTTTGGCCTCTCTTTTTTTTGGGGGGGGGGCAATGTTCTAATAATGATGATCATCACACTTTTATGTACTTACAACTCAATATTACAACTCGATACTAGAACAAAGATATGACTCTATATGAATGCCTCCGTGATGTAACGGATGTGCAATGATCTAGCGTAGCAATGACATCAAAAATGGACAAGCCATGAAAACATCATGCTAGCTATCTTACGATCATGCAAAGCAATATGACAATAAATTCTCAAGTCATGTATATGATGATGATGGAAGTTGCATGACAATATATCTCAGAATGGCTATGGAAATGCCATGATAGGTAGGTATGGTGGCTGTTTTGAGGAAGATATAATGAGGCTTATGTGTGATAGAGCGTATCGTATCACGGGGTTTGGATGCACCAGCGAAGTTTGCACCAACTCTCGAGGTGAGAAAGGGCAATGCACGGTACCGAAGGGGCTAGCAATGATGGAAGGGTGAGAGTGCATATAATCCATGGGCTCACATTAGTCATAAAGAACTCATATACTTATTGCAAAAGTTTATTAGCCCTCGAAGCAACGTACTACTACGCATGCCCCTAGGGGGATAGATTGGTAGGAAAAGACCATCGCTCGTCCCCGAACGCCACTCATAAGGAAGACAATCAATAAATACCTAATGCTCCAACTTCGTTACATAACGGTTCCACTACAAAAAAAAGACACATCCGTGACATTTTAGGCCGAACTAATTTTTTTCTGTCATACATATGACACTTCTATGATGATAATTGTGACAAAACCCGGTATCATCATAGATGTGGTGGGCTCCTACTTCTATGACAAAAAATCATGACAGAAAATGGGCTTTTCGTCCTGGGCGGGCCGGAGACGCAGCTGCATGTCATTCTTTGGGCCGTCCATGACAGAAAAACCGTGGTAGAAGCGAGGGCGAGGAAAATTTCAGGGAGTTGCCGGTTATGGTGGGAGGTCGGGGGCCGAGCGATGCGCGTTTCTCTCGTACACGTACGCACGTGTGTGCAAGGCGTTGGCTCTAATTGAACCCGAGCGAGGCGTTGGGCTCTAATCGAACCCGAAAGCGATTGCCTTTGCGAGCTACGCGTTCTTCGAACCCGAGCGATCGATTGATGGCTGTTAATCGAACCCGATCGAGCGATTCATTCGCTCTCGCTGCTAATCAAGCCGATCTATTGGATGAGCGATGGCGTTGCGGGGGGTTTGGATGAGCAGTGAGCGGTGGTGTTGCCTCTGGATGAACATGCCCCCGTGGTGTGGAGGGCTGGATGAACAGTAGACGGTGGAGGGGTGCCCGTGGAGGGGTGATTGAACAGGTGTAACATCGCAAATTTCCTATTTGGAATGTTTTACAATTATAGCTAAGCATCTATGCATTCTGTTTGAATTTGAGTGCCATTTGAAGTTTGAGAAGATTTTGAGTTTTGAAATTGAATTCAAACTTTGGCAAGTGGGAATCATTTCAAAACTATGCCCGATAAATACTTGATCAAAAGTATGAGAGGAGTAAACATGACACTCCAAAAATATCGGAGAAAGCAATGCCAAAAGTTTTGAATTCAAACTTGAGTTTTATTGGAATTTGAAAAAATGAATTTTATGAAGTTTGGATTTTGCCTTTGGAAAATGTTCAAATGATAGGAATATTCCCTGATCATTTTGGTATATATATGTCCTATATAAAATATTTATATTTTATAAGTTATCTCTGTTTTGTTTTTATTAAAAATAAATTAAAAAAAACACCCCAGGCGCCACCAGAAGCATCGCCCAGCCCCACCAGCCAGCCCACCGAGCCAGGCCAATGAGCCAGCCGAGCCGGTCCAGCGCCAACCGACGCACCCGCCTCGCCCGAAACCTCTCCGGCTCGGTCGCCCGCACCATTTCGCCCCTCTCTCTCTCTCTGCAGGGACCCCACCCCGTCGTCAACCCCTCGCCCACGACTCGCGCCGCCGCCTATCGCCGGATCCCGACGGATCCGGATCCGATCCTCCCGATTGCCCCCCTGCCCAAGCCGAGGCCCCCTATATAAAGCCCTCCCGCACCCCATTCCCCCTCGCCTCTCGAACCCTCCTCCCCCTCACGCCGTCGCGGACTTGCGAACCCCGTCGCCGCCATTTTCATCGCCGCCGTCGCCTAGACCTCCCGAGCCTCGCCGACTCCACCAGACACCCCCTCGTCGCCCAAGACCACGGACTACTCCGCCGCCCTCCCGACGACCGCAGCCGTCCGACCTTTTCGCCATCGAGCCGCCGCCGTCCAACGCTGGTGAGCAGCGAGCATCCCCGTCCGATCTTGTTTGTGCGGTCCAGATTAGAACCCCGAAGGGGTACGCGCTTTTAAATAAAACCCGGTTTTATTTCCGGTTCGTTACGGTTTAGTTTTAGTTAGGTTTTTTTTATTTAGCCCGGCCCGATTCGTTTAACCCTAGGGCCCGTTTAGTTATATTACGCTCAGTGCGTAGGTTAGGCCCATTAGGCCATTTTTTCTTTTATGTTTGTATTCTGTTTTAACAGAATAGTTCCAGATTTGAAAAATTCATAACTTTTGTTTTACTTAATATTTTTAGGTGATTCTTTTTTTGTTGGTTTGCAAATTTTCTATAGTTTCTGTAGAAAATATATTTAGCTATGTTAAAATTAAATTAAATTGCTTTATTTTACATTTAGTCAGAATAGTAAATCTGCCATAAAATGAGTTAGGAAAATTATTTTATATGATTCTTTTTGTCCCAACTTTGTTTTGACATTGCCAAACCATAGAAATTAATTTGGGTATTTTAGGATTAATAAAAAATTAGTTTTAAGCAGAATCTTGTTAATCCTAATTAATTAACTAGCTACTGTTTTCATATTATTTTAATTAGTAAATCAATTTATTTTTCACTTGTGATTGATTATTCTAGGATAGTTTCTGTCACTTTATAGGATGAACTTTTATTTATAATAAATAAAACTTTTATTTTATTTTTCTTAATAGAATTTGAATTAGGCCTAATAGGAGTTTTATATTAGCTTTTAAGTTAATTCTTTTTGCTCCTAGTTGCTTAATGCATTATTTTCTGTTAAGTTAACATAAATCCATGATTAGGTTATGTTGAGAAATTTTTGTTATGTAAAACTATTTTTAGTGGTTGCTTGAAGTAGGAAAACTTTGAGTTGATTTTTCTTGGAGTTTCCTTGGGTTTTGGATTTGTTTGTTTTGGTGTGTTATATTATTATGTTGTTGTGCTAAGTGATCATATGTTATATGCTTATTGTGATTATTGTTTGTCTCGGTAGAGTTTCCGGAGTGCGAAGCTTGCTACTACGAATCTTTAGCTTACGAGGATCATCAGCAAGGCAAGTCTTTGATCATGTTATTTTCATACCTATGATTTTGTGCATTAGAAATTTTACCACCCCACCATGCATGCAGTAGTTGAAATTTTGAAGTTATTAATCTTGAGTAGTATCATGTGGTAGGATGAACCAATCCCCTTGTTACCATGACCCCGGGACGAAGTAGTTTATTTTGCTATGCTCGTAGACGGGTTTTGGTTGAGAGAAATTCATAAGAAAGATATGAGAATCAATGATGATGACAACCCCATGAACTACAAGATCAACATGGACTTCAGAATTCACTACTGGGTGGAGGACGGTTGACGGGCACCCTGGAGAACCCAGTGGTTGGCCGGGATGCATGGAGAAGTGCCATGACATCTTGCGGAAAGCTTCACCCAGCCACGAAGAGACGGATGGATGCCCCATTGACCGGAAGCTTACCTGTGTAGCCGCAAGCCATTATGGGCTCTGGCTGGGTTAACCTTAGTAGTGACGCTGGCTGGACGGTACTACGAGATGTAGAAGAACGGTAGGATTGGATGGGTACAGCAGTAGCTGAAGAACTCTTTGGAAGACCTGTTTCATTCATCCGTCTTCAAACACCATGAAGTGCGAAGACTTAAAAGGAGGAATGATTCTTGCGGGTAAAGTCATAAACCTCTGCGAGTTAAAGATCTAATCGATTAGCCGTGTCCCCGGTTACGGACAATTTGAGCCTCTGGAACTTGGAAGTATTCGGAAATCTCAACATTGTAATTAATAAATTAATTGAGGGTTTATGACTTAATAATTTGGGAATGAGATTTTGGTTGGCGGAACCATCTCAATAACTACCAACAATTTGTAGTAATTTGCAAACAAGTCCACTGTAGTAGGAGAAAATTGGCTTTTCGCAAAAATGATGAAACTTAGAGCCCCACGGCCAAAATGCATATAGTGTTAGTAATTTTATTATTGTTATTCTCTTCATGACTTGCCAGCTTATTCAAAAAGCTGACCTACACGGCTGCAACGTCTTATGTTGCGAGATTTATTCGATCGGAGTGAGGCTACGCTCCGCGCTTAGCGATTGCCCTTGAGTCGGATGGACTCGCTATTTCTTCTACGCTTCCGCAGCTTTAGTAGTTTATTTCTCATGAGTTGGCCTTTGGCGAATTTATTCTATTGTAATAAAGACTCTATATGAGAATCGTGTAATAAATTCAGGTGTGATTGAACTTTGATTATTTCATCGATGTCTTGTGAGTACCAAATGATCTTGGGATGGTACAAACACGAGATTTGACCGATTTTGGGTCAGGTCGCTCTGAGAGATGGTATCGAGCACTGTTGACCGTAGGATCGTAACCCCTAGGATCGAAAAGCCATAGGAAGAGACTATTTACTTTATATCCTTATCATTCCGTAATTCTCCCTGTTCATTTCTAACTCCTCTCCGATTTTCAACATTCTAGATGGCCGTCGAGTTCACCCCGTTTGCTACGGAGTTTTGCCACCCGATGAGGCGATGCCCTTGGAAGGAAGCTGGTCCAGATGGTGAAGAAGCTGAAGATTGCTCTGCCCTCAATCACCGGAAGCCAATCAATGCACTTCCGCGGACACCCGCTCTGAGATTGAAGTGCATATTCGGGGAGAACCTTCGGAGGACATCTGAGCCTATTGACTTTGAGTTCACCGACTTCAAGCTGGATCATCGGAAGGGACATGGCGATCTATCGTGCCCTTGGACATCTTCGAGAGGAGTACAGGGCCGAGCTCGATCCCTCAGACCTCGCCATGGTTTCTCGCAGAGCAAGGAATGGAGATATCATCCGTACCGTAGAGGACGACTCCATTCTCTCTTATGTCTAGGACTTGGAGTGTCTCCTCAGGAAACGGGAGATTCAGACTCGCCGTAGCTCGAAGGTACACAGGAGGCTATTGTTCCGTGAACTGGAACTGGAGGAGAAGGCACACGCAGACTTCCTTAATCATGAGGAAGAAATCGCGGACTTCATGGAGACAGTCGACAACCTGAAGATGAAGCTTGCCGCGATAGAGGAAAAGATGGACTTGGGAGAGGACCTTTTTCCAAGTGGAGATGATGGACCTCTCGTGAGCAATGATCAGGATTATGAAGGGAGTTCCACTGGAGGAAGCCGCAAGAGGAGGCGCCACAACAGAGGACCTCGCACCAGAGGACGCAAGGATTATTGATGAAGACTTTTAGTCGACCACCATGTTATTTTACTTTTTCGTCGATCAGTTAGGCCGATATTTTCGATTAGTCATGAGTTTTTGTAATCGAGTTTGAACCATGTTTGAGTGGAATGAATAAATGATTGGTGTGTTTATGATTGTGCATTCATATGGGTAGTGTTATTTCTCATTAGACCATTGTTCTATTCTAATTTTCTCATCCACTCCAAAACACGGATGCCTCCGAGGCGTGACACCAGTTTTCCACGAGCTCACCCAGCTGCTCCAAAGAGCGAATGCCCTCATGCAGCTACTCATCCGAATCGAACAACAACACCAAAATCCACCGCCACCACCCCTGTGGACAACTTGACTCGATTCACGAGGCTGAATCCGCCATGTTCTCTAGTAGCACCGAGTCGATTGTGGCTGATGATTGGCTCCGCAAAGTCGGAAGAGAGCTAATCACCGTTGGATGCACCGATGCGAGAAGGTGCGCTTTGCGGCGCATCAACTTGATGGACCTGCAGCATCTTGGTGGGAGAACTACACCGCCACTTATCCCATTGGTGCCATCACGTGGGATCAGTTCCAAGAGCCTTCCGCACCGCTCATGTTTCAGCCGGAGCCATGAGTGCGAAGAAGCGTGAGTTCCGCAACTTACGCCAGGGAACCGTCTTGTGGCACGATGCGTGGATGAGTTCAACAAGCTAGCCCGCTATGCCCCGGATGATGTGGCCACAGATGCCGCAAAACAGGAGAAATTTCTCGAGGACTCAACGACGAGCTGAGTATGCAGCTTATTGTGGCTACCTTCGCCAACTACCGGAGCTGGTAGACAAGGCCGTCATACTTGAAGGCAAGCAGCAGCAGATTGAAAGCATAGCGGAAGTACAGCCAGGGAAGCACAACTCGGAGCTCAGCGAAGCCCGTTATGCACCATACTCGGAGGGCACACCCATCATAACCATGGAGGCCATAACCATGGAGGAAATGGGAACAACCGCAACCAGGACAACAAGTCGGGCCATGGCAATGGCAATGGAAGCAGTAATGGCAATCAGCATCGTCCTGCCCGGCTCCGAAGGATCTGAGCCACATCACCGCTTCAAGTGCCGGAAGGCAGGGCACTATGCCACCGACTGCCGGAGGCCAAGCGGAGGAATGGAAGCGGCAATGGAAGCTCAGCGAAGAAGCCCAATCCTTTCCCTCGTGCTCGGGTGAACCACATCGGCGTGGAGGGCGTCTATGATCAGCCGGACAATCGTGGTTGGTAAGTTTTATTGAATTCACGTTTAGTATTGGTACTCTTTGATTACGGTGCAGCGCATTCATTCATATCAAGGGTAGTTGTGGAAAAGTGCGGGTTACCCACTAAAACCCTTAGAAGCCCCTTCGCGTCGGGCCAGCAGGAGGAGAAATGATGGCAGGCTTAGGCTGTCATGCAACCCTCAACATCGGAAACCACAAATTTCCCACAGACCTCATAGTATTGGAAACCCAGACCTTGGATGTAATCCTAGGCATGGATTGGTTGACGAAGTTTGAAGGAAACATAGATTGTGCCCACAAGTCGATTCTGCTCACCACCCCGGAGCAGAAGAGGATCAAGTATGTATCCAGACGTATCCCGATGAAGAATCAGGTGCATTCCCTCACGGGAGTTGTTCAGGAGGAAGTGCCAGTAGTGCAAGATTTCCCCGATGTGTTTCCGGAGGAATTACCAGGAATGCCACCGGACAGGGACATCGAGTTTCTGATTGAGTTATTGCCCGGCACAACCCCAATATCCAAGAGACCCTATCGGATGCCACCGAATGAGTTGAAAGAGATCAAGGATCAAATTAATGAGTTATTGGAGAAAGGATACATTCGGCCAAGCTCATCACCTTGGGGAGCCCCAGTTCTTTTGGTAGAGAAGAAGGATGGAACCTTGAGGATGGTTGTGGATTATCGTGCGTTGAACGAAGTGACCATCAAGAACAAGTACCCTCTGCCGATGATTAATGATCTGTTTGATCAGCTAGTTGGAGCCAAGGTATTCTCCAAGATCGATCTTCGATCAGGGTATCATCAATTGAAGATTCGTGAAAAGGATATACCCAAAACCGCATTCACTACCAGGTATGGTTTATATGAGTATACCGTCATGTCATTTGGATTGACTAATGCTCCTGCATACTTCATGAATTTGATGAACAAGGTATTTATGGAATATCTGGACAAGTTTGTCGTGGTGTTCATCGATGATATATTGATTTTCTCAAGAGCGAGGAAGAGCATAAGGAACATTTGCGTCTAGTTACGGAGAAACTTGAGAACATCGGTTGTATGCCAAGTTCAGCAAATGTGAATTTTGGCTGAAGGAAGTCGGATTCCTCGGACATGTTATTTCAGGAGAAGGAATAGCAGATTGACCCGCCAAGGTTGAATCGATCACCGATTGGCGATCACCCACCTCGATCAAGGAGATCCGCATTTTCTCGGACTCGCAGGATATTATCGGAGGTTTATTGAGAACTTCTCGAAGATTGCCAAGCCCATGGTGAGCTGTTGAAGAAAGAAGCCAAGTATGTTTGGACCGAGGAATGTGAAGCCAGTTTTCAGGAATTGAAGAAGCGTTTGGTTACAGCCCAGTGCTGATTTTGCGGACATACACAAGGAATACCAGGTTTATTGTGGCGCTTCTCGTCAAGGACTCGGAGGAGTATTAATGCAGGAAGGTAAAGTTGTAGCTTATGCCTCCGGACAGCTCGACCTCACGAGATGAATTATGCCACGCATGATTTGGAATTAGTAGCCGTAGTGCATGCACTCAAGACACAGAGACATTTCCTCGCCGGAAACCGTTGTGATGTTTACAGATCACAAGAGTTTGAAGTATATTTTCACGCAGAAGAGTTGAACCTCGGCGGAGGAGATGGCTAGAGTTGATAAAGGACTATGACATGAGATTGCATTACCACCCGGTAAAGCTAATGTTGTGGCAGATGCTTTGAGCCGTAAGAGTTATGTGAATACTCTTCAGCGGAGGATTACCCAGAGTTAGTCGATGACCTCGAGATCTCCGATGGAGATAGTTCGAGAGGATACGTTGCAACTCGGAAGTACAGTCCACTTTGGCGAAAGGATTCGTGAAGCTCGGAAGTCGGACAAGGAAATTGATAAGATAAAGCAAAAGATGAATGAAGGAAAAGCTAAAGGATTTCGTGAGGATGAACACTGAGCTATATGGTTCGAGGATCGTATTTATGTGCCCAATGATCCCGAGCTCGAGAAGCTAATTCTTGAGAGGCTCATGATTCACCGTACTCGATTCACCCCGGTAACACCAAGATGTACCGGATTTGAAGGAAAGTTTCGGTGGATGGTATGAAGAGGATATTGCAGTACATAGCGGTATCGATGTTTGTCAACAGTAAAGGCGTAACATCGAAGCCAGCAGGTTACTTCAACCTTTGCCGATTCCGATTGGAAATGGGAGAAACTTGGAATGGATTTCATCACAGATTACCCAGACCCGTTCAGGTTATGATTCTATCTGGGTAGTGGTTGATCGTTTGACCAAGGTAGCTCACTTCATTCCGTGAAGACTACCTATACCAGTGCTAAGTTGGCCAAGATATACATGACCAGGATCGTATGTCTGCATGGAGTTCCGAGGAAAATCGTGTCGATAGAGGAACACAGTTTACCTCAAAGTTTTGGAAGCGATTACATGAAACTTTGGAGTGCGAGGCTGGAATTCAGCACAGCTTTTCATCCACGAGATGGATGGACGCACCGAGAGAGTCAACCAGATTCGGAGGACATGTTGAGAGCTTGTGTACTAGACTATGGGTCTAGCTGGGATGATAATTTGCCATCGCAGAGTTCTCATACAACAACAATTATCAATCCAATCAAGATGTCCCCTTCGAAGCTCTATCACGGAAGGAGGTGCGAACACCATTCTTGTGGGATAGTGTTGGAGATCGATCACTTTTCGGTTCCGACCTTATCGAGGATTCGAAGAGAAAGTCAAGCTGATTCGAGACAGGCTCAAGATAGCACAATCGAGACGGAAGAGTTATGCCGACAAGAAGCGCAAGGAAGTGACTTACGAAGCGGGAGACCGAGCATATCTTCGTGTCTCTCCGCCGTGGAATCAAGAGGTTTGGTGTCAAAGGAAAGTTAGCACCCGATTCATTGGCCCCTACAAAATCCTCGAGCGTCGTGGAGAAGTTGCTTACAAGTTGGAATTGCGGAAGGATTGTCCGGAGTTCATGATGTCTTCCATGTTTCTCGGTGAAGAAGTGTCATGCCGACATGGCCGATGTTCCGTTGAGAGACACAAGGCCCTTAGAGGCCATACAACTTGACGGTGATCGACTTATAAGGAGAAACCCGTCCGAATTCTCGAGACTGCGAGCGAGTCACCCGCAGCAAGGTCATCAAGTGTTGCAAGGTCTTTGTGGAGTCACCACACCGAGGAAGAAGCCACACAGGGCCTTGAAGAAGACCTTCTTGAGACCACCCTCACCTATTTGCTAGCCAACCCGAATCTCGAGGGCTAGATTCATCTTAAAATGGGTAGGTTTGTAACATCCCAAATTTCCTATTTGGAATGTTTTACAATTATAGCTAAGCATCTATGCATTCTGTTTGAATTTGAGTGCCATTTGAAGTTTCAGAAGATTTTGAGTTTTGAAATTGAATTCAAACTTTGGCAAGTGGGAATCATTTCAAAAACTATGCCTCATAAATACTTGATCAAAAGTATGAGAGGAGTAAACATGACACTCCAAAAATATCAGAGGAAAGCAATGCCAAAAGTTTTGAATTCAAACTTGAGTTTTATTGGAATTTGAAAAAATTGAATTTTATAAAGTTTGGATTTTGCCTTTGGAAAAATGTTCAAATGATAGGGAATATTCCCCTGATCATTTTGGTATATACATGTCCTATATAAAATATTTATATTTTATAAGTTATCTCTGTTTTGTTTTTATTAAAAAATAAATTTTAAAAAAACCCCCAGTGTGAGCCAAACCCTTTGGCCCAGCCTGCCCACCACCAGCCCACCGAGCCAGCCCACCGAGCCAACCGAGCTGGCCCAGCGCCAACCGACGCGCCCCCGCCAAAAACCTCTCGGCTCGTCGCCGCACTGCTTTCGCCCCTCCCTCTCTCTCTGCAGGCGGACCCCACCCCGTCGTCAACCCCTCGCCGACGACTCGCCCGCGCCGTCGCCTATCGCGGATCCGACGGATCCGGATCCGATCCTCCCGATTGCCCCCTGCCCAAGCCGTGGCGCCTATATAAAGCCCTCCCGCACCCCATTCCCCCTCGCCCCTCATGAACCCTCCTCCCCCTCACGCCGTCGCGGACTTGCGAACCCGTCGCCGCCATTTTCATCGCCGCCGTCGCCCTAGACCTCCCGAGCCTCGCCGACTCCACCAGACACCCCGCCGCGTCGCCCGCTTGCCGGACTACTCTGCCGCCCTCCCCGACGACACCGCAGCCGTTGGCCTTTTCGCCACCGAGCCGCCGCCGCCGTCAACGCCGGTGAGCACGAGCATCACCCCGGTCCGATCTTGTTTGTGCGGTCAGTTAGAACCCGAAGGGTACGCACTTTTAAATAAAACCGGTTTTATTTCGGTTCGATACAGATTTAGTTTTAGTTAGGTTTTTTATTTAGCCCGCCCGATTCGTTTAACCCTAGGGCCCGTTTAGTTATATTACGCTCAGTGCGTAGGTTAGGCCCATTAGGCCATTTTTCTTTATGTTTGTTTTCTGTTTTAATGGAATAGTTCCAGATTTGCAAAATTCATAACTTTTGTTTTACTTAATATTTTTAGGTGATTCTTTTTTTGTTGGTTTGCAAATTTTCTATAGTTTCTGTAGAAAATATATTTAGCTATGTTAAAATTAATTAAAATTGCTTTATTTTAGATTTAGTCATAATAGTAAATCTGCCATAAAATGAGTTAGGAAAATTATTTTTATATGATTCTTTTGTCCCAACTTTGTTTTGACATTGCCAAACCATAGAAATTAATTTGGGTATTTTAGGATTAATAAAAAATTAGTTTTAAGCAGAATCTTGTTAATCCTAATTAATTAACTAGCTCTGTTTTCATATTATTTTAATTAGTAAATCAATTTATTTTTCACTTGTGATTGATTATTCTAGGATAGTTCCTGTCACTTTATAGGATGAACTTTTATTTATAATAAATAAAACTTTTATTTTATTTTTCTTAATAGAATTTGAATTAGGCCTAATAGGAGTTTTATATTAGCTTTTAAGTTAATTCTTTTTGCTCCTAGTTGCTTAATGCATTATTTTCTGTTAAGTTAACATAAATCCATGATTAGGTTATGTTGAGAAATTTTTTGTTATGTAAAACTATTTTTAGTGGTTGCTTGAAGTAGGAAAACTTTGAGTTGATTTTTCTTGGAGTTTCCCTTGGGTTTTTGGATTTGTTTGTTTTGGTGTGTTATATTATTATGTTATTGTGCTAAGTGATCATATGTTATATGCTTATTGTGATTATTGTTTGTCTCGGTAGAGTTTCCGGAGTGCGAAGCTTGCTACTACGAATCTTTAGCTTACGAGGATCATCAGCAAGGCAAGTCTTTGATCATGTTATTTTCATACCTATGATTTTGTGCATTAGAAATTTTACCACCCCACCATGCATGCAGTAGTTGAAATTTTGAAGTTATTAATCTTGAGTAGTATCATGTGGTAGGATGAACCAATCCCTTGTTACCATGACCCGGGACGAAGTAGTTTATTTTGCTATGCTCGTGAGCGGGTTTTGGTTGAGAGAAATTCATAAGAAAGATATGAGAATCAATGATGATGACAACCCCATGAACTACAAGATCAACATGGACTTGAAATTCACTCTTGGGTGGAGGGCGGTTGACGGGCACCTGGAGAACCAGTGGTTGGCGGGATGCATGGAGAAGTGCCATGACATCTTGCGGAAAGCTTCACCCAGCCACGAAGAGACGGATGGATGCCCCATTGACGGAAGCTTACTCGTAGCCGCAAGCCATTATGGGCTCTGGCTGGGTTAACCTTAGTAGTGACGCTGGCTGGGCGGTACTACGAGATGTAGAAGAACGGTAGGATTGGATGGGTACCGGCGGTAGCGAAGAACTCTTTGGAAGACCTGTTTCATTCATCCCGTCTTCAAACACCATGAAGTGCGAAGACTTAAAAGGAGGAATGATTCTTGCGGGTAAAGTCATAAACCTCTGCGAGTTAAAGATCTAATCGATTAGCCGTGTCCCGATTCACGGACAATTTGAGCCTCTGGAACTTGGAAGTATTCGAAATCTCAACATTGTAATTAATAAATTAATTGAGGGTTTATGACTTAATAATTTGGGAATGAGATTTTGGTTGGCGGAACCATCTCAATAACTACCAACAATTTGTAGTAATTTGCAAACAAGTCCACCGTAGTAGGAGAAAATTGGCTTTTCATAAAATGATGAAACTTAGAGCCCCACGGCCAAAATGCATATAGTGTTAGTAATTTTATTATTGTTATTCTCTTCATGACTTGCCAGCTTATTCAAAAAGCTGACCTACACGGCTGCAACGTCTTATGTTGCGTAGATTTATTCGATCGGGGTGAGGCTACGCTCCGCGCTTAGCGATTGCCCTTGGAGTCGGATGGACTCGCTATTTCTTCTACGCTTCGCAGCTTTAGTAGTTTATTTCTCATGAGTTGGCCTTTGGCGAATTTATTCTATTGTAATAAAGACTCTATATGAGAATCGTGTAATAAATTCAGGTGTGATTGAACTTTGATTATTTCATCGATGTCTTGTGAGTACCGGCATGATCTTGGGATGGTATGCACCACGTAGATTTGACCGATTTTGGGTCAGGTCGCTACAATAGGACCACTGTGGTGTGGAGGGCTGGATGAGCAGTGAGATGGTGGAGGGTGGTTGAACAGGACCCGTGGTGTGGAGGGCTGGATAAACACTAGGCGGTGGAGGGTGGTTGAGCAATGGTGGTGGAGTAGCGGCGGTGGAGGCTGGATGAGCAGGAGCTCGTGGAGGCTGGAGGAGGTCGTGGTAGCCCGTGGAGGCTGGAGGAGGTCGACGGTGGAGATGAACAGTATCCCGTGGAGTCCCGTTTTGTGGTACGCCACACCCCTCCCGATGAACAGGACCCCCGTTTCGATCGTAGGAGGTCCGTTTCATCCGTTTTGCGGTACGCCACACCCCTCCCGATCAACAGGACCCCGTTTACGACCATAGGAGGTCCGTTTAAATCCGTTTTTGGACGCCATACCCTCGATCAATAGGACCCCCCATTTCGACCGTAGGAGGTCTGTTTCCTCCGTTTTGCGGTACGCCACACCCCTCCCGATCAACATGACCCCATTCCGAACGTGGCCGGTCGAACACAAGGCCGTTTCCTCCGTTGGGTGGTACGCCAGGCCTCGTTTCCATCGCCTGTTCCGTCCAAGCCCTCCTGATGAACACGACCACGCATTCCGTTCCAACCCAGCCGGTTGGCTCCCACGCGTTCCGTTGCCTCCTGATGAACACGACGCATTCTGTTGCCTCCCCATGAACATGACGCATTCCGTTGCCTCCCCATGAACATGATGACGACGCTGTTTCTCCGTTCCGACCCAGCCATGTACACGAGCCCGGTCGTACGTGATGCGTGTCTGTGATGGCGTTGAGACCCGCCCGTATGTACACATATGTGGCGTATTTTCTTTCTTGCACCCGGCGATGTACGTGCGTGTACATGCTACGTCTCGCGCCTCTACTATCACGTCGGCGCCTCTACATCCACCGGTATATATGCACATACACATTCGCGACGAATGACAACGCTGCGTCACGCTTGACCGGTGGGTCCCGTATCGAGCACTTCCTTGCGTGCGAAGATGTAGCTGGTGGGTCCCAGGTGTCGGGGCGAATCGTTTTTTTGCGGACGCACTTCCTTGCTTGCGAAGATGTAGTTGGTGGGTCCCAGCGGTCGAAGCGAATCGTTTTTTGCGGGACGCACTTCCTTGCGTGCGAAGGTGTAGCTGGTGGGTCCTAGCGATCGGGGGCGAATCGTTTTGTTTTTCTGCCCGGACGCACTTCCTTGCGTGCGAAGATGTAGCTGGTGGGTCCCAGCAGTCAGGGGGAAACGTTTTTTTCACAAAATATAGTGGCCCATCCGGTGGGTCCCAGCTGTCAGGTGGAGGAATCATTATTTTCCGCGTAATAAGGAGGCACTTCCTTGCTGCGGCCGTGGACCCAGCTGTCAGCCTCTCCACGTATAGTCCACGTCCGATGGAAGTCGTTCCTTGACCACGTTGACCACGCCGCGCCGAGATCACCAGGGCGGTGGACAACGGCGAGGCCTAGGAAGGGGACGATGGGGAGCCGGGAAAACGCGACAGTGGAAGCCCGCGCGAGAGGAGTCGAGGTTCACGGTTGGCTGTTGTGTGAGGCTGCCGTCGCCGCAGGGCCTGGCCAGCGGTGGGAATAGTAGGGGGCGGTGAGGCCTCCGCGGCAGCACAGCCGGCCATGGGAGGCAGGAGCATGCGGCACGCCGGCGCTGCTTTGGGCGGCTGGAGCAAGAAGACCAGAGGTTGAAGAAGCACTACGGCCGTTTGATGGACATCGTCTGATTCTTGGAGCTAGAATCATTCATATTGACTAAAGTTGACAAAGGCCCCGTCCCTCAACTTAGTAGGCCCTAAGTCAGCCTCCACCATGGTGGGTACCAGCTAGCAGGGGAGTATTCATTTTTTGTGCGTAATAAGGAGGCACTTCGGTGGGTCCAAGGCGACAATGGGGGGCGTTTTTTTCGCGAAATACGCTGGCCCGTCCGGTGGGTCCCAGCAGTCAAGGGGGAAACGTTTTTTTTCGTGAAATAAGGTGGCCCGTCCGGTGGGTCCCTGCTGTCAGGTGGAGGAATAATTATTTTGCGCGTAATAAGGAGGCACTTCCTTGCGACCGCCTGGACCCAATATCGACCTCTCCACGTCTGATACTCTTTCGATGGAAGTCGGTCGTTGACCACGTTGACCACGCCGCACCGAGAGCACCAGGGCGGTGGTTCTGACGACGGCGAGGTCTAGGAAGGGGACGACGCGGAGCCGCAACAGTGGAAGCCCGCACGAAGAGGAGTACGAGGGTTCACTGGTTCGGCTACGGTGTGAGGCTGCCGTCGCCGCAGAATAACAGGGGGTGTGGGTGAGTAGAGGGATGGGCCAGCGGTGGGAGTAGTACGGGGCGGTGAGGCCTCCGCGGCATCACAGCCGGCCACGGGAGGCAGGAGCACGCGACACGACCGGCGCTGCTTTGGGCGGCTAGAGCAAGAAGACCAGATGTTGAAGAAGCACTACGGCCGTTGGATGGACATTGTACGATCACTGTAGCTAGAATCGTTTATATTGACTAAGTTGACAAAGCCCTTGGTACGCGTCAACTTAGTAGGCCCATAGCTCGGATTTGGCAGAGAACATATAGCCCATTTGTGATTTGTAAGAATATACAGCCCATTTTTTAATTCTAATGGAATTTACTACATCCATTTACAGTTTGTTAAAAGTACAGCCCAACTTCTAGCTAGGACAACGATTAATAATTTCAAACAACCACTCAAAACAGAATTCAAAAAAAAATTCCCACATTTTGATGGGATCCGAAATATTTTTATCCGAAATTTCTAGTCAGTTTAAATATAATTTCAAAATAAAGTTGTATTACATTAAAATCCAACGAAATATTGCGCGCGCAACAAGTAATCAAATTAAAATTTCCAAATTCCAAAAATAATATATTTTTTAAACTAATTACGTGTTTGGTGCATAGTAATTGCCGAGTTATTATAATTACATCCCATTTATTATTTCTTAAAGTCCATTTTCTTGTTAAGCATAATGCATACCTCCTAGGAAACTTTGCAGCCCAGCGGGGCGGATAACAAGTTGACCCGGATATTGTGTACAACTGTTAGCCCAGTTGCATTGCTGATGTTAAAAAAAAAGGCCTGTGTAGTACAGTACAACCTAACATGGTTACTCAGCCCACATTCAGCGATGCCGGAAAGGCCCAAACAAGGCTTCGGTACAACTTTTTAAAGTCACTGAGCTCAATTAATAACTTAAGAAAAAAGTTAAATTACAGTGGAACCTAATTAAAAGTTGTCACGAACAAATAAATAATTCAACGGGTCCCACTTATGCGTGTGCGCGTGTGTGTGTGTGTGTGTGTGTGTGTGTGTGTGTGTGTGTGTGTGTGTGTGAGAGAGAGAGAGAGAGAGAGAGAGAGAGAGAGACCCATCGGTCGATGCTCGTAAATACATCTTTCAGCCATATGCATTGCTGATGCTCAAGAAAACTTAAATAGTTGGCACAATCATATAGAACATCATAGCACACTGAACTTGCATACAAAAATTTCATGCGCGCACAATCAGGATGGAAGCGGTGGATCGCTCTTTGGAAGGGCTATGTTGAAACCAACGAAGTCGTATATAACGGTTCATCGTCTTTATAAATGACGGGAAATATCTTGAATGTTGTGCAAAGAAAATGCATGACAACACAATAAGTTACGCTAGCACATTAAGTTGACGTACAGCCCTTTCTAAAAAAGTTCAGGTACAAAATTAGAACAGGTCACAATCAAATGTCTTGGCATATCGATGCTTGGACCCATAGCTCGGATTTAACTAGTACTATCGACAAGATTCAGTTGTTACCTCAAAATAGAGCACATCCAGCAGCCAGACCTGCCTCTTCTCCCAAAGCGGTGGCCTCCGCCGCACGATGGAGTAGGCCTGTGCCATCCATCGTTCCGAGCAACACGGGAAAGTCGGCGTTGACTCTGTAATGGGCGTCGTCGACGGACCACAGCACCAGCGCGGCGGCAGGACTTGATTGATGGATTGACCACTTCTTGACATGCACGAACACTCGATCTGGTACATCCCTAACGTGGTCTGCGGCAGCCTTGGTGGCGAAAAATAGTACAACCCGGTTCTGCACGGTATCTCAACACCAATCACCTTGGTATGGTGGGCGGCTTCTTCATCCATGCCATAACCGTTAGAGCCCAGCTGTCTGGAGGAACAAACATACTTACGAGCTCACCTCCAAGGTCGTTGATAAGCTCGTTCATGGACTCGCTGTTCCAAGCACGTCGAGGCATGCCGTGGAAGGTAAGCTTTGTTAAAACTCAAGATCGAGAGGCACCGAGCCCCATCCAGGTACCACCGATCAAAGCTCACCAGTAGCGCCATCGCAGAACAAACGCCGGGAAGATTCGAACACACGACTGCAGTCGAAAGTTGTCTGGAACCTGACGAAGAAATCAGCCGGTGGCGGACAGACTTCGACGAGCAAGTCACTTATTTGGATGCCATGCGCAATGCCAAGAGCTTTGACAAGGTCGTCCGGCGAGACGGGAGGCGGTCGCCGTTGATGGTTACCATCGGCACTTTGCCGCAAACTGGTCGTCAAGCGCCGCCATGCCATTTGTTGAGCGACAAAGACGCAGCGATCGAAGGCGGGGCGGACCTCGGGATCTCCGGCACGGAGATCCGCGTTGACCGCGACATGATAGTGCACTTGAGTACAGGGGAGTCTGGAGGGGATTTGGGGAACTGGGTAGGAATCAAGATTCTAGAGGTGGGGAGGCGGCGGAGACCGGGATGAAAAGGTAGCATGAGTTTGAGCACGCGCTAATATGCTCTCGTGGCATAAGCGCACAAAACACCGGTGGCGCCCACATGTCGGCCTAAGAGTCCTTATTCTTTCTTTTTTGGAGAGCCCGGCCTTTTTTTCAGGATCTTTTGAGAGCCCGGCCCGAGAGTCATAATTGACCTGTTTGGCATTGCGTTACTACTCGGCCCATATTCAACGACACCTCACTGGCCCAAACAAGTGTACATCATCGAAAAGACAGTGAGCTCAAATTATATAACTTGAAAAAAGGAGATATACTCAACACTAGAGAATGGTGATGCCCTCATTTAGCCCACCAAGAGTTCGAGACAATAAACAGTTCAAAACAACGATATATACAACATTCAAACACCGACTAGTGACTACTACTGACATAAACAGCAAGACATGATAGTTCATAAGAATTCTTGCTACACCTCCAAAACGCACCCATCTGCAGCTTTCGGACTCTTTGATCCATTTAGAATGACATTCTAAATGAAGCAACAATTACATAGAAAGAGTGACATAGGCGAGGATGACCAAATGACAAGGAATATGCATAACAAAAGAAAGAACTACCCATCCGGAACCAGCAGCAAAGACAACAAAGTCATTGAAGAGATGATCCAACACCATCATAATTTGCAGCCCCGCTTGGTGACTAGTGATCCGGAGACACGAAGACTCCACCCTTCGATGCAACAGCCCAATTACCTATCAACTGAAGGCTTGAACCACATCACTGCTGTCATAATTGAGACATCCAAGGATCAAAGTTAATCCGGATGCCTTTTTCATTCTCACCTTATTTTGGCTGCAGGCTGTATCGTTGACAATCAGGGGAGTTTGCTCCCGAACTCCTAGGGCTCGTCGTGTAGACACAGTTTTCCATAGCAAACAGAGCCTCTCTGCCATCAAGGTCCTTGCCAGCGGTGATCTCCTGGTTAATCGGATAATTGAGTCCGAGAAGCAGAGAGTGTGAACCAAGGCTGTTTACCCTCCTCAACTAAAAATCCTAAAGGCCTCAACAAGCTGGTATCCTGCTCATAGGCGTAATAGCCATCAGTCGGATACTCACGTATTACGCGGTGCTTGTATCTGATGGGGTTTTGCAATATAACTTTTCCGGCTCATGTGTCCGAATGATCATCGGTCTTTTGCCGTCGTCGATCGAGCGAGGAACCAGTTGTGCTTCCTGTTTTTGGCAAAGGTGGTGTGATTACAAAGGGCGTAACTATAGGGACACTGCATCATATCAAAAAGACAGGCATTGTTAATGTAAGATCAACATTGTTCGAGTATGAGTAGGATAATGCAAGAAACAGCATTGATATGTCCGTGTTGGGCTGGGAGGAAAATACAGGAAATGTATCTTTGGGTTGAAAATATAGAAGTGCCATGCATGGTTATACTCATGTTATCTCGCAATCGATTCTTCACGATGAAACTACCATGTCATGCATGTTATGTAATCATGTTCATCCTCACAAACAAATTCTTCAATGTAACTAACAGACCATGCATTGTTATACACTCGTGTTCTGTGGGCAAAATTTTTGTGAGGATATTATTCTAGCCATTGATTGCTGAAGGGCGAATATAGGTATCTACACATGGTAAGCATTGCAGGATTTCACTACTTCCAAATATAGAGTTCTCCATATGCACATTTACTTCCCTAATGTATGGTTAGATGAAACCAACGATGTGGTGCATGTTTCTACATCATGAAAATGAGGAAACTAACATGGCCATTGATACACACTCATATTTAGTAGTAGTATATAGATTCTTTGTAAAATAAGGATAATATCCATATATTCCTAACCGTTTGATTATTCAGGGTACAAATTGGCTGTAATGACATGGTCACAATCGCATGAATTAACTCATTCCAAATATAGCTGATTTCCGGCGTCTCTAATATATTGCCATAGTTCTACTCAAATTCTGCTCAAACAGGATATGCCAATCATCACAAAAGTTCAAACAGTGTCATGGCGTCATCATTAACATGAGATGGACAACTTACACGCCCGTCCCAGCAATCCGTGGTGCCATCTGCTTTGTCGATCGTAGATGATGCCATTGTGTTCAATAGCATCACGAAGTGTGTATCAGCTTTGACGATGATCCACTGCGAGCGAGTTGTCTCCAGCTAAAGAAGGCACCGCGTAAAGATAGGCGAGTCCGTGGTCGAACAAGGCAATTAGCTTGAAGTCTGCATAATTCGCATGTCGTGTGGGCACTTGGCAGATTACAATCTTCTGCAAAACAAGGTCTGTCCAACTGACGTAGTAATCTAGATGACTTGGACCGCGATGGTAATACTCTATATAATCCAACGGAGGAAGGATAATCTCATGGGAGGTCTGGAAGTTCACGAGCACCAACATTTTACCGTCTTCTCTGAAGGCATCCATCTAGTGGGAGTTCATGCCGACCCAGTACATACCTGCCAAGAAGTTTCGGGCGATGGTGATCGGAACGATGTCGAGGGAAATGATGTACGGCGACACACTACATACCTGCAAAGAAGTTTCGGCTAATGGAGATCGGATTGAAGTCGAGGGGCATCATGCACGCCTCCGTATCATGGTGAGCCAATCTCGCAAGACCATATAGCAACAAGCAGGGTGTCTTGAAAAGCTTAGGCCTCACTTCGACGATGGCCGTGTGCATGTCCCTCGAGCATGCAGCCAGCCGCAGGGCGATCAACATATCCATACACGAACAACAGAGGTCGTGGATGTCATTGGGGAGATTGCTCCAATCGTGGCTCATATGGATGCTGCGCGGTTCACGTTCGGCCATGGTGGATTTTGGAAGGGGGCTTGATTTACGGGGAGAAGGATGTCGATGCTGGAGCGGCTAGCGAGGAAATAGTGGTACTGGGGGAGTTGAGTGAGGCGACGGTACACGGGGGCACAGTGAGATGGAGACAGAGACGGAGACGGAGAAGGAGATGGAGATGGAGTGGTGCTATGGGAGCGGAGAGGAGGCGAGGCGAGGCGCCAATGTCTTTGTCTGGCGGTGGTGACAGATCGCACAAAGCAGTGGTGAGGCTGACTTTGGTAACGAACACGCCGCCTCGCTGGACTAGTGTCAGGCGCAGGGTGTTGTCACTTCACTGTGGGGACCGGATGAATAGTATTTTGACCATCAAGTGTACCATAGTTGTACTACTACTACTACTACTACTACTACTACTACTACTACTACTACTACTACTACTACTACTACTACTACTAGTACTACTACTACTACTACTACTACTACTACTACTACTAGTACTAGTAGGAACATGAGTACTCCAGTATTGTATAGCGGAAATAGGTCTCCCGTGCTAGCATACCTGTTCACTTCATCGTTCGTATCATCCATATTGTGAGAGAACCAAATTCTCGTGCATGCCCAATCAACGCCTGCCATGCGATGCATGCAAAGGTGGCTCTGGTGCATCAAGGACGGCATGCGATCGTTCCACATTTGAGAAGAGGAAAATGGAAAGGTAGAACGCGGCAGAGAGGAAGAGAACGCTGGCTAACGAGGCTGGGAGGATCGGCAGAAGTTAATGCTCCACGCCTAAAGGTTTTGGGAAAACTTGATTTTCATAAGGTGACTTATACTCACCTAAACGGAGGGAGTATTCCTTAACCAGAGAATGTTGTGTATCCCACTCATGCGCTAAAAAAAGCTACGACACATTTTTTTATCTGTTTGCATAGGTCCCACCTATCAGGAAGGATGGCCACGTACACGAACATGTACGACTCCTCAGTCTACCCGCATAGCCTTTTCGTTTAGTCTACCTAGCCGTCTAATTAACTGCCTGCACGCCACTTCTCCCATTTACTTCTCCTCGGGAACCGATTCGCCTCGGCTTCTTCACCTCCCCTTCGTCTTCATTTGCATCCTAACCCCACTGCATTCACATTGTTTTAACCTCTTTAAATAATCATCTACTACTTCATTTAGACTAGCCATCTAATCCTAATTCTCCAAACCATAGCCCTCGATTCCAGCGGTTCCAAATGGCGAAAGAGATCGAGATGCAGGTTTTTAGCGTCCAACATGTCCTTGTCGAAGGCTCGATGCGCATAGTTGCCACCGTCACCATCCACCCAAGGGTTGTTTGGTAGTGGATCAACAATGTATCCAACTCCCTCGAAAAGGTAGAGACGAGGGTCATCGGTCTCGACGCAGAGTACACGGAGCGTGCCCCTGGGAAGATCCAGCGTGCCGCCGTCCTTCAGCTGTGCCTCGAAGATGATGTTTTGGTGTACCACATCATACACTCGCCCTCCATACCAGGTGAGCTTCATGATTTCTTGTCTCGGGAGGACGTATACTTCTGTGGGGCAGCCATCGAAGGGGACAAACAGAAGCTGGAGCCGTACAACCTTGATTTGAAAAGCATCGCTGACCTACAAACCAGAATCAAAATTCCTGTAGAAGATTGTGCTAAACAGACACCATCCCTATTCGACGTAGCAAATTTTGTGCTCGGTACAAATCTTCAGAAGGGTGACGAGACGGTGGCATTAAGGTCGTCTGGATGGGAGAATTATCCCTTGACGTACGAGCGGATAAAATATGCTGCCCTTGATGCCCGTGTGAGTTTCGAGATAGCTGCAAGGTCCAAAGAGCTTGTTGCGAAGCTGTCTCCCACAGAGAATGAGAAGAAGAAGAAGAAGAAGAAGAAGAAGAAGAAGAAGAAGAAGAAGAAGAAAATGCTACACCAGCAGGAGGGCATTATGGATGGATGAACTATTTCCTCTCTTCTAAAAAAATTATTCCCTCTCGGTGTATATTGATATAGATGGACTATTTCGATGGTGTGCATGTCTTTGGAACAGAGTAGTAGCGTGGGTCCGCTTGACTATAAGGAACTATTTATCCGCATATATAGCTTTCTCTGCTACTCCTTCCAAAGATCGGTATGCAGTGCATGTGTCCGTGAGACATGACAGCTTGTCCATGGAAGTTCAACTCTGGCGACCATCACGTTTCATCTCGCGATTACCACGACGCCTCTCAACCCACGGCACCACGCCCCCGACGTGCGCCTCACCCCTCTCGGCCGCACCGCCTCTGCCTTTGTGTGCATGACATGTGGGCCACCTAAAATGCGGCGAGCATCAAGTTTCTACCACAGCCACCCTTGATTCCCATGACGCCGCTAGAACCCATGAAACCACCGTCCCCGACCTGCGGCTCACCCTCTTGGCCCCACCCCCTCGCCTTGGAGCATTACATGTGGACCAGTCACCTATCGGGTCCACATGTTATTGACTCAAAGGTAGGTGTAGTAAGCGCTGAAACTTAGTCCCGACGGCCCCGAGAGGAAATGTAACTCCTGCGCCCAGGCTTGTGGTGCTCCAGCAGCGAACTCGTGCCAAACTCGAGATTTGTTTCTTTACTATACATGCACGCAACGATTTAATGGACATTGTAATCTCAACATGTGATGGGGAGCTCTAAATTTGAATTTGAAACTTATAAAACGAAAAGATTCAAAACAATTAAACTGGGAGAGAGGGAGTATATCGTAGGATGTGTCCCATACAAAATAAGTTCCCTGGTTTGTCACCGCGAAGATGCGGTTAGAAAGGAGCACAGCGTCTTCCTACTCGTACGGCAACAAATCGGCCGCAGACAGCATGGTCCACCTTTGACCGCCATGTGCAAGGTTCGTGCTATCTTATTCAATCTCACCGTGGTTCCATCGTACCAATTCATGCGGTGGCCCGTTGCATGGCTGATCCCAATGTTGGACAAAGGTTCTACGGGAACGGTGTCACCTTTGTAAATGTTGTGCAAATTGATGTTGGTACCCTCCTGTACATATGCAAGCCAATCTTCACTCGCACCGAGCCTAGCCTGTGAAATAGTGAGCAGGGGGAGAATTAGGAAATGGACACAGAAGTAGTCTTTAGGATGCATTTACTACGTGATCAAACTCATCTTACCTGCTCATCGGAGGAAATCCGACTGCCCCTCAATGTCGGCATCTCAAGGGGCGTCAACTTGCAACTACGGCCACGCCCGCTAGAGAGACCCCCAAGGAAACATCCTCGTGCGTTCCACGGAACATCTAGATGCATTTGTATGAGTAGTTTATCTTGTGAGAGAAAAGGATGAATGAGGGAAGGCCTCTAGAGATAGAGATGGACACTACTACTACCAATGTGTTGGCCCGTGCGTTGCAATGGATCCAAACTAGTAGAATAATACTTGTTCACGTGCTTGAAATATAAACACTCTAGTTTTGATATACATGTGTCAGCAGACACGACAGCTTGTCCATGGAAGTTGAACCACGGCGACCATCACGTTTCTTGTTTCTACCACTGCCACACCCACACGCGATTCCCACGACGCCGCTCCAACCCACGGCACGACGTCCCCCGACGTGGACATGGATCCTCTGACGTGGCTATCACTGCCTTGCCCTGCCTTTCCTTCGCTGACAGGTGGGACCCACGCTTATGGGTCCCACATGTCAGTGATAGAATGGTAGGATTGTTCGTGCCCCTCATCCCTCTCGGCCCCACCGCTCCTCTGCCTTTGTGTGCATGACATGCGGGCCAGCAGAACTACGGCTACCATCAACTTTCTACCACAGACACACCCGATTGGACGCGGTTTGCCTGCTCCGCTGTTGTGCTCCGATCCGTACTCCCGCACCATCGAATTTTCATCCAGCGGCTGTGACACATTTCGTCCCGGGCATCAATCCTCAGCTGGAGTACTTATGTACTACAGGTAGTACCCGCCGGTGTGGCCATCTACGCCTCGTAATGCCCCGACGCCCAGCTGTGGCACCCTCGCCACGACCACGCCACCACCGGCCGGTTCATCTCGAACGAGTGAGTCGCGAACCACGCCACCACCATGAGAATGACATGTGGGCCAGCCGCATTTAAGGTCCGCATGTCATTGACTCATAGGCCGGGCACTAAGCCATCAAGTTTGGTCCCGTGGGCCCAGAGAGGAAATGTAACTCTGCGGCAGGCCTTGTGGTGCTCCCGATCTGAGCTCGTGCCAAAACTGGAATTTGTTTCTTACTACTACCAACTAGTACTAGTAAGGTACACGTGCATTGCACGCATGAGATTCTGGTGGTTTGTGCATTATGCTTCTACATGTGGAGTATTCTGGATTCTAACATGTGGCAAAATCTGGTGGAATGTAAGGTTAGGCAAGTTAGATTAACTTAGTTGAGTGTTTCGTTCAAGCCACACCTTAGGCAAGCCACACTAAGGCCCCACATGACATACACACAAAAAATGTGGCAAGATTCCCTTAGGTTTGCCAACTTGTGGCTCTCATTTTGAAGAACTAATAACTTTGCCTAAGCTTAGTTGTGGCAAAGTTAGTCATGAATTAAGTTCAACCATGGAGTCTTCTAGATTATACATGTGGCAGAATCTGGTGGATGATATCCAATGGCCAGTAGTGCTCGGATTTGCCATCTTTGTACCGTCGGATTGGCTTCAACCAACGACCAACTTTCAAAGTTTTTCACACACTATATAGGGGTATAGATATAGATGTGTCGGTCCGCTGCAATGGATCCAAAGTATATCTATTTAGTGGAGTGCACTCTAAACACATTATCTATTTATTTTTCTCTAACCTTCCGTAGCCATGCAACCAAGCCACATAAGCTTCATGGGTGCCCCCCACATCATATTATTCATACTACGTTGATTGAAAAAAGATAAATCACCCAAAACAAGATCTTCCCATTTTTTGTTCCTACGATGTTGTGCCATGCACGTATCTACTAGTTGTATAGTGGTAGTACCAGTAATATAGTATTAGGAGTACAAACTTGGTACTAGTAGGAGTAGTACTAGTACGGAGTGCTCCTACTCTATCAACGAGCCCCGTCTGACACAAAATTTCTTGGCTTTCGTGCTACAGATAGATTGTGACGCCCTCGATTCAATCGTACACTAATCATGCACGCACACGTGTACGATCAAGATCATGGACTCACGGGAAGATATCACAACACAACTCTAAAAACATAAATAAGTCATACAAGCATCATAATACAAGCCAGGGGCCTCGAGGGCTCGAATAAAAGTGCTCGATCATAGACGAGTCAGCAGAAGCAACAATATCTGAGTACAGACATAAGTTAAACAAGTTTTCCTTAAGAAGGCTAGCACAAACCGGGATACAGATCGAAGAGGCGCAGCCTCCTACCAGGATCCTCCTAAACTACTCCTGGTCGTCGTCAGCGGCCTGCACGTAGTAGTAGGCACCTCCAGTGTAGTAGGAGTCGTCGTCGACGGTGGCGTCTGGCTCCTGGGCTCCAACATCTGGTTGCGACAACCAGGTAGAAGGGAAAGGGGGAAAAGAGGGAGAAAAGCAACCGTGAGTACTCATCCAAAGTACTCGCAAGCAAGGAGCTACACTACATATGCATGGGTATGTGTAAAAGGGCCATATCGGTGGACTGAGCTGCGAGAATGCGAGAATAAGAGGGGATAACTAATCACTCGTCAAGACTACGCTTCAGCAGCCTCCGTCTTGCATCATGTAGAAGAGAGTAGATCAAGTCCTCCAAGTAGCATCGCATAGCATAATCCTACCCGCGATCCCTCCTCGTCATACTGTTAGAGAGCAATCACCGGGTTGTATCCGCACTTGGAAGGGTGTGTTTTATTAAGTATCCGGTTCTAGTTGTCATAAGGTCAACGTACAACTCCAATTAGATCCTGTTACGAAGATCACGGCTATTCAATAGATTAACTTCCTGCAGGGGTGCACCACATAACCCAACACGCTTGATCCCATTTGGCGGACACACTTTCTGGGTCATGCCCGGCCTCGGAAGATCAACATGTCGCAGCCCCACCTAGGCCAGCAGAGAGGTCAGACGCGGTCTACACCTAAGCGCCAGAAGTGCGGGCCCATCGCCTTAGCACACCATGTTGCGTCTGTGACGAAAGTAGAACTAGCCCCTTAATACAAGAGTAGGCTTACGTTCCAATCCGGTAGCGCCCGCTCAATCACCGACGTCACGAAGGCTTGGTGATACCACGGCGTCGAGTGCCCATAACTTTCCCACGAGTTGGTTAGTGCGTATAGACCAAATGGCGGACTCGGATCAAATACCAAGATCTCGTTAAGCGTGTTAAGTATCCGCGACGCCGACCAGGCCAGGCCCACCTCTCTCCTAGGTGGTCTCATCCTGCCTGTCACTCCGCCACAAAGTAACGATCGGGGCCGTCGGGAACCCAGGCCCACCTCTACCGGGATGGAGCCACCTGCCCTTGAGCCCCATCTCGAAAAGTATCATAAGTAATGTAACGATTATAAAGTATATAGTGTATGCCCGTGATCACTTCCCGAGTGATCACAGCCCGATAAGTATAGCATGGCGCACGGACAAGAATGTAGGGCCACCGATGGAACACTAGCATCCTATACTAAGCGATAGGATAGCGGTAAGGGTAACAAGCAGTAACAACAATGACAGGCTATGCATCGAATAGGATTAACCGAAAGCGGTAACATGCTACACTACTCTAATGCAAGCGGTATAGAGAAGAATAGGCGATATCTGGTGATCAAGGGGGCTTGCACGGTTGCTCGGACAAGAAGGAGGGTCGTCGGTGGCGTAGTCGACCACAGGGCATCAACATCGTCACGGGTCTACCGGGAGAAGAGGGGAGAAACAGTAAATACATAGCAAGAAAGTGCATAACAGACAACAAGCGAGCTAGGCGTGTTCTAACGCGGTATGAGGTGATCTGGGAAGAAGGAAACATCCAGAAAGTATCCCGGTGTTCCGTGTTTTCGCAGATGAACCGGAGGGGGAAAGTTGCGTGTTTCCTATGCTAGGGATGTGTGGTGGACGAACGGGCTGCATATCCGGATTCGTCTCGCCGTTCTGAGCAACTTTCATGTACAAAGTTTTTCCATCCGAGCTACGGTTATTTTATATTAATTTTAAAAGATTTAATTCATTTTTAGGATTTATTTAATTATTTAAATTCAACATTATCAAGAACGGTGCACGCTGACGTCAGCATGACATCAGCATGACGTCAGCAGTCAATAGAGGTGTTGACTGGTCAACTGACGTGTGGGTCCCATTCATCATTGACTGATTAGTCTAATTAGGGTTTAATTAAACTATCTACTTAATTAGATTAATTAAACAGGATTAGTTAACTTAATTAATTCATTAACTATTTTAATTATTAATTAATTAATTAACTATATATTTATTTTTGTTTCTTTTTAAAAAACGTTTTGGAGTGGGGCCTCGTTGTCATAGGGCCACTGGGTCTATCGGGTCGGGCGTGCGGGCACACGGGCGCGAGCACGAAGCGCCCGATGGGGCGAGCCAGGCGTTAGCCTCGGCGTGACCAGCAGCCTTGCGCGCGCCATGCGACCACGAAACCGACCAGGGGAGGCGGCGGATGGGTGGCCGCGCTCGTCTAGGCAGAAGCGGGGTGGGAGCCGCGGCGGCGTGGCCGGCGCGCGCCAGAGGCGCCGACGACGGCGAGTGAGCCCAGTAGCGCGGTCGACAGCAACGGGAGCAACGGGGCGGCTGCGGCGTCGCGCCAATGAGTCCGCAGCAGCGGCGCCGGCGAGCATAGCCAGGATCACGATGACCATGGCGCGAAAGGCGATGCAAGTCTTGTGATGGCGGGAAAGAGAGGTGGGGCTCACTGGGGCCGTAGGGCAATGGCAGCGGGCGCGAGGAAGAGTCGGGGAGGTCCGGCGAGGTGGCATCGGCGAGGGGGACGGGGAGCGCCGGCGATGGAGAGGACCGCGGTGGCGTCCGGCGATGGTTCGCAGGGGGCTTGAGCGGCGCGGTCGATCCCGTGAGGGAGAGGCGCAGGAGTCCAGCGACGACAGCGGGCACCGAGGCGCCGGCGAGGTGCGACGGGGCGGCACCCGGCATGGGCGTCGGCGGGGTCGGGGGTTGCGGTTGCCTCGGGCGAGGATCGATGGGGATCGATCCTGATCTAGAACTGGATCGGGGGAAACGGGGGTAGTGGGAGCGAGTGGGGAGTGGGGGAGGACTATGTAGGCCAGAGGCGTGGGCCGGCCTGGCTGGGCCATGGCCCAGTTGGGCCAAGGGGATCCAGGGGAGTCCTTGTCTCCTTTTTATTTTATTTTTGTCTGTTCTTTTATTTCTTTTCTTTTCTGTTTTAACTTTATGTTTTAAATACCTTAGTTTTATAAAATACCTTAGTTGTACCTAAATTAGTATTAACAAATATAGGCCACTACCCAACCTGGTTTTGACTCAAAATATGTTAACTTAATATTTTTATAATTTAAAGAGCAATTAAAATGTTATTTAGCCACTGTTGTTATTATTTTAGTGTCTTTAATTATTCTATAAAAATGTGGGTTCTCCACCATTATTACTAAGGATTTATTGGTCACATTTAGCACATTTTAGTTTTTATGTTCGAAAACTTTTATCGTTTGACTTTAATTCAAATTTGAATTTGAATCGGTTTCGAACTAATGCGAGACTAAAAACATTAACCGAGGTGACGTGGCATCATTAGCGGAGGTTCACTGTAGCTTAAATATCCGGGCGTCACAATTCTCCTCCACTACAAGGAATCTCGTCCCGAGATTTAAGAGGGGTGTAAGGGGGGAGTTCTGGTTACGAAAGTCTAATGGATCTTCTCGTCTCTGGTTGCTCTTTCGAAGAGGTTGTTCCCTTTCGTTGATGCCTTCATTTCTCTGCTTCAAGTCACCATGATGATGTCAGCGTCCTTTCTTCAGGAACTCCATCGTACTTACGAAAGAATAAGGGGGGTATTCCAGGGGAACAGACCTCTGTAAGGTTGTCTATCTAGTCGATAAAATCGGGGAAGGTGGCGGAAAGTAACTCTCGAATTGACACTTAGAAAATATCGAGAGCAAAGTAAGGCGGTAGCATGGAAAGTTTCAAGCGGGCAGGAATCTTCGATGTGTGTTACAGGGCGTGAAAGGGGTTCAAAGCTACGGGAATAAGTATTGTGTCTGATATCAGACTTGAAGGTGGCTCGTGAATTACCTACGAGGCCACGGACGAGGAATAACTTTGACAATAGGGTGTACAGGAGAGTCAGGTTTCGATCCTGTGGAACTGTGGGTTATGGGCCCACCATATGGGTTGAAAGTAGAAAGGGGGATGACATCTTGCATGGTCATGATAGCAAGGCATGTCAGAGGGTAGCCTGCCAGTTATGTCGGCAACAACATCGATACCAAGTGCGAGGGACGAAGAGAACCCTTTTCCTGCTCGTTGAACGAGGCGGACCAATAGGCAAAGTTCTCGTCCATCGGTGGTTACCGGAATGTTATCGACAAATGCAACAGGGTCTTACTGACACGGTTGTACACCAAGGTGTTTACATAAGCAGAAGAATATTACTGCTTAGATCATATGGATCACCAGGAAGGTTAAACAATTCAATGGAAAGGAAAATGTGATCATCGAATCAAATAGAACAATGGAAAGGAAAATGTGTTTGACACATATACCAGGGGTATACCTTCCCAAGGACAAGCAGAGCATGATATTCATGGCAGGATACAAAGTAGAAATCCCTTTAGGAAAGGGGAGATGGATTTCATGACATTACCCATACAACGGTGTTTGGATAATTGAGCAGGAAACATTTAGCATTGGGCTTCAAATGTTCTTGTTGAAAATCAGAGTAGAACCGACATGCTTCAAGATAGCATTAACATGGTCATCAGGTGAAGATCAGACTTTGGAAACACAAAGGATCCATCAGGAACAACTTATAGAATAAGTCTTACAATTTCCTCACGGAAGAATGACTAACATTGCTAAAAGGAAGAACTATAACAATAGGCCCTCCGGGCAGGTGTGTTAGGATGACATCACCTTATCGGGTTAAAGACCAATGTTATAACCCTTGGAAATATGTTCAAACCATCACATCTGACCGAGGTTCAGATCCGATGGGCGTCAGGATACCTCAGACTCAGGATGTCTGAGAAGAAAGGTGCAACACAAATTGTCGAGGTGACATTATAAGATTCTCGGGAATGAACTATGGAAGCGAGTTCCGAAACAAGAGTGCATCAATAAACCAAGGAGTGAGGACTTAGCTGATAGACTCAGCGACAATTCATCAAGAATTCCAACAAGATGGATTTCCACAACTATGTGAACAAGGGGATAAGATTAGCCAGGTCAAATGACTTAATGTTGTATGCTGGAGGAAAACATACACAATTAAACATTGACTGAAAGGTGCACCCGAAATATGGGTTGGGTTGCATGATCAATCTTAGAATGATGATCCAATAACCAATACAAAAAGAATGAAGCTATCATTCATTAACTTACAATCAATAGGGTTGCTAGAAGTTTTGATTTTACACATCATAGCCCATTTTTCGGTATTCCGGTTAGAAACAACATGGAGTCCAAGAAATGAACGCAAATGGCGAGAGGTATTACTATATCAAGAATTGTTAAGAGGTGGAGCAATTCTCACAACATTCTTGACATAAAAGATGATAATACTCCAAGGTAATTAAGAACAAAGGCTGGATATCAAGGAACTCAAGGTATAACACAGAACACGAACAAGTTTGTGTTGGTGGGGAGGCATTAAAGTGGTCGATGACAACACAAATCATCGAAGGCAAGGATTGTATTTCTCATCATGAATTCAATTGATATCCAGGAAGGAGTCAAGATGTTGATGATGATCACGACAAATTTTGTCGAGAGGCTCCACGAAGATGTAATCTATCGGCGATGACATCAAGTTAAAGGAATTGTGAAGCAAAAGGTTATTGGAACCATGGGTATGACAAAAACTTGAAATCAAGCTTGTTGTTCAAGGTGAAATGATATGACGAGGAAAATTGACGTAAGCTTAGCTCATCGTCGAAAATTGTGCTCCGGGAAGAAAGGACCAGGTAGCATAGTTAAAATTTAGCACAAAATGATATAGCCGATCAGACTAGGAATGACGTGATGGAGTATTAAACTTCTCATCCACAATGTACTAGGAGTATTGAATCACAGGGGTGATTCGATTCACTAATCGGTGTTCTCGGTTGACGACAACCCAGAACCTGTGGAGTGACTATGACGGGGAAAGGCACTACTTCATCAGAATTGCAATAGATGTACTGCAATCGGTTGATATCCTCGAGATACTAGGGGGTTAGTACTCGGAGGTAGATCAAAAATAGAGGTTGGACGGGTGCATTGATCTGCAGAGGAAAAGTGGTTTAACTTGTCCGAGAAATGGAATCAAGTAGAAAATATGGTCGGATCCATGATTGCAAAGGATCAATTCATATATTCCAAATGATATTATAACAAGGAAATAGTTATTATTACAAGAAGCTTCCATGATAGGATCTACATCGTGTCCATGGGCATGAACACAAAGTTCAAGGTCGACTCCCACTTCTCCAATGCATAACCTTTCATTCACTTCTTGTTTCTTTTTGAAATGGCATTAATGGTTGAAAGTTTTACCTGGTGCAATACCAGATAAGTATGAGTTGTGAAAATCTTTCGGGTTTGCACAGATTAGGGAAGGCATTGGTTCAACCCATCGGGGCTTCTTAGGAACATATACCACGAGCTTCAAGAGTAAATATCACCAGCTCGAAAGCAGAGCATGGTTGGCAGAAGGAGAGGATACAGTTTACCAAAGGCATTATATATCGAAGAAAGAACTCGCAAGGTGATTAATTATGAAGGACACTGTCGGATAGTAATCCAACAGTGGATATGGCGATCCATAATGGAGCTGATGTGAGTATTGATACCCAATCAGAGGAAGAAAGAATGCAAGGAGATCAGATTATAGAACATCTGAATAATTCGATGCTTAGATAACAAAGGAATTACGATTTCCAAAATAAAGGATCAGAAGCAGTCGCTTTGATCAAGGATGGATAAGTTGGATAGACCAGAGGCACAATTGACGACCAATAGTTTGGTCGAGAACCAGCTCATGTTCAAAAATGATGTCTGAGCCGGAAAGATAATTTAGAAGGGTTGATAGATGATTGTGTGCATTCGCACACATATTGAGTCATCAGACTCAGAATGATAATGACAAGGGATGCCAATAAGACTACGAGACTTATGGGATTAACCATTATGCAAGCAAGCAAGAATTTCAAGAGGAATAGGCTGCTCGGGATTTTCGGAAGATCGAATGGCATTTCGAAGACTTTTGTGAAATACATGAATCAACTGGGGATGAGCGGATACTCGATAAGTGTGAGGAATTATCCATAGGGGGTATTCATGTGGAAAAGATCTGCAATGCAATGGCTCAAGAGATTTTTAAAAGTCGAAGAACAATTCGATGCATCTTGTAATAACAAGAGCAGCTAGGGATGAATGTAAGAATGGCAAGGGTAAGAAGTTATCCATAAGGATTTATCGATGGTAGGGAATTGCAAAAGAAGTGGGCACAAAGTCTCGAGAGAACTTCAGAGAGTATCTTCAGAATCTTCTAGTGCAGCAAGCGATCATCGGGAGTGAGGGGCTCTCCAGGAGAAAGTATTTTTGAGAACCTAAAGTTAGTTTTGTTTTTAGCAAAATCATTTAACCCGAATAGAAGAGAGATCAGAGTCCCAGAGTATAGGTCGAGGAATAAAAGATCCTAATACCACCCAATGGCGACGTGGGCCCGTAAGGCACACAGCCATGATAGTAAAAGTTTTTATAATGTCTAGACTCGACTTCCGCCAAGGAGTTGGAAGGGGGATTCCTACAGGCAGTCGGCTCTGATACCAACTTGTGACGCCCCCGATTCAATCGTACACTAATCATGCACGCAAACGTGTACGATCAAGATCAGGGACTCACGGGAAGATATCACAACACAACTCCAAAAACATAAATAAGTCATACAAGCATCATAATACAAGCCAGGGGCCTCGAGGGCTCGAATACAAGTGCTCGATCATAGACGAGTCAGCGGAAGCAACAATATCTGAGTACAGACATAAGTTAAACAAGTTTGCCTTAAGAAGGCTAGCACAAACCGGGATACAGATCGAAGAGGCGCAGGCCTCCCGCCTGGATCCTCCTAAACTACTCACAGGTCGCCGCCGCCGACTGCACGTAGTAGTAGGCACCTCCGATTAGTAGTAGGAGTCGCTGCGACGGTGGCGTCGTCGCCCTGGCTCCGACATCTGGTTGCGACAACCAGGTAGAAGGAAAGGGGGAAAAGAGGAGAAAAGCAACCGTGAGTACTCATCCAAAGTACTACAAGCAAGGAGCTACACTACATATGCATGGGTATATGTGTAAAAGGGCCATATCGGTGGACTGAATCTGCAGAATGCCGTAATAAGAGGGGATAACTAATCACAGTCGAAGACTACGCTTCTGGCAGCCTCCGTCTTGCAGCATGTAGAAGAGAGTAGACTGAAGTCCTCCAAGTAGCATCGCATAGCATAATCCTACCCGGCGATCCCCTCCTCGTCACCCTGTTAGAGAGCGATCACCGGGTTGTATTTGGCACTTGGAAGGGTGTGTTTTATTAAGTATCCGGTTCTAGTTGTCATAAGGTCAAGGTACAACTCCAAGTCGTCCTGTTACCGAAGATCACGGCTATTCGAATAGATTAACTTCCCTGCAGGGGTGCACCACATAACCCAACACGCTTGATCCCATTTGGCGGACACACTTTCCTCGGTCATGCCCGCCTCGGAAGATCAACACGCCGCAGCCCCACCTAGGCCAGCAGAGAGGTCAAGATGCGGTCTAAACCTAAGCGCCGAAGTGCAGGCCCATCGCCCTTATCACACACACGCGTTATGTCGCGGCGGAAGCGTAACTAGCCCCTTAATACAAGAGCGGACTTACGTTCCGGTCCGCAAGGCCACTCGCCGGTCGGCGTCGTCGAAGGCTTCGGTGATACCACGACGTCGAGTGCCCATAACTTTCTCACGTGGTTGGTTAGTGCGTATAGACCAAATGGCGGACTCAGATCAAATACCAAGATCTCGTTAAGCGTGTTAAGTACCCATGAACGCCGACCGAGGCAGGCCCACCTCTCTCTAGGTGGTCTCATCCTGCCTGCCGCGCTCCGCCACAAAGTAACATCCGGGGCCGTCGGGACCTGGCCCACCTCTCACGGGATGGAGCCACCTGCCCTTCAGCCCCATCTCCGAACAGTATCATAAGTAATGTAACAGTATAAAGTATATAGTGTATGCCCGTGATCACCTCCCGAGTGATCACGGCCCAGTAGTATAGCATGGCAGACGGACAAGAATGTAGGGCCACTGATGGAACACTAGCATCCTATACTAAGCAGTAGGATAGCAAGTAAGGGTAACAACTGTAACAACAATGACAGGCTATGCATCAGAATAGGATTAACCAAAAGCAGTAACATGCTACACTACTCTAATGCAAGCAGTATAGAGAAGAATAGGCGATATCTGGTGATCAAGGGGGGGCTTGCCTGGTTGCTCAGACAAGAAGGAGGGGTCGTCGGTGACGTAGTCGACCACAGGGGCATCAGCATCGTCATGGGGTCTACCGGAGAGAAGAGGGAGGAGAAACAGTAAATACATAGCAAGCAAGTGCATAACAGGACAACAAGCAGAGCTAGACGTGTTCTAACGCGGTATGAGGTGATACCGGTGAAGGGGGGAAACATCCGGGAAAGTATCCCCGGTGTTCCGTGTTTTCAGACAGATGAACCGGAGGGGGAAATTTGTGTGTTTGCTATGCTAGGAATGTGTGGTGGATGAACGGGCTGCATATCCGGGTTTGTCTCGCCGTTTTGAGCAACTTTCATGTACAAAGTTTTTCCATCCGAGCTGCGGTTTATTTTATATTAATTTTAAAAGATTTAATTCATTTTTAGGATTTATTTAATTATTTAAATTCGACATTATCAAGAACAGTGCATCGCCGACGTCGGCGATCAATGAGGTGTTGATGGTCAACTGATATGTGGGTCCCATTAAATCATTGACCGATTAGTCTAATTAGGGTTTAATTAAACTATCTACTTAATTAGATTAATTAAACAGGATTAGTTAACAATTAATTCATTAACTATTTTATATATTTATTTTTATTTCCTTTTTAAAAAACGTTTTGGAGTGGGGCCTCATTGTCATAGGGCCACTACGGTCTATCGGGTCGGGCGTGCGGGCACACAGGCGCGGGCACGAGCGCCCGATGGGGCGAGCCCGGGCGCTGGCCTCGGGCGTGACCAGCAGCGCAGCGCCGGCGACCACGGCCGACCGGGAGGCGGCAGATGGGTGGCAGCGGCTCGTCTAAGCGAGCGGGCGGAACCGCGGCGGGCGAAGTCGGGCGCGCCAGAGGCGCTGGCGACGGCGAGTGGCCGAGGCGCGCTGGTCAGCAACGGAGCAACGGGGCGGCTGCGGCGTCGGCCCAGCGAAGTCCGCAACAGCGGGCGCCGCCGAGCACAACCCATGACGCGTGATGACATGGGCCTGGTGATGCAAGTCTTGTGATGGCGAGGGGAAAGAGAGGCGGGGCTCACTGGGGCTGTAGGGCAATGGCAGCGGGCGCGAGGAAGAGTCGGGGAGGTCCGACGAGGCGGCATCGGCGAGGGGGACGGGGAGCGCCGGCGACGGAGAGGACCGCGGTGGCGTCCGGTGATGGTTCGCAGGGGGCTCGAGCGGCGCGGTCGATCCCGTGAGGGAGAGGCGCGGGAGGTCCGGCGACGACAGCGGGTACCGAGGCGCCGGCTAGGTGCGGCGGGGCGGCACCCGGCATGGGCGTCGGCGGGGTCGGGGGTTGCGGTCGCCTCGGGCGAGGATCGATGGGGATCGATCCCGATCTAGAACTGGATTGGGCGAAACGGGGTAGTGGGAGCGAGTGGGGAGGGGGTTAGGGTTTCGGGGGAGTGGGGAGGCCTATGTAGGCCAGAGGCGTGGGCCAGCCTGGCTGGGCCATGGCCCAGTTGGGCCAAGGGGATCTAGGGGAGTCCTTGTCTCCTTTTTATTTTATTTTTGTCTTTTCTTTTATTTGTTTTCTTTTCTGTTTTAACTTTATGTTTTAAATACCTTAGTTTTATAAAATACCTTAGTTGTACCTAAATTAGTATTAACAAATATAGGCCACTACCCAACCTGGTTTTGACTCAAAATATGTTAACTTAATATTTTTATAATTTAAAGAGCAATTAAAATGTTATTTAGCCACTGTTGTTATTATTTTAGTTTCTTTAATTATTCTATAAAAATGTGGGTTCTCCACCATTATTACTAAGGATTTATTGGTCACATTTAGCACATTTTAGTTTTTATGTTCGAAAACTTTTATCGTTTGACTTTAATTCAAATTTGAATTTGAATCGGTTTCGAACTAACGCGAGACTAACAACAGCAACCGAGGTGACGTGGCATCATTAGTGGAGGTTCACTGTAGCTTAAATATCCGGGCGTCACATAGATCTTTCCCTTGTTTCTGTTTTCCAACCCGGCGGCGGGCGGGGTGTCGGTTTGCTCAACGGCGGTCCCACATGAAAGTGAAAATGCTAGGCAACACGCCTTCCCTAAGCTATGTGTCATGTCGGACGGGCTGTGTTGTACTCCCGATTCCCGGGCGTGTGGGGGTGCGACGCGAACGCGGCAGGCCTTTTCCTTTTACTAGCAATGTGCACGTGCGTTGCGACGGATCCAAAGTAGTAGAATAGTAGTATTTGTTCACAAACTTGAAAGAAATCACTATTGTTTTGATATACTCCTAATATATTACTCCCTCCGTACCTAAATATTTGTCTTTTTTGAGATTTCAAATGGACTATCACAAACGGATTATATAGACATATTCTAGTGTTTCTAGCAAGAGGCCCGCGCATTGCACGAAGTTGATGGAAAAGGTAAGCAAAACTTATAAATTGACGGATGGAGTACTAGTTACAATGATGCATGTAATTAAGCAAAGGGCTCGCACATGTCGGTATTGACTGGAACGAGAATGCAATAGCACAATAAGAATTAAGGCCACGATGATGCGATCGTAGTGGTGGTTACAGAAGGCAAGAAGAAAGATGCATCCACGAACGTACGACCTCCTCCTCCTCAACTTAGTGCGCCGGACACCGACCGGCGGCTAAGGAGCGCGGCTTTGTGGCGAGGTCGAGGTGCTTCTCGGAAAAGGCATCCAAGGCTTCCAAATGGTTGAGGAAAACCAACGTCGTGGCGTCCTCACTGGCCTTGTAGATACCTATGTACACGATTTGTGGTAGACATGGATGTGTAGGTCGACGAATTCTTTCAAGCGGCGCCTCGCCGCGCAGCCGACCTCAGTGGACATTCTTCGTGGCGTCGGCGGGCGATCGCAGGCCACCAGTGCTTGAAAGAGGTTCCGCCATGGAGGCCGATTAGGTGGCAGCAATCGAGCCCGCACGCGGGCTGGAGGAATCTGGCGATGTCATCCGCGAGCTTCTTGAGGACGGTGAACTTGTTGCTGGTGGCAATGATCATCTGATCCAACGGGAGTCGTGGTTGGCGTCACGGCGCCATCCACCACCGGTCTCAACACTGCTCGAGACGATCCTCGGCGCCATGCCGCAGGCCGGCGTCGTGGACCATCTGGCGCAGCCGCTGGCCGCTCACGCGCATCGCCGCCATGGGTCTGGAGCGAGCTCTTTTGCGCTTAGTGTAGGTGCTTAGGCAAATGCTTAGGTGCGTACGATGTGGTAGATGCATTGGAATGGAGGGGCGCCTTTATATGAGGGCAAACTGCGTTGCATTCACATCGTGCAGCCTCTTTTCCCGGACCTCCTCCCATTACTTCCCTCATGCATTAATTGAAGGAGGATGCATTGGCCATTCAACATATCGGGAACCGCTACTCCCTCCCTCGTCTGCATTAAAGCCGTATCGGGAACTGCACCGCCCGCTGTCAAATCGAATACTCCCTCCGTCTAGGTGAGTATTAAGTCATCTTACGAAAACCAAATAGTAAACACATACGCGTGGTGCATTAACTCTCACGTTGTTTCTTATTTTTTTTGACATAAATAGAGGAATCAACCAAGAAGAGATGTGGGGCTTGTATGCTTTTAATGACTTGAGACTATCAACCATGACATGTAGTGGTCAGTTCATTGCACAAGAACAAATACACCCACGTCAGCACACACGCATCTTACAGCATCACATCCAATTGAACATATAAACCCTCCTAGACTGCTAGGCAGAACCGCGCCCTCCACGTCGCCCCATAATCGCTATGCCACCGCTTGTAAATTCTGCACCCCTCCAAGGGCATTTTAGTCTTTCAGGCGGGCCAAGGGCATTTTGGTCTTTCCAGCGGGCAAAAAAGGCAGGCAGCATGGGCAGGAGCGAGACCGCGCAGACTGCATCTTCCCCACTGTAACACCCCGGATGTAACTTTCCATATTTGTAACTCCAACTCTTGCCATTTTCGGCATTGTGATATGATATTCCCTCCGTGGTTGGGTTTTTATCTTTCGTTTTTGCATTTTGTCCATGTCATGCTTTTCATATCATGTCATCATGTGCATCTCATTCGTATACGTGTTCGTCTCATGATTCCGAGCATTTTCCCCGTTGTCCGTTTTGCAATCCGGCACTCCTATGTCCCCCGGCGTCCCCTTTTACGATTTTTCGTGAGCGGGTACTAAACTTTCTCGGAATGGACCAAGGTTTGTCAAGTGGCCTTGGTACACCACCGGTAGACCACCTGTCAAGTTTCGGGTCATTTGGAGCTCGTTTGGTACTCCAACGGTTAACCGCACTCTCGCAAAGGCCTCTTTTAAGTTGCAGCCCAACACCCTTTCAAAACAGCCCAATAACCCATCTTAGTCACTTCCATGTCCATCGCCGTTCGATCACGATCGTGTGGGCGAAAACCGCACCCCATTTGGACACTCCTAGCTCCCTCTACCTATAAATATGCATCTCCCCCTCCAAATCCGAGCAAACCCTAGCGAAATTCCCCCTCTGCGCCGCCGGACGCGTCCGCCCGCCGCGCCCCGACCAATCCGCGGCCGCCACGTGGGCAGCCATACCACATCGCCAGCGCCTCCACCGCTGGCCCGCTGGCCTGTGGCAGCCCTCCCGCGCCGTCGTCCGGGCCCGTGCCGCCAGCGCCTCCCGCCCAGCGCCCTTGACTGCCCGCCGCCCGCTGCCGCGCGGACGCGCCGCCCCAGCCCGCCGCCGCCGCCCGCCGCCGCGCCAAACCCCATCGCCGCCACCACCGCCCGCCGCGCCGCTTCTCGGCGCCAGCCGCCTCCGCCGTCGCCGCCATCGCCTCGCCGCCTCGGCCGTCGCCTCCCCCGGCCTCTCCTTCCTCCCTCCGGCGAGCCGCCGCGCCGGATCTGAGATCCAAAACCAATCGGTTGACTTTCTCCTCCCCCCGAAATCGCCTAAGTCTTTATTCCGTGATTAATTTGTTGCATTTTCCTCATATCATAACTTTGCACTCATGGCTCCGTTTCGGGCGTGTTGCATACCAAATTGTTCGTCTCGAAGAGTAGACCAATTCACCTCATTGCATCATTTTCATTTGAGCTCATCTTGATGCCCGAAATGCTGTTAGAAGAGGGCTATGTGATGTTAGTTTCAGATTCTTATCAGATCATGCACTTTTGTCATTTTTGCCATGATTGATGTGCGCACCCTATGATCTTGAGTCCTACATGTGTTTTGCAATATGCCATGCCATCTTTACAGGGGTGTATGCCATGTATTTTTGTGATCTCTGTGGTGACTAGCACAAGCATGCAAACTAGGCTTCATGATGTCGCTGATTTCAGCCCTGTTTTCTTGATATTTTTATGCCATGTAAACTTGATGCTACAGAGAGATCCATGCTTATTTTGAGATACTTCAGTAAGGATGTTTTGAACATATGGTTATGCTCTATCCATCCATGCCCTTGTTTGCAATTATGGAGTGCCATAGCTTGAGTCAATCGAGCTCTACTTTTGCTATAAAATGTTTCCTGGCAGATTGTTTACATGTTATTCAATTTTGCCAAGGTTGTTGTAGTTGATCCGTGTATGCTATGATGTTGCTCTTGCCATGTATAACTTCTATGCCATGTCTTCTTGATGGATGTATGCTTAGTTTATCATGTAATGCTCTGTACTGAGTGCATCGAGCTCTTAAACATGCCTACTTGTTATCTGTTTTTGTCATGCCCTGTTGCTGAATCTGTTAACGAAACTTGCTATTTTGACATGGGTGCTATTGTATCTTCTGACCCTTTTTGGCTTATGGTCAGTAAGGTACTTTTGTTCTATGCTTTGAGTAGATTCATTCCATGCCCTTTTGCTATTATAAGTTCCTGTAGCATGCCGTTTGCTTGCTCCGAACATTGTTTCCTGATGCTGATTCTGCCATCTTCAGTAATTTCACTAAGTCTGTGAAGCTGATATATTTTGCACTTTTGCCATGCTTGTTTGGACCTGTTATGTTGTGTTTTAGCCATAGCTTAGTGTTCATATTGTGTCAAGCATCTTGAGTAGATCACTGCCATATGCTTTGTTGTTACGTTTGGGTGCAGTAGCTTAATTTCTTGTTGCTTGCTAAGTGGTATCATGCTGTTAGTGGCAGATTCGTGCCATTCTTGTTTTGCTTGTCATTTGCAAACCGTGCATCCGATTCCGGTGATCTTTATATCGATTTCAACGAAATCATCTCATCTTTCAGCGGCATACTTGGTTTGCCAAGTTGATGCCTGGTTCATCATTTTCCTTCCGGAGCACGCATATGCATTGCATCTCACATCTCGCATATCATGCCATATATTGCATCATGTTGTTTGTGCATTGCACCGTGATTTATTGTGGTTCCTTTGTTTGTGTTCTTGCTTTGGGTAGAGCCGGGAGACGAGTACGTGAATGAGGAACCTATTGAGAACGCTTACGAGGATCAAGCTTTCGACAACTCTGAGAACTTTGCAGGCAAGATGACCATACCCTCGAAATCACTTCTATCTTTGCTTGCTAGATGCTCGCTCTTTTGCTATGCCTATGCTACGATGCCTATCACTTGCTATATCATGCCACCCATATTGCCATGTCCAGCCCCTAACCATCCTTTCCTAGCAAACCGTTGTTTGGCTATGTTACCGCTTTGCTCAGCCCCTCTTATAGCGTTGCTAGTTGCAGGTGAAGATGAAGTTTGTTCCTTGTTGGAACATGGAGATGTTGTTCCTTGTTGGAACATGTTTACTTGTTGGGGATATCACAATATATCTGCTATAATTAATGCATCTATATACTTGGTAAAGGGTGGAAGGCTCGGCCTTATGCAGTGTTTTGTTCCACTCTTGCCACCCTAGTTTCCGTCATACGGTGTTATGTTCCTTGATTTCACGTTCCTTACGGTTGGGTGATTTATGGGACCCCTTGACAGTTCGCTTTGAATAAGACTCCTCCAAAGAAGGCCCAACATTGGTTTTACCATTTGCCACCTAAGCCTTTTTCCCCGGGTTTTCGCGAGCCCGAGGGTCATCTTTATTTAACCCCCGGCCAATGCTCCTCGAGTGTTGGTCCAAACTAGAGCAACTTGCGGTGCCACCGAGGCAACTTGGGGCATCTTCGGTTGCCGTCGTAGTGTTCATCCGGATGTGCCACGAGAACGAGATATGTGCAGCTCCTATTGGGATTTGTCGGCACAATCGGGCGGCTTTGCTGGACTTGTTTTATTGTGTCGAAATGTCTTGTAGTCCGGATTCGAGGATGATCGGGTCTTCCAGTAGAAGGAATATCCTTCGTTGACCGTGAGAGCTTATAATGGGCTAAGTTGGGACACCCTGCAGGTATTATCTTTCAAAGCCGTGCCCGCGGTTATGAGGCGATGGGAATTTGTTAATGTCCGGTTGTAGAAAACCGAAGTTGACCTTAATTAAAATACACATCAACGCGTGTGTAACCGTGATGGTCTCTTCTCGGAGTCCGGAAGTGAACACGTGTTGGAGTTATGTTTGGCGTAAGTAGTTCAGATCACTTCTTGATCGCTAATAGCTTCACGACCGTGCCTTGCTCCTCTTCTCGCTCTCTTTGCGAATGTAGCCACCATATATGCTAGTCGCTTGCTGCAGCTCCACCTCACAACTCTGTCCTTCCTATGAGCTTAAATAGTCTTGATCTCGCGGGTGTGAGATTGCTGAGTCCCGTGACTCACAGATTCTACCAAAACAGTTGCAGTGCCGATGATGCGGTCAGGTGGCGAACCGAGCTCAAGTGGGAGTTCGACGAGGAACGTGGTCGTTACTATGTGTCTTTTCCCGATGATCGATAGTGGAGCCAGTTGGGACGATCGGGATCTGTTTAGCATTTGGGGTATCTTCTTTATTTTGGTTCCGTAGTCGGACCTTGAGTGTAATCTGAATGATGGATGTTTATTTATGTATTGTGTGAAGTGGCATCGTAAGCCAACTATGTATCTCTTTCCTTATGAATTACATGGGTTGTGTGAAGATTACCTCACTTGCGACATTGCTTTCAATGCGGTTATGCCTCTAAGTCGTGCTTCGACACGTGGGAGATATAGCCGCATCGAGGCGTTACAAGTTGGTAATCGAGCCATCCCGACTTACGAGCCCCTCGATTGATTGTTTGTCATGCGTTGTTGAGTCTAGAACAAAAATGTTTTGAGTCTTAGGATTATATATATCGGAGAGTAGGATTATTTTTACTCCCCAGTCCCTTCATCGCTCTGGTAAGGTCTCTTGACGTAGAAGTTTTGACTCTTCTCTCCTCAAATTTCACTAAAAAAAATTTAGGATCACGCGGGTATCTTGGAATCGTTCCGATGGTTTTGTGACGAGAACATTGTTCTTGGTGCCTCCTGACATTTAAGGGTTGTGGCAGTGTCCCGGGGAGTTGAGCTCCGAGGTGTTGTCGTCACAATTTTATCGTTGTAGTTCTGGAATACCTGAGTATTGCCGACATCGAAATCTCTTTTGTACAGTTGTTGGTGAGATAGCCCCGATAACCCAGTACTGGGGCGAGCTCGGGAGTATTGCCATGACTCATATAACGGATGCTTTTCGAAGGTCGAGGTACACGATTTCGAAGGTTTCTTGGTTATGTGTTGACGGATGGATACAATTTGGATCTAGGTATTGTTAGTTTGGGTGATATATTTTGTGTCCCTGTATCCCCAACACCGATTGCATAACCGAAAGTTTCGGAGTTTATAGGTGGGATTCAAGTAGCTCCTAGCATTTCTTCCCGCAGATATTTGGTTTGTGATTGGGTAATCCTTACCACTTATTTGTTCCAGTCGTACCTTGTTTTTTTTTTCATCAACCCTTAATCAAGTGGCTTCTCACCTTAATGGACGTGTGATGTTAGCTTTTGGAATTCATTCGTTCATCCTTGTTCGAATGTTTATTGTGAAGACTATATGTTGCAATTTCTATCCGTTGATTCAACTTGTCTATCTGTCTATCAAAGTGCTAACGGATGTCACCCTCTTCAGGATGGCTCCGCCAACGCGTCTGAATCCGGATCGTGATGATGGGAGTCAGTCGAACCCTCCACCTCCACCTCCGCCTCTGGAGGCATGGCAAGCTATCATGGCAGCCATCAATGCCAATGCTCAGATGATTTTGCAACTCTTGCAAGAGCGTACCCAAGGGCAAGGCAATCAAGGCAATCAAGGTCAAGGCAACAACCAGCCGCACTTTGCTACCCTCAATCAGTTCCTCGCTAATCAGCCAAGTCTTTCGGTTTACGTGTCGAGGCCACGACGCCGCCGACGATTGGCTTGTGGACATCTGCAAACATTTTGAATGTAGCAATGTCGACACGAGGACTTTGTCAAGTTTGCTTCTTTTCAACTCAAGGACCAAGCTGTTGAGTGGCTCCAGCAATACAAAGATTCCAGAGGAGGTCGTGTCATTACAGGATGAGTTCCGCCGAGACTTGAGCTCACCACATTCAAAAGTGTTGTTGAGAGCAAGCGTGAGGAGTTCCGCAATCTCAAGCAAGGCAACATGTCGTGTATCAATACAATATCCAGTTCGAGAAACTTCGCTCGCTTTGCTAAGCAAGACGTCCACGATGAAAAGAGTATGATCTATCAATTCAGAGGTGGTCTCGAGAGAAGATCTGCTATTAGCTCTCGTGCTTTTGAGCCAAAAAGTATGATGAATTCTACAACATGGCATCAAGCAAGAAGCTGCCCAGCTCAAATGTGAGGCTTCTAAGAAGAGAATCGGGGATGCAGTTCAGTCTTCTTCTTCCTCTCAAGTGGCAGCTAAGCAGCAGAAGTTCTACCTTCCTCCTCCTCCGTTCCGTCAGCCTTATCGCCAGAAGAACTCAGGTGGTCGTGGATCTTCCCACTCACCCAACCCAAAGCTATCGTAACAAGTCAAATTCTCAAGCTCCAAGGTCAAATGCTCCTTATCACCGTCCGCTCTCGAGGTGACTTGCAACAAATGTCGCAGAAAGGTCACTATGCGAACAAGTGCTTCAACCAAAGGCGCCTTCCGCCTCCTCCTCTGAAATCTTCCAGCAATGCGGTGGTCAAGCATAATCCAAAGCATGCCAAGGTGAATATGATGAATGCAGCTCAAGCGGAGGAATCTCTTGATGTGATAATGGGTAATCTCGCTTAATGATATTCCCGCAAAAGTCTTATTTGATACTTTGGTGCATCGCTTTCTTTCATTTCGAGACCTTTTGTTGCCAAGCATGAGTTTGTGACAGAAAAGATTCCTATTCCGTTGAAGATTGTGTCCCCGGGTAAGCAAATGACATCTAATATTTGCGTCCCGGATGTTTCTATCAAGATCGGTGACTATAGATTTCTGGCTAAACCAATTGTCCTTGGTGACTCGAATATTGATCTAATTCTCGGGATGGACTGGCTTTATCAGCACAAAGCTCAGCTTGATTGTGCTGCCAGGGAAATTCAATTGACTCACTCTTCTAATGATGTGATCATCTATGCCGCTCGTGATGAAACCATTCGGTTGTTTTCTCTCAATGAGAAGGGCGAATTGGATGCTATCTCTCAGATTCCAGTCATTTGTGAGTACCAAGATGTCTTTCCAGAAGAGCTTCCAGGAATGCCTCCTCACCGGCCAGTTGAATTCGTTATCGATCTTGAGCCTGGCACTGAACCCGTTTGCAAGCGTCCATACAAGCTTGGACCTGATGAGCTGAAGGAATTGAAGAAGCAGCTCGATGAACAAGAGCGTCTGGGTTTGATCAGACCGAGTTCATCTCCTTGGGGTTGTGGTGTTCTTTTTGTCCAGAAGAAGGATGGCACGGACCGACTTTGCGTCGATTACCGTCCATTGAATAAGAAGACTATCAAGAACAAGTATCCACTTCCCAACATCAATGAGCTTTTCGAGCAACTCAAAGGTGCTAAAGTGTTCTCCAAGCTTGACCTTCGTATGGGTTATCATCAAATTCGCATTCGTGAACAAGATATTCCCAAGACAAAGATTCGAACAAGCTTTGGTTCTTATGAATATACTGTCATGTCTTTCGGCCTTGTCAATGCTCCTCCAACATTCTCTCGAATGATGAACTTCATCTTCAACCCCTACACCAATGAATTCGTCTTGGTCTATCTCGATGATATTTTGGTCTTCTCCAAGAATAAGAAGGATCATGCCAAACATTTGCGATTGGTGCTAGACAAGCTCAGAGAGCATCAATTCTATGCGAAGTTTTCCAAATGTGAATTTTGGCTTGATGAAGTTCTTTACCTTGGCCATATCATCTCCGCCAAGGGCATCGCTGTTAATCCCGAGAAGGTGTCTGCAGTTGTGAATTGGGAACCTCCTCAGAATGTCAAGCAGCTCCGCAGTTTTCTTGGTCTTGCAAGCTATTGCCGAAGATTCGTTGAGAACTTCTCTAAGATTGCAAAGCCTCTTTCCAACCTCCTCCAGAAGCATGTGAAGTATGTCTGGTCTCCTGAGTGTGACGTTGCTTTCAATACTCTCAAAGAGAAACTCGTCACAGCTCCTGTCTTGACTCCTCCTGATGAATCCAAGCCATTCGAAGTTTTCTATGATGCTTCTCTTCAAGGTCTCGGTGTTGTGTTAATGCAAGAGAAGAGAGTTGTGGCCTATACCTCTCGTCAGCTGAAGCCCAACGAAAAGAACTACCCCACTCACGACCTTGAGTTGGCGGCAGTTGTCCATGCATTAATAACTTGGAGACATCTCTTGTTGGGAAGGAAAGTGGACATTTTCACCGATCACAAGAGCCTCAAGTATATCTTCACTCAACCCAACCTCAACCTCGAGCAAACTCGATGGGTCGAAATGATTCAAGAGTACAACCCAAGTATTGAATATACTCAGGCAAGGCCAATGTGATTGCAGATGCTTTGAGCAGGAAGGCTTATCGCAACAGCTTTAATCCTCAAGCCCTTCCAACGGATCTTTGTGAAGCTTTCCATAGCTGAATCTTCAAGTTGTTCCTCAAGGCTTTCTTGCCAACCTCATAGTCTCTCCTACTTTGGAAGACCAGATTCGTGAGGCTCAACTCCTGGATACCATGGTGAAAAAGGTGAAACGTGGTATCGACAAGGGCATTTCCAAGTACAAGTGCTTCCACATTGATGACAAAGATACTCTTTTCTTGAGGACGGATTGTGGTTCCAAAGGGTGATCTATGTAAAGTCATTATGAGCGAGGCACACAATTCGCTTCTATCCATTCATCCTGGAAGTACGAAGATGTACCATGACCTCAAGCAGTCATATTGGTGGACTCGAATGAAGCGAGAAATTGCTCAATTCGTGAATGAGTGTGATGTCTGCAGAAGAGCGAAAGCAGAACACCAACGACCAGCTGGTCTCCTCCAACCTCTTGCTATTCCAGAATGGAAGTTTGATCATATTGAAATGGACTTCGTGAGTGGATTTCCAAAGTCCAAGCGTGGAAATGATGCTATCTTCGTTGTCATTGACAAGCTTACTAAAGTGGCTCATTTTCTTCCTATCAAAGAATCTATCACAGCAGCTCGGTTGGCGAGCTATACACCTCGAGATTGTCTCCTTGCACGGCATTCCACAAGTGATCTCTTGAGACCGTGGCAGCATCTTCACCTCCAAGTTTTGGGATTCTTTTGTAAGGCCATGGGCACCAACATTCGTTTCAAAGACAGCTTTCCATCCTCAAACAAGTGGCCAAGTCGAGCGAGTCAATCAAATCCTTGAAGACATGCTCAGGTCTTGTGTCATTTCCTTCGGTATGAAGTGGGAAGATTGTCTTCCATATGCCGAGTTCTCCTACAACAACAGCTTCCAAGCGAGTTCGGGCAAGGCCCCATTCGAAATTCTCTATGGCAGAAAGTGTCGTACTCCTCTCAATTGGTCCGAGACAGGTGAATGCCAACTTCTTGGCAACGACTTGATCACAGAAGCCGAAGAAATGTGCAAAGTCATTCGTGAGAATCTCAAAACCTCGCAATCGTGCCAGAAGAGCTATTATGATGACAAGCACCGTGATGTGGCTTTTGAAATCGGAGACCATGTCTACCTCCGCGTCTCTCCAATGAAAGGCACTCGTCGCCCGGTATCAAAGGAAGCTTGCCCCTAGATACGTGGGTCCTTTCAAGATCATCGGCAAAAGAGGCGATCTCGCCTATCAACTTGAGCTTCCGTCCAACTTCGCGAACGTGCACGATGTGTTTCATGTGTCACAGCTTCGCAAGTGCTTCAAGACTCCTGAGCGCACTATCAACTTCGAAGAAATTGACCTCCAAGAAGATCTCTCTTATCATGAGCATCCCGTTGCTATTCTTGAAGAAACCGAGCGCAAGACTCGCAACAAGTCAATCAAATTCCTGAAAGTGAAGTGGTCACACCATTCCGACCGAGAAGCCACACAGGGCGCGAGGATCACCTTCGTTCGAATATCCGGAGTTCTTTCAGTCCTAGATCTCGGGACGAGATCCTCTTGTAGTGGTGGAGTGTTGTAACACTCCGGATGTAACTTTCCGTATTTGTAACTCCAACTCTTGCCATTTTCGGCATTGTGATATGATATTCCCTCCGTGTTTGGGTTTTTGTCTTTCGTTTTCGCATTTTGTCCATGTCATGCTTTTCATATCATGTCATCATGTGCATCTCATTCGCATACGTGTTCGTCTCATGATTCCGAGCATTTTCCCGTTGTCCGTTTTGCAATCCGCACTCCTATGTCCCCGGCGCCCCTTTACGTTTTTCCGTGGCGGTACTAAACTATCTCGGAATGGACCGAGGTTTGTCAAGTGGCCTTGGTACACCACCGTAGACCACCTGTCAAGTTTCGGTCATTTGGAGCTCGTTTGGTACTCCAACGGTTAACCACACTCTCGCAAAGGCCTCTTTTAAGTTGCAGCCCAACACCCCTTCAAAACAGCCCAATAACCCATCTTAGTCACTTCCATGTCCATCGTCGTTCGATCACGATCGTGTGGGCGAAAACCGCACCCCATTTGGACACTCCTAGCTCCCTCTACCTATAAATATGCATCTCCCCCTCCAAATCCGAGCAAACCCTAGCGAAATTCCCCCTCCGCGCCGCCGGACACGTCTGGACGGAGCCGGACGCGTCCGCCCGCCGCGCCCAACCAATCATGGCCGCCACGTGGGCGGCCGCCACATCGCCAGCGCCTCCACTGGGCCCGCTGGCCGTGGCGGCCCTCCCGCCGCCGTCCGGGCCGTGCCGCCACGCCTCCGGCCCGAAGCCCAGACCAGCCCCCGCCGCCTGCTGCTGCCGGACCGCCCCCAGCCCCGATCGCCGCGCTTAACGCCGTCGCCGGCCACCACCGCGCCCGCCGCTGCCCTCGGCGCCCGCCGCCTCCGCCGCCGCGGCCACCGCCTCGCCGCCTCGGCCGTCGCCTCCCCCGGCCTCTCCTTCCTCCCTTCGGCGAGCCACCGCACCGGATCTGAGATCCAAAACCGATCGGTTGACTTTCTCCTCCCCCCGAAATCGCCTAAGTCTTTATTCCGTGATTAATTTGTTGCATTTTCCTCAGGTCATAACTTTGAACTCGTGCCTCCGTTTCGGGCGTGTAGCATACCAAATTGTTCGCCTCGAAGAGTAGACCAATTCATATCATTGCATGATTTTCATTTGAGCTCATCTTGATGCCCGAAATGCTGTTAGAAGAGGGCTATGTGATGTTAGTTTCAGATTCTTATCAGATCATGCACTTTTGTCATTTTTGCCATGATTGATGTGTGCACCCTATGATCTTGAGTCCTACATGTGTTTTGTAATATGCCATGCCATCTTTAAAGGGGTGTATGCCATGTATTTTTGTGATCTCTGTGGTGACTAGCACAAGCATGCAAACTAGGCTTCATGATGTTGCTGATTTCAGCCCCTGTTTTGCTGATATTTTTATGCCATGTAAACTTGATGCTACAGAGAGATCCATGCTTATTTTGAGATACTTCAGTAAGGATGTTTTGAACATATGGTTATGCTCTATCCATCCATGCCCTTGTTTGCAATTATGGAGTGCCATAGCTTGAGTCAATCGAGCTCTACTTTTGCTATAAAATGTTTCCTAACAGATTGTTTACATGTTATTCAATTTTGCCAAGGTTGTTGTAGTTGATCCGTGTATGCTATGATGTTGCTCTTGCCATGTATAACTTCTATGCCATGTCTTCTTGATGGATGTATGCTTAGTTTATCATGTAATGCTCTGTAGTGAGTGCATCGAGCTCTTAAACATGCCTACTTGTTATCTGTTTTTGTCATGCCCTGTTGCTGAATCTGTTAACGAAACTTGCTATTTTGACATGTGTGCTATTGTATCTTCTGATCCTTTTTGGCTTATGGTCAGTAAGGTACTTTTGTTCTATGCTTTGAGTAGATTCATGCCATGCCCTTTTGCTATTATAAGTTCCTGTAGCATGCCGTTTGCTTGCTCCGAACATTGTTTCCTGATGCTGATTCTGCCATCTTCAGTAATTTCACTAAGTCTGTGAAGCTGATATATTTTGCACTTTTGCCATGCTTGTTTGGACCTGTTGTGGTGTGTTTTAGCCGTAGCTCAGTGTTCATCTTTTGTCAAGCATCTTGAGTAGATCACTGCCATATGATTTTTTGTTACGTTTGGGTGTGGTAGCTTAATTTCTTGTTGCTTGCTAAGTGGTATCATACTGTTAGTGGCAGATTCGTGTCATTCTTGTTTTGCTTGTCATTTGCAAACCGTGCATCCGATTCCGGTGATCTTTATATCGATTTCAACCGAAATCATCTCATCTTTCCAGAGGCATACTTGGTTTGCCAAGTTGATGCCTGGTTCATCATTTTCCTTCCGGAGCACGCATATGCATTGCATCTCACATCTCGCATATCATGCCATATACTGCATCATGTTGTTTGTGCATTGCACCGTGATTTATTGTGGTTCCTTTGTTTGTGTTCTTGCTTTGGGTAGAGCTGGGAGACGAGTACGTGAACGAGGAACCTGTTGAGAACGCTTACGAGGATCAAGCTTTCTACAACTCTGAGAACTTTGCAGGCAAGATGACCATACCCTCGAAATCACTTCTATCTTTGCTTGCTAGATGCTCGCTCTTTTGCTATGCCTATGCTACGATGCCTATCACTTGCTATATCATGCCACCCATATTGCCATGTCCAGACCCTAACCATCCTTTCCTAGCAAACCGTTGTTTGGCTATGTTACCGCTTTGCTCAGCCCCTCTTATAGCGTTGCTAGTTGCAGGTGAAGATGAAGTTTGTTCCTTGTTGGAACATGGAGATGTTGTTCCTTGTTGGAACATGTTTACTTGTTGGGGATATCACAATATATCTGCTATAATTAATGCATCTATATACTTGGTAAAGGGTGGAAGGCTCGGCCTTATGCCTGGTGTTTTGTTCCACTCTTGCCACCCTAGTTTCCGTCATACCGGTGTTATGTTCCTTGATTTCGCGTTCCTTACACGGTTGGGTGATTTATGGTACCCTCTTGACAGTTCGCTTTGAATAAGACTCCTCCAGCAAGGCCCAACATTGGTTTTACCATTTGCCACCTAAGCCTTTTTCCCCCGGGTTTTCGCGAGCCCGAGGGTCATCTTTATTTAACCCCCCCGAGCCAATGCTCCTCTGAGTGTTGGTCCAAACTAGAGCCACTTGCGGTGCCACCCTGAGGCAACTTGGGGCATCTTCGGTTGCCGTACGTAGTGTTCATCCGGATGTGCCACGAGAACGAGATATGTGCATCTCCTATCGGGATTTGTCGGCACAATCGGGCGGCTTTGCTGGACTTGTTTTATTGCTGTCGAAATGTCTTGTAGTCCGGGATTCGAGACGGACGGGTCTTCCCGTAGAAGGAATATCCTTCGTTGACCATGAGAGCTTATAATGGGCTAAGTTGGGACACCCTTGCGGTATTATCTTTCAAAGCCGTGCCGCGGTTATGAGGCGATGGGAATTTGTTAATGTCCGGTTGTAGAAAACCCGAAGTTGACCTTAATTAGAATACACATCAACCGCGTGTGTAACCGTGATGGTCTCTTCTCGGCGGAGTCCGGGAAGTGAACACGGTGTTGGAGTTATGTTTGATGTAAGTAGTTCAGGATCACTTCTTGATTGCTAATAGCTTCACGACCGTGCCTTGCTCCTCTTCTCGCTCTCTTTTGCGAATGTAGCCACCATATATGCTAGTCGCTTGCTGCAGCTCCACCTCACAACTCTGTCCTTCCTATGAGCTTAAATAGTCTTGATCTCGCGGGTGTGAGATTGCTGAGTCCCCGTGACTCACAGATTCTACCAAAACAGTTGCAGGTGCCGACCATGCCAGTGCAGGTGACGCAACCGAGCTCAAGTGGGAGTTCGACGAGGAACGTGGTCGTTACTATGTGTCTTTTCCTGATGATCAGTAGTAGAGCCCAGTTGGGACGATCGGGGATCTGTTTAGCATTTGGGGTATCTTCTTTATTTTGGTTCCATAGTCGGACCTTGAGTGTAATCTGAATGATGGATGTTTATTTATGTATTGTGTGAACTGGCGACTGTAAGCCAACTATGTATCTCTTTCCCTTATGAATTACATGGGTTGTGTGAAGATTACCTCACTTGCGACATTGCTTTCAATGCGGTTATGCCTCTAAGTCGTGCTTCGACACGTGGGAGATATAGCCGCATCGAGGGCGTTACACCCACGAACCCTAGCTGCCTCCTCGCCTCCTCCTCCATCCACGCTGCCTCCTTGCCTCCTCCTCCATCTGCGCGCCTCGGCGGAGACCCCATGGCGGGCGGCCGGGTCGGAGCGGTCCCCCGCGTCCCTCCTTCCCCGCTCGGCGCTCTCTACTCCCAGCGCAGCTGCCGCCTCCCTCCGCTCTTCCCATCTCGCCAGAGCCGCCACACCCGGAGGCGACCGGCGTCGCTCCATCTCGAGTTGCCCGTTCCCTTCTCTCCCCCGTCGACCGGGAAGATGCTGATGTGGGTGCATCTTTCTTTTGTTTGAAGAGGTGGCCTTTTGTGTGGTACTCAACTGCTATCCCAGGAAGGTAACTCTTTCCTGCTTGTTTTTTGATTTTCTGCTCAATCCATGCTTCAGTTTATGTTTCTTGGTGTGCAATGTGCTCAATCTACCTCTTTTTAACCAATTTTGGTTGATGATCGATCGAGAGGTGGTAGATATAGATGCAAGAAGAGAGGTGCATATTCTGGCTTACTACAGAAAATAACTCTATATGAAGATTAATTGTAAGGATGTGATGCTTCAAGGAAATAATGTGCATAATTAGGTCTGCTGCTTTTAACTAGACATGTTGATATGGCTATTGCTTCCTTTCATGCTTCACCGGCGTCGATGCCACCAACCACATGTTAGTTCATCTTGTGATAATGTTTTGGATTACAGAGCTTGTAAAGGGCAATTGATCTTCTTCATTGGTTTCACTGGCGCTGTATGTTGCCGATATGAATTGACAATAACTCACATTCTCTATTTTCTATTTTCAGGGGACATTGCAAAGATATGAAGGGATAGCCTTTCGTTAAAGACCTGGTCTTTTGTTTGAAAGGGTCTAACTTTTACTATGAACTACTTATCATGATCTTATTTTGAAGTGATGGATTTTTACAGATATTAGGTACTTCACTACTTATCATGATTCTATATTTTGGTCTCCTGTCCTGTCCATATTTTAATATTTTGTTTTCCTATTTTTTTAACTTTTCCTATTTTGTTTGAAACTATATTTTGGTGTTTCCATAAATTTAGTTTGTGCTACGGATAATACATAGTAGTATATTAAGTTTGAATTCATGATCATGTTCTCTCGCATGCTATATAGAATTTAGTTTGACCTGCATAAACCACTTGAAGAGAGGGATAAAAGGAGAGGGAGAGAGTTGCATGTTGTGAAGGAGCAAGCCCATTCAATTCTAAATATGATCCATGTGCTGAGAAATTTCTGTGTAATTCAATTGTACGGTTAGTACGTTCATAGTTGATATACAAGCAATTTTGTAAATGAAGAATGCATGTGCGGAGAGAGGTTTACTTAGGGCAGCTCAAATCCCATCTTGAGCTCTAATATCTCTGTTATTAATTTTGATTTGATTGTGTACGTTCACACAGCTGCAAGGTTAATTCACTGATCAGTACTTCAAACTTGATTGTTGAATTGTACTAAATTCCATACTCCGGTCTTCCGGTGGCCTCTCTTGTTTGTTTCTCCCCGCATCATATTCCTCCAGCTACTAACCCTGTTTCCAGCAAGCTCTGTTGCCGTCGGAATGAGTCAATGAGGTTTGTTAATTTGCAGGGATGTGACATCTAAATATGTATTCTTGCCATCGCAGCAAAAAAATTGAGATATCTCATATATTGGCAAAGCTAATGCCTGAGAGGGAGCTACCAAACAAGCATGCTTTATTTTTGGGGCGGGCAGGCTGGAAGGATCATTGGTAATTGATCCTATCAAAGGTAATTATTCATTCCAGGAAAGTGAAAGCTTGGGTGTAGCTACCAGAGTTCCATTGAAGAAAATGATAATATACTTTGCAATGTATTTCACTTGATTGAAACGGATTACTTATTTGTTGCATGCCACACCAACATTTTATTCCTGTAGGTAAAAGTAAGAAAATGAGTGCTGATGTGTGTCACTCCAGTTAGTTTTTCCCCAGATTTCTTTGATATACTGAAATGCTTATATTCATTACTTTGTGCAACTTTGAAGGAAGGTGCGATCTCCAGCCAAAAGGAATGGCTGATTGATTCAGCTATAGGAAGCAATCCTGTTCTGCGATTGATTGCTGGAATCATATTTATGCAAGAGCAAGACTATACACGATGTTGTCAAGCACACACACACAACAGAGGAACTCTGGACATGTTAGTTTACTTTTTCCGTATGCCTTTAGATGGTTCAACCTTTCATTAATGAATTGATTGTTGCAAATCCGTACTCAAGAGTGCCTTCTAAAGATGGTGTATATATTTCAGTTTTTTAGTGTCACACCCAGTAGCTCCCTCCGACGTTGTCTTTACATTATTTATTCTCTGTGAAATACCCATTTTAGCTTTCCTGGCACATCATGTTGCTCTCTAAAAAAATGTATCGATAATTTCCATTGCCATTTAGTAGTTCTGAACTTGGAGAGACTAACTCTAATAATATTTGGTAGTGGATGTTTTTCGTTCCTTCCAATGAACATACCGGTTCAAAAATTTAAGATATGTTTTTCTTAGTATAGCTAAAGGTTGGTAATCATTAGTGAGAAGAAAAAGAAAAACGATTTTGCGCAAGATGAATGGACTCTTAATTTCTAATGCCGACTGTATCTGGTATTGCCACTGTAGGTTACACACTTCACCCAGTGCACCTATCTACATTCGTCTATTTTATTAAATGTAGAGGAGAAGAAACTTCGGTTGTGTCATTCAATGTGGACCAGGATATCAGTATTCAGATCAGTGATTTTCAGTTCTTTGTGCTCTTGCTTTTATTTCAGTGTTTATATTTTGGAACTTAGTTAAATAGATTAGTTTTGCCCATTGTTTTCTTTAAACACAAATGTCGTACGCATACTAGACTAACCACTTTGCCACACCGGAAGGAATTTTATAGGTCATGCAGGTCGATTTGGTAGTTAAAAATGCAATAATTTTACATATTATTCACGAAACTATGGGTTTAGATAATTTTATTTGTTAATGTTTAACTATTGCAATTCTTTATTAAGAAGATTATATGTATATACAAGCTGATTTGTTTTTATTTATCCATATACAACATCATTTCTCAGTTCATCATCTTCTGACACTGGAAGAGGATGCACTAAGTTATAAAGTAATAAAGTAAAACATGGATTTCACTTACTTGAGAGAAGATCTGGCAATGACATTGACACTGCTACGTACCAGACTAAAGTTCAACAAACGATCATTCATCATCTTCTGATCCTGGTCTTTGTCGTTTATGATACCAATTTTGGAGATACCGTTTGTTCAACTACATACTAATGCAGGCAAGTTTTCCCATTCTTTTTTTCTTTTCCATTTGGTTAAGGACTATATATATAGTGTTACCTTAGTGGCAAATTTGTACAGTTCATAATAATCAATTTGTAGCCTAGCTTCCAACACTTGCTTACAGTGTCTTTCTCTCTGTCACCAGTACGCCGTGATGGAAAACGTTAAGATTCCAACAAAAGTGCCTCTAGATGCTATTATGCAATAGGTTGGCCTTCAAGCGCAGGTTACTCAACAGACAAGGCAAGCACCATTGGTCTTGAGTCAAGTGTTCAGTTCTATCCATCTGAGTACCGGTTGAATAATGGAAAGTGTTGATGATTACACTCAGAGCAAGCCTTGTCGCGGCGCTGCAAGTGTTTCCCCCCTCCTCCCCAAGGGCAAGGTGAAGGAAGGTGCCTGTGTGGTTCTTCTACAGCTTGCAGCGAGGATTGCTGTGTCCAACCTGCACAAGAATGCCAAGAAGTACTTCTCGGAGACGTAAGCCACGACGCATGTTTCTGCCATGATTTCCTTCAGTTGGATTTCGTGGATTTAGGTGTTGAAAAATTCCATCCTCTTAGACCTTTAGGTTTCCAAAGAAACTAAATGAAGATATGGTGGTATGGTCTCAATAGTACAACTTAAAGCCTTTCATGTTTTATATTTTCTCTGAAATTTGCTCTTGAAGAATCATGTATCTATGTTAGATCCGGTGAGAAAAGGCGGCTTACAAGCAGAGGATGCGGAAGTGTTGGCCACATTTGGTTTTCGACTTGGGTGTCTAAATATTCTCACAATACTTGGCTCCCTCTCGGCCTTTGCGCCATTGGCGCAACGAGTCATCTAGTGGCTATAAAAGATGAATGAGACCAAATTATATCTCATCTAGATGAGTTCTAGCAAAACTGTATTAATAATACTTAGTACTCGTGCGCCATGTATCATATATTAGTATCATGTAGTACTTTATTTATTGCCATGTATGACACATAGTTCACGAGCGCTCTCTATATGTACCACCTTTTTTTTAATTTCAAGTTTTGCTCCATGGCGCAATCCATCGATACTACTACTGTATAAAAGTGGAGTATATACATTTTTTAAAGGCTAGAGGGCGGGGCAGTCTAGCTCGGTCGGTTTCACGAGAGGCGAGGGCCTTTGTGATTTGATGGCTCATTAATGTTGTCAAATCGAATAGTACTGCGCCGCCCGCTGCACGCCCGGCGCCTCCATTAAACCCCTCCGTTGAACCCGCATGCAAACCGAGAATCCTACTCCGGCCACATGTCTGTTCATGAGCGGGCCGGAATTAAACGCAACACCGGCCGAGCTCCTCCCGTCCGCCCTCAGTTTAAACGATGCCAGACGTCGTCCAAGCTCCTACCGTCCGCCCTCTATTTACACGAGGCCAGACAGACAGCGGGCAAGAACCGCACCCCTCCGCCGCCCCTCCGGATACGGGCGAGGCCGCTCGGTGCTTCACCAACCTTGCTTGGCCCAACGGAGCCAGTTGCCGCCCCAAGCAGGCACGTGGTTCAGCAACTCGCCACTCCAGTTCAGCTCGATGAGGAGTGGCGAGTTGCTCCACGCCGGCACGATGGCGAGCACGCTGGTACGAGCGTCGTCGCTGCCGCGTCGTACCGCGACACCAGTGTCTGCGGTGGCCGCGCCTCCCGTGTCTGTGGGCGCGCCTCCGTGTGCTGCGGCGATGCCATGCGGCGAGAGCGAAGTCGGGTGCGTGGAGAGCGACGAGTCGGTGATCAGCTTCTCCGTGTCCGCCGCCATCATCAAGGAGAAGTAGAACACGGGAGGCCGCCGCCACTTGGGACCCATGAAGGCCACCGCCGAGGCGACGACCGCGGATTCAGGTGGTTTCTTTGCTGCTTCGTCTCTTCCGAGGACGTTCGTCGACCCCGCAAGTGTCTGACGTACATGAGGAAGACAAAGGGATCCGCGGGCGGCCATTTAGAACTAAAATAAGTCTAGATATATCCATTTCTAGGACAAGTATTTCCGGACGGAGGGAGTATTAATTATACAAGAGAGCCGGATTGGCACCTCTTAGTTCATGTAAATGTAATGAAATCCATCATGTTTATATGAAGATCCGGCTTTTTTATACAAAATCCTTCATGCTTATATGAAACCAGTCCGTGTTTGCATGAATTTCATCTGGTTGGTTAGAGTTGTAAAAATGTATGTCGATGGCGTTTGATGTCGTCCTCCGCGGAAGGAAGCGGGAGGAAATTTGCCGGCTGCCGTTGGAGATGCTCTTTATGCTGGAAATAATAGAGTGACATCCAATCCATTTGAGTTAATTGCCTATATGATTGTCCCTCTATAAAAAGTTAATTGCATGTACAGTGTACACGTGACTTGCAGGGTGGCTACAGCTTCGTACAGAAAGTTAAAAAGAAATAAGTCCATCCTTAATATTCTAAGTACTCTGTGGGTTCCATTGTCAGTACAGTAGCGAAAGAAGTATATATTAAATAAGTATAGTAATATATAATATAAAAATCTAAAGTTAAAAGACAGAATTCGAACTCATGTCATCGCGTTGCGAGCATCCGGCGCTAACCAGCCCAGCACATTTTTGTTGTAGACCATGCTGGAGATATATCTCCATGTCTACTCTTATATATACTCCATTCGTTCCTAAATATTTGTCTTTTTCAGATTTCAAATGGACTACCACATACGGATGTGTATGTAGACATATTTTAGAGTGTAGATTCACTTATTTTGCTACGTATGTCTTTTCAGGAAGGGGTCAGATTTGTCCTTGATTTATTTATGAGGTATCTAGATGGCACTGCACCGCCAAGAAAAGAGGGTAACATCAAAATTATGGACTACTTTTTTGAGTATGTTGGTAAGGTCCGGTCATAGTCACTTGTTTAAATCTCTAAAAAGACAAATACTCCCTCCGTCCGGAAATACTTGTCATCAAAATGGATAGAAGGAAATGTATCTAGACGTATTTTAGTTTTAGATACATCTTTTTTATCCATTTTGATGACAAGTATTTTCAGACGGAGGGAGTAGAAAACAAAGTTGGTGATGATGGTGTGCGTGCCATCCTGCAATATAGGCCGTCGGCTTTATATCTAACGGATAGGAAAGAAAGTATGGCAATTTTGCAAAAATATACCCACACGTCTCTCCACATTCGCAAATAAGGCCTTCCCTCGTTCAACCTTTTCTCTCACAAGATAAACTACTCATACAAATGCATCTTGATGTTCCGTGCAACGTACGGGTAGCTAGCTAATTTCTTTTAAAATAGTTGCTGCGATAATTGGGTTGAAGTGATATATTTTATGTCTGCCCCGAATGATTTCAGATTCACTAGTAGTAACAAATAAAAGGTTGCCTTGTTAATTAACAGAAAACAGGGTGAAAACTATCACATGAGGCCGGTAAAAACAAGGTACACTGGGTTCAGTGTCATCGTCACTACAGCTGTGCGCGCGCGAGAAGTCTACATATCGAGGGGGCTACCGAGCGAGGCGCCGAGACACAATGTTTGAGAGAGAAACCAATTGACAGATTATGATCAGATCGAGTTGTCACCCTTCTGCTGTCATTGTTGGGGGAGGGAGAGAAAGACGTATCGAGAGTGTGCGCGGTAGGCACAGAGGCACAACTAGCGAGTGTGTGTGTGTGTGTGTGTGTGTGTGTGTGTGTGTGTGTGTGTGTGTGTTTGAAAGAGGAGTAGATAGATTATTATCAAGATCGATGTGCCACCCTACTCCTTCGGTGCCGGGTAGTGTGTGTGTGTGTATGTTTGAGAGAGAATCCAGTCGATAGATTAGTATCAAGATCGAGGTGTCACCCTACTCCTTCGGTGCGGGTAGTGTGTGTGTGTGTGTGTGTGTGTGTGTATGTTTGAGAGAGAAGCCAGTCGATAGATTAGTATCAAGATCGAGGTGTCACCCTACTCCTTCGATGTTGGGAAGTGTGGGTGTGTGTGTGGGGGGGGGGGCAGTGACACTCACATATCTCTACTCTTATAAAAAAACAGAGTTGATGATGATGGTGTTCCTGCCATCCTGCAATATAGGCCATCCGATTTATATCCGACGGACAGGAAGGAAAATATGGCAATTTTGCAAAAACATACCCACACCCCTCTCTGCATTTGCAAATAAGGCATTCCCTCGTTCATCCTTTTCTCCCACAAGATAAACTTCTCATTCAAATGCATCTTGATGTTCCATGCAACGCATGGGCATCTTGCTAGTAGGGAGAAGGAGTTTGTGTGACACATATCTAGCTATATTAAGGGATAGGTAGATGGCATATGTGTGAGAGACATTATTATACTTTGAGACATTAGTGGTTGTGGATGGGCAGAATTAAAGGGGTGAGCGTGTTAGACATAGAGAGCGTGTGTGTTTCTGTGTGAGAGACTTGTAGGACGGGGTAGAAAGATGAATTTAACCCTGACGGAGGGAGAGAAATACATGAAGTGTGTGTGTGTGATTCCGATGCCCACAGGGAAATGAGATATGTATGCGTGTGAGAGAGATTGCACAATCCATTCACGTATCACTATCTAGCGATCGTGGACGTGCATCGCTTGAACATAAGTCAATATCTACTTTGTATCGTGGCCAAAGGTACAATATCGATTCAACGCTATAAAGATTGGACACTCACATATCACATTTTTTTCTATTTAAATAAACCTTTTCAGTTGTGCATGCCAAAGTTACAGTGATGTTTCTTCAAACAACCAATGTAGCTATCATGTACATGCACCATTGTTACTCTTGCATTCAAATTCATTAGTCTTGGATGATTTAAGTTTCTATTTTGAAGTAATATATGTAATATTCATATATGAATTCAACGGTGCATAATTTATGAAATGGAGGCTATGTAATCATATGAGGTAACATTTTTAAGTAGCTAACTACAATATCCATTTCTTTTTGTGCGCCTCTACACTAACATGTCAATGCATTATGTTTAAAGTAAATAACCAATGGCACTAAATTATCTATTTACACGAGAAATACATAGGTTGAGTGTTTGATCCGTTTTTTGTGAACGCGCCACTACACCCTTACGATTGGTCGCGCCCGTGTGAACGCCCAAGTTATCGGCGCATCATCCCGAGTTATTTTCTTTTTTTCTGGGGTGGACTTCACATCAGTTATTAACTGCTGACGTGTGCCCCGTGTACACAGTCTAGCATGACCTTCCCGCTAGCACGGTCCAAAATTAGTTGAAACTGGATACTGAGCGATCCATGGCGGCAAAATCTCCCGCCTCCTTCTAAAATTTCTGCCACCTTAGTATTTAGCATGCGAAATCCCCCTTTTGTCCTTGGTGCACGGAGACCAACAGTTACAATACCGCCCTCATCTACATGATAAGTCGGGGCTGCTTTGGTAACTTCCGGTTCCCCCACTACACGGCACCCCATTTCCTCCCTCCCCTCCATAAAAACGACTAACTCCACAGCACCAGAGCATCTTACATCACGTCATCCGTACTTCATCGACCTTTCTCCCCTCCCCTCTCGAAACCCTAGACTGCTCATCCACCGGCGTACCATAGCCCATTCACTGCCAGCGGCGTCCACCTCGCCGGATCTGCTTCTGCGGCCGCATCTACCCCTCCCACCTCCCCTAGAAACAAGTAGACTGCTCATCCAGCACTATAGCACAGCCCATTCAGTGTCGGCCTTGTCCACGGCGCCGGATCTGCTTCGCCGGTACTCTCTTCAACCGCCGCGCATCTGCAGTGGCTCATTCGTACTCCCCACCGGAGACGCTTCGTCCACACTCCCCGAAGCCGCCCCACCGACGGCCTCTGATCCTCTTCGCCGACACCTTCCTCAACCCTATCGGAGCCGCTTCACCGACACCTTCCTCAACCCTACCGGAGCCGCTTCGCCGAGATCATCGTCAACCCTACCGGATTAGCTTCGCCTATACCATTATCAACCCTACCGGGGCCACTTTGCCAACTCACAAGTCCACGGCCTCAGATCCGCTTCCTCGCACCCTCATCCAACCTACCTGTTGGGGATATAACTACTGAATATATACCGCCCTGAAGGGGCCGGTTTACCCTCGTCTGTAATTAGGGCCCACGAAGGCATGAGGCCTAGAGCCCAGAGGCGGATTAGGATCCATAAATGTAAACTGCCTTAGTCATGTAACTTGTGCTGTAAGATAAGAGAGAAGAGACCGAGCCGGACACTTGTATGAGCCGGATAGGGACTCTGTAGACTGGTCGGGCGTCAACCCGTGTATATAAGGGGCGACCGGCGGTTTAGGGACGACAATTGAGGCTTAGGAAGCTATTGCTCCCTAGTCGCCAAATCACATCAATCCCATCACAAACTAGACATAGGCTTTTACCTTCATCGAAGGGCGAACTAGTATAACTCTCGTGTCTTTGTGTCGCTTTAACCCTCTAAGTTAACCCGCACGATGGCCCTGCGACTAAGTCCTTTCACGAGGACATCTGCCGTGATAATTCCACGACGCTTGGCGCCCACCGTGGGGCTATCGCACGATGGTTTGATGATCTTAGAGGCAAGTTCGAAGGACTCGAAGGCTATCTTTGTGGGCGGATGACTAAGAGTCGTCGCGACAAGCTCTACATCGACGATGCGATGGGGCCCCGGCCGGCTCGATTGAGTTCGGTACCGGGTCCCTTTGGTGGCATACACGTGTTCATCGGCAAGATCGGCGAGCCAGGGCCTGGGCCGGACATCTGCACCGACCTCGTCGAGACGGCCCAGCGGGCGAAGAATCCTGCCTTGGCTAAATCGGCTGTCAAGCGTGCTTTCGTGGGAGTCATCCACGGAGATTGTGAGGGCGGATCAGCATCTGGCGGCGAAACCGTTGTCTACTCTGATGACGAGTCGTCGACCGGAGAAACCGAGTCTCTGTACCAGTTGCAAGATGGCCAGATCGGGGGCTGTTCCGACGGCGAGTATTCGGACCCTTTGATCTGCCCAACGGGTTGGAATCTTCATGGCGGTACCTAGCGGCCTTCACTCTTCGACCATGGCGCCGATCGTCGCCCGGTTCAGCAGCGGCGGTGGCAGCCGAAGGAGGCCCTGTCGCCCGCCGCTCAAGTTTTATCGAGCTATTCGACACATTGGCTGTGCTCATGGCGAGGCTAATCCGGCGGATCAAGACCTGCACTGGCGGAGATTGCAAAGGTGAAGGAACAAATCACTAAGGCTAAAGCGGATCGGCAGCCGCGGGCGTGAGGATGGCGGCGAGCAGGCCGCTTTGGATCTGCAGCTTATAGGCTCATGCTAGATCGAGCGAGTCACATGAAGTCATGAAAAGAAAGTAGAGGTCCCGTCGCCCGGTTTTCGAGGGAGAGACTCTTCAATACCTGAGGCAGGAACCAAGAATCCGCCGCCGGTGGTGAACCGGCGAAGCGCTGGGGCGGGCGCGCCGATTCAGCCCGTGTGATAGATCTACCTCGCCATCATGCCGGCGCTTCGGGCTGTCTGCGACACCTCCGGTCACTACTCCAACCCGATGGATAACCTTGTTGCGGCTGTGGCACGGTTGGAGGCGATTCGATCGAAGGCGATTCACCGCAGGCGGTAGAAACACGCCGGGTCAAAGAGCTCCTCAGGACGGCCCTGGCTCAGCAGGAAGGATATTCATACAGTCGAGATCGGATCCACTCCACCCCCCGCCCAAGCCGGAGTTATAGCCGGCGCGCAGATGAACCGGTCGTATCAAGCAATGCGCAGCGCGTTCCGCCTCGCGGCAACAACCCGGCGGGTGGCTTCGAAAACGCTCAAGTGGTGGTGGACCGGGCCAGGGCACGTAGGGAGGCCGAGTTAGCAGCACAACATGAGGATCATCAACTCGCGCCGGTTCGGCCGACCATCTTTGAACCTGGGGTCACGTCTGGCTCTTTGGGGGTGCCTTGCCTCGTCCCCGCTTTACGCAATGTACGTTTGCCCAAGGACTTCAAAGGGCCACGCAAGGTGCCCAATTATACCGTCGATTTGGCTCCAGAAGCGTGGATAGAAAGCTATGAGATGGCCATGGAGATGCTGGATGTGGATGAAGCTGCATGTGCGAAGTATTTCACCATGATGTTGGAGGGTACGGCCCGTACTTGGTTGAAGAACTTTCCGCCCAACTCAATCAGTTCATGGACCCGATTATGGACCGGTTCATTCAAAATTTCAAAGACACTGTAAGCAGCCCATGTGCATGGTGGATTTAGCGGCTTGTGTCCAGCGGAGGAGAATCCACAACCCATTGGGTGCGCCTGCGTTTGGAAGTTTTACATTCTTCGAGACCGGATCAACCCTGATTCCGCGATCTTAACCCTAGAAGCCAACTCCGGTTCAAACCGTTAAAGTTGAAGCTGGAGTCGCATGAAGCGTTTTGCAATGACATGGGCACTCTCATGGGCGTTTTAGTAAAGTATGCTGATTACGATAGTACCAAGGATCCCGAGTGCGAGGAGGATGACGAAATAGGGAAGGAAAGCGAACAGCAACTCCAGAGGCCAGCAGCATCGATCGGCGGGTAATGGAGGAAATAAGCGTAAAGCAAACGGTAACATGGGCTTCTTAGCCAACACCAACGCGCAGGACAAGGGTCAACGGCGCAAGGGTAAGCAATCAAACCGGGGCGGTGCGCCAAGTCACAAACCGGATCGTTTGAATTATCTATTGAATCAACCTGTCGAAGCATGGGGCGAAGGAGGCACCGACAAACCACCTCTGGAAGGATTGTTATATTATGCATGAGTTCAAAGGTTCTAATGCTTTCCGGTATGATCAAGGGCCCGCGGCGTTCGTGGTCCGCCCGGTTTCTGTGGAGGAAATTCGGCCCGAGGTTCGTGGTAATCCGGCGGGCGGGACAATCGTAACAATCGAACAATCGAGCCAAGGGGTTACAATCAACAACAGCAGCGATCGGGTTATCAAAGTAATCCGAAGCGGTTAAACGGTGGATGCATACCATGTCTTTACCACCAGCTTGGACAAGCGAGACCGAAAACTTCGAGCGGGCGGTCAATGTTGTTGAACCGCCGCACCGCATTACCTACGCTGGTCGAGCAGCCCATTGTATGGAGCGAGAGGATCATCCTCCCGGGTTTACAATCCGGATCAGCTAGCCCTAGTGGTGGCACCTCGGTGGGAGGATACAAGTTTACCAAGGTGCTTATGGATGGAGGAGCAGCATCAACATCACGTACTACGAGACCTTCCGGCGTATGGGGTTAACGGATAAGCACCTCGGGCCGTCCAAAGACGGTGTTTCACGGTGTGGTGCACAGCAAGTCAGCATACCGGTCGGTAAGATAGCTCTGGAGGTGGCCTTTGGGGATGAACATGACTCGGATCGAAACATTGACGTTTGAAGTGGTGAAAATTCAAAGCCCTTACCACGCCCTATTTGGGCGGCCGGCTTATGCTAAGTTTATGGCACGGCCTTGTTATGTCTATTTGCAGCTAAAATGCGGGTCACAAAGGGACGATAATGGTTCATGGGAGCCGCAGGATCGTATTGGAGTGCGAGGAAGGTGATGCGGCTTACGCAGAGTCGGTTTGTGCCACTGAAGAGCTAAAGTATTATAAGGACAATGTTGAACCGGCGGATATGACCCCGTTGAAGAAGCCAACTACAGAGCACGATCCGAGTTTGAAGTTTAAATCGGTGGCTGAGACTAAACTTGTTGATTTTGTGCCCGGCGATTCGTCCAAGCAGTTCACCATCAGTGCTAACTTGGATCCTAAATAGGAAAGCGCGCTCATCGAGTTCATCCGTGAGAATCGGGACATTTTTGCATGGAAACCTTCTGACATGCCAGGTGTACCGAGGGAACTCGCTGAGCACACTCTTAATGTTGATCCCAAGTACAGACCGGTAAAGCAGTTTCTTCGCCGGTTTAACGAGGAGAGGCGCAAGGCCATTGGAGAGGAGCTTGCCAGGCTCTTAGCGGCAGGGTTTATCGTTGAAGTTTTCCATCCAGAGTGGCTTGCTAATCCGGTGTTGGTCCTTAAGAAGAATGGCACTTGGCGCATGTGTGTGGATTACAGATCTTAACAAGGCTTGTCCAACAGATCCTTCGCCCTCCCGCATTGATCAGATTATTGATGCTACGGCGGGTTGTGGCGTTGAGCTTTTGGATGCATATTCGGATATCATCAGATTAAGATGGCGGTTAAGGACCAGGAGAAGACGGCGTTTATCACTCCTTTTGGAGCCTTCGTTATGTATCTATGCCTTTTGGGCTCAAGAGCGCCAAGCAACTTATCAACGTTATGCATGTAATTGCTTGCATGAATAGATCGGCCGTAACGTGCATGCTTATGTGGATGATATTGTGGTTAAGTCAAGGAAGAAGGACACACTGATTGAGGATTTGAGAGAAACCTTTGACAACTTGCGGGTGTACAAGATGATGCTTAACCCGGCCAAATGCGTTTTTGGTGTTCCGGCAGGCAAGTTATTGGGTTTCCTTGTGTCCAACAGGGGGATTGAAGCTAATCCGGAGAAGATTACAGCTATCACCTCCCTGGCTAAGCCAAAGTGTATTAATGATGTCCAGCGATTGGCGGGCCGGATTGCCGCGCTGAGCCGGTTCATCAGCCGCCTCGGAGAGAAGGCCATTCCTTTGTACCGAGATCTTTGAAGAAGACGGATCGGTTTATGCAGGTTTAGCCACCGATGAAGCATTGGAGGATTTAAAGCGGCGTTAGCCAACCGCTGTTTCGCCGCTCCCATTGACAAGGAGCCGCTATATGTTGCTGCTAATGCCGTGGCAGTTAAGCGTGGCCATTGTGGTAAGCGGAAGGAGACAGGAAGGAATATCCGGTTCAACGGCGGTTTACTACATCGATGAGGTGCTCATTGAGTCTAAGCGAGATATCCGCATTGGCGAAGCTGGTATATGGAGTTTTTATGGCAAGCGGAAGCTGAAGCAATATTTTCAAGGGCATCCCATCACGGTGGTCGGTTCAGCTCCTTGGGCGATATCATCTGAACCGAGAAGCAATCGGGCGGATTGCTAAGTGGGCCATAGAACTTGGGCCGCCGGTTTCTGATATGTACCTCGGACGGCGGTCAAATCCTGCACTTGTGGATTTTATTAATGATTGGAAGGAGTTGCAAGCGCTGAAGAAAAGCGGATCATACCTATTGGACCATCCACTTTGATGGATCCAGCAATTGGAGGGCTCGGGGTGGAGTCGATTAACTTCCCCACGAGGTGACAAGTTACATTCGTTCTTAAGCAATGTTCCCTGTACTAACAATGCGGCTGAGTATGAAGCTTTGCTCCATGGTCTCCGGATGGCTAAGGAAATGAATCTAAGCCGGGTTAAATGCTTTGGTGACTCGGACTTGGTGGCCCAGCAGGTATCAGGTAGTTGGGATTCCAAAGATCCACTCATGGCTGCATATCGTCGGGAGGTGGATCTTGTTGCAGGTCACTTTAAAGGATATCAGGTGGACCATGTGGATCGTCGGAAGAACGAAGCGACGGACGCTTTAAGCCGGCTGGGCTCTCAACGTAAACCGGTCCCGCCCAATGTCTTCCTTGATGTACTGCACAATCCGTCAGTCAAGCTTCCTGGTGAAGTAGATTTGGCTATCCCTGATCCGGAGGCTCAGTTGGTGGCAGCCTTACATGTCATTCCGGATTGGACGCTCCCTTATTTGGGATACATGACCCGGGGCGAGTTACCAGAGGATGAGACGTTGGCCCGATAGGTAGTTCGGCGGTCTAAGTCTATGACCATTGTTAATGGCGAGTTGCATCATTGCGGTGTGTCGAGGCGTTTCAGCGTTGTGTCCCCCCGAGGAAGGCTGTGAGATATTGCGTGAGATCCATGAAGGGACTGTGGTCACCACGCCGTTCAAAATCCTTGGTTGCCAAAGCGTTCCTCCATGGTTTTATTGGTTGACTGCCCATGCCGATCACGGAGGATCTGGTCGAGCGATGTGATGGTTGCGAAGTTTTCTAGGCGTGCTCACATACCGCCCAGGAATTGAGGATGATTCCAATTACTTGGCCGTTTGCAACTTGGGGCTGGACATGGTGGGGCCTTTTAAAGGTCCAAGGACAAGAAAACACACTTGCTGGTAGCAGTTGACAAATTTACAAAGTGGGTCGGCGAGCACATTAGCAAGTGTGATCGTCCACGGCGTTCGAGTTCATAAAAGGGTGATCTTCGGTTTGGATTTCCGCATAGTATCATCACGGATAATGGCACCAATTTGTCCAAGGGTGCCATGAAGGAGTTTTGTGAGCGTGAGCACATCCGCTTGCGTTTCTTGATGGCCCACCCGCAGTCCAATGGTCAAGCGGAGCGAGCTAATCGGGAGATCTTGAGAGGTATCAAGCCCGGCTTATGGTCCCTTCTGAGAGGACGCCGGGTTGTTGGGTAGAAGAGCTACCATCGTGATATGGAGTATAAATACTACCCCTAACAGATCCACTTTGGTACACACCGTTCTTTATGGTCTATGGGCGAGGCGGTCCTTCCCAGCGATATCCGTCATGACTCGCCTCGCGTGGCAGCCTATGTTGAGGCAGATAGCGAGGCTGCACGGCAGGGCGCTTTGGATCGACCGGATGAAGAGCGAGATATGGCGGCTGCTCGTTCGGCGATTTACCAAACAGGATCTTCGTCGGTATCACAATCGGCGGTTAAAACCAGAACCTTCGGAAGGAGACTTGGTGCTTCGGCTCATTCAAGACCGCACGAGATATGCACAAGCTATCCCCACCTTGGGAAGGGCCTTTTGTGGTCAGCAAGAATCTGCACAACGGGTCATACTATCGATTGATGTTCGAGAGCGAAAAGAATCACGCACGCCGAAGAGGAGACCAACGAGCCATGGAACATAGCTCATCTTGACCTTATTATACCGAGCCATTGGCTCTACTTATGTACATATTAAGACAATGTATATATTATGAATAAAAGCAATAAACCGGAGCCTCGGCTAAAGCGGGGTATCCGCTTACGTAAAAATCGGTTTGGGTACATGGAGTTGTTGTCTCAAAGCAGCCTCCGGTTTATCCCTTGATCTTGCTTTTGAAGTTTTCTATGTCATCTGGGGCTTGGTCGTGTCCAACCAATGCAACACCTTTTGATGGGCGAAAGCCACCAGATCACTTGGGGACATGGTCACATCTGAACCAGTCACGCCTCTTGGTCGGCCTAAGGTCATAGAGTCACTTGGGGGCTTGGTCGAACCCGAACCACTGTCACGCCACTTGATCGGCATAATGCCACGGTTTCGGTTGGGGACCTGGCTGACTTGAACCATAGCTACACCTTATTGGGAGCTTGGTCGAGTCCGACCATGGTAACACCATCTGATCGGCTCAGTAAAGCCTCTTCTTGCAAACGGTCTTATCATTGCCTTTGCTTCCATATTGTTTTCATAACGGTCATTTGATTTTTATTGGCCTTTTTCAACCGATAACCTTTTTAAACCGGTTCAAGCTGTCAATTAATGGAATTCGGTCCATTTTTAATCCGGAGGTATTTGTTTCGGTTTGACTTTTTCTGTTAACATCCCATTATGGAGTAACAGGGGGCTTGTCATGACCCGACACGGTTTACACGGTAAACCGGCATTACAAACATAGGAGTTGTTTTCTACTTTGACGGTAATGGTTTATACAACCTCCGCCTGAAGATTGGCTAAGCCAACTGCATGCCCGACGCTGGCAGGTATTCTTGTATCACAAAGTTTTGATCAATATTTTCTTATATAAATATATAGGCGTCACAAGTCGGCTGGCGACACAAGCCGCCGTGGCGGTTTAAGAATTTGTGATTGCAGGCAAAATGCATTGAAGGTTTCAATTCTTCAAACCAAAGTATCAGCACCTCCGCGCGAAGGTTACAGACTGAAGGCATAAAGGCATGTTCAAAAACAAAGTGCTGGCTATTCTATTACAAAGCCTTCCAAGGCCCGGTGTTTCGCATGGCGTTATGACTAGCAGCTTCTGATGCATCACCCGGCTTGACGGATTAAGCTTCCTCGCCGGGTTGGCGTGAGGAAGAGGGGTCTGGCGTCGGTTCAACTTCTTCCTCTTCATCACCCAAAGGCGGAAGTCATTGGTAGACCACCAATCCGGGTTAAGGCACGAAGACAGCCTCTTCACTTATAAGCTCAGCGGATCAACGTCGAGGGCATAAGTGTGCTTACGGATTGGAGGAACAAGGCTCGCACTTCGGAATGACAAACTCCACCCGCTTGTTGTTTGCATCGTAGAAAGAGCGGTGAACCGCCAGTTAACCTCGCTGCCGCTTGACTCGCCAAAGGACGATCTCCTTTGTTATCCGTTTCAGGGCGTCATTATCAAAGGCTTCACCGTTCTCTTGAGCGCTGGGGAAACCCTTGGCAATGTCAGCCGGATCAAGGTCCGCTATCCACGCCTTAGCGCGGGTTAGAGCCAGTAAAGTGCCAGCCCGGGCCGCGGATCGTTTCAACTCTTCAAGCTGTGCCGGAATCATGGATAGCCGGTCCAGTGTATCTTTGATCAAGGATGGAGCGGTGTTGTCGTACGATGTGGCACATATGACTCGCTGGGCGCCGGTATACAGCTGCTCAATCAGCGTGTAAGCGGCCTTGAGCTTCTTCCGCACATCAGAGCCCAGATGAGCAATACGCTTGCATGTACCGGTTTCAGACAGGTCAGGTTAAACCGGAGGAAATATCACAACAGGGGTAATCAGTGCAAATTTTCTTACCAAAGATGGCAGAGGTCATGGCGTGAATCTGGCGCTTTAGTCTGGTCAGCTCTTCATCACGGTTTAAGAGCCGCTTGACATCTTCCGCCCGCTTTTTCAAACCGGTCTTCTCGATGTCCCAGCTTGGCCTGCTCGGATTAATACCACTCCTTCAGCTTGTTCCATAGTGGCCAAGGCAGTTTTCAATTCATCCTTGGCCTTGGTGGTTTCGCTTGTTGAGTTTCCAGATTGGCACGAAGGTCCTTGAGTTGTACGGTTTCTTTGGTATATCTCATTCTGATAACAAAGGGAGCACGTTAGTTGTTTCATTATAAAGTCCCAAGCTCAATACAAATATTCAACTTGGCACTTGGGGGCTAATGGCTAGTTGATCTCAGTTTGCTATGGGGATACAGAAATTAAGTCCCGGTTCAACTCTGCTAAGTTGAACCGACCCTTGGGGGCTACAGCACTGAAGTTTAAGGCGTATGAGTTCTATACAAAGTTAAGTGCCGGTTTAACTATGCTAAGTTGAACCGGCCCTTGGGGGCTACTACACAGCAAACGTACAAGAAAGGCATAACTCCTTACCTCATAGCGGTCCTTCATGCGATTTACCAGACCGTCTTCGAAGTCACGGCTTGTGTAGAGTCGGTTCGAAGCGGAGTGAAGTTCTTGGGCAGAGAGGTTGTCATAAGCTGACAGATCGGCTTTCCCTTTCTCTTTACTCATGGTAGTGGACTCTTCCTTGGCGATGTGTTTTGCTAAAGCGACCGGTTGGCTAGGGTGGTGTAGCCAGTGCCCGTCACTATAACGTCATCATTTTTTGTCGGGCTGGTCAGATTGGCGGTTTTCTTTGGGCTCGGCGGTTCAACAGTTACGACCCGCTCGGTGGCTGGACTCGGTGGAGCAGGATGTGAGGTTTCCACTTGGGCGTCCGGTTCAAGTTCTGGCGGATCAGCGTTGTCGTCTTGGTTTAACCCGGCAGAGCCATTTTTAACTTCCGGATTTTCGCCATGCTGCTCTGGGGTCTTCTCCGGATCAACATCCGCAGTAGGATCAAGGGTTTTCGCTTTCTTACTCAAGCGAGCCTTGGTACTGCAATGTTCAGAATTAGAGTAAGATAAACCGACTGATGCGATTGTAAACCGAATTGGCGGGACAGTAATATGGTGCTTACCCTGCAGCAACTTTAAGCGGAGGCAGTTGCGTGGTTGATGAACCGCCAGAGGAGTTGGAAGAGGCCTGATAATTTGGGTCAGACGGGTTGAGAGGACATCGGAAGAAACCTTTCAAAGGATAACGCTTTTCAGGAGAGCAAATCACCTCTGGACGATGCTTCCAGGTTGGTGTGTCTGGTAAACCAGACGATGTAATCTGTTGACCACTGTGCCGGGTCGTACGGCGTTCTTCAGCCTGTTGTGTCTTCAAGGAAAGGTTTGGATTCAAATGAGCACAGGAATGAGATTTTTTCACTTTCCGGACTGTGCGGCGAATTCTTTTAACCGGCACGAGGTAGGATTCAGAAGAAAGAAAGATTACCTCAACGAAGTCGGCATGACCGGCTTCAAGATCGTCACAGGAGTTAAAATTGTCGATAAAAGGAAGAATAAAAGGGATAAGCTACAAGCAAGAAGAAACAATCTTAGGACTAAACACAAAGAGGAGGGCGGTTTACGGTGACTCCTCGTGATGATATCAAGTTTTACCTCAGCTTCGAATCTTCGTCTTCCGGCGGATCGGAAGACTCAGCGTTTTCCTCTTGCCAGCCTTCTTGGTTGTCTTGGACTTTACACGTGGAGCCGGGCGGTTTGGTCCGCTTCGAGGAAGCTGTTAGCACGAGAGGTAACAAGGATTAATATATATCAACAAGGCAAGTAATGTCGAAAAGCGGTGGCGAGCCTTACCGCAGCGGTTTGTTGGCAACACGAAATGGGGCCAACCGGTTTGGCTGCGAGCGAGATCGGTTCATCAAGCATCCTCTTTACTGATCTCTGTGACTTCAAGTTCAGTTATTGGTAACTCGTGGCGTCTTTGAGGGTCTTGGAGGCTGCCGGTGTATTCGTGCATCAATCCGGACGGCGGCTTAATGGCGAGATGCCCCAAGAAACCCAAATCGCACAAGGTCCACACCAGTTAATCCATTGGCCATTAGAGCCCGGAGTTTGATAATCTGAGGCGCAAAATTCTTCCGTTCAGCGGCGGTCAAGCGTAAAACAACGGATGATGGTTGCTAAGCGGTGAGGACGGTAACCCGCAAAGGATTCTCGTTATCGAGGGCAGTGTTCGGCGGTAGAACCAGGTTTGGTTCCAATCTTTTGGATGGCTATGGTGTTTGGCGTGAGGAAAATCTACTTCCTTCCTTTTCTGGATTGAAACGCCGCCCAGCTCCGTGTTAGGGCCATCCGAAAATTCGATGCGGCGGTTCAAGTGAAAGAAATCCGGAACAGTTCCACAGATGGTTCTTCTTGAAGGTAGACTTCACAGAAAACTTGGAAATTGCATATATTTGACACGGAGTTCGGACCAATATCCTGTGGATGGAGTTGAAAACTTGCAAGGACATCCCGGAAGAATTTTGATCCGGGCGGGCAGAATCCCCGATCTAAGTGCTGCATAAACACAATTACTTCTCCTTCTTGCGGATTGGGAGGGCATTCGGCATCCGGAACCCGCCAGTGGAGGACGTTTTAGAAGCTAAAGCGCCCGGTGGTGACGTATCCATTGAGTTGCGTCTCGGTGATCTTAGACCGGACCCAATTGCAAGCTGAAATTGTTTGGCCATTCCGAAGACTAAACTGCAAGAGGAAAGAAAAAACGATTCGCCGTTAACGGTTCGTAGACATTATCTGATGTTAAACCGGCGATTCGCAGCCGCTTCAATTCGGTTTAATCGAGGACTAATGGGTAGACGGATTAGCTATCAAAAGTCAAACCGCCCAAAGAGATAGAACTGGAAAATCTACTAAGTGTGGACGAAACAGATTTCACATGCGAATGGGGTAATTTGGATCTACCGAAGATTCAGTAAGAAAAATTTCTGCGACCTATGCAAGCCTCATAAAGGGCAGGAAGGTCCGTGCGTTCTAAACAAAAGGATCTGAACAAGAAGAAAGATGCATAAAGAGTTAAAACTGACGGCGGAGCGATCGCGCCGCCAGATGTATAGTACGGTTGAATCGTACGGCCATGGCAGGGCAGGTATGAGGAAACTAAGATGAACACCTATGAACTGTGAGATGAACAGGGACCTTCAGATGCAGATCTAGGGCTTGAAGAGGGACCTTACCTGATGCGCAGAACGGCGGAGGAGCGCCGAGAGCCTCTGGTACGATCAGGTTGATGCAGCGGCCTGGCACTGACGCGGCGTTCGAAGGTCGGAGGCGACGGCGGAGCTTCAGAGCTGGAGCTTCACGAGGAAGAAGAAGCGCGGAAGAAGAAGAGAAAGGGCATGCCGGTCTATTTATAAGGAAACGGGGCAATTAACGAGCGCGAGAATCGAGGAGTCAAAAGCGGCGGACGGCGCAGCGGTCGCCTCGATTTCCGGGATAGTATTAAATGAAGGGAATCTTACTGTTTGGATTTCTTTATTAAGGATGACGTCAAGGTGCCCTGTTGCTGTGGTTAGAAGATGACGTCATGGCGGTTCAAGCAGATGGCGGTTTACGAAATAAGAAGGGAGATTCAGAGTTTCCTAAGATGTTGAAGATTAACATGAACCGGTTCAAGTCAATCTGGGACCTAATGTTGGGGATATAACTACTGAATATAAACCGCCTCAAAGGGCGGTTTACCTCGCCTGTAATTAGGGCCCACGAAGGCATGAGGCCCAGAGCCCAGAGGCGGATTAGGATCCATAAATGTAAACCGCCTTAGTCATGTAACTTGTGCTGTAAGATAAGAGAGAAGAGACCGAGCCGGACACTTGTATGAGCCGGATCGGGACTCTGTAGACCGGCCGGGCGTCAACCCGTGTATATAAGGGACGACCCGGCGGCGGTTTAGGGACAGACAATTCGAGGCTTAGGCGAAGCTATTGCTCCCTAGTCGCCGAAATCACATCAATCCCATCACAAACTAGACGTAGGCTTTTACCTTCATCAAAGGGGCCGAACTAGTATAAATCTCGTGTCTTTGTGTCCGCTTTAACCCCTCTAAGTTAACCCGTACGATGGCCCTGCGACTAAGTCCTTTCACGAGGACATCTGCCGTGACAATTCCACGACACTACCGGAGCAGCTTCTGACGCCCCATCCACGGCCGCAGATCCGCATCGTCGACACCACCCTTAACCCAACCACCGGGCAACCGGCGCCCGTCCCACGGCCGCAGATCCGCATCGTCGACACCATCCTTAACCCAACCACGAGCAGCCGACGCCCGTCCCACGGCCGCAGATCCGCGTCGTCGACACCATCCTTAACCCAACCACCGGAGCAGCTTCACCTACGCCCTCGTCCACGGCCACAGATCCGCTTCGCACACACCGTAGTCCACCCTAGTGGAGCCGCTCCACAAACACCCTACTTGACGATTCTAGATCTCCTTACCGGACCCTGACAGCCAGTGCAGCGTCAACACCCTCGACGTTTCTAACCTGATTCCCACCGTCTGGAGAGATGCCAAGCAGCCGCCACGGCCTAGGTACTTGTCACCCTTAAACCCGTCCAGCATCACCTGCCCGATGTACTTCAAATATACTAACCGGTCGCTGTTACCTATTATGCAGCTGGCAAAAACTACAAGGACGATGTTTCTTCTGGATCTAACAGCTTGGCCAACCAAGATCCTGGACTGAGGCATTGCTATGATCTTGTAAGCGCGTGTCTCTCTCTCTTGTATTGTTCTCGTGCTGCCAAATGCTTTGCTAGGATTTTCGACCAGTGATCCCTTTGTGCAGACAATGATTTCTACTATTGGCTGCTAAATTAGATATGGAGATGTCATACATGATACTACCTCGTACCTTCGTTCCTAAATATAAGCCTTTCTAGAGATTCCACTATAGGCTACATACGGAGCAAAATGAGTGAGTCTACACTCGAAAATGCATCTGTATGTGGTCCATACTGGAATCTCTACAAAGACATATATTTAGGAACAGGGGCAGTACATTACACAAAATCGTAGGTGGCATGTAGGAATTCCAGTGCACTACATTAGGCTCCCTTAGAGTGCCTGCTAGTCCAACATACAGAGTCATGGCTAGTTTATGGTACGCACACAATCGTTAATTGGTGGTTTAAATATGCGCAAGGGATATGTAATGTAGTATCATGTAGAGATATCTGAAATTAGCCGTGTCAACTTGCAGATAGGGTTACACAATGAAAAAGTACAAGATGTATGTGGCAATTTCATGGAACATCGGGAAAAAAAGGAGAGGCAGCGGTGAGCCTATATAGTGTGCTATGGTACGTCACTCCTCCATTGCAATCATCGTGACATGTTATTTGTATGCCAGTTCTATTAGCCAAGTTTCTTAGGGACAGTTATTACGAGTTATCCTAAGAAAATAAGCACCTGTGAATATAAGCTCCATGTAATAAGCCAACCAGTTGTTTTCATTGCGTTTTCATCTTATCTTTGGTATGATCAGTGGAAAGTCTAGATTGCATTATATATTTTTCATTTTGCTGCCCATATGAAAATTAATTTGACTTGCAAACATCACAAATTGAACCCAGTGCAGTAATTAATATGATAGGAAAATAGACCATCACTATTTGCTCGAAATGCAAATACAAAGATACAATCTACTTGGCACAATCTACTTTGGTCAATGTTTTCCATAGAGATCCCATTGCCTATTTTAAATGAAGAACGCATGACCCACATTTAAATGAAGAACAATTATTTATTGAAATTCGATGGTCCAAGTGGTTGGTTATTATCATATAGCAGCACCACCTGAAAGCATCATAGAGCAGCAACAGCTCATAGCAACTCATCATACAGCAGCAACAGTCTGCAATTCATCATATACCAGGAGCAGCTCATAGCAATTCGTCATATAGCAGCAGCAGGAGCAGCTCATAGCAATTCATCATATAGCAGCAGGAGGAGCAGCTCATAGCAATTCATCATATAGGAGCAGCAGGAGCAGCTTGTAGCAACTCATCATAAAGCAGCAGCAGCAGCTCATAGCAATTCATCATATAGCAGCAGCAGCAGCTCATAGCAACTCATCATACAGCAGCAGCAGCTCATAGCAATTCATCATATAGCAGCAGCAGGAGCAACTCATAGCAATGCATCATATAGCAGCAGCAGAAGCAGCTCATAGCAATTCATCGTATAGTGGATCAGAATGAAAATTTGGCAAAAATCAGAGGAGATCCTCACCTTGTTGGATGAGCTCATCCTTCAACACCACCTCAAGGCCATGGCCTGGGAGGAGGGGAGGGGGAATAAGGTGCCTTCTGCCGTAGTGTGGCATCAGCCGTAGTTGTGCAGCGCTCGCTGGAGTAGTGTGTTGGACGAACCACGGTGGAGCAGCTGCTAGAGGCCATGAGAATGAGGGGCGGCGCCAGCGGGAGGAGCAGCCAGGGAGATTTGCCCCTACCCGCCGGCCATGTAGCCTAGCTGGACATAGCATCGCCGAGGACCAGGCCAGATGGGACCAGTGGCGACGGCTCGCTGGAGGAACCCTAGTGCTGCAGGCTGGGGATCGAGGTAGAGGGAAAGGGGAGAGGAGATGCAAGCGGGCAGGGCAATGAATGCTTGCGTGTTTGCTTTTACTTGAGGGTCAGGTGTGACACGGGCGTCAGCAGTTGCATTTTGTGTGTAATATAGGCATTTCACTATTCCCCTTCCCTTCAATTTTTAGTGAGGTTCTACCCGAAACACCCCCCTCCAAAGCGAAATTAGTTAAGCCCAAGCCCATAACTCAAAATTGACTTCTTTACATCTTTTATGGCTTATTTTGACAATATGCCCTGAAAAGGCGGAATCGAACTGGCCCTTAACCTGCAATTCAATTGTGCGTGCAATGATGAATCACTCCTGCGTGCTATCTGTACATTTAGGCATCATCATACATGGCATAACCTAATACATGTGCATTCCATTGTAGAATCTGGAATATGCAATGTTTATGTTAGTTCATATGTTGCACATGATGTTTAAATGCCCCTTAAATCTGGTCAGTCAAGTGATGGTCTTTAAGCCTCCTTCTTTGCTTCTTTTCTTGATATGTAAGATTTGCTCACACATCTGTTCAATTGCTTGTTTGCATCAGCTAGCCATACTAGGATTGTTTGCTTTGATTACTTGCTGTTCTTGACCTAACACTCTAACAGAGCTTGTCAATGATTTAAACACGAAGGGCTGCTGTAGTGGAGCCTTGTCTAACTCATAGGTGACATAAAGGTTTGGTTGTACACTACACTAGGCTCTCCAAGAGTACCTGGAGATCCAGTTCGAAGGTATGCCTAGTTTTTACATAGTGCAAACATAGTAAATGCTCATTTCATTGTGTGCAAGTGCAAGAGATGCGGCATGTTTCATTATGTGGTGTTGTTTTGTTATAATCTCATCCTTTTGTGTTCACAGACTGGAAAGTATGCATATTTATCTTCCAAGGAGACGAGTAACTAGGTTTTGTCACCTTGCAGAGGGGGTGCAATGAAGATAAGATTGAGGATTTCCAAGTACAAGATGTTAGGAAGGAGCCTTGCAAGAGAAGTAGGAGCTGCGCTGAGCCTCTTCAACCTACTAAGGTAAGCCACTGTATGCAACTCAACAGTTCAATTCCTTGTCTGTTTCAGGCATAGTTAATTTTCTCTTTTCAATTGCTTTATTTGTCCTGACTTAATGAGATGCCCAAATAATCATGCCTGATGTTTGGTACTTGTATCACTATTAGTTGACATAATTAAAGGCCTTACCATTTAATTACTCTGCCGAAGTGTGCCTGAAGCTTTGAAGTCTATTAACCAACTATTATTGCATGAGGCTCACAATCTATTTTATACCACGCTAATGATTGCATAGTTTTGCCTGCTGTAGTATGTTTGTATGAAACCCTCTGTTGTTCATTATGATCCCTAAGACTTTAATTGAGGTACAGAATGGCCAACTGCTTTCTTACTTATACGCAATGTGTTGTCTAAATTTGTAACTTGTCTGTGTTTTTGATTGGGCCCCAACATCATGCTCCTCTGGTGAGCTAAGAGGGATTTATGTATGCAGGCTGCACAGACTATCTTTTTTATAATTTTTAAAATATCACCTGCTTATGCTTCATGACGTGTAACACTTTTTTGTGAAAGTGACGTGTAACATTATTGTTAGTCCTGTTTTGCCATGTAGTACAAAATAGTGTCTTGTTCGCTTCATCGTTGTAACTATATTTTGCCCTAGTCATGTGTACTTACGTAAACATTTCAGGATGAAGTGACATCAACACAAAAATCTGCGAAAGCAAAGCGGCATGGCGTTACCGAATGATTATGGATTGTAATTGGAATGTGCTGATGTTCTCGAGCATCAACTAGAGGTGGCAAGACAACGTGTACATGATTGTCAACGTATAATCAACAAGTTGAGATTGGGCATGCAGGTATTAGATGCAGGAGTCAAAAAAAATGAAACAAGACACCAAGGTAACCATGAAGGAATTGGAGATTTTGCAGACTGAAATTTGTGCTATCTGAATCCGGCCAATCCTATTTTCTGAAGAGATTGTAGTTCAAATGGATTTAAGTTGATGCGCGTCCATGATGTATGTGTCACGCCCTCGATGCGGCTATATCTCCCACGTGTCGAGGCACGACTTAGAGGCATAACCGCATTGAAAGCAATGTCGCAAGTGAGGTAATCTTCACACAACCCATGTAATATCATAAGGGAAAGAGATACATAGTTGGCTTACAGTCGCCACTTCACACAATACATAAATAAACATCCATCATACAGAGTACACTCAAGGTCCGACTACGGAACCAAAATAAAAGAAGATACCCCAAATGCTACACAGATCCCCGATCGTCCCAACTGGGCACCACTACTGATCATCTGGAAAAGACACATAGTAACGACCACGTTCCTCGTCGAACTCCCACTTGGGCTCGGTTGCGTCACCTGCACTGGCATTGTCGGCACCTGCAACTGTTTTGGTAGAATCTGTGAGTCACGGGGACTCAGCAATCTCACACCCGCGAGATCAAGACTATTTAAGCTAATAGGAAGGACAGGGTTGTAAAGTGGAGATGCAGCAAGCGACTAGCATATATGGTGGCTACATCGCAAAAGAGAGCGAGAAGAGGAGCAAAGCACGGTCGTGAAGCTAGTAGCGATCAAGAAGTGATCTGAACTACTTACGCCGACATAACTCCAACACCGTGTTCACTTCCGGACTCCGCCGAGAAGAGACCATCACGGTTACACACGCCGTTGGTGTATTTTAATTAAGGTCAACTTCGGGTTTTCTACAACCGGACATTAACAAATTCCCATCTGCCTCATAACCGCGGCACGGCTTTGAAAGATATTACCTGCGGGTGTCCCAACTTAGCCCATTATAAGCTCTCACGGTCAACGAAGGATATTCCTTCTACCGAAGACCCGATCGATCTCGAATCCGGACTACAAGACATTTCGACAGCAATAAAACAAGACCAGCAAAGCCGCCGGATGTGCCGACAAATCCTGATAGGAGCTGCACATATCTCGGTCTCGGGGCACACCGGATGAGCCAGACGTCGGGTTGGCATAGACCCTGATTGCCCGGGGCGCCGGACATCGCTTCGGTTTGGGCCAAGCCTCCAAGGAGCACTGGTCCGGGGTTAAAATAAAGATGACCCTTGAGTCTGCAGAACCCAAGGGAAAAAGGCTTAGGTGGCAAATGGTAAAACCAATGTTGGGCCTTGCTGGAGGAGTCTTATTCAAAGCGAACTGTCAAGGGGGTCCCATAAATCACCCAACCGCGTTAGGGACGCAAAATCCGGGAACATAACACCGGTATGACGGAAACTAGGGCGGCAAGAGTGGAACAAAACACCAGGCATAAGGCCGAGCCTTCCACCCTTTACCAAGTATATAGATGCATTAATTTAATAAGATATATTGTGATATCCGAACAAATAAGCATGTTCCAACAAGGAACAACATCTCCATGTTCCAACAAGGAACAAACTTCATCTTCACCTGCAACTAACAGCGCTATAAGAGGGGCTGAGCAAAGCGGTAACATAGCCAATCAACGGTTTGCTAGGAAAGGATGGTTAGAGGTTTGACATGGCAATATGGGTGGCATGATATAGCAAGTGGTAGGTATCGCAGCATGGGCATAGCAAAAGAACGAGCATCTAGCAAGCAAAGATAGAAGTGATTTCGAGGGTATGGTCATCTTGCCTGAAATCCCGCAAGGAAGAAGAACGAATCCATGAAGAAGACAAACGGACGTAGTCGAACGAATCCTCACAACTCCGGAACGAAACCGAAGCTAACGAGAGAAGCAACCCGGAAAGAAGCAAACAACACAGTAAATAACCATCACACAAACATGGCATGATGCGCAAACAAGTATGATGCATGTCCGATTTAAAAGAGGCATGGCATGGCAAAATGCAACAAACAAAACTACAAGTTAAGTGGAGCTCAATATGCAACGAGTTGCATATTGACAAAACACCACATCAATTATTTAGTTCACTCTCGGTTAGGTACTCAACAATATTAAATGTTGGTTAACATGGCAAGAGGTGAAGCATAAGTAAACTAACTATTTAGGCAAGTTTAAATGAGGCCGGAACAACAAACAACAATTCCGGTAAAACCCCATATGCATACTTTAGATTTGGAACTGATCTGCCCTGAACACAATTTTAGAGTTGTTAAACATGCAAATAAAGTATACCATGTTAAAATAGGCATTTTTCTACCCCATTTACATATATAATTTATTTAAATCAGGGCTACGGTTATTTAGTTATGAAATAAATCATTTTAGCATGGCATTTAAGCAAATTAATGCAAACAACAATTATAAACATTTAAATGTTGTTATCATGATGCGGATGACATACACAAGTTATATGCAATTTTTATGAAAATGTTGACATGAGCATGTTAGGAAGCATTGTGTCACCGTGGTGGAAGAAAGGGGTGCCACGGCAACGAATCCGAAAATGATGCCACGCAACATATCGGTTCCGACAGGTCATCGAGATGTCGGTGCAAAAGAAAGTGTGGACGTGCGGAACATGCAAAAGATGGTGGGGTGATCCCGGATACCGGGTTCCCACGGGACGGTGGCATGGTAAACGAGTGACAATTCGGACACGATGCAAACGGGCATCTCATACAACATGCATTCATTCACGGGCGGCATCTCGGGGTTATACCTTCAAAGCGTGCATTCGGGACAGTGCAATGTAGAGGAAGTAGTTGTTCTCGTGACGGTAGGGGAAGTAGGGGTTCACGGACGTCGTGGAAGTAGTCGTTCATGGCGACGGTAGTTGTACATGTTCGTTTCGTAGATGTTCATGTCGACGGTAGTGGTACACGCGACGTTGGGGTACTTGTCGGTCCGGTCTTGGCGGTGTAGATGTACACGTTGTCGGGTACTTGTCACATCACCGGTGTAGTCGTACCGCTCGGAGAGGAACTTGACATCCACGAGGTCGACGGTAGTGGTCCTTCGCATCACCGGTGTAGTCGCACTCGGTGTCCTCGGGCATCGGTCCTAGTTGTGGTACTTGGGGTGCATCACCGGTGGCCAACAGGGTACAGGAGGCAGAGAAGACACTTGCGATCTTCCGGTCAACATGAACAAGAGGCCGACCCGTGGACCTGGCATTTGACTGAATCGAGTCCACGAGGACAAGCGGGCGAGCTGCTGCCGCTGTTCGAGGCAAAGCAGGGGCGCGGTTCAGGCAAAACGAAGGCAGCGGCGGCGAGGCTTGGGGCTGGCGATGAAGATCCGGGCGAGGACGGGGCTCTCTGGCGAGGTGGCGATGGACTTGGCATGCTGCTGCTCGATGCAGCCAGGGGATGCAGAGGACGCCGGGAAGACAGGGAGGAGAGGCCGGGTGCAGAGGTCGGGCGCTGGAGGCGCAGATCCGGATGGCGAGGCCAGCAAGCTTGGCGCGGGCGCCGGGGCCGCCGGAGTTGGCCGAGCTCGGGGACGACTCGGGCAACGGGATGACGCGAGGTCGCCTGGGACGGAGGACGAAGGAGCTTGGCGGCGAGGACATCGTCGAGGAGGAGCGAGGCCGTGACCCTTGTGCCTAGATCTTTCCTCACCACATGATGCTTGCCAAAAGAGAAAAATAAAAAGGAATAGAGAGAATAACTTTGACTCTTTGCATAAAAATAAATACTGAAAATTTAAAAGATAGGCCCTTCGCAGAGGGAAGCAGAGGTTGCCATGCGCTTATTTGTTTGTATGCTCAATCCCTTAGTGAAAAAGAACGTCACGTTATATTGCCCCTTATAATAGCAACCTTTATTATGCAGTCCGTCGCTCTTATTGCTTTGCCATCACAAGTTCGTACAACGCTCAATTTTCTCTTACACTAAATGATCTAACACTTTTATAAGAAATTTTTATTGCCTTATTGCACCGATGACAACTTACTTGAAGGATCTTGCTCAATCCTTAGGTAGGTATGGTGGACTCTTGAAAAAGATTTGGGTTTATGGATTTTTGGATGCACAAGTAGTATCTCTACTTAGTGCGGAATTTTTGGCTAGCAAAGATAGGGGGGAAAGCACCACATGTTGAAAGATCTATGACAATATGACTTCTGTGTGAATATGAGCAAACATAAACCATTACGTTGTCTTCCTTGTCCAACGTCAACAATTTTGGCATATAATATTTTGATGGGGGCTCACAATGACAAAAGATTTCCATGATAGTGTATTTGCATGTGAAAGTTATCTTCCTTATACTAATTATTTGTGAATTGCTTGTATGACCAATATTATGATTGTCAAGCCTCAAAAGATTTCACTTTCTAAATCCAATGTGAAGCTACCACTAGGCATGATATGATTTCAACTTCATGAAATTAAATTTATTCAACAATTTACTCATAGGATATAAGTGAAGCGCAAGAGTAAATGACAAGCTACTCCAAAAAGATATAAGTGAAGATCAAATGAGTAGTTAAGTAAATAGATAGCTATGTGAGGACTCTCTCTTATTTAAAACTTTCAGATGTAAGTATTTTATTCAAACATAAATCAAAACAAAATAAAATGACATTCCAATAATGACACACATCATGTGAAGAAGCAAAAACTTAGGCTCAATTGTTACTAACCGATAATTGTTGAAGAAGAAAGGTGGGATGCCTACCGAGGCATCCCCAAGCTTAGATGCTTGAGACTTCTTGGAATATTATCATGGGATGACTTGGTCATCCCCAAGCTTGATCTTTTGTGTCTCCTTAATTCTTCTAATATCACGGTTTTCCTAAATCTCAAAAGCTTCATCCACACAAAACTCAACAGGAACTTGTGAGATAAGTTAGTATAAACCAATGCAAAAACCTTATCAATATCTACTGTAGCAAATCACTAAAATTATTATTCAACATTGCATACTAAATTCCTCTTCATATTTAATACTCCTCTCCTCAAATAGAATCATTAAACAAGCAAACATATGCAAACATAACAGCAATCTGCCAAAACAGTACAGTCTGTAAAGAATGCAAGAGTATCAATACTTTCCTAACTCCAAACATTATGAAATTCTACCACACTGTAGAAAATTTATCAGAGCTTATTATGCAAAAAGTTTCAACATTTTATCACATTCTGACTTTCCTCAGGAATTTTTGCAACATCAATAAACTTTCTGTTTTCAAATAGCAACATGTATACTTGCAAGATAAGCATGGCAAAGGCTATGCTTGACATTTTTATTGAAATAAAAGATGCAAAACATTATTATAAATAAAAGCAAGAAAATCCTAACAAAATAAATTGACGCTCCAAGCAAAACTCATATCATGTGACGAATGAAAACATAGCTCGAAGTGAGGTTACCCATAATGTTGGAGACGAAAGAGTGGATGTCTTCAGGGGCATCCCCAAGCTTAGTTGCTTGGATATTCCTTGGATATTAACTTGGGGTGCCTTGGCCATCCCCAATCTTAGGGTCTTGTCACTCCTTATTCTCCTCATATTGATGTCTCACCCAAAACTTGAAAACTTCAATCACACAAAACTTAACGAAACTTTGTGAGATAGGTTAGTATGATAAAGAGCAAACCATTTCACTTTGGTACTGTCAAAGAAAAGATTCATAATTGTTCTCACATAATTCCTGTTGTAGCATATCATTTCCACAATTTATATTGAGCAATATAAACCATAGAAACTAGAAAGCAAGCAAACTAAGCATTGAAAACAGAATCTGTCAAAAACAGAACAGTCTGTAATGATCTGGATAACTATCATACTTCTAATACTCCAAAAATTATGAAACAAATTGGACCACGTGAGAAAATTGTATATTAAACTTCTGCAAAAAGAGTCAACTCAAAAGCACTCTTATATTAAAAATGGGACTTATTTTCGTGAGCGCAAAAGTTTCTGTTTTTCAGCAGGGTCAAATCAACTATCACCCAACATGATCCCAAAGGCTTTACTTGGCACTTTATTCAAACAAAAGCAATAAAACATGATCAGTACAGTCGCTTAATCATGTTAACACACAAAAACAGTAGGTAAAAGTGTTGGGTTGTCTCCCAACAATCGCTTTTTTTAGCTAGGCATGATGATTTCAATGATGCTCGCATAAAAGATAATAATTGAAACATAAAGAGAGCATCATGAAGCATATGACTAGCACATTTAAGTCTAACCCACTTCCTATGCATAGGGATTTTGTGAGCAAACAACTTATGGGAGCAAGAATCAACTAGCATAGGAAGGCAAAACAAGCATAACTTCAAAATTTTCAACATAAAGAGAGGAAACTTGATATTATTGCAATATGTAAAAGCATAATTTCCTCGCTCATAATGATTTTCAGTAGCATTATGAAGAAATTCAACAGTATAACCATCACATAAAGCATTCTTTTCATGATCCACATGCATAAAAATTTTATTACTCTCCACATAAACAAATTTCTTCTCATCAATAGTAGTGGTGGGAGCAAACTCAACAAGATATCTATCATGAGGTTGAAAATTAAAATCATGATGACAAGTTTCATGGATATCATTACTCTTTAGAGCATACATGTCATCATCATAATCATCATAGATAGCAACTTTGTTATCATAGTCAGTTGCAACCTCTTCCGAAATAGTGGATTCATCATTAAATAAAGTCATGACCTCTCCAAATCCACTTTCATCAATATAATCATCATAAATAGGAGGCATGCAATCATCATAATAAATTTTCTCATCAAAATTTGGGGTAGTAAAAATATCATCTTCATCAAATATAGCATCCCCAAGCTTGTAGCTTTGCATATCATTAGCATCATGGATATTCAAAGAATTCATACTAACAACATTGCAATCATGCTCATCATTTATATATTTTGTGCCAAACATTTTATTGACTTCTTCTTCTAACATTTGAGCACAATTTTCCAATCCGTCATTTTCAAGAAAGATATTGTAAAGATGATCAATAATATGATGCAACCTCAATTCCATTTTTTTGTAGTTTTCTTTTTATAAACCAAACTAGGGTAAAATAAAGAACTTGATGTCTACTACGCAACTTTATTCTTGTAGATACATGTTGGACCTCCAAGCGCAGAGTTTTGTAGGACAGTAGCAATTTTCCCTCAAGTGGATGACTAAGGTTTATCAATCCGTGAGAGGTGTAGGATGAAGATGGTCTCCCTCAAACGATCCTGCAACTAAATACAAGAAATCTCTTGTGTCCCCAACACACCCAATACAATGGCAAATTATATAGGTGCACTAGTTCGGCGAAGAGATGGTGATAAAAGTGTAATGTGGAAGGTAGAAATATAATTTTATAATCTTAATAAATAAAAAAAACAAGGTAGAAATTAGTAAACGGCACACAAACGGTATTTCAATGCTTAAAAATGAGGCCTAGGGTCCGTACTTTCGCTAGTGCAATCTCCCAACAGTGCTAACATAGTTGGATCATATGATTATCGCTCAAAGTGTAATAAAGAATCACTCCCGAGTTCCTATTAGCGGAGAACAAAAGATAGAAATTTTTTGTAGGGTACGAAACCATCTCAAAGCTATTCTTTCCGTTCGATCTATCCTAGAGTTTGTACTAGAATAATGCAAGCTATTCTTTCCGATCGATCTAATCAAGAGTTCGTACTAAGATAACACCAAAGCAAATTCATATTCATAATACTCAATCCACACAAAGAACTATAAAGAGACCCCGAAGTTCCCGTCGAAGAGAAACGTGCATCAACCCCTATGCATAGATTACCCCAATATCACCGCGGGAATCCGCGAGTTGAATGTCATAACATATATCAAGTGAATCAATAAGATACCCCAATTTTCACCTCAGGTATTCATACCGCAAGACATATATCATGTGTTCTCATCTCTGAATATTCAATTCGACAAGACAAAACTTCAAAGGAGATTCAATTCATCATAACAAGAGTACAGAGGGTAGAACCATCATATGACCCGACTATATTGACAAAGCCCATGATATAGATCACGAGAGAGAGAGAGAGATTAAACACATAGCTACTGGTACAAACCCTCATCCCCGAGGGTGGACTACCGGATGATGAAGATGGCCACCGGAGATGATTCCACCCTCCGGCAGGGTGCCGGAACGGGGTCTAGATTGGTTTTCACGGATACAGAGACCTTGCGGCGGCGGAACTTCTGATCTAGGTAAACCCCGAAGGGTTTCGAAATATTTGGGAATTTATAGTGCAAAGAAGGGGTGCGGGAGGCCACCGAGGTGGGCACAACCCACCTGGGCGCCCCCTGGTGGGTTGTGTCCCCCTCGGGGCACCCCCCCAGGTGCAGCTCTGGCCCAATGGATGTCTTCTGGCCCATAAAAAATCCCCGTGGAGTTTTATTGCGTTTGGACTCCGTTTGGTATTGATTTCCTGCAATGTAAAAAACAAGCAAAAAACAGCAACTGGCACTGGGCACTTAGTCAATAGGTTAGTCCCAAAAAATGATATAAAATTGCTACAAAATGATTGTAAAACATTCAAGAACGATAATAAAACGGCATGAATACTTCATAAATTATAGATACGTTGGAGACGTATCAGTGTGTTGGGGACACAAGAGATTTCTTCTATCTAAGTTACAGGGTTGTTTGAGAGCGAAACCGGGCGAAAACCGAAAAGCCGAAAAAAATACTCATCTAAAACCCGAAAACACGTATGGAAAAATAAAAAAAAAATCCAAAAGAAACATCCAACACGTGACATGTGGCAGTGGCTAGATGCGCCACTTGGCATGCTTTCAGAGTACCAAAAGTGGCCCTTGGAGGTCCCTGCAAGGATCTCAAATTAGTTGCTCTAGAGAAGTTCACGTCATAGAAAAAAAGATAGGACGAGACAAGGCCAACACAAGAACAAGAGGCCCGCAGAATAACCTACATATTCCTTAAACAAACAAAAGAAACCCACAAACGGGGAATACCCGAGTACACACCCGGCTAACAAAACTTGCCCTCATGCACATGCTCTCATGGGCTAGCCTAGCACGAAGCTTCTCACTCGCTCATTTTTTGCGGTTTCAAAGGTCGACCAGGTTTGTCTAAAAAAAATGGTCGACCAGGTTGACTTCCCAAAAAACTATTAACTAAAAAAAGAGTAAAATTGAAAAGCACACGAATTAGAAAAAGTTCACGAAGTTTTTAAGAAATATCATGAATTTTAAATAAGTTCATAATTTTTCATAAAAACATATTTAACAAAATTCAAAATTTCAACAAAAGTTCATTGATTAAAAGAATCACATTTTTGAAAAAATGTTCATGCAATTAATAAAAGTTAACAAATTTGGAAACATTTTATTAATTTGAAATTATACAAAATTTTGGAAAAATAACAAGTTTTAAAAGTTCTTGATTTTGAAAAATTTCATAACTTTTAGATTTTTCTATTTTTTGGAACAAAATAGGTGAAAAATAACAAGTTTTAAAAGTTCTTGATTTTGAAAAAAAATAGAAAAATAACAAGTTTTAAAAGTTCTTTTTTAGTCCGTGAGTTTTTTTAAGAATTTGAAGAATAGTTCAACAATCTGAACAAAATGAATTTTAAAAAATTCATGAATTCAAAAAAAGATCGCAAATTGAGAAAAGGTACAAATTTTGAAAAAGCTCAGTAATACAAAAATCATGAATTCCAGTATACAGATTAGAAAAAAAGTTTGAAAAAGGAAAAAAAACGAGTGAAAAAACAAACAGAAACCGGGTACAAATGGCAGAAATAGAAGGGTCGAAAGCTTCCCAAAACTGGGACATAAGTCCCGCTATAGAGTACGCTTAAATCGGTCGGCCCATAGGAACAAGACATAGGAGTTGGCCATAATTCACTCCGTCATTTGTACACGCCTTCATTCCGCCTATTGGCTTTGCCAAGATACATGTGGACGCTGGTGTGCGTAAGGGAGTTGGTGGAACGGTTGCGGCTGTATGCTGAGATAGGGATGGAACTTTTCTGAGTAGTAGCTCACTTGTCATTGCAGTCGTGGACGATCCAGTGTCTTGGAGAGTATCGCATGCAGGGCGGCTTTGGTGCTGGCAAAAGATCTCCACCTCCATCGTATTGTCATTGCCTCAGAAGCCAAATAGGTGAATCGTGATATTCAGAGTGGGAGTCGAGGAAGTAACGGAGCTATAATTAGTGATATTAAGTTACAAGCATATTTACTTGATTGTAATTTTTCTTTTGAAAGTCGTGTTGTCAATGTCGAAGCACATAGTCTAGCTAGGTTCTCGCTGTCATTAGGATCGGGACGCCATGTTTGGTTTGGCCAATCCCATGATCCGAACTCTATCCCACATTTTACGGTGTTTGATGAATAAAGCCTGGCTTTACCCCTCGAAAAAAAACTTGTACGCGCAGCTGATTGCACCAAACTTTTTTTGCGAAAAAAATAAATTTATGCAACCGATCAAATAGTTCTCACATCGACTAGGAATTACAATTCTGTATACAAAATAATTTCATCATTCAGTGAGGCTAAAGCGGTATGCGAGATACATACGGCCACTCATTAGGCCAACTGGCCAAGCAGTAGTTTACGAAAAATGTACTTTTATGTCATAGTTTCAATGGCAAAGTTTGATCACTATTCGAGGGAAGACATTAATCACTCTTGAATATCTTTTTACAATGTGGCAACATGATCCTCCTGATGCGCAACTGGCCGACAATATAACGGTTTTATCCAAAGTAAACGATTCTAATTAGATGGACGATCCAGAGGATCTATCTGCCGCGTCGTTAGCTCGCCACATGTCCCACACGACCCGTCATATGCCTCATTTTTTCTTTATTTTGACCACCCTGACCATCTTTAACCGCTTGTTCCTTATCTGCTTTAAAATATATATTATTTACGCAGCCTCTCTCTCTCTCTCTCTAAAGGCGATCAACGATTGTATTTGGCCAGGCGACACGAATGTTGCAAGCCCTGCTCATCCGTGCTACGAGCCAGCCGGCGTGCTGCGTGTTGCCGGTAGTGTGGCTAGGGCCATCGCCTCCTTTGATAGAGAAACATGTGTTCAAACTCGCATGGTGTTGTTGCATGCCCCCGACGATCGCACTGTGAGTTCCACTTGGTGATGCTGCAAACTCTTGGCGTGCTGCATGATGACGGTGTTGCGGGGATCAACTGCTTTGGTGAGGTAGACATGTGTTGAGAGTTCTACGTGGTTGTCCTGTGAAGGCCGCTTGACAGTGATGCAAGATCTAGTGGTAGCCGCGAGCTGACCAGGCGGCTAATGCGAGCGCTACTATGATGACTGGTAACGCTGCAAGTGTGGTGAAGGCAACCAACGGCAGTGATGTCGGTGCTACGAGCATGAGGGATGGGATGCGGGTAACAATGGCAGACACTACGACCTAACGCTATTTTGTGAGAAGTGGTTGGTGCCGGCGTGCTGGACAGGTGAAGGCCGCTCGACAGTGCTGCAAGGTCTAGTGGCGGCAGCGAGTTGACCAAACAATTGTTTTTTTTTTTTCTTTGCGGGAATGACCAGACAATTGTTGTGAACGCTGCTACGACGATCGGCATCGGCGATGCTGTGAGCAAGGAGAAGGCAATCGATTGCTGCTGCGACCAGCGATGCCAGTGCTACCTGCTACGAGCATGAGATGGGCTGCGACAACGATGGCATACGCTGTGACCAAACAGACTGGCATGAGCTACTGTGAGCGGTGCCGGTGTGCTGGATGTGTTTGTGGTGTTGAGAAGGCCGCCCGGCTGTGCTCCTAGTGGCGGCAAAGTGCTGACCAGGAGGCAACGATGGCTGGTCGTGCTAGGAGCATATAAAGGATGGGCTGCAAACGATGGCAGACGCTGCGACCGAACAGACGCCATGCTTGAGAGCCAGCACTGGGAGGCCACGGTAAGGTAATTTGGAGGTGCTGCGAGCAATAATTATGACTGGCTGCGACTAGAAAGCTTGGTGGTGCTGCGAGGAACGACGAAGACTGGCAGCAACTAGCAAGTTGGTGGTGCTCCGAGGGACAATGATGACTGGCTGCAAATAGGAGGGATGACGTGCTGGGATTTTTTGCCTATAAAAGAAGATACTGCAGTCCCATTGGCTCCTTTAAGGCCACCTAGGATTACCCTATGATCTAAGTTGGTATTATGGGAGTAACATTGTTAAATAGTACTCCCTCTATAAAGAAATATAAGAACGTTTAGACCACTATTTTAGTGATCTAAACACTGCTCCCTCCGTCCCATAATATAAGAACGTTTTTCACACTACACTAGTGTGAAAACCGCTCTTATATTATGAAACGGAGGGAGTATCATATTTCTTTACGGAGGGAGTAGAAAATTATGCACTAGACAGTGTTGTAAAATTGCTTCATTATTCAAACAAAAGTTGCAATTCACCAATGAGAACAAAATATCCTTCAGATCCACAATAGCTGGAAAAACCATCCCCTTACACCACCAAACAGCTCTTTACTAACATGCAATACCATATTTTAAACACTTAGCCGGGGATTTCACATTGCTCCAGGGATGACATAACCGAAAAGAAATGTAGTGTAAACGCTCATTCTGTGGTCTGAACACTAATGGTTTCAGGTGCTTCGCTGCTGGCTTTTACAGCACCAACATAACTGGACATCTTATTCAGGGCACTGAGGTAAGCTCGGACACTGGATACGACAACATCCATGGCTGCGCCACTCCCACTGCATAAAGATAAATAGAAAACCTATGAGCACGCGCCGACGGAGAGAAAGGGGGGTCGAGGGGGTGGGGTAAGACTATACCTGAAGGATCGATTGGAGTTACTAGTCAAAGCAGGTTTATCGGCGCTGACATCTCCAGCGATGACTACTCGAGTGGTTGCAATTGCATCAATGCCTTCTGTGACCGAAGTCATGCTATATTCTCTAAGAACAGTTGGAATCTGCATATGGTAAGGTAATTAAAGTCATATCTCCTATTTTAAGCAAAACGATAATCTGTAAAACAAAGGGGCACGACACATTAGATCGAACCCTAATTTTGTGCAGAACATTTCTCCAAATTGGTAGGGCCATGTTATACTCGTGGAATTCAGTGTATTATTTCTGAGCAATTTGCCCCATCTAGGAAGGAGTATGACTTTGGTGGTGAATTAGAAGATGGATTAAGTGAAAGAAGAATGCCCGTTTACACATGTAAGATGATTACATCATTTTGGATACACCAGTTTTTTTCCCAGTTAACATGAATACCAAAAGTAAACCCATTATTTGTAAGGTGCGAAAATTCTCAAGGCAAAGAAAGATGGTCTTTAAAATTTTCTTTTACTCATGACACCTATCAATGACATAAAGATCATGACATTAAAATGGACCTACGGTTACCACAAACTGATACTTCGTTCTTTGTCAAGCTACCAATCAAAATATGTACCAGTCAAGAAGCTAGCTATCGATGTTGTAAAAAACAAAAGAAGATGCTATGGACCATATCATAAATCATTACGATGGTTCTAAGTTACAAGAATATATGTAGGTAATCTTATTTACAAATTAGTGTTTATGCATTCTATTGAAAGTAGTTCTGAGAGTGGGACATTGCACGCCAATAATAGTCTTCTGATGCAATGAATTTAAACATTGTAAAAATGGTAATAAGCTACATTATGAACATAAAAAGGTTTTCTTTATCGTACTGAAAGTACTCTTGACATATCTAAAAATAATACAGTATAAGAAATAATTTAGTCTTTTACTACAAGAAAGATGAAAATAGCAACAGCTAACCTGTATTATTTGGTCAACAGCCTTGTATGCTGCATCAACTGGGCCAGTTCCAACAGAACATCCTATCTTTTCCTCTCCATCTATAGTTATCAATTTGACAGTTGCTGTAGATAAACCAAGTGTTCCACATGTTGCCTGCAGAGGTGACACACAACTGTAAGGTAATAGTTCAACTCCATTTACGAAAAAGGAGTCCACTGAAGCTCAATTATACCTGTACATCACCAAGGGACCAAATAACCTTAGGCTGAAATATCTCATCAGACAATAAAGCTTCTATGTCTTCATCAGTTACACGCTACGAAAAAAAAAAAACTTTGTACATATTAGAGAGAAACAATGCATTGAGAAAGCAAGCTCCTAATGAGTAATAATAGATAGAAAAAACACGTAAGGCTTCCATGAAAGCATGCAAAGGGAATGCTTTATAAAAATTAAAACAAGGAGGTATCAATCAATGCCATGATGTCGTCGTGCTTTACTTTTTAGACAGTGAAGAATAAAATATATATCACTAAACATAGAACGAGTACTCCAGAAAATTATCACCTTCTTTTTCTCTGCAACCTCTTTGTAGCGTTTAAAGAAATCCTCAAATTCTTTGTCATTGATTTCATATCCAAGCTACATATTTGCACATCAAGGACGTCAATTTGGCAACAAAAAATGGAAGACAAAAATGTTGCATTAACTAGAAAATACAACCAAATTAACCAAGAAATACCTCCACTAGTTTGGTTCTGACAGCATGCCTTCCACTGAAACAAAAGACCACAAATTGCAATTAAGGTTCAGAATCTTAAATTTGACCTAATTACCATTGAATGTTTATCTAAATGTATTTGAGCAGGATTGCCATATTAAATTAAGCTAGTTTAGAAGCCAACAGATGACATATAAATTGGCCTATGCTTTTCTACAAGAGTAAATATGATAAATAGTATGCCATATACAGTAATAAATAAAACATTTAAGTATAGGTTTCCTGCATATCAAATGATTTAGGTTGAGCTTCAAGAATGTAGCAATGAACATGCAAGTCCCCTACCTAGGAAGGATAGGCTGAATGTTCCTAGGTGAATCAACTTACTAATTAAAAAAATTAGCAGAACTTCCTCTTTGGAATATAAACTGGCTATTTCTACATAGGGAAGTCAGTCATAGCATAAAAGTACAAGTAAATAATTTAAGTTGACACCCCAGAAGAGTGTACATAACACCCTTCTAAATTATCAATTGTACTTGTGGTCTACCCATACATGCTCAGAATTTGGTAGTAATCACATTATGTACATATTAAATATCTAATTATCTAAGCATTTGGAACAACAGTGATACGCCATATCATGATAGTAGAAAGCTCAAGAGAGAGAAGAAAAATATAGATGTCATATAGGAATTATGCAGAATAGCTATGGGCCAAGATACATTTCCATGGTACCTGAGCTTCCCAAGAACAATACCAAACTCATTTGCACGTGTTAAACCAATATCATCAGGCGATATTATCTCATAAGTTCCTTTAAATTTAAGCATCCCATCCTGCACACACACACAAAAAAAACTAAACAGTTAACACGGAAACAGTAAAAATATTTGAGTACCATCATCTGTGAATCAACGTATATCGTTGAGTGGCACATGGTAACCACAAAAAGACAGCAAACAAAGACAAATGCTTACATGCTATGAAAGCGAAAACTGCTCATTACCACTCCTCCGTAAAGAGTTATAAGAGCATTTAGATCACTAGAGTAGTGATCTAAATGCTCTTATATTTCTTTACAGAGGGAGTACTAAAACACCAATTGGAAACTTGCATGGTAATACAAACAAAAGAGACTGCACATCTGGTTACCTGATGAATTCCACTTTCATGAGCAAAGGCATTGGCACCAACAATAGCTTTATGCGGCTGTACATGAAGTCCACTGTGCTCTTGTACCTAAAACAATTATAGAATTTGCATAAGCTCAAATTGCCTGGGAAAAAGTAAGTACAAAAAACAAAGAAAATAAGACAAGAGACATCAATACCATTTTGCTTGTCATGGTAATATGTTGCGAATTAATTCCAGTATGTAATCCACCTAAGAGTTCTCGTCGACATTTAATTGCCATGATAACCTGAAAAGGGGTCAGAAAATATTAGAAATGTGACAAGCAGTAATGCCTTACCCGGCGACACGTCTTTTCACTACCCAATAAGGGGAACTTGAAAATAATGCACGCGGACAGTATAAATATAGCATTATGAGCTCACCTCCTCCAAGGAAGCATTTCCGGCTCTTTCACCAATACCATTGATAGTCACCTCTAATTGTCGTGCTCCTGCATAAGCACCCTAAAAGGTAAGTCAAATTAGTAACATGATTAGATCAATGATAACATTATAGCAAACAATCAAGTAAATACGAAAAAGGAATTACCGCTAATGTGTTGGCACTTGCAAGACCAAGATCATTTTGGCAATGAGTAGATATAATTGCATTTTCAATTCCAGGAGTGTTTGCTTTTATGTCAGCAATTAATTTCCCGAATTCATGAGGGAGAGTGTACCCAACAGTGTCCGGGATGTTGAGAGTTGTCGCTCCAGCTTTTATTACTTCCTCTAGGATATGATACAGGAACTCTCGATTTGACCTGGATGACAAAGTGAAACCTATGATTCCACAGCCTTACAAGAATTGGCTTAACAAGAATTGGCCAAGCTAAAATAATTCAAATACACATGTTGTGCAAGCTTAAGTTCAACACGACCACAAAATTTGGGTAGCCACCAGCTACCACCTGTTTCTAATTTGCCAACAACCTTTTATAGGATTATCACATCATTAGTCATCTTTTTCCGAGATATACTCCTACTTTCCGAGCCATGGTATCCTTTGTACTTCGTAGTAAGCATGAACAAAATTTGCTTCAACCTCAACTCTGCTTCACTAAAATTTGGCCTCTTTGATTCAGCATTATAGATAGGTATGGTTAATTTTGAGACAACACAGCATGTGAAATAGCATTTCGAAAACAGATTTCTCTAGATACAAAATTGCTGGACCTATTTTACAACCAAAACTAAAAAACTGGGCCTACAGAAAAACCAAATTTGTATTTATATATTTTTTAATGAGAAAAGTTGAATTGTACCTGCCGGCGTCCTCGGGGCTGAACTCGACATCGGGGCATCCAAGACTGCGCGCATAAGCCACCATCTCCCTTGCGATGGCCACCACCTGGTCGGGCGTCTTCCGCAGCTTGTGCTGCATGTGGATCTCGCTGGTAGCAATGAAGGTATGGATGCGCGGCTTCCGTGCGTGGCGCACGGCCTCCCAGGCGGCGTCAATGTCCCTCTTGTTGCACCGCGAGAGGCCGCAGATGACGGGCACATGGCCATCCTCGCCGACGGGTGTGTTCCCCACCTCGATGGCGATGGATCGCACGGCATCAAGGTCGTCCGGCGAGGACGCCGGGAAGCCCGCCTCGATGATGTCGACGCCGAGGCGGGCGAGCTGGCGCGCGACGACGAGCTTCTCCGCGCTGGTCATGGTGGCCCCCGGGGATTGCTCCCCGTCGCGGAGCGTGGTGTCGAAGATGCGAACGTAGTTGGGGTCGTCGATTCGGTCCGGGACGTACTCCGGCCGGCGCGGCGCCGCCAGGCACGCGTGGACGGGGCGGAGGACGGCGGAGCGGGAGGCCCTAGGGTTCGCGGCGACGGCGGCGAGGCCATGGGAGAAGCGGCGGGGCTTGGCGGCGGGGAGGGCGGAGAGGGAGGTGCGCCTGGCGAGGGGGGTGGAGGGGCGGGGTTTAGGGAGGAGCAGCAGTAGGGTTTAGCGGGGGAGGACGCCATGGTCGGCGGCGGGGGTTTATGGAGGGGGGGGGGGGGGGGGATGCGGCGGTGTGGCGGCTGAGCTGGAGCCCGGAACCTGGATGACTATGCGAATGCGATGCAACAGGAGGTGTCAACCGGACCGGAGGAGGTTTTATGCTTATCCCGTCGCTGTGTATGATTCAGCTTTCGTAGCGGGCACGAACACGATTTGTGCGTGGTCCGCACTTGCCACTTGTGGTTTACTTCAAGTCTTCAACAACTTTGTCACTCCCAAACACTACTCCAATTTTGTCCCAAGTTCAGTTGGAATATGGCCAACGTTCTACCGTGAACTATACTATACAGAGAGGAAAAAGGACGATTGCTGAGGCTTGACGTGGCTTGCACTGAAACCGGCGGCCTGACAGGGATTGGCGGTGCTATAGAGGAAAAGATAGAGGGCTAGCGATAGATGATGTAAAAGTGGGTGTTGTATAAATTTACATCATCAAAAAATGTTTTTTTACCTCTTTATAATAAGTTCTCAACTCAAACAGATGATGTATATTTAGTGATGTAAAAATACAACTCTACTCTCTTGTAAAGAAATATAAGAGAGTTTAGATCACTACTTTAATCTATATATATGTATATGTATACCTACTAATAAAAGAAATAGGTATTCTTAGTCCGTCATGCAATTTTATAGAAAAACCCCTGATATTTCTGATATTAAACCCGCAATACATATTAAATGTTTTTTTAAATACTTATATCTTCTAAATCGTAACTCCAAATTTAGCATGTTATATATGGAATTTGATTAAAAAATATATATAATCTGAATATGATGTTATTTTACCTATTAACCATTAAAAAACTATATAGGGTATAATCTTAATCAACAATGCATTATCCGTCTTCCTTTCATATTGGTACTGATCCGGATTGTGAATGAACATCTCAGCAAAATCAGGATTGGAGACGAAATTGAAGATCACTTGCCCGTTTCTTTGTACATATTAAATACACATGCAAGCCGTGTTTAAATAGAAGACATGTGGAGTCTTGAACTTGCGCTTTTGTAGGCAAAGACCATCTTTGTTTGGGTTGTAGCTACAAATACTCATATTATAGACTATTTTTTTGTAAATTAAGAGCGTGTGGTATTTTTTCTTCCGTTGCAACGCACGGGCCCTTTTCCTAGTAATCTAAATGTTCGGATGTGCGGCTGTACAACCACTGTGCGACCTATTTGAAATATTAGGGTGGGCCTAGGGCCCATCTAACAATTTTTTAAAATCTCTAAGGCTCCATGTAGTTTATTGGCACTAGGTGTAGTGGGAAGTTTAGTTCCACCCCAGAAGTTGGAGAGGATCTGGATCTCCTTATAAGGATTTATCTTCCACATGCTATTGGAACTTGAGAAGAGAAGAGGCCTCGCGCACTCCTCCTCCTTCGCCGCCGCGCCGCGCCGTGGGAATGAGCCGAGCTCACACATACGCGCTTATTTTTGTTGGTCAGTAACGAGAGTTTTCTGACAGCCGGGCCACGATCTGAGACGTCGGATTGTGGGCTGTGACGGACTCGAACGTGGGTCGAGCCTAGCCGCCACGAACAAATCACATCTGCTCCACACGCTGCGCCCACCGTCGTTCCTCTGTTGCTGCTGCCGCCGGTGACTCCATTCCGTCTGCCGCGTACACGGTCGACGGAAGAGCAGGTCTCTGAAACCCCGCCTCTCATCATGTACGGGAGAGGGGCGAATAGGTTTTTGGGAAGCGACTACGCGACTGCTTGCCTCCGCTCGTCTGCTTCCTCTAACGTCTGCATCGCCTTCACCATCACCATGTCTCAGTCCGACACCGCCCGTCTCGCCGCTGAGAAGCTCGAGGCCGACAAGAAGGCCGCCGAGGCCGCTGCTGCTGCCACCGCCGTCGCGGCCTCTGCATGGCCTACTAGAGGGTATAACTCGTTTATCCCGCTCCTACTGTTTTATGTTTTAGCCATGCTAGCGTTTAACGTAGATCTGTTTACAATTAACGTAGTATGTGCTTGCATGATTGAATATCAGTATGCGATTATTTCTGTCAGTGCCCTAGTGATTTACTCGTGGATTATATTAATCGAAAAATTACCTATTTACTCAGCAATCCAAAAACCCATTATGTGTAGGAATTTTTTGGCAAGTGGCTTTGTCGCTGCACTGAAATCGGATAAGTTAACGGTGCGTACTTTAAGCACTGGCAGACTAAAACCACTTTATGGCTCACGGCTATAAACGTGTTCTGGGTCACCGGTGTCTCCACGGGAACGATTGCTCCTGGACAGAAGAAGGCGTTCAAGGAGGCCACCGTCGTATTTCTAGGAGCAGTTCTTAGCGTGATCGGATATAAATTGTTCGATGCATATTTACATGTACGTGTCGCCAAGGACTTGTGGGAGGCGCTCGAATCTAAATTCGGGTTCACAGATGTTGGGAGCGAAAAGTATATTATAGAGCAGTTCCACGATCACAAGATGGTTGAAAACTGTCCTGTACTAGAGCAGGCTCATGAGATAATATGCATCGTTAAGGAGCTTGAGCTTCTTAAGTGCGATTTGCCGGGCAAGTTTGTCGCGGGCTGCATAATTGCTAAGCTCCCTAATTCCTGGAGGAACTTTGCCACCACTCTGAAACATCAGAGGCTTGAATTCTCGGTGGAGGATGTCATTGGCCATCTGAGTGTTGAGCAAAATTCAAGGGCAAAGGACTCGCATGGAAAAGGGGCCGAAGGGACTTCTGTCACCGACATGGTGAACCAAAGGAACTTCAACTCCCACAAGCCCAAGGGAAAGAACGGTGTCCAACACAATACCGACTTTAAGAAGAAGGGTAAGAAGACCTTCAAGAAGAACAAGAAGGATGAGGGTTGCTTTATTTGTGGTTCGGTTGAACATTGGGCCAACAAGTGCCCAAACAAGTTTAAGAAGTCAGGACAGGACTCCAAGTTTGTCAACATGATTATGGGCAACAATGAGAATGGTGCATCTGGGTACGGTAATTTATTTAACATTTTTTTAGTGTTTCAGCCCACCGATTGGTGGGTGGACACAGGTGCAGGTGTTCATGTGTGTGTGCTAACATTTCATTGTTCACTTCTTACCAGGCCACAGGCCACGGGTCCATATTGATGGGCGGTGGCGCGAGTGCTTCTGTTCATGGTGTTGGCACGGTCGATCTGAAGTTTACTTCGGAAAGGATCGTGCAGCTGAAGAACGTGCAACATGTCCCCGCCATCAAGAAGAACCTCGTTAGTGGCTCCCTTCTATGTAGAGAAGGGTTTAAGTTGGTCTTCAAGTTTAATAAATTAGTTTTTACTAAATATGAACTATTTGTTGAAAAAGGTTATGAGAGCGGAGGGATGTTCCGTCTTTCCCTCGTAGATTTTTGTAATAAAGTCCTGAACCATATTCATTCGAGTGTTAATGAGTCTGAAGTTTGGCATTCACGTCTTTGTCACATTAGTTTTGGTGTTATGACGCGACTAGCTAAGTTGGATTTAATCCCAAGTTTCACTTTAGCCAAAGGTTCTAAGTGCCTTTCATGTGTGCAAGCTAAGCAACCTCGCAAGCCTCACAAGGCTGCGGAGGAGAGACACTTGGCACCATTAGAACTCATACATTCAGATCTTTGTGAGATGAATGGTGTGCTGACTAAAGGTGGAAAGAAATACTTCATGACATTGATAGATGATTCCACTAGATTTTGCTATGTGTATCTGTTAAATACTAAAGATGAGGCTCTACACTACTTTAAAATCTATAAGGCAGAAGTTGAGAATCAACTTGAAAAGAGAATTAAACGAGTCCGATCAGATCGTGGTGGAGAGTACTTCTAGAGTGAGTTTGATTCCTTTTTTACGGAACACGACATTATTCATGAGAGGACGCCTCCCTATTCATCCCAGTCAAACGGGGTTGCCGAGCGGAAAAACCGTACTCTAACTGATTTGGTTAACGCCATGTTAGATACATCGGGTTTATCCAAGGCATGGTGGGGGGAGGCTATATTGACGTCATGTCATGTCCTGAATAAAGTTCCAACAAAGCATAATGAGATCACTCCCTATGAGAAATGGGCAAAGAGAAGTACAACACTCTTGTACTTACGTACTTGGGGTTGTTTGGCAAAAGTCAATGTGCCGATCCCCCAAAAACGTAAGCTTGGACCAAAAATTGTGGACTGCGTTAATTTGGGCTACGCTAAGAACAGCGTTGGCTATAGATTTCTAGTAGTGAAATCCGAGGTACCTGACCAGAAGGTCGGTATAATTATGGAGTCTAAGGATGCTACATTCTTCGAGGATATTTTTCCTATGAGAGATATGCAAAGCACTTCTAGACAGGAATCCAAGGAGACTCTTGAGCCCGCCATTTCTATGAAATGTTATGAACAAACACATGATGAAAATCCCGAGGAGGATGGCGAGGAAACCCTTGGCAGGGGTAAGAGACAAAGGACTGCAAAGACCTTTGGTGATGATTTCTTCGTGTACCTCGTGGATGATACTCCCACTTCTATTTCAGAAGTGCCTCTCCAGAAGCTGACTACTAGAACGATGCGGTCCGTAGCGAGATGGATTCCATAATTGCTAACGGGACATGGGAGATCACTGAACGTCCCCATGGTTGCAAACCATTGGGATGAAAGTGGGTGTTCAAAAAGAAGTTTAGGCCCGATGATACAATTGAAAAGTACAAGGCTAGGCTTGTGGCCAAGGGCTATGACCAAAAAGAAGAGGAAGATTTCTTAGATACTTATTCACCTGTGGCCAGACTGACCACCATTTGAGTATTCCTCTCGTTGGCAGCCTCACTGTCGGCGTCCTGGGAACGGGGGTCCCCAGACTTGCCTGCCTGCGGCCCACTGTGTGGCTCTCCCAGCGGCCCCGTACGGCCCGTCTTCACCAACAAACACTCAAGACCTTCGCGAGGGGCCAAGCCTCGCGAGGCGGACGACACAAGACTTCCTCGGGAGCATCCTCACCAGGCTGGCTCGTGAGGGGCGGAGAGATCAAGGCAAGGGACACCTCGCGAGGTTCAAGTCACGCAAGCCATAACGACCGGAGCCAGGCAGGCGCAGGCGCACGCAATGTCCTCATTTCCTCTTTGGTGCTAAAGGGGCAAGCGCAGGCGAGGAGCCCCGAGGCATCAGGCAAAGGTTTCCATATCGGTGCAACGAGACCAAGACCAATAGGACGGCAGGACGGAGGTCACCGTGAAGCCCAAGATGGCGTCACCACCAAAGCCTTTGGCAGGCGAAGACTACTTTTGTCAGGATAGCTTGTACTAGTTGTCCCCCTTCAAACTGGCCATTGTGGCATCCCTTCCCGCTCAATATTTGGGGAGAGGACCAAAGCCTCTATAAACAGGACTAGCCACCACCATAGGAGGCAGGTCATCTGGGACAGGATCCACTCCATCCTCACACCCGCCGAGCACAAGAACACCTCTCCTCAGGAGGTTGTTCTTCCCCTTGTACTGTTCATCCTCAGCCCGAGAGGCAATCCACCACCACCACACTGGAGTAGGGTATTACACCACACCGGTGGCCCGAACCAGTATAAATCTTGTGTCTCTTGGTGAGGGCGTGATTAGGTAGGGAGAGATCTTCACGCGCACCCAAGTGTTCGAACCTCAAGGGTTTGCCGGAACCCGAAATCCGACATTTGGCGCGCCAGGTAGGGGTGCGCCGGAGCTTTCCTTCTGTCGATCTGCGCTTCGTCACTACCGCGCTTCGCCGCCATGGCAAGCGATGCGCTTCCTGCTCCGACGACCGATGCCAGCAGCGGGGCCAGGGGGCTCCGAGCCTTGGCCCCCGCCTTAAGACAGGTGCAGTGGCCGCCCAAGTTCAAGCCGGAGATGCCACCGTGCTACAACGGCACGGCCGATCCGGTGGCTTTCCTGCTGGCGTACGAGGAGGTCGTCCTCAAGGCTGGGGGCGACGACAAGGTCATGGCCAACTGGCTTCCCATGGCCCCCACTGGCATGCCACGCGCCTCACTGCTCAACCTCCCCGGATCCACGGTGGCGTCTTAGGAGGAGTTGCGCGACCTCTTCGCCGCGCGCTTCGCGGCACCGGCGCCCCACGTAGTTGCGGCCCTCCTCGGTGGCTCGCAGGCGATGCCCTCGGATCGCCACGTCAAGCCATTCCTTCGCCAGATCAGCGCCGTTTCCACGCGGCAAGGGGCTCCCCCGGGTTGGGTGGCGCCCAAGGCCGACCTGACCATCGACTCGGGAGATCACCCCATCACCACCGTCGGCTCGGGCGTGCTCCCAATGCTTTGCACGCCCACCATCTACCACGTAGCCGTCACCAAGACTCTCATCGACGGCGGCGCCGGCCTCAACATGCTCTCGGTTGAGGCCTTCAGCCTCCTCCACGTACCACTTGAGCGGCTCCGCCCCAGCAAGCCCTTCTCCGGCGTCGGTGGCGGCTCCTCCAGCCCCCTGGGGCAGATCCGCCTTCCAGTGACCTTCGGCACCCGCGACAACTACAACACTGGGTTGATCGACTTCAACATCGCCCACATCGGCCTCCCGTACAACGCTATTCTCGAGTACCCGACTCTGGCTCAGTTCATGGCGGCGACCCATCCGGCCTACAACCTCATTAAGATGCCTGGGAGCAAGGACGTCCTCACCATAGTGTGAGACACTAAGGAGGCTTTGACGGTACTCAAGCTTACCCTCAAGACCGCCGCGGCGGGGCAATCGACTGACGCGGGCACCTCCGAGGATAAAAAAGCCGCACCAACCAAGAAGAAGCAGTTGTTCACTCAAGACCGGGCGGAAACCAAGCAGGTGCCGGTCGAGGAAGATGGGTCCTCGGGGGCCACCTTCACCATAGGTGCCAACCTCGACTCCGATCAAGAGGAGACGTTAGTGAAGTTCTTGCGCGCAAACAAGGAAGTATTCGCCTGGGAGCCCGGTCAGCTGGTAGGGGTCCCAAGAGGAGTGATTGAGCATCACCTGAAGGTGTGCCCCAATGTACGCCCTGTGAAGCAGAGGGCGTGGCGGCAGTCCACGGAGAAGGAGTCCCTCATCGTCCAAGAAACCCGCAAGCTGGAAGCAGCAGGTGTCATTCGTGAGGTTCGGTACCCTGAATGGCTGGCAAATCCCGTCGTTGTGCCCAAGAAAGGTGGAAAGGAGCGCATGTGTGTCGACTTCACCAACCTCAACAATGCCTGCCCCCAGGATCCGTTCCCACTTCCACGCATCGACCAAATCGCCGACTC